>CM077004.1:110758072-111386724 GCA_039090855.1 Macrothele yani
TATTTTAGGAAAGACAGAAAAAGCATTACAGAATGTCATCTATTGTAATGTATACATGGGTTTCTTGGTGCAAATATAAATAGATGATAAGAAAATTTTCGAAAGATCGGGTGAAGAATTCGAGGATGGATGCGGATAAAGAATTGGAAAGCAGGTTAGAATGGAATCTTCGACAATCGATGAAATTGGAGAATCAGAAGTTAAATGCCAACGGTGACTTCGAGCCGCCAGGTGGAGCAGTGGTCCAAGTACCATCCTCTGACTGTTCGTCCGAGGGGCTCGAGCTCAAGTAATGCATGAGAGAAACAATTGAGAAATGTTTAGCGTGCTTGTCTTACGGGACTGGCTCTTTTCCCTACCCTGAACCAGTGGCCCCAAATTAGGATCGGGCGACTGTTTGTAGCTCATTGTGTTTCTTACAGTTATCGCTAAACCTCCAAAGAAACGAAAGAAAAAGGGCCTTCGAGTTTGGGGATGAAGCTTTGCAGCAAAACTGATAAGGGTGTAGAGGATACCGATAAGGATTTGAAATGTGGAAATGGTGATTTTACTGTAAGAATACGGTTCCTTTTTCTCCTTTCTTATTGAGCAGCCCATATCTTTCTTTCGACGGCACCTGTAATTCGTCCCTGTGTCAACATTTTGTTTTCTGAAAATATTTTACTTTAGGTCATAAGTAACTTTCCGTGTTTTCTGCGCCTTTGTTGGTTGTGTAAGCTTTGTTTAAATTTATAGGGACTAAATAAAAATGCAAAAAGAAAAAGAAAGATGAAAAAATATTTAACCAATACTGCTTCTCTAAAAATATTAGTGCAGTCACGCACTGAGAAAGTGGACATACAAAAAAATCTTGAAATATGCAAAGTTCAAAGAGAAACTAAAAGACGTGAAAGTTTAAAAAACGCATGAAATTTTGAAGAAAAACATGGAAAATGTTTAATATACTCAAAAACTAACTTTGCATGCAGCAAACGGTAAGGAAAATGAATTAAGATGTCGTCAGTTCGAAACAAAAGATGCCCTCCTAATTGCTCTTTCAGGATAGAATCCTTAAGAGAAGAGGAAACACGATGACAGTAGAACCAACCTTTCGAAGAAAAGCTTATAGTACGTACTAGCATGTTTTTTAAAACAAAAATTTCACATTAACGTAACACGCAAAGGTAAGACTCACGAAAGCATGTGATGAAAAAGGCAGTCAAAAATGCTAGTATCAAAGGCTGGAACTTTATGAATAAAATCCAGAAGACAAAATTTCATTTAGACCTCAGAAACACAGAATGAAGTATGTGTTTGAAGTAATGTATGCTAAAGAACTGAATGTTAGAACAAAAATGGGTGGCTTTTTAGGCGATAAATAAGTTTCATTAAAAACGTGCCTAATATCTTTCTTTTCTCTTTTTATAATTCTTGAAATATACTGATATTGCGTGGAATTGTTCAGTTCTTAGCTTTGAGGATGCTACGAACGTTTTACAAAATTACTCAAGGGACAAGTACTCTCAAAGGCTGACACCAATGATGAGTTTACTTAAGATTAGAATATAATATAATAGTGAGTGAGGATTTTTTCTTGCGGACATTGATAGAAAATTACGTGTGCTGAAATATGCTTTAACGTAGTGCTCGTCGTCACAAGGTGGGTGAGATTGTATCTGGTGTTTAGGGTCGTGTGGTGTGCATAGGTCATATAACGCCAGAGAACAGCGATTCAAACAAATGCTCGAGTTATAAAGGACAACGGTCTCCAGATAGCCAGAAGTTCTCGTGCGTGACATTTGAACGGCAAAACGGAAACTGATACGGATCAGAACATTAAATCTTGTGCTGGAGATATATACTGAAGAGCAATTGAATTAGAGATACCTGTCTAGTAACGTGTAGCACCACCTTTCGCCCTGATGACGGCGGCGATTCGTCACGGCATGGACTCGAAAAGACACCGGAAGCGTTGGGAAGCCATACGGATCCACGACCCCTGAACAAGCTCTCACAGTTCACCAAGATTTGATGGAGGGGGGTCAGAACCTCGAACATTTCTCTCGATGGCGTCCCAGATGTGCTCGATGGGATTCAGGTCAGGTGACCTAGCTGGCCAAGGAAGCGAGGTCACGTCGGTGGAGTGCTCATACAACCATTCAGATACAATTCGGGAACGATGGCAGGGTGCATTGTCTTGTTGCAGGATGAGGTCCCCAGTGGGATGTTGAAGACGCACAAACAGGAGCAAATGGTCGTCCAGGATATCCCGGTAACGTTGACCTGTGAGGAACGATGTCACACGTACCGGTGGTCCCATTTCAGTCTACGTAAACAGTCCCCAGACGAGAATGCCACCCCCACCAGCTTGAAAAGTACCCTGCTGGGAAGAAGGATCCATCGCTTTATGTGGTTTGCGCCGTACTCGTATCCAGCTATCCGCATGTACAACGTGAATCTCGACTCATCAGTCCAGGCAACATTTTTCCACATGTCTAGGGACCAGTGGCGATGTTTCCGCGCCAATGCTAATCTTTGTACCCTGTGATGTGCGATCAGCAGCGGTGCCCTCGTGGGACGATGGCTTCTGTACTCCATAGCGAGGAGATGGTTCTGGATGGTGTGGCTGCTTACATGTTTTTGTACACCAGCGTTAAATTGCCGAGTAATTTCTTGAACTTTGGCTCGTCTATCCGCTGTTACAATGCGAGCTAACCGACGATAATCCCGGTCATCCACACGCTGTTGTCCACGGCAGTTGGCCTTTGCAGGGATGGTTTTACCGGATTCGATGTACTCACGTGCACCCGTGACACAGTGGCTCGTAAAACTCCCAGCGTATGCACGACTTCCGAGATGGAGTGACCCATTCGTCGGGTCCCGACAATTTTCCCACGATCAAATGCGCTTAGATCCTTCGTCGTACCCATGCTGCGTCCGACTATTACTGATTCCCGTCGCATCACTCCTTATATTGTCTGATCGCTGCATAAGTCACGACGTTTCCGTTTACAGGGCCGCCCACAGCGCCATATTTGCATAACGCCAGCTGTCTCTAATTCAATTGCTCTTCAGTGTAGAGTGACCTTCGTTCAGACAAAAACGTGACAAGAACTGGTAAGGTGATTGAAAGATCAATAAATTTGAATGTTGAAGAAAGCGTACGTATAAGAAACGGTGGCGATATGAGTGACAAGCCACTTTCAGTGTAACCTGTTGCATCTATACAATATGTGATAAAAACCTAAGAAAACCGATGACGTAATGAAAGACGACTTATTAATCACCACTCGTGGATGCAATTGTGATGTTATATTGATGACATGTACCAGTGTGACTCAAAAATTCGTTCCGTTTGCAGCTGAAAAGTTTGATGATTCAAGAAGGTTATACACACGCGCCTCATTCTGCCAACGATTCCAAACCAAAGTCAAGATCCCACAGTGTTGCCACTCGGCAGGTTTCAAGAACAAAAAATATCTGATGCCAGATTCGACATCCACCACTAAGTGCTGTCCTCGTAGGAAACGGGCCACGGAGCAAAAATGTAGTACTCGGATGCAGTGCAAGGTCTGGGCTGTATGGATGATTGGGTAGAATCTCAGCCGCTGCGAATTCCTCTAGTTTTTGGCGGACAATTCTGGATGTGTGACTTGGAGCGTTATTCACTTGAAGAAACTTCAGCTTCCTATTAATGAGCACTAGACAACGTTGGGGTAGAGCATCATGTATCTGCTGCAGTTGTTAGAAAAATAGGTTCCCGTCCACAGCATGATCATCTGGCACGAGATCGAAGTGCACAAGACCATCACAATTCCACCAAATGCACAGAATGACTTCCATTTTGAATCGCTGTTTTTGCACCTCTGAGAGTGTTTCCTAGCTTGACCTTAGCCTTTGGTTCCTAGCGGTTGGCTAACGTAGAAATATCCATTTTTATCACCTGTGACGATGCGATTTCAAAACGCACTGTCCTGTGGATTTGACAGTACTCTGCGAACCAACGCAACACGTTGTTCTGCCTGCTGGAGTGTCAATTCATCGGGACCGATTTGATGGCCTAGAGGATAAACCAAATTGCTGTAGGTGACGAAAGATAATGGATTTGGAACACCCCACTCCAGATGTCAATTGCCGTGTACTTGTACCGCGGGCAAGTTCTACCAGGGTGTCAGTGTTAGTGGTCATTGGACATCCTGATCTAAGATTGTTTTCGAAACTGGTGTTCCCAGCTTTAAAATGTATCTGAAACATTTTCGTGCAGTGAGGCTGTTCGATGTTTCCTCGCCTTCAATTGCACAAAGTTCCTCGCTACTGCTGTTCTATTTTACATTTTTTTCCGATACTGGTTTAGGAATACTCGAATAGCTCGTTTATCGACCTCCATCTTTTGCTCACCCAATAAAGCAATGTGGTTCCGCACCAAATGCACGTCATGAGCCTCCGCCGTTCCACCTCATCGGTGTATCTAGTCGATGTTGGAGCCCGTTTCGCACAGGGATGGAGAATCAAACTTATGTGTAGCTCAAAACGAGACAAACTTTTATCTGACCCTGGTGTATTCACTGAATAGTCACGCACTTAATTCTTGTGTATCCGTAGAACAGTCACGTAATTGTTCAAAAATCTTTGCCTTTACTGAGCGTAATGAATGACGTTCCAGAGAAAAAGTTCTGAAAGTAAATTTAAAAGGAAAAACAAAAAGAAAAGCGTTGGAATGAGAGTCTATAAATTTCTGATAACTATTGTAGAATTACCAAGAGCTGGAAGCAAATCCCGTCCAAATTTTTGCCCTGTGGTGAAAACTGTACAACGAGATTCTTTTTTTACAGCTCGTGATACCAGCAAAAACTGATTTAAAAATAAGTCTTAGATTAAAACTGTCATGTTTAAAACATTTTATCTTTATGATATTATAATTTGAAGAAATATTGATTGAGAATAAAATATGAAAATCCTACGTTAATTTAACTTTGGCGGTTCTTTTTTTTTGGCATTTATAATCGCACGTACGTATCTTTAGATTCTGCTTTATTGAAAGTAGGTGTAAGAACTTTATACTGGCCTGTAGTTTAAGAAGGTTATACTGCACTAAGTAAGAAGTATATGTAGGACCAAAAGGTTTACTCTAGACTAAGAAATTTATATTGCTTGCTTGGGTCTGTGGACACAACAAGTCACTCAGATATTCTTCTCTTTTTTTATTATAAGAAAATGTTTCCCCTGCCACATCAATTTCTGCGGGATGATTCCCGTAAAACTGAAATATTTGGATTTCTACTACATCTTTACTCTTAACATGGTAATTTGCTGAAGAAATAATTTGCAACATTTGATACCTTTGTTGAACAATTTCGGAAGAATCTATAATTGGTTCCCTTAGAAACCCATAGGCTGCTAAAACTCAAAGTAAAATATCTTCTACTCTTTCATGACTCAAAAGTGATTGGTGTTCCAAGAATTGTAGGCATATGTGTATGCGAAAACGTTGTTTGTTTGTTTTATAACGGTGATTATCTTCATTTTGCGAAAAAAAATTCCCTAACTTCCTGGTTTTATATGTGAAAGCCGTGAATTCATTTAGTTTAGTCGGCATTTCTTAAAAAGTCTTGCGCATGCGTGATACTTGATCTAAATTGTTGAATAAAAGTCACAGATGTATCATACTGTATACCAGATAAAAGCCCGTTTATAATGACGGGAAAAAATAAGATTTGCAGAGTAAATTTTTAATACCCAGGTATTCTTTTTGTTTGTGATGTCCAAATGTGAAAGTATGTTTCATGAACAACGCAACAATAAAACAAGAAAGATGACACCTAATTTTCGGGTGTAATAAGCACGCCTTTTGAATTCGTTGTGACGCAAATTAAATTTATTAAAGCTATTCAAAGTCAATGGAACCGGTATGGAAAACAATAGTATCTGACGGAAGAAAGAAGTTTTCAATCGGGTTTAAAATCCCTCGGATATTGCTGTAAACGGAATCGTGAGCTTACGCCCTTTGGTTGCAGACTTGTGCGTTAAGAGAAACATGAATTTACATGAGAAACATTTCGCACCGGAAACGCTCTCCAACATAGAAATAATTTTTCAAATCGGACTCTTACAAACAGAGATATCTACATAAATAAGATGTGACTTTACGTCCCCTGGTGCGGAAACCATGCACTATTTTAGGAAGAAAGTATTCTCAAAAGGTTTTTCCATATGAGCGCTATCGGTCCAAGAAAAAGAAGTTTAGTGGAGTTTTCAGGAGCCCAGCTTTTGCTAAAAAATACACTGGCGGAAAGCGAAAAAAGAACACCAAGAAGGAGACTTCTGATACCAACGAAATTTATACAGCATAATAACGGAATACAGAGGATAACGTGATTAAAACATTATGGCAAAATACAGCTGTATTTGCTAGTAAACTGAAAAATAACATTTCCATGTAACATGGTTAGTACGAGGTAGAACCGCCATGAACAGCATCACACTGTGCAATTCTGGCATGGAGTCTGTCGTACAGATGTTGGATGTAAGTTTGGGGTATTGAGTTCCAAGCATCCTCAACCTGGACGCGTATATCGGGGATGGTCGTAGCTGGCCGTGGAGAACGGATAAGTCGTTGTCCCATAAAATCCAACACGTGCTCAATGGGGGACAAATCCGGTGAACATGCGGGCCATGGAAGTTGTCTCACAACCTGAAGTGCATGTTGCGTTGCACGTGCTGTGTCTGGGCGTACTTTATCTTGCTGGAAAACACCACGATGGACCGACCTTACAAATGGCACAACAACGGGCTGAATGATGTTGTTGATGTAGGAGGTGCTGTTTAACGTACCCGGTACAAACACTAGTTGTGTACGGGAATGATAGCTGATCGCTCCCCACACCGGGAGAGGCCGTGTGTGTCGCTGGCGGACGCAAAAAGGGTGGAGACGCTCCCCTGTGCGTCTGCGAACACGCATACGGCCATCTGAGGCACCCAAGCAGAACCTGCTTTCATCGCTGAACACGACAGATCGCCATTGCGTTCTCCAGTGCAGACGTTGGCGACACCACTGCAGCCGTTCCAGACGGTGGGCGGGAGTCAGAGGTACACATGCCAGAGGCACACGTGCACGTAGTCCTGCATCCAGTAGACGGTTGGGGATTGTTCGCACAGTCACCTCGGGTGCAACGGCAGCTCGGATTTGCGTCGCAGTGGATGTTCTGCTTGACAACTCCGCTCTTCTTATGCGTCGAACGGTCCGCTCATCAGTCCGTCTGCGACTCCCGGTTCCACGGCTTCTCGTGTGGGAATGTTCCTCGGATCATCTACGCCACCATCGTACCACCACCGATACTTTCCGTCCAATTCGCTTCGCGATACGACCACCCGGCCTCGCGTAGTGGGACTAGACGACCTCGCTCAAAGTCCGATAACTGCTGAAATCGTACACGTCTTCCATGTCCAGGCATTGCAGCTTCTTCAGGGTCTTCGCACGTGTCCGTACGCTGACGACTGATTACATTCACTTCGCTGTACTCCTTAAATACCACCGACGATAATTTGCATATTATGCAGTGCTGTGGCGTAAGCGCTCACCGCTTACGCCACAGCAAATCGGACTAATAGTTGCAGAGATATCGTGGGTGCGACGGACGGACGGACAAACCAGTAACATAAGCACGAACTTTTTTTAAAAATAACGTGCCAAAAAGTATATTGGTTCAGGCATGGATTCGATAATTAAAACAGGAAAGCTCTCTTTCCACTGCGACACCAAAGCGGAAGAAATGTTCAAACGTTCCGGCAAAGGAAATTATATAGTTTTAGACAGGAAAAGACCCAGAAGAAGACCACATGGGAGATGGGTGGATGAAATTCGAAAGTATGCAGGGGTGACATGGAGGAGACTGGCACAAGACAGACCGTTGTGGAGGAAACTTGGGAGACCTTCATCCAGCAGTGGATTGATAATGGTTGACAATGATGATGATGATGAATTCCCATTTCTATGAGAAATTTTTTTTCAAGTAAAGGCATGTACAAGTTCCATTCAGGGGACAGTTTCAAAATTTCCTTGGTCGAATTTTATATTTTCCTTCTGCTATTTATACTTGTACTTTCTAGCGCTGTTGATTTACTCAGCAGCATTAAATATTTTTTTAATTTTCGGTGAATATTATATTTAATATTTTTCTAAATGTCAGAATGGTTGTGACAGCATTCTTGCAATGGGCGCTCAAATTGGAAAAAATCTGAGCTTTTTATTTTCGTTTTAATTCCTCAGGCTCCCCTCATTTTTAGGTTTATTACATTATATCGGTTTGAAATTAGCTTAGTACAGTAGATTCCAGTTAATGAAGACACATCGGGGTAGAACACTTTTGCCTAATTTAGCGGCCGCCCCAGTTATGCGAAGCTTTCCCCAAAGATCTAATGTGGGATGTTCTTCAAGAATTGTTCCAAATAAACGGTTGCCCCTATTAACCAGTGGCCTAATTAACTGGAATCTACTGTATCTCTAACTCGGTTTGCAGCAACGAAAGGTATACCGCATTTTTCAGAATATGAGGTGAGCTTCTTTTCCAGAAAAAAGGTATTAAAATCCCGCTGTGTTTTACCGAAGTTCATTACTATCGCCATGAATGTACACAGTCGTATCAGAATAATATGATCACCTCCGAAATCAGAGTGTAGCCGCCCACGCGAGTCACAGATCGACCACACGGAGATACACTGGAGTGCAAAAATTAAGGACGAGGCGGTTTTTGAATGTAACGTCGTGCAGAAGTGCACCACATCGACTCAAATCATACCATAAGATCCCCAAGATGTAAGAATATGGGACAAATGAGCAAAACCGTCCAGACAAGGAATCCAAAGGATACAAAGCACTTTCGTGAAAAGGTAACTTCGAGCACAACTGGACAGAAGACTGAAGCGTCCATGTGACAGGCGGCTGCCAAGAAAAATCCAGTCTTTAGTAAGGGATATGATCACCCCTGAATGCGTTGCAGGATTTACAACGTCTCTCCATGCTGAGGACGAGGTTGTCAAGGAGCTGTTGAGGCATCGCGGCCCATTCCTCTTGTAGCGCCAATCGCAGCTGCGGAATCGTTGCTGGCGGCTGGAGACGTGCTGCCAAGCGTCTCCCGAGAAGGTTCCACACATGTTCCATTGGATTTAGGTCCGGGGACCTTGCGGGCCAATCCATGCGTTGAATATCTTCACTCACCAACAGCTCTGAGACAGCCACTGCACGATGAGGTGCAGCGTTGTCGTCCATGAAGAGGAACTCAGGACCCACAGCACCTCTAAACAGACGCACGTGAGGCAGGAGAACTTCGGTATAATAGCGGACACCAGTGACTGAACCTCCTTAGAAGATGTAGAGGTCAGTACGGCTACCAAGCATGATACCGCCCCAAACGAGAACTCCGCTACCTCTAAACTGGTCCCTTTCGATGATGTTGGAGGTGTGATTGCGTGTTCCCTGCTCTCTCCAGATGTGTATACGTCTAGAATCGCTCGTCAGACTACATCGGCTCTCATCCGTAAAGAGAACTCGACCTCATTGCTGATGTGTACAGTTCTTGTGTTCCTGGCACTACAGAAACCGCCGTCTCTGATAAGCAGGCGTCAATTTCACACACCGTACTATTCGTCTTTCAAATAGACCACCTTTGTGCAGCCTCCTGGCCACGGTAAAACGCGATAACGCAACAGTCAAACCGGGTTGTCAAAAAATTCAGGTTTTTACCAATTTAATAACACTTGCGTTTTGTTAATTGCTGCATAAAGTTACGATTTTTTAAATTGGCAGCTAATTTAAACCCCCATTGTATATTAATTTGTTGACATTGTAGAGAAGGTTTTGAAGGGAACTGATGTCTCATACATTCATCAACGTATATAGCATTCTGCTAAAAGCAAACTTGTTGCAAGACAAGTTTCCGTCTTGCATAACAATCTAACTTGCAGTATTTTTACAGTTACTATATTCTTTTTGTGCTATGATGAGAATACAATTATCTGTACGTAACTTTTTATATCATTCCACTAGCATCTCACAGTTTCAAAAAAGAAAAAAAAAGAGAACTCCTCAAGCAACTTGCATTCTGAAATCGTATTATACACTGCTGGCCACCCAAAATGCAACACCAAGACGGACACGAGATAGCAAACCAGATTTACTGGACAGCTTGCAACAGATACAAAGATGAAACGATTGAGCTTACAGGGCCGTACGACTTGCGGAATACGCAGACATGAATAGTTCGTGTGGCTCCCATGGCTGGTAATAACGGCCGCTACACGCCGCGGAGTCGAACGAAAGAGACTTTGGATGTGGACTTGGGGTATGTCGGTCCAGGCTGCTTCCACACGTTGCCACAGTTCATCAGGCGTAGCCGCGGGTGGTGCTTGTCGGGCCACTCGGCTGCCGATCAGCGACCAGACGTGTTCGATGGGCGACATATCGGGAGAACAGGTGGGCCACGGCCGCAGTGACTCCTGGTGGGCCGTGAAGAATTGTTGCACGATGCGTGCCACGTGAGGGCACGCATTGTCCTGTTGAAACGTGGCCGCTGACAGGTCCTGCAGGTAAAGGAGAACTACAGGCTCCAAAACGTCGGAGATGTAGCGGTGGCTGTTGAGTGTACCGGCGATGCGTACCAGAGAGGTGCGGGTGTCATATCCAACTGCGCCCCAAACCATAACGCCAGGCGGCGGGCTGGTATGGCGATGCATAATGCAGGTGTCATACAGTCTCTCGCCGCGGTGCCGCCACACGTGGATCCGACCATTGTGGTGCTGTAGGCAGAAGCGGGATTCGTCGGAGTAGACAATGTCGTGCCATTCCGTAGTCAAGGTGTGGCGTTCAACGGCCCATTACCGCCGCACTCGCCGGTGGTGTAACGTTAATGGTAATCGGAGCAATGGGCGCCGTGCGACAAGTTCCCTCTCCTGCAGACGACGTCGTACGGTAAGTGCTGACACAGGTGTTGCGCAACACACCCTAATTCCGACGCTAACGTTCGTGATGTGACGGTGCGAGCCGTCAATGCCCGCCGCACAATATGCCGGTTCTGTCTATCGGTGGTGTGCCGCGGCTGCGGAAATCGCTCACGTCGGTTCGTCCTGCCCTCATGCACCCACCGAATCCATACTCACCTCACTGTGGCTGGATGTCGTCCCACACGGGCGCCGATACCTCGGTACGATAAACCGCTGCCGCGATAAGCCACTATTCGACCTCTGTCGAACTCCGAAACGTGCTGTAATGACTGCCATATTCTGCGACGAGGCATCAGGAAGCTTCCCAGGCACAGGTCCGGCAGCACAACACACTTCCACTACTTACACCCGGCCTTCTGTGCACCCTTCTTATAGTGCTTCTCGGCGACATGCCGGGCGCACATGATTTGCATATGCCCTGCAATGCTAATCGTTTGCATGTCCTCTCGCGGGCGACGCATGCTGCGAATTTTAGGCCAATCGGATTCTTCCTTCTTGGTGTTGCATTTTGGGTGGCCAGCAGTGTATTATGGTACTCACGTGATCTAAGCATAAAAATTTTAAATAAGAAATTTTTGGAAGAATGTAGGACCATATTTGGTCTAAACTATCAGCAATTTTATTTCTTAGTTTGGGTATTTGTTGCTTGCACTGCCTATCATTTCATTTTATGTTTTGTTATCGAAACTTCAGTTTTTCAATTTTAATGAATTATTTACGTTTCGATAACCAACTGGGGATGAAATTATACTGAACGCCATTCGTATGTTTATATGTACAGAAACTCAAGATTCGTATGCTATAATACAGGAACCCAACATGCATCTTTAATGCTGACCAGCTAATTTTTTTTTCCATTACAACCCAGGAATATGCTCTCTGGATATACTGAACTATTAAAATGAAATGGAAATCCAGTATTGTACTTACAGTTTCGAAGAACAGATCCTGGTTAGAATCCTGTTCGTTGCAACAATTAGTTACCACTGAGCCCCTGAAAATTAGCCGTGTTTTTGTTGTGTATCCTTTGTTCCATGGCGATCATAGACGGGAATAAATATGGTACACTTACGATAATCCGTGCTAATGGAGAGGGGAAGATGTAGGATTAGTCAAAAAACCCTAATATTTCGACGTATTTAGAGATTCCATTTTTTTAAGCACACCTACCTATAGTATCATGTCGCGCCGTCCTTGTACTCCAGAACAGCCCGAATTCGTTGGAGTATGAAACATCGCAGATAATAGAAGCGTGTTGCAGGAATGTTGTACCATGCGAAAATGACTAAGTAGAGCAGTTGCTGAAAATTGGACAGCGGCACAGTTTTTCAGCGAACTGCTCATTCCATCTCATCCCGGAAATACTCGATAATGTTTAAATCTGGGAACTGTAAAGGTCGCTAAAGCAAGGAAAACTCGATCGTCGGCATGTTACTGGAGCCATTCAATGACGATACGAGCCTTGGTAGAGGGTGCGTTGTGTGCTGGACATTTTCTTCCGTTCGCCTCCACGATTCTTGCCAGTCTCCTTTCGCCCTTTTGATCCACCAGTTATTTTCGTCGGTAGTATCGCCGATTTCTGGGGAAATTGTGTAACACCATTCAGAGTAAACACTTACTAAGGGTGTATTTGTAAAAAGACCAGGAGAACAGGCATTTAGGATATGCTGAAACCAGCCCCAACTATTATGCCACGTTGAAAGTCGTTCAGATTATTCGTTTTGCCTATTCCGATCTTCATTCGACCTCTAATAAATACCAGACGAGTTGATCTGCATGATTTATAGTGATCACAACATTCATGTGTTGGAGTGAGACATTTATGTATCGTGAGAAAGTGTACCTGATAAACTGGCATCTCAGTGTACATATTACTCTTAGTGTATATAGCACTACTTTAGCCCGAATTACAGCACGTATCCGGTTTGATATAGATTTCATAAGGTTTTGGAGTGTATTATACCTACAACATACCAGGCGTTCACGAGACAGTCATTTAACTGGTTCAGATTTGACAGACGAGGACTTCGCTCCAGGATCTGGTTTTTTCTAACATGCCACATACATTCTCAATGGGGTTCAGATATGGGCTTCTGGTGGCCAGTAAAAGGTGGTGGAAGTGACGGTTGTGCTGGCTGAACCACTACTGAAAGCACCTTGCGCGATGGACAGTAGCATTGCTGTCCATGAAACAGCCGTCACCTGCTAGATAAAAGGTCAACATTGCAGGATCGATCTGGTCGGCAACGTTGTTTAGATAAGCCTTGGAGGACACCCGACCTTCTAGCAATATCAAGGGCCCCTTTCCGTACTAACAGAACGTGTCTCACACCCGGGACCTCCTCAAGAACCTTGAGTTGTGTTTACAAGGCAAGCTGAGTCTATTGCTTTAGAGGGCTCCCACCAAACACTCTGTGCATCGTCCTCACAGAACAAGGTGTACTGCGACTCGTCGGATCACATGACTTTCTTCCGGTCTTCCAGTGCCCAGTCACGTTATTCCTGACACCGCTGTATACGAACTATCCGGTTGTTTGCAGAGGTCCGTGGTTTCCGTAAAGACATGCAACTGCCAATACCGACACTTTTTAATTTCATGAGCATGATTCGTTGGGATATGGATCGCTAACAGCCTTCTTTGAATGCTTCGGTCAATTGCTGCACACATGCAGTCCTGTTTCTCTGTACAAGCGTTCTCAGATGACGGCGATCTCGTTCCTGACAGAGGTCATCGCTCTTTTCACGTTTATAAGTAAGTCCCCGAAAAATTTTCATTGTCCGCCACCGGGAATCGAACCCAGAGTCTTCCAGTTACGCGCCGGATATGCTTCCACTGTACCACAGTGCCCTCGAATTCCTCCAGACACACACACACACAAACTGACCAAGCCAATTTGGCAGGTTGCTGCTGTGACAGGTTGCTGCCAAATTGGCTTGGTGGCAGCAACCTGTCACAGCAGCAACCTGCCAAATTGGCTTGGCAGTTTGTGTGTGTGTGTCTGGAGGAATTCGAGGGCACTGTGGTACAGTGGAAGCATATCCGGCGCGTAACTGGAAGACTCTGGGTTCGATTCTAATGGCGGACAATGAAAATTTTCCGTGACCCACTTATAAAGGTGGAAAGAGCGATAACGTCTGTTTGATGTTCCTGGTCCACGTCAATTGTCTGTATAAATTTTTGACATTTTGAGATTATAGTTCAGATTTTTTTGGTTCTTTTTTAGTTTGTTTTGCGTATTTGTTTCGACTTTCAGAGCTTGATTTCGATGTTTCGAAAAGCAACTGGATCCATCCTTTATTTCCTTAGAACACTGAAACAGTACTCTCTTTCACTTCGCACTTAGGTGAAGAATCATCATGGGTTATAGTACTAGATAGTGTGGCATTGTCAGAGACCAAAGTGCAAAGAGCTGCAAAACTGTCGTACTTAGGTTAGGAAGTTTTCTTTAGGATTTCGCATAAGAAATTAAGAGCTATAACAGAGTCTGCATTCTCTTCCACCCAACTCAATTGCTGGTTTTACTGATTAAAATCCATTCCTAAAATGTATTTGCTTTTCATCTGCTCTATGAACCATGACTAATTTTGTTAGGGTATCTATCGTACGTCTTAAATGCCTGACATTTTTCATGGGAAAAAGGAACCTAAGAATGAAAGAAACTCTTTCTTACAGTACGTGTAGCGAAATGCGAAGACATGGAATTAAATCATAGTTATTATTTTGAGAGACAACGTCATATGTTTCGCTTCTTTCACTGGGATTTAAAGATAGTCCTTGTGTTAGATGATTTCGACATTGTGAAGAGTACATAGAGTTAAGTATAGCGAGGCAAAACAGATGTTTTAATTAAGAACCAAATTATGAAATGAGTATTCAAATTCTTCTCTAAAGAAAGGAGAGGAATGCCGAGCGCAAAGAGTAACAGATGGGCTGGAATCACGCATTAGCGGAGTTGGAAGCTCAAGAGGTTCGCAGATGAGGACACTTGAGGAATCAATAGGAAAGAAGTCTTTGCTGGTATTTCAACAGATTTCATGTATCAAGGGGCACCAAATGAACGAAGATTCAGATCAAATTCTGAAAACACTTCCAGCGATCCGAAAAATCTTCAAAGCTTAGCATGTATGTTACTCAGGAGGTTAAAATGAATTATATATATTTTTTTGTTCTCTTTATCGTATAGGTCAGGAATTCGGAGATTACTGGGAAATCTTGCTTAGACAAATATCGTTTCTCATTGGGAAAATTAATTCAGATATTCTTTGTAAAATAGATATCATCATCATCATCATTGTCTACCATTATCAATCCACTGCTGGACGAAGGTCTCCCCAAGTTTCCTCAACAACGGCCTGTCTTGTGCCAGTCTCCTCCATGTCACACCTGCATACTTTCGAATTTCATCCACCCATCTCCCATTTGGTCTTCTTCTGGGTCTTTTCCTGTCCCTTGGAATCCAATCTAAAATGTCGGCTGTCCATCGATGATCTGTCCTTCTGGCAGTATGTCCAGCCCATTGCTATTTCGGGGATTTAACTCTGATCATGATGTCTTTCCACTCTTGTCATTTTTCGGATCCACGTGTTCCTCTTCTTATCTCTCCTGGTTACACCAACCATGCACCTCTCCATGCTTCTTTGAATTGTCTGCAGCCTTTGTATGTCTCTTTTAGTTAAAGTCCACGTCTCTGCACCATACGTAAGCACTGGAAGGATGCATTGATCAAACACTTTTCTTTTAAGACATAATGGCATATTGCTCTTGAAAATTATGTTGTTTCTTCCAAAAGCTCTCCAGGCAAGTTTTGTACGCCGATTAATTTCTTCATCAATGTGACCCTCACTTGATATCTGCTGTCTAAGATAAACGTACGTGCCTGTTATCTCCAGCTTTTCTCCATCAATCGATAAATCTTCATTTCTTGTAAAAGCATTAAACATCACTTATGCCTTCTGAAAGTTCAATTTTAATCCCACTTCTTTACTTTGTCAGCAAGTTCCTGGATCATACTCTGCAGCTCTGATGGGGTAGTTGCAAAAATGACTACGTCCTCAGCAAAACGAAGGTGGGTTAGATAATCTCCATTAATCTTTATCCCCTTGTTTTCCCAGCTCAGCGACTGAAAGACACCCTCCAATGTGGCATTAGAGAGCTTCGGAGATATGGTGTCACCTTGTCTCACTCCCTTTCCAATTTTTATGTGTGTTGTATTTTCAAACAGCCGAATCTTTGCACTTGCTTTTTCATAGATGTTATTAATAATAATAATGTATGCATCTTCAATACCGCAGGATTTCAGAGCCATCGTAACTGCTGATGGTTTCACCTAATCAAAGGCTTTTTCGTAATCGATAAAAGCCATGCACAATGGAAGTTCATATTCCCTCGCTCTTTGAATTAGATCTCTCAGTACGTGGATATGATCTATAGTGCAATAGCCACTCCTGAATAAAGCTTGTTCTCTCGGTTGAGCCGTGTCCAGTGTTACCTTCAAGCGGTGTGAAAGAACGCTAGTGAAAGTTTTATAAACCACTGATAGGAGGCTGATAGGTCTGTAGTTCCCGAGATCCTAAATGTCACCTTTTTATGTAGCAGGATCATTGTAGCGGTGTTGCAATCCTCATGAATCTTCCCTTCATTAAGGCATCAATTGAAAATTTGGGCGAGTACTGTTTCGATTTCTCCACTTGCTTCTTGTATGATGTCTACAGTAATTCCATCTTCTCCTGGAGCTTTTCCCCGCATCATGTTCTTGATTGCATGTGCAACTTCTGCTGGAAGGACTGGAGGAACTCTGGTACTGGTACCTTTCATGATGTCTGGAGTGCATGTATCATCCCTTTCATATAATTTGGAGTAGAAATCTTTCACTCTTGTCAAAATTTCGCCTCTATTTCTTGTTACAGAACCACCTTCTTTTCTCAGTGCCATAATCTGTTTTCTTCCCTTACTGAGATGTCCCTTTGCTATTTTTAGGCTGAGTTAAAAGTGAAAGCGTTGTGCGGTAAAACTTTGCTGTCGTTGGAGTAAAACGAATGTAGGAACAATTGATTTAATGAAAAAAGCTTACAAAGATAAATATTTGAGTGAGTCCACTATTTTTAGGTGGTAAGTGATTTAAAAAAAGGGCGTTTGTCGGCAGAACTCGCTCCTAGACGTGGTCGACTTGAAAGGGTTTTTACGGAGCGTATTGTTAATACTGTTCGGGCAATTCTGCAAGAGATCGACGAATGACGTGTGAAGACATAGTGGCGTCAATTAATATTTCAAAAACGTCGGCATTTTGAATTCTACGCTACAAATTTCTGTTGCATCGTGTGTGTTCCAGATGAGTACCTCATTACCTGACGAGATAATAATTGTTAGCCAGAGTTCAGGTATGTCATGAGTGGAAACAAATTATTTCAAAGGTTTCAAACTTTCCAAACACAGTAATAACTGCTGATGAAACATGGGTCCACTATTTCGACCCCTTCACGAAGCGCGCAACGAGAGACTGGAAACGCGCAGGCTCGTCTCCTCCGAAACATTTCCGCCAAACCAAATCAGCTATGAAGGTGGTGATGATAATTTTCTTTTATCACAAAGGTGTAGTCTACCAGTATGCCGTTCCTCCACAAATTACTGTCAATGCTGAGTATTGCATTTCAGTCTTGAAGCATCTGCGACGACACATATCGATTAAGCGATCGGAACTGGTGGGCAAGTGGACCCTACATCATGATAACGATTGCTTGTAACGTACCAGGAGATGTGACGTACCTGCCAGAAGGACGCACACGACATAAAGGCAGATAGGAATCATAATACATGTCCGCGTAGCTTAATTGGTAGAGCAACTTATTCCGGAATGAGTGGACCCGTGTTCGAATCCCGGCGTAGACCAAAAATGACGGAGAAATTTACTTCGTTATATGCTCACATGTGGCTTCTGTGTCATGGTTTCAATACTACGAAATGCAGTATTGAAACCATGCCACAGCCTGCTTACAGTCCTGACCTCGCCCCGTGCGATTTGTGGTTGTTTCCAACAATGAAGGAGAAGTTCCGTGGCGCAACATTCAACACAGATGCTGAAGTTATTCAAGCTGTACAGGGGTCGGTAAAGCCGCTTCCACAAAATGCCATCGCCACATGCTTTGAAAAGTAGACTGAACGATGGGATCGTTGCATATCATCCGAGGGGAGATACTTTGAGAAAGAATAACATATTTTTCTGAAAGAATAAGATATATATATATATATATATATATATTGTTCTAAGCCTTTTTCACAATATTTGTGAGTGCTGTACAGACGTTTTCTGGTTTTTGTGGGCGATGATGAGTATGGGTTGAGCCAGTTAAGGTACAGATGTATGCAAAAAAGAATTTTTAAAAGAATTTTGTGCTTAATTATAAAGTTTCCGCACATTTGTGTGCGGTTCAGTTAATTTGGCATTTTTTGGAGACTTATACGTATTTTGCATCTATGACTTAGCAGAAACCCATTTACAACTAGGTCATTGTGGAAGTGAGTAAGTGCAGAGTATTGCTGGTTCTTGAGAAAGCCAAGGCTCAGCATTTTCGACACTTTCTGCACCCGGCCTTTATTTCTTTCTCCCTGATTGTTGGCTTTCAAGTTTTTTACTTTTATTTTTTAATTCTTCTGTTGTAGTTTCCACATTGTTGGTTGGTGGTTATATATATATAAACATGAAACGGGGAAAAGCTCCAGGAGAAGATGGAATTACTGCAGACATCATACAAGAAGCAAGTGGAGAGATCGAAACAGTACTCGCCTAAGTTTTCACTCAATGCCTTAATGAGGGAAAGATTCCTAAGGATTAGAACAACGCTACAATGATCCTGCTGCATAAAAAAAGCTGACATTGAGAATCACAGGAACTACAGACCTATCAGCCTCCTATCAGTGGTTTATAAAATCTTCACTAAAGTTCTTTCACACCGCGTTAAGGCAACACTGGACATGGCTCAACCGAGAGAACAAGCTGGATTCAGGAGTGGCTACAGCACAACAAATCATATCCACGTATTGAGAGAACTAATTGAAAGAGCGAGGGAATATGAACTTCCATTGTGCATGGCTTTCATCGATTATGAAAAAGCCTTTGATTCGGTGAAACCATCAGCAGTTACAATGGCTCTGAAATCCTGTGGTATTGAAGATGCATACATTAATATTATTAATAACATCTATGAATATGCAAGTGCAAAGTTTCGGCTGTTTGAAAATACAACACACATAAAAATTGGAAAGGGAGTGAGACAAGGTGACACCATATCTCCGAGGCTCTTTAATGCCACATTGGAAAATGTCTTTCAATAACTAAACTGGGAAAACAAAGGGATAAAGATTAATGGAGATTATCTAACTCACCTTCGTTTTGCTGATGATGTAGTCATTTTTGCAACTACCCCATCAGAGCTGCAAGGTATGGTCCAGGAACTTGCTGACAAAGTAAAGAAGTGGGATTAAAATTGAACTTTCAGAAGACATAAGTGATGTTAAATGCCTTCACAAGAAATGAAGGTTTATCGATTGATGGAGAAAAGCTGGAGATAACAGACACGTACGTTTATCTTGGACAGCAGATATCAAGTGAGGGTCACATTGATGAAGAAATTAATCGGCGTACAAAACTTGCCTGGAGAGCTTTTGGAAGAAACAGCATAATTTTCAAGAGCAATATGCCATTATGTCTTAAAAGGAAAGTGTTTGATCAATGCATCCTTACAACGCTTACGTATGGTGCAGAGACGTGGACCTTAACTAAAAGAGACATACAAAGGCTGCAGACAACTCAAAGAAGCATGGAGATGTGTATGCTTGGTGTAACCAAGAGAGATAAGAAGAGGCAGAGCCGTAGCGAGGGGGGGGCGCCGAGCCGTAGGGCGCCATCGAGACGTAGATTGTTTTTATATAAGTGTAAAAAATGTGAAATTAATTTATAAGCGTAATTAAAAAATGTATGAGATTTAAACTTCTTTATGCTTTAAGAATAAAATGGCGAACAGATGAAACCTAAATTAAAGGAGAACTCCAATCGTCCGAACGCCAAGTATTCGGATCGATTTGGCTTGTGTTTGAGGAGAGGGGCTAGTACGCCCCTTTGAAGTGCAGAACACCGACCCGTGTCTGAAAGGTTGGGTAAAAAATGGGTAGTGTACTTGTTTCTATGTCATCACGCTGGCCTTCTGGCTCAGCTCAGTTCCCTCCAGGACAGAACTTCCCTCTGTTATGACGGTGTTTTACGCCAACACTTTTTCTTGGTGTATCATATTTGTTTCACGTTGTATTTTACTTAAGTTGTACACTGAAAACCGAAACTGATGCTCTTAGCGAGAAGAAACAGATTTTAAAATGGACACCAGAAGACATATCAAGATGCATTGTAATTCCAGCACTTTACCTCAAATCATATAATTTTTGATTTTGAGATCAGAAAAGTATATTTGCTATATTAAGCAAAATACTTTTTCAAGAAAGAGCATGCATAACAGAAAATGTTCATTTAAAATTATCCAATTTATACTATAACATCAATGTTTTCCGATTTTTAGGCCCCCAAAAATCATGAACTTTTGTTTTCCAAAAAGATAATTTTTGATATTTGAGTGCGCCTTGCAGTTTATGACACACTGTAATCGGGTAAATACGGTAGTAACTTTGACCGAAAGTGCCTTTCATGTGGTGCTCTGACAGAAAGCTTCCAGGCTTTTGGCCAGTGCAGGTACGTCATCGACCACGGCTGCGTGTCTCAGGGGGTGAAATGTAGGCGACGGGTGCTGTGACTTTCAAGGCCTCCTCTGTCTATGATCCATCACTCCTTACGTGTATTGAGAACGAATGACGGATGGCGACGATTCGTCGAGAGGGAAGCCTACAGTGCGCATGCGCGGAACAAACATTACTCAGTTAAGGTTGCGACAGTTTAAATGCAATATTTGCCGTGACACTGTGACGACATTTGTTTGCTTACCGTTGTCTGTATAACTTGATTGATTGAGTAGCGCGCTGAATTAGTGCACTGTGCCACGTGACGTGCGTGTGTGCGTCGAAATGGGACCTACAAAGTTGTCTGGAGCACAAAGCAGAAAACGAAAAAAACAACAAGAGGCGGATAACGCAGTCCAAGCCAAGCAGTGGCAGAAACTGGGATGGGTAAAGAAGGCGGATCCCTCAACCGCTGCGCTCCCACTACAGCAAGTGATTGAAAGTAAGCCATCTACATCAACACTTTTAGAAAATGAAAACGTTACTGAAGTAACTGAGAATATAACTGGTAGTGCTAGTGTGAATTCAGATGATTCTACACCTTATTTTAACCCGTCCTTTCCAACATTGAGTCCTTATGAAGGCGTACAGGAACAGGATTTGGAAGATGAACAAACCAAAATTCAACTTAATTTTAATTATCCCACAGCATGGCCTGATTTGAATGACCATATGAGAAGCTTGTTAGTTGAACACGGTCCAGAACAAAATAAAAATGGTAATTTTCTTTTATCAATTAATGCAGAAAAAAGGCATTTTACGGGAAATTGGTTCCACAAAAAACTTTTGAATGGAGAAAATGTATAGCGGGATTGGTTAATTTACAGTGAAGCAACAAAAGTTATTTATTGTTTCCCTTGCATGCTATTTGGAAAGCATTTGAAATCACGTTTGGCAAATCCAAAAGTGGGATTTTCTGAGTGGAAAAAATTACACCCTGGAATTCCAGAGCATGAAAATTCTGTAGAGCACAGTGAGTGCTATGTTTCCTGGAAAAGCTTTGAAAAAAGGATTAAACAGGGCTGTGCAATTGATACTGAACTACAGCAAATGATTACAAAAGAAAAAGAGAAATGGCGGCACATTCTCAGAATCATTGTCGATTGCATTTTGTTTTGTTCAGTCAACTTGGCCTTTCGAGGTTCAAGTACAAAGATAGGTGAAGACAAATGTGGAATTTTTTTACATTTGCTAGAGTTTGTTTCTCATTATGATAAACAGCTAAAAGAGTATATTACCATAGCCAAAGAAAAACCAGGAATTCCAAATTACCTTTCCCCAACAATTCAAAACGAGTTCATCAATTTAATAGGTGACACTGTACGCCAAGAAATACTAAAAGACATAAGAGAGGCAAAATATTTCTCAATTTCATTTGGTTGTACACCAGATGTAGCCCATCAGGAACAAATGTGCCAGATTATTAGGTACGTGAAAGTTTCAGAGGATGTTTGCTCTATTGAAGAAAGTTTCATCGATTTCATAAAAACTACTGAAACGACTGGGGCTGGTTTAACCGAAGAAATTCTCAAAAAATAGAAGCCGATGGGCTTGACATTCGTAATTGCCGAGGGCAAGCATACGATAATGGTTCAAACATGGCGGGGAAGTATTCAGGAGTCCAGGACCGTATACAAGCAATTTGCAGCCATGCACATGTTATGCCATGTGCTGCTCATTCATTGAACTTGGTTGGTGTTCACGCTGCTGGAGTCTTTTCAGATATTATCACATTTTTTGGCACAGTGCAAGAACTGTACAAAATATTTGCTCACAATGTCAAAATGTGGGAAATATTATCCAACGAACTTTCTACCACTCTCAAGCGTCACTGTGATACAAGATGGGCATCCAAATACTCTGCTGCTCATGCACTTTATTCACAGCTTGATAAAGTCGTCGAAGCCTTAGGAGAAATTTCTGACAACCCTCAATTCCATGATGACTGTATATCAGTGGTTAAAAATCTTCTGAAACAAATTAATTATAAGTTTGTTTGTTACTCTGTTATGTGGGACAAAATACTAAATCAGATCTCCCGCGTGAATGAACAACTACAGCGCAAAGATGTGACCGTATACTGTGCAGTTAGTCTCTTGACAGGATTGAAAGCTGCTTTACAAGACATCCGGGATGCAGGGATTGATGTTATACTGGGCGAAGCATCGGATATCTGTGCCGCAACATCTCTTGACGGCTTCTTCGAGGAGAAAAGGGCAAGAAAGAGGAAACGACTGATATTGGAAGAAAGTGAGGACACTGTTTTGACAGGAAAACAAAGGTTCAGTGTGGACTTTTATGCTGTTTTGGACAAAGACTTAGAACAAATGAAATGGCGTTATAAATGTTTGATTGAAGTGTTAGATGACTTTAATTTCTTAACAGGCAAGTCTTTGCAATCTATGACCGTAGAAGAGTTAAAGGCTAGTGCAATGCGCTTAGCAAATAAGTATGATAAGGATCTGGATGCTACTGAAATAGAGGGGGAAATAGCTAGTTTTAAATTTCAGGCCACTTTTTTATTTAAAAAGAATGAGGATTTTTCAAAAGCAACCTCTCTTGACCTATTAAATTTAATCCACCAAATGTCTCTTGCTACATCTTATCCAAACTTAGTAATTGCTTTCAGATTATTCTTAACATTACCAATTACTAATGCGTCTAGTGAACGAGGTCTTAGTAAGCTGAAAATAATAAAAAATTACTTAAGGTCATCAATTGGAAAAGAGAGGTTAACGCACCTGGCAATTCTGTCAATAGAAAAAGATGGTGCTAAAACTATTAATTATGATCAAATAATAAATGATTTTGCTGCTGTTAAAGCTCGAAAGGTACATTTGTAAATACAAAATCATTCTGTTAAGGCTTAAGCATAATTTTAAACAAATGCTACTTGTACTTATTTTTTCAGTTGTTCATAAGCACTTGAGGTAGCAATTAATTATAAATAAAAAGGATTCTTCATTCAAACTATGTTCAATGTTTTTCCTTTCTTCAACAATCCCTATTGAAGCTCACATAGTCACCACAGGCTACTGAATAGGATTACCAATATAAGTTATTTTTTTTTAATATTATGTTATGAGCAATATTTTATACAAAAACATTTACATTTTATTACTATTTCATACAATTAGCAAATTATATACGGGACAATAATCGCAAATAACAACAAAAATCGCAATATTTTTTTTATGCAGGTATTGTACTATATCTGCAAACAGGTATATAATAAAATCTGACACCATCGCCTGTTCCATTTGGACTGGGGCAGGGGGTTCGCCAATTTTATTGCTTGCCCCGAGCGCCAATACCTCTAGCTACGGCCCTGGAACAGGAACTCGTGGATCCGAAAAATGACAAGAGTGGAAGACATCATGATCAGTGTTAAATCCCTGAAATGGCAATGGGCTGGACATACTGCCAGAAGGACAGACCATCGATGGACAGACGAAATTTTAGATTGGATTCCAAGGGACAGGAAAAGACCTAGAAGAAGACCACATGGAAGCTGTGTGGATGAAATTCGAAAGTATTCGGAGTGACATGGAGGAGACTGGCTCAAGACAGACCGTTGTGGAGGAAACGTGGGGTTACCTTCGTCCAGTAGTGGATTGCTAATGGTTGACAATGATGATGATGATGATGATATATATATAGTGTATACACTGTTGGCCACCCAAAATGCAACACCAAGGCAGACACGAGATAGCAAGGTCAGATTTACTAGACACATAACAACAGATACAAAGATGAAACGAATGAGCCTAGAGGCCCGTGCGACTTGCGGAACACGCAGACATCAGTAGTTCGTGTGGCCCCCATGGCTGGCAATAACGGCCGCTACAAGCCGCGGCATCGTACGAAAGATACTTTGATGTGGGCTTGAGGTATGTCGGTCCAGGCTGCTTCCACACGTTGACACAGTTCATCAGGCGTAGCCGCGGGTGGTGCTTGCCGGGCCACTCGGTTGCCGATCAGCGACCAGAGGTGTTCGATGGGCAACATATCGGGAGAACAGGCAAGCCACGGCAGGAGTGACCTGGTGGGCCCTGAAGAATTGTTGCACGATGCGTGCCACATGCGGGCGCGCATTGCCCTGTTATACGTGGCCGCTGGCAGGTCCTGCAGGAAGGGAGGACTACAAACTCCAAAACGTCGGAGTTGTAGCGGTGGCTGTTGAGTGTACCGGCGATGCGTACCAGAGGGGTGCCAGTGTCATATCCAATTGCACCCCAAACCATAAAGAAAGGCGATGGACCGGTATGGCGATGCACACTGCAGGCGTCCTACAGTCTCTCGCTGCGGTGCCGACAAACGCGGTTCCGACCATCGTGGTGTTGCAGGCAGAAGCGGGATTCGTCGGAGAAGCCAATGTCGTGCCATTTTGTAGTCCAGGTGCGGCGTTCAACGGCCCACCGCCGCTGCACTCGCCAGTGGTGTAACGTCAATGGTAATCGGAGCAAAAGGCGCCGTGCGACAAGTCCCCGCTCCTGCAGACGACGTCGAACGGTACGTGCTGACACAGGTTGTTGCGCAACACACCTTAATTCCTGCGCTAACGTTCGTGATGTGGCGGTACGAGTCGTTAATTCCCGCCGCACAATATGCCAGTACTCTCGTTCAGTGGTGTACCGCGGCTGCGGCAATCGCTCATGTCAGTCCGTCCGTCCCTCCTGCACCCACCGAATCCATACTCGCCTCACTGTGGCTGCATGTCGTCCTACACGGGTGCCGATGTCTCGGTATGATAAACCGCTGTCGCGATAAGCCACTATTCGTCCTCTGTCGAACTCCGAAACGTGCTGGAATGACTGCCGTATTCTGCGACGAGGCATTAGGAAGCTTGCCACGCACAGGTCCGGCACCACAACACACTTCCACTACTTACACCCCGCCTTCTGTGCACCCTTCGTATACTGCTTCTCGGTTGCGTGCCGGGCGCACATGACTTGCACATGGCCTACGATGCTGATCGTTTGCATATCCTCTCGCGGGCAACGCATGCTGCGAATCTCAGGCCAATCGAATGCTTCCTTCTTGGTGTTGCATTTTGGGTGGCCAGCAGTGTATGTATATATATATATATCATTATCATCATTGTCAACCATTATCAATCCTCTGCTGAACGAAGGTCTCCCCAAGTTTCCTCCACAATGGTCTGTCTTGTGCCACTCTCCTCCATGTCACTCCCGCATACTTTCGAATTTCAACCACCCATATCCCATGTGGTCTTCTTCTAGGTCTTTTCCTGTCCCTTGGAATCCAATCTAAAATTTCGGCTGTCCATCGATGATCTGTCCTTCTGGCAGTATGTCCAGCCCATTGCCATTTCAGGGATTTAACACTGATCACGATGTCTTCCACTCTTGCCATTTTTCGGATCCATGAGTTCCTCTTCTTATCTCTCCTGGTTACACCAAGCATGCACCTCTCCTTGCTGCTTTGACTTGTCTGCAGCCTTTGTACATTTTTTTAGTTACGGTCCACGTCTCTGCACCATACGTTAGCACTGGAACGATGCATTCATCAAACACTTTTCTTTTAAGACATAATGGCATATTGCTCTTGAAAATTATGCTGTTTCTTCCAAAAGCTCTACAGGCAAGTTTTGTACGTAGATTACTTTCTTCATCAATGTGACCCTCACTTGATATTTGCTGTCCAAGATAAACGTACGTGTCTGCTACCTCCAGCTTTTCTCCATCAATCGATAAATCTTCAGTTCTTGTAAAAGCATTGAACATCACTTTTGTCTTTTGAAAGTTCATTTTTAATCCCACTTCTTTACTCTTGTCAGCAAGTTCCTGGATCATACTCTGCAGCTCCGATGGGGCAGTTGAAAAATGACTATGTCATTAGCAAAACGAAGGTGGGTTTGATAATCTCCATTAGCCTTTATCCCTTTGTTTTCCCAGTTCAGTGATTGAAAGACATTTTCCAATGTGGCATTTAAGAGCTTCGGAGATATGGCATCACCTTGTCTCACTCCCTTTCCAATTTTTATGTGTGTTGTATTTTCAAACAGCCGAATCTTTGCACTTGCATTTTCATAGATGTTATTAATAATATTAATGTATGCATCTTCAATACCACAGGATTTCAGAGCCATTATAACTGCTGATGCTTTCCCCGAATCAAAGGCTTTTTCATAATCGATATAAGCCATGCACAATGGAAGTTCATATTCCCTCGCTCTTTCAATTAGTTCTCTCAGTACGTGGATATGATCTATTGTGCTGTAGCCACTCCTGAATCCAGCTTGTTCTCTCGGTTGAGCCATGTCCAGTGTTACCTTCGAGCGGTGTGAAAGAACTTTAGTGAAGATTTTATAAACCACTGATAAGATGCTGATAGGTCTCTTGTTCCTGAGATCCTCAATGTCACCTTTTTTATGTAGCAGGATGTTTGTAGCGTTTTTCCTCGGGATTAGAGGAAATGCTGTCCCACACTTATAGCTAAGTCATCGATGCAATATATATATGTATATATATATATATTGCATCGATGACTTCATATATATATATATGTATATATACATATTGCATCGATGACTTAGCGGTGAGTGTGGGTCAGCATTTCCTCTAATCCTGATGCTGACGTTGGCTACTTACAATGGACGCTCCCTAACTTCTGATTCAAGGTTTCTTGAATTCGAAGAGGAACTACAAAGGATCAAGTGGAACATCGTCGGGCTAAGTGAGATAAGGAGGAAAGGAAAAGATCTCATTGAAATGAAAAGTGGATATCTCTTCTGCTATCGTGGGACAGATACTGGAAGAACTAGTTGTGTTGGATTTATAATAAACAAGAAACTGAAGGATGAAATTGTGGAAGTTGAAAGTTCCTCTTATTAAGCTTATGCATATTATTCAAGCTTATGCACCCATAATAAGTCACCCTGAAGAAGAAATTGAAGAATTTTATGAGGAAGTTCGTCATCTAAATAATGAAGGCAAACAGCACTTCAAGATAATTATGAGAGATTTCAATGCAAAAATAGGGCAACGGCAACAGAATGAAATTTCAGTAGGTAAATTCGGCCACGGCAACAGGAACCAGCGTGAAAATACCCTCATAGGGTTTGCAGAGGAAGAAGGGTTTTTCATCATGAACTGCTTTTTCAAGAAAAAGCCGCAAAAGAAATGGACGTGGAGGCATCCTAATGGATTGACAAATGTAATTGATTTTCTTATGTGCAACAAAAAATTTGTCATGGAAGACTGCAGTGTAGTGAACAGGTTCAATAAACGTAGCGACCATAGAATGGTAAGATGTAAATTGCATCTCAATGCTAACCTCGAGTGTGTCAAGCTCATAAAACAAAGTGTATTAACATGACCAGCCTTAAAAAGCATCATAATACCGTCAAATTGGAGCTAAGGAACAGATTCTCTACACTAGAAGGTCTAACGGTCGGAAGAAGTGGACATCTCTGAAGTTAACAGAAAAGTAACTGAAGCTCTTATGGAAACAGCAACAAACTTAGCTGGTACTAAGAACAAGTTGCATGTGAACAAATTATCAAGAAAACCAAAATTTTGATGCAAAAAAGAAGAGAGATGAGGACAACTTAAGAAAATGTGACTTCCAAAGTGGAACATATAGAGCTATGCAAAACAGTACGAAAAGGTATTACTGAAAACGTAATAAAATTTAACTATGAACTAGTGAGGAAAGCAATTGAAAACAATCAAAGTCTAAAGAGAGCAAAGGGGCATCTCAGAAAGGCAAGAAAACCAGCTATGGCACTGAAAAAAGAAGATGGTTCTGTAACAAGAACTAGAAGCGAATGTTTGACAAGAGTGAAAGGTTTCTACTCCACATTATATGAAAAGGATGATACATGTACTTCAGACGTCATGAGAGGTACCAGTACCAGAGTTGTTCCAGTCCTCCCAACAGAAGTTGCATGCAATCAAGAACATGAAGCGGGCAAAAGCTCCAGGAGAAGATGGAATTACTGTAGACATCACACAAGAATCAAGTGGAGAAATTTAAACAGTACTCGCCCAAGTTTTCACTCAATGCCTTAATGAAGGGAAGATTCCTGAGCATTGTCACCTTTTTTATCCTACTATATAAAAAAGGTGACATTGAGGATCTCAGAAACTACATGCCTATCAGCCCCCTATCAGTGGTTTATAAAATATTTTCTAAAGTTCTTTCACACCGTTTGAAGGTGATGCTGGAGATGGCTCAACGGAGAGAATAAGCTGGATTCAGGAGTGGCTACAGCACTAAAGATCAAATACACGTACTGAGAGAACTAATTGAAAGAGCGAGGGAATATGAACTTTCATTATGCATGGCTAATGGAAGTTCATATTCCCTCGCTCTTTATGAAAGGCCTTTGATTCGGTGAAACCATCAGCAGTTACAATGGCTTTGAAATCCTGCGATATGGAAGATGCATACATTAATAGTATTAAAAATATCAATGAAAATGCAAATGCAAAGATTCGGCTCTTTGAGAAAACAGCACACATAAAAATTGGAAAGGGAGTGAGACAAGAAGACACCATATCTCCAAAGCTCTTTAATGCCACATTGGAAAATATATTTCAATCACTGAACTGGGAAAACAAAGAGATAAAGATTAATGGATATTATCTAACTCACCTTCGTTTTGCTGATGATGTAGTCATTTCTGCAACTACCCCATTAGAGCTGCAGAGTAAGTATAGTCCAGGAACATGCTGACAAGAGTAAGGAAGTGGGATTAAAAATCAACTTTCAGAAGACAAAAGTGATGTACAATGCTTTTACAAGAAATGGAAATTTATCGATTGATAAACAAAAGCTGGAGATAACCGATACCTATGTTTACCTTGGATAGCAGATCTCCAGTGAGGGTCACATTGATGAAGAAATTAATCGGCGTGTAAAACTTGCCTGGGGAGCTTTTGGAAGAAGCAGTATAGTTTTCAAGAGCAATATGCCATTATGTCTTAAAAGAAAGGTGTTTGATCAATGCATCCTTACAGCGCTTACGTATTATGCAGAGACGTCGAACTTAACTAAAAGAGACATACAAAGGCTGCAGACAACTCAAAGGAAGCATGGAGAGGTGCATGTTTGGTGTTACCAAGAGAGATAACAAGAGAAACTAGTGGATCAGAAAAATGACAAGAGTAGAAGATATCACGATCAGAGTAAAATCCCTGTAATGGCAACGGGCTGGACATAATGCCAGAAGGACAGACCATCGATGGACAGCCGAAATTTTAGATTGTATTCCAAGGGACAGGAAAACACTCAGAAGAAGACCACATGGGAGATGGGTGGATGAAATTCGAAAGTCTGCGGGAGTAACGTGGAAGAGACTGGCACAAGACAGACCATCGTGGAAGAAACTTGGGAGATATTCTTCCAGCAGTGAATTGATAATGTTTGACAATGATGATGATGATGATATATGGTATAGTGAAAAACAACAAAGGAGACAAAGGAATATCGAATATATTTAATTATTCAAAGTGCGAACATTGAATAATTATATTCGATATTCCTTCGTCTCCTTGGTTGTTTTTAGTATTCCATATTTTCGCTAATTCCTTCAGTCTACTGCATACTGCGCAACCGAGATATTGGCTTCGTTTTTTCGTTAATTTTTTCAGATATATTACTGCTGTTAATGTATAACAACAAAAACAGCAATAATATATCTGAAAACCTTATATATAAAATTTATATACATACATATATATATATATATATATAGAGAGAGAGAGAGAGAGAGAGAGAGAGAGAGAGAGAGGGAGAGAGAGAGCCAGAGAGGGAGGGAGGGAGAGAGAGAGTCAGAGAGGGAGGAGAGAGAGAGAGAGAGAGAGAGAGAGAGAGAGAGAGAGAGTTAACACACCTTGGTTATGCTGTCGACATAATCATTTTTGCAAATACCCCTTCAGACATGCAGAGAACTTTCTGTCAAAATTAAAAATATGGAATTAAAAGATTTACAGAAAGCAAATTTGATGTTTCATGCCTTCAGAAGTTCTGAAGACTAGAGGGAGAAAACCTAGAAGTAACCGATGTCTACATTTACCTTAGAGGACAGATATCAAGAGAGGGCCCCAAAAAAGAAACTAGCAGGCATAAAATATATATATCAAGAGAGGGCTCCGGAAAAGAAACCAGCAGGCATAAAAATTTGGCTGGAGTGCATCTGAAGAAACCGTAAAATTTTAAAGAGAAATTTACTATTATGTCTTAAAAGAGAAGTACTTTGTCAGCACGTATAACATGAACCTTAACTACGAAGGACCCAAAGAGGCTGAGGACAACTAAAAGAAGCTTGGAAAGATGCATGCTTGGTGTGAAAGATAAGAAGAGGAACTCATTCATCAGTAAAATGACAAGAGCTGATGATATCATTATCAAAGTCAAGTGCCTTAGTTGGATATCATTATCAAAGTCAAGTGCCTCAATTGGATATCATTATCAAAGTCAAGTGCCTCAAACATTTTTCTAAAGGAACTGACTACCGTTGGACAATTGAAATATAAATTGATAGCCGGGGTCCATGAAAAGGGGTGAAACTCCAAAGCCATTAGGAGCCACATGGAAACATGGAAGAGAATGGTTCAGAATAAATACAAAATTGTATTATAATTGTGTAATTGTGTAAAGGACGTGATGAAACCTTGATCCTGTGGCAGACTGATAATGGTTGTTGATGAGGAGGATATATCTCATACACACGTTTAGTATTAAAATATTTAAGAACATTTGAAATCACGAATCACTGAAACTCAAAACGTTTATGAGCTATTTGTTTATTGCTATCGTATCATTACATGCGAGATGCATACACGAGAAACAAATCCTTATTCCCCTCTTACAAGCTGGAGGCTCTTTTTTGTTGTTTGTTTCGAGGCTTAATGACCCACATGAACAACTCTAAGGAATACCCGTCCTTAATTTCAGGCTACCGGTTCTAGAGAACTGTGACAGCCATCGGCGTAAGACAAACATGCCAGTGGTGAATCATCCGACGTTTGACCTCGGGCCCATGACTAGGCCTCTAACAACTCGGCAACACAGGCGGCCAAGCTGGAAACGAGAAGCTATATGAATGTGAACTTGTTCGGTACTAACTTAAAACGTTAACGCCACATAACGGGAAACTGTTGTAAAAATCCTAGAAAAATGACTACAATTCTTGGTTAATATTGTCGCTAACCTAGGTAAAATAATTTTGACTATTCAACGTTTCCTATCGCAAAGGGCTTTATAAAGAAAAACTAGAAAATCAGTGAATAATCTTTAGGATGATATTCCTTGTAGTTCGCGGAATCGTTTATTTCTTAGTTAAACTTCTGGAAGCATATGCATGCCAAATGCAAGTATGATTTACTTCACTGAGCGGGAAAGTTATGCTTCTCAAAAATGTGAAATAAAGGGAACAATATTGATCATGGACACAGCTGGCCCATAAAATAATTTTTCTATTTCACTCGCAGGAGTTAAGATATTATCAAAGAGAAAATCTAGGTGTTTGAAACTGGATAAAAACATTTCCCATTAGAAAAGTTGGAAACGCGAAGAAAATGTGTGGGTGTGGTGACAACTGTTCCATGAAAAAAAAATTCAAATTGAACTTTTGGAAGTGCGATTGCAATATAATTATGCCAAATTTACGTACTTTTAGAATTGGAGATTGAATAACAATTTCGTAATTAAACAGAATTAAATTCATCTTTTAAGGTGGAACGGCATGGAAGGTTTTGATCACAGTTCGAATTGTACAAGGAAAAAATAATTTCTGTAACCAAATTTTCAGAAGTGGTGATCTTGCGTAAAATGGAAGTGGGCGTTTACTCTGCTAACTGGAAACCTGGGTGCATCCATGAAGAATAAATGAGAAAATTGCCACGATCATCGTTCTGATGATATCAAAAACAAAGAAGAAATTCTAATCGGATCCAGAAATTCCAGCATATTTGTTTACACACGGTTTGAAGAACGAACGGGTAGCCAAATTTATAAAATTCAGCTTTTTTACTTTTATTTCCTTCAAAGGCATGCTGAATCGTACGTTAATAAGAAAATGACCGATCTACCCAAAGATGCTTAAGTTGTAAAAATATTAAAAAACGCCCTCATGCAAAATTAAAAGAGGAAGATCGTTACGCATTCTTTTAGAATTCCGTGACAAATTATTTTTTATGAAAACGCTTTTCATTTGCCAAAGAAATATTGACTGAAAATACTATTTTATTTTATACCAGGTCTGAAATGTTTGAGGTTTCTACGAAATGTATTTAGTCTAAAGGCAAATGAAAGAAAAAAGATATTATTCCGTATATCTAATTAACAGACTTCAAGAGGTAACAAGCGTCTTACGAGAGGTCGGAATATGGCTGAACGAGTTGCTCGTCAATGCTGGACACAATGGAAAACAAAAGCACTCGTACCTTCGAAGGCCAAGCACAGGATTCTCTAAACTCATCGACGAGAAAGGTATTTCCGGCATTTTGGCGAAAAGACCTGCCCCTTTTATTCAGTGTCCGTTTCAGAGCTATTGTCCATTATGCAATAGTAGCTCCTCGCAAAGTTAATAATAGTTCGCTATAAACAGATCTGTGATTTCAAGTCGCTCCGAACTGTTTGGAGGCTCCTATTCATCATCATGCACATCTTCAGCAGCGTCATCTCACCGGTGGCATAGAGATTGTAATGATGCCCAGTGGTACACAGGGATGACAGCCATTTCTGCCTCTGTGAGAGCGATGAAATAATGAGCGCTAAAAGAGAGAGACGCGGTTAACTCCCAATGTAATGATTTTGGGAATTATCGTACTCTATATGTGACACGAAACTACTCTCGTATTTGTGCAGAGTATTACGACATTCTATCATTGCATTCAAAAGGTATTACGCTCTAAGAAGGTAAAGTTAAGTTCGTCCTCAAAATTACCAGAGTGACTTTTCAACTCGTAAATATGCTCCAATGTACTGAGATAATACTATATCTGTTCCCAAATGAACATATCCGTAAAATAACAGGAAGACGCATGTTGTCAAAACCGATATTTCCAGTCTCAATTTCTCAAAAGTGCTCCAAGCAGAATAGATCTAGAATGTCATACATCAAGATGGCATCCGAAGTATTCGAATTAACACGTTGAAGTCATCTGCCCTACTTGGACATATGCGATACACAGTGAAATTTATTCATAGAAATATTTTTTTATTATTAAATCAAGTAAACTGTTTTGTAATCTTTAAAAAAATTAATGATATTATTTCTACAGTTCGTTTTTATTTCATCTCGGAAAAATGAATCCAGATTAGTTTTGCTCTGTTTTGGAAATGCAGGTTTCTTTTCCTTCATTACATGTGACATTAATACAATGCAACAATAAAGGAAAATGTTTTATTTGTTACTGAATTTCATATTAATGAAACTGATACATTCAGTTTAGAAATGTTTTTTCAGGACACCGTGACATCTTATTTTAGGAACCGATGAGTATAACCATGAAGGAGGTCTAAAATATCCTATATTTAAACAGGGATCCTTATACTGCGCACACACACTGTTCTGCATGTTACCTCAGGAATACCATGCATAGAATTCCTAAGGCTCTCTTGTTCTTGTACAGATTTTTACATTAAATATCGTATTAGTTCCTACAGATAATATCTTTATCAAATGATTTGATATGATCGAACTAAACAGACAATTGTTAGATGGTAAGGATTTCGTTGAGGGCTTGTTCACCTATAACTTTAATTCTGGCACATATCTGCAAACATGTATCATTATACCACTCTTCCGGAAATAAATTTGGAAGCAAAATTTGTCAGATTGAAGTTTCAGCTATGATATATGCTGCACATTAACTTGCAGAGATTTTATTAGACAATTATCTTTCATTTTATAATTCAACAGGTAAATGTTTTCCATAAAACTTTGGAATTTTAGAATTAAGTGATGAAGGAAACGCAAGTTTAAATTTTCAACGAGTTTTGTTTATTATGTTTCGCAATGCTTTATTAGGTAGTTACATGCAGATGAACCTTCATCAGTTAAGCTTGAAGCTTTATTGGCGGATAAGAAAGGAGTCTCACGTTTCTAGGCGGTTTGGAAACACTCCGTGAATTTAGAGAAGTTGAAAGTTGAGAATAACAACTAAAGTTAAGGTTCAGTATAACCCCATTGCCGATGATTTCGCTTTCACCACTAATTTTTTTTTTTTTTGATTCAGCCATCTTGCTACCACAGCTTGCGATTGTGCAGCCTCCAATTCACCGATCGCTCTCCACTGTAAAGAGTCTTTTAAGCAATGGTGCAGAGCCATTCTTCCACTAACAGTCCAACTCAAGCTTCAACTGCCGCACCGCGCTAAGAACAACGTTTTTCAAAGTGGCGGGCGTGCCAGCTCGATGACGTACAGTGGTCATTTGCGTATTTCCATGGGAGCTAGCATAATGTTGCTTGGGTACGTCGACTTACCATTTTCCCTTGCACATGTCTCTGAAAAATCTTTAAAATCGGTTCTCGCGTTTTGGATATATCCTCTACTTTGTATTTGCCACGTTATATTTAGACACCAGTTTACAAGGGAAATGTTTATTATTCTTAGGAAAAAACTACATTTCCGGAGAGTTACAACTCTAAAGCATAAACTTATGGTGTTAAGATACGGTTCAACTCCCGAAACGAAGGAGAGAAGAAGAAACACGATATGCAATTACAACGCTCGACATCGAAATTGCCACACCAGGTGGAATTTATCGGTGCACCACGTGAATTTGTGATTATGTGTCAACAGTTTGGTTATGTAATTGATGGTAGTTGAGCACCAATCACGACATAGGGAAGGGAGATAAAATAGCAAAACAGCTCTGTGTAGCTATGAATGGTTATTCTCACCTGGGTTTGTGGACCACTGCATTGGAGTGATCTCGGTGGCGAAAGCACGTGTAAGGAGAGATAAGGATTTGGTGACGTCGTTGGGAATTTTACCTTCACACAAGCACCTTTACCAGAGGCTCCGTGGCAGTTGTATGTAATGCTGATTTGTACCTGCGTCGCATCGGGATGAAACCACTATCATCCGAATATTGCGACAGCAGTTGGAGGAAGATAACGTACGTCGTCCTAATGGGGTTGGTGCACGTACACAGCCGTTGAAACGCCTCGAACTCTGCGCTCAACGACAATCCATAGCAGCCCCGTAAACTTTTAGGGACAACATTTGATGAGGGTACAGGCAACTATGGACATATCTGTATGTACACGGACTGTGAATCGCAGATTGACTAAGGAAATGTTGCGCTTTTTCCAGCCATTCCACGACTGCCACTTACTGCAGTACACCGTTTTGAAAGGTTGCAGTGGTGCTGTACTAGATATGCGTGGTAGAACGAATGGGATACCACGTGGTACTCATCGATTGTCCGAGCGCCAATGATAGCAGATTGAGAGTTTGAAGACGACGTGATCACCGCACTGATCTTACTTCCATCAGTGAGCGTCATACGACTCCTCAACATGGTGTTATTGAACGCTTTGGTGTGCTATTAGATTCAACAGCTTTTCATAGCCTGTACGCATAGTAGGTACAATGACACCACGGCAATTCGTCAGTGCGGTGCTACATGCAGTTTCGTTTCCTCAGCACTGTGACATTCTTACTGCCAAGTTTTAACAAGATAACGCCCGTCCGCACACTGCGAATATAAGAAAGTATTGCTTAAGCGGTGTCCAGGTGCTGCACTAGCCAATAGAGAACGCTGCACTAGCCAACAGAGAACGTGTGCGACAACACTGGCACATGATTTAACGACTTCTCTGCACGATTTCCTTGCAATATCGACGTACTGTTGACGCAGCTCAACAATATAGGGTCAGCGATACCTCAGGTCACAATACCTGGAGTTTCTCTCTCGATGCCAAGCCTTGTTGCCGACTGTACAGCCTAGCATCCGGTCATACCACCTACAGACTCAGACCATATTATACTGCCTCCTCGTCCATCTAAAGAAGTTATTAAATTTCTGATACATTTTTGTTATCCCCCAGGAACTAAATCATTTCTTTGCCACCTACTTGTCTACATTTGTGGTAAGTTTCGTCTCATTTCGTGCATTCTTTAATGATATAGCATTTTTATGTCGAGCTGTGTATTTGTTCATGCTGTTTCATGGAACATTAACTGAGACGAACAAAAGAAAGAATATCACAAAATGGATCCCTGAGTTGATCTTCCTACCATCCAGATGTGTCATAAGATTCCTCAGCTGCTGCCATGGTTTGGTGCGCTATCTGTTTCAACAGCCGTTCACATCCCAAACGCATAGTGGGCATTGTGGGCTGAACACGCTTACCAGAAGAACGTGCTCTATACGTTCAGGAAATATTCTACAACCCCATTCCAAATTTAGAGTTCTAGCTCCAGGATACTGGATGGAACCAGTACGGAAAGAATAAACACAACAGGAATGACTCGTTCCGCCGCAGCCGTGTGAAGAGTCAAACCGCCACATCCTATTTTTTTTCTGGGTTCAACTCCCACTATGAGCAACTATAAGCAGTCTCCAATTCCTGACTTAGGACCACTGGTTCCAGGGTTGAAAAAGAGCCAGCGTAATCGCCATACCGAATTTTGGACTGAAATCCGAGCCGAACTTGAGCGAATGGTCAGAAGTCAGTGCCTTAGATTTTCATTATTCCGTAAGGTGTTGATTTAAAACTTTCTGGCTGAATTTCGATTTGGAAAGATGGCGCTGATAATGTGATAGGTAGGAAGGCAGGATTTCTGACCCGGTGGCGCAGTGGTCTAAGCGATGGCTTCTGATCATTCGTCCGTCGTCCGAGATGGGTCCGTGTTCAAATCGCGGCGAGGCATGGGTTTTGTATTTGCCTTACGGCACTAGTTTTCTCCTTTTCCCTGGAGTCAGTTTCTCTAAATTAGGGACGGGCGACTGCCATTGAAATACTCACGGTGGTCGTTAAATCTGCAATTTTTAAAAAAAGTAGAATAAAAAGGCAGGATTAGCCGCAGAAATGAAAGTAGCTCCAAATAGGCAAGGCACGATTTGCGTAACACACAGAGAAGTACTAGAAAACAAATGCAGAAGTTTTGCGTTTAACGAAATATTTACAACATCTGCCAAAACAGTAAATTTTAAGTCCAATGCTCTTCATTCACGACTCATTGCAATCTGATATAATGAGACGGCGTCCACGTCAAAAGACATCATTACTGAATGCTATAGGTCATTGGTTATCCAAAGGTTGCATGTTAAAGAGACTGAACTCAGAAAGGAAATAATTACTTTTCTATCAAGTTAAATATATAAAAATTCAATATTTCACAGACAGACTGAACACAAAATTGTATCAATTTATAGTATCTTCCGGAGATATTTCACCTCCTGAACTGGCTAAACTGGCCTCTTCAAGAAACATAGAAAATTGTGTTTTATGGTTGTACATAGAAAATTGTGTTTTATGGAAAATCTCAAGAAAAACAAAGAGCTCAAGTAAAAAAAAATTAGGGTTCAATAGAACTCCAAACAATTATTCTGATGTGTTCAGCATCTTAATGCAATCCATGATTGAGACAAATGAGGAGAATCAAGATTGCAATTTTAATTGACTGAAATTTATTTGTATTCATTTAAAAGCCCAATTAATTGAAATCGGAAAATTTATCCCCCGAAATCAAAAGGCTCAAGAGAGGTACCAGAAGTACAGTATTGGATGCACTCAATCAATTTCAATGGCTCTTCCTTCTTATCTGCAGATGAAGAGGATGTTTTGCAGATTTTTCTTCAGACATAAAGTTGACGAACTTTAAAAAAATAGACATCATTGGATGACTTATGCATAAATTCCACAACGAATACGAGACGTTGAGTGTAAAAGAGCTCTTTTTTTTTTTTGATTGGAGGTTTAACGACCACCGTGAGCAACTCAATGGGCTATAAGCAGTCGCCCGTCCCTAATTTAGCGTCACTGGTTCCAGGAAAGGGAGAGAGCCAGTGCCGTAAGACAAACACAACATCCATGCCTCACCGGGATTCGAACCCGGACCCCTTACAGACGAACGATCAGAGGCCAGCGCCTTAGACCACTGCGCCACCGGGGCGGCAAAAGAGCTTTAGACGTTCTACTTACTATTCTCTGAACGCTCTTGAACGAAAGTGGATCTCCATAAATTGCTGGAACCGAAACCAAACATAGATGTAGGTCGCATGTGACTCCAGTACAAAGACTTTCGTTTTCAAGTTTTGCGCCTGATATAGCTAAATGTTCTGTCCTATGCTAGCCCATTCGTCCTACTGAATTTTACAGTAAGACCCCTAAAACACATTTCGTTTTTTAAAATAAGATGTTATGTTACACTTTGAATGCACGTAAAAATGCTTTTCTCTTTACCAACTTTCTCCTAATATTATTTGCAGAAAATTTTTGCATGGGTTGCACATAGAATTGCATATATTGCTTGCGATTCCTTGGTTTCGAAAACTTTAAGAAACACGGCTGTAGACTACTGAACCCAGAGAAAGTGTACATAATCTTCCCTGGAAAAATGAACACATCGAATAGCTGAGTTGCATACGTGGTTCATGCTCCCTAACTTCAGATATATTAAAATCGGAGAAATAATTTCATGAAAAATATGCCTTACATTGGTTTCAGGAACTTACTTTAGCAGGAGTTTGATTTTTGTTGTCCGATGCCTGGCCAGTGTCTAATTAAACGAAAAAAAAATAAAGGAAAAACTAACTTTTACAAAAACAATCAAAACTTTAATTAATATATTTAACAAAAATCTAGTGTCATCCCGGAATGAAGAATTACGCAGTGGTGTGTTTCGCATATTGGGAAAAATAAGTATCCAGTGTTGAATACTTTCCTTAGTAACAAATGCCCGCTTCGATTTTTTTTTTCCACGACGGGCACTTTTCTTTTCTTTTGTAATATGAGCTGTTCCGGGAAGAATTCCTCCCCTGTTGATGTATGCAAAAATAATTATTGTGTGACGACTTCGAGCGACCGTTTTGGGGAATATATCTTCCGCATCCTTATTGTTTCAGTTTCGTCATCTCAGTGAGTGATTGATGAATGAAGCGACACAGAACGTACGCTTTTTCTTTCTGCTTGAGGAGTGTACTGTCAAAACTGCCCGCACCAGCGGAAATAGTGATATAAGTATTTGTTCCGAGAGAGAATGCTTTGAAAATATTTTTCACTCAAATGAGAAAAATTATCTTTGTTCGCACACACGCATTTCCGACATTTCTGACCTTTGTATGTCTCTCGATATGATGTTGGTGTGAGATTTTTATTTGATTTCCATAAAATTTCACTTTGTCATGGGTTTCCCAAACGCATATACAATTCCCTTAACTAGTATAATATATACAGCAGTAATGAGTACAGAAACCATGTTCCCTTACGTCTTCGGATCACTTAGTTCATTGTATTAAAATGACCATTTTTATAAATTAGCGTAACAGGGCGATAGGGAGTTTCCTGGAGGAAGGTCTGATATTGATTGTTCTGGAAAAGACATGCGGAGAAGGAGCGCATATATCTTCATTCTCTGTTTTCCAAGGGAAAGTTAGCTCCACACAACTAAATATATCTCTAAGCAGATGAAATGCATTTCTTCTGTTCTAAAAGGTTTCTTGCTATATTTTTGGTATTAAAGTGAGACTTTGTTTTTTCTTACGATACTATTAGACACTGTCTCAATCGGATTTTTAAAAAAATGCGCGGATTTCCACGGCATTAATTTTTATCGCTGCAGAATCAGTGTTCCAAAATTATCTGATATGATGCGTACAACGTACTTCACACACCTTTTCTGGTTTTTAAACAATAATTTGAGTACGAAAATTACGCTTACACTAAATCTACTAACAACACTAACCGACAGAGTTCATGAGACTAAGAAATAAACTACCGTAATTTTTGTCTCATGAGTCGATGTATGGCATCAGTCGAATAGGTAAATTTTTCAATTTTCCTTTTCTTCGTTCATAGAATTTATATGTCCGCCCTGAGTATAAGAGAAGGGTAGAACAAATGCAGTTAGTGTTCCGCAGTTCTGTAACAATATTTTTAATGTTTCAGTAAATGTTAAAAAGAAGAGAAAATGAGATAACCAGCATTTTTCTTTTCGGCATAAATTAAGTTTTGTAAGTTTTTGTCTTCCTTACGAACCGTGACGGCACCCTTATTTCTTCCTTGTGATTTACCAGTCGAAGAACCTGCAGCGCAAAGGGTAAACAAACGTCCCATTGGTGTGTCAAATCAGAGAGATGGTTGCAGCGTGAGTTATCGTCAGCTGCTTTTCCTCACAGAGTCCGATTGAAACTAGAAACCGAAATATCGTTTCATTTCATTCGAAAACATGAAGTAAATTAAGATAAGAATAATATTGGAAGCAATAGTTGATTTAAAATTATTTCTGCTATACAATTGAGAGATTGATAAAGCGAAAAACAAATGCCTTCACTAGCCGTTGTTCATTGCTGTTCTTAAACGTAAGTGCCGCTGCTGGTCAAAACGACTGTCATCATGTCAATCAACTGCGGTGTAGGGAGATGTTTCAGAGGTTTAATCATTGCGATATGAAGGAGGTGCACCCATTGCAGTACCGGTGGCTTTGCGGGGTCTTGGAAGAGTCGCGAGGCGGTTGCTTTTAATACTTTTTTCGGTCGCGAGGAGGATGATTTCAGCTCTCACTCCAAATCGACCAAGGGGATTTTGATTAGGTTTCCGTGGGACAGAATTTATATATATACATATAATTTTGAAATCGGTCATACGTATGTACACAAAAACACGACGAAATTTTACCAATGCTAATACTAAACCTTAGTCCAAAACGATAAAAATATCAACGATATTATATATTTATAATATGAGGAACACCGAGCATCGCTCGGTTTAAGGGGGATGAGGGCACAAAACAATTTATATTTTGATATGTCGTTTCCAAGTATTGTAATGCTAAGTCTAAATCATCAAGATTAATAATGATAGAAGAATTAGAGACAAATAAATTTAGAATAAACATCAAAACAAAGGTGAATGATAATTTTTTACTTGTGTTAGGGTAAGAATTTTTTTAAAATTGTGTTTATTATTTCCGAACATGAATCACCAAACAATAAATGTTAACATGGGGTTCTTCATCGAATTATATTTTGTAGATATTTGGCTGAGATGTTTAAGTCCTCCATGTTGTCGGGTTAACTTCCACTGCTTTCTTCATAGTCGAGTTCCATAAGCGTTACATTCGGATGAACTTCCATGGCGTGAAACACTTTTTCCCATACAACATTACAGGTGTGACATGGATTCTCTGGTGGTAGCAGCACCTTCAAACTGTTTCACCTCTTGACTCGGGAACAGGAGCCCAACATGCGGTGGCGCCATTCCTTCTGCAGCTCCACGCTGGGTCACTTCTTCTTCCACTTCTCGCATCATCATGAAGGATTGCGCGAAATCGTTCTCTCGTCGAAAAATTTTCTCCAGCAATTCCATTAGAGCTCGGCTGATTCCATGGTTGAGAGGATGTTCAAGTCGCTCGGCAACACTATCATTGGAGTCCAAGAAGTAAATTTGGCCATATTGGAGTCCAAGAAGTTAATTTGACTATATTAGAGTCCAGGAAGTACAATTGGCCATATTGAGGTCGTTCGAATTCACCTTTGGTGTTCTGCGTCGGATGAGCTGCCATATTCATTTTGTGGTAAACTTGTCCCCCAGCGATGAAGCTATAGATACTAAGGCTGTTGATGGTTCGATCGTCGTACACGTTGAACGAAGCTAGAGCGAAGCATGCGTTCAAATTTCGGATCGTTTTATGAAATTCTTCGGCGAGCGGATGACGTCGTAAAACGAGTCGCACCAATTCATTCGGAAATTGCGGTGGTTCCAGCTGAACTCGGCCATGCAAGCAGCAGTCTCCAAAGGAGTCGCGGTTAATTTCGTTGGATACACGTTCTTCGGAGAAATGAACAACTTCGTAGTGAATGCACGCGACATTGAAAGGTCCTAAGCTTTGGTAGGTCACATCGGCGTTAACAGCGCACTTGTACATCGGCAATCGATTCTGTTTCAAGGCTCTTCGGCGTCTAGCATCACGACGGCGCACGTTCTCGCATGTCTTCCAGTCGCCTAACACGTTCATCCGCGGTTTTGCATGCGATACGTCGTTGTTCTTACAATCACTGGTTACGTCGTTCATGCCGCCCCGGTGGCGCAGTGGTCTAAGGCGTTGGCCTCTGATCATTCGTCCGTAAGGGGTCCGGGTTCGAATCCCGCTCAGGCATGGATGTTGTGTTTGTCTTACGGCACTGGCTCTCTCCCTTCCCTGGAACCAGTGACCCTAAATTAGGGACGGGCGACTGCTTATAGCCCATTTGAGTTGCTCACGGTGGTCGTTAAACCTCCAATAAAAAAAATGAAAAAAAAAAACGTCGTTCATTGGTTTCGGTTGCGATTCGCTGTGATGAACGACTTCGTAGTTCTTCAAAGCGCTGGTTACGTTCTTCGAATGATTCAGCTGCGATTCTCTGTCTATTTATTCGCCGCATTTGATCGAGGTTTTCTTCCGATATAGATTCATTGAGGGTTATAATAACGTCGGACACTATTTCCATGCTCCTCGCCTTAGCTGTTCGGAATGGTCTTTTTATAGGCTGATCTTCTTCTAATGGAAGGTCACATGTTTCGAGACTGGAATGTGATCAGAAACCATCGGCTGTTGAATATCCAAGCTGTTCCATACTTACTTCTTCCGCTTGCACTTGTTCCAACAGTGCCGTATTCTTCTTATTCTTCTTATTAAAATTGAAACGTCCACGTTTCGTAGGGGGTCGACCAGCCATATCTTTTTTATATTGTTTTACCATCCACGGGACACTCTGTTAATAGTAATTAATAAAAATGAAATAATCATATTTTAGCACAGCGGATACGCTTGTCATCAAGTGATTATTAAAAAACGTAACAAAAAATGCTGTATTAACAGTTTACCTTTTGAAGGTAAAAACACACGAAATCAGCATTCCGCTGCTTATACTGTACTATGCATCAACTCCAAGCAGCTGGCACAACTCACTTTTTGTTCTAGAAAAAAATAGAAGTAATGCGCAATACACACACAACGCGTGACGTATTGAGCCAGATGGTCGTGAGAGTGTGACGTCATAAAACTTTAATAGGATCCAAACACAAAACGCGTGACGTAATGAGGCAGATGGCGTGACCGAGCGTCAACATCTCAATCTCGAACGTGCGACGTCATAAGATTTCTAAGCATGGGAAACATTTACAACACGACGCCACGACACTAAAAACGTGGTAACTCGGGGTGGTTATTTAACCTACGAAACGAATTTTTTCAAAGTCGAAATCAAGCTAAATCGATTTCTAGTACTAGAAAACGGTAGGCTAACCACTTTCATCAAAATCGTTAGAGCCGTTTTCAAAATAAAATTTACATAGATATAAATATACAAGAATTGCTCCTTTAATAATATAGGAACATATATGACCGACTTCAAAAAACAGAGAAAAAAATAGTCTCGTCTTGCATTCCAAAAAATACGGTTCTTACCGAACGAACCCAACATTTTGCTGTATTGTCGTCAACAGCTGATTAACTAGTCGAAACACAACTCCTTTTTTTACGCTTTCCAACCGTAGGTTGAAGAAGCGTATATGCTCCAGCTTTGTCCGTCCGTCCGTCCGCACGATAACTGTCGTAAAAATGGGTCGATTTCGATGAAATTTTAGTATGTGGTAGGGGACCACCTGGGGACAAACCCTATTAAAAATGGGACAAATGGGGTCAAAGGTCACGACGTAGGAGCGGAATCATTCCATTGCCCTTATGCGTCATAACTTGGGTAAAAATGGTTCGATTTCAATGAAAGTTTACTATGTGGTACGGGACCACCTAGGGACGATCCCTATTGAAAATGGGACAAATGGGGTCATAGGTCACGACGTAAGAGCGGGATCATTCCATTACCTTATGCGTCATAACTTGCGTAAATATGGTTCGATTTCAATGAAAGTTTACTATGTGGTAGGAGACCGCCTGGGGACGAACCCTATTGAAAATGGACGAAATGAGGTCAAGGATCAGGACATAAGATTGCGATCCATTCCATTGTCCTTATCCCATATTATTAAGGTGAATGTCAAGTAATTTTGCTTCCTATACTTCCAATGGAAAAACTTTTGTACACATTTCCTTCACAATTAATGTATTCCCAAGGATTAAAATTTGAACATCGATTAAAATAACTTCATATTATAACTTGGAAAACTTAATATTTTCTAAAACATAACCATAATTGTATTAAAAATCAATAACTTTTCCTTTGGTGGTGTTGAAACCAGAGAAAAGATGGCGCGACCTGTACTTTGATGACGTCAGTGGAGAAAAATGTTGGACTGCATAATTACGGTTATGGTTTAGAAAATGTTAAGTATTCCAAGTTATCAAATGAAGCTGTTTATAATCGATGTTCAAATTTTCATCCTTGTAAACGCATTAATTGTCCAAAAAAGATGGCGCGACCTATATTTTCATGACGTCAGTAGACAAACAAATGTTGAATTGCACAATTATGGTTATGTTATAGAAAATATTAAGTATTGCAAGTTATAAAATGAAGCTATTTTAATCGATGTTCAAATTTTCAACCTTGGGAACGCATTAATTATGAAGAACATGTGTACAAAAGTTTTTCCATTGGAAGTATAAGAAGCAAAGTTACTTGACGTCTACCTTAAAGTAGCAATTCTTGTATGTATGTATGTATGTACATTTTATTTTGAAAACGGCTCTAAGAATTTTGATGAAAGTCGTTAACCTACGGTTTTCTGATACTAGAAATCGATTTAGCTTGATCTCGACTTTAGAAGAATTCGTTTAGTGGGTTAAATAACCACCCCGAATTATAACGTTTTTAGTGATGGCGTTGTTCCATTAATGTTACGAATGCTTAGAAATCTTATGACGTCACAACTAGCGTTTGAGAATGTTGGCGCGTGGTGACGTCATCTGTCTCATTACCTCACGCGTTGTGTGTGGTTCCTATTAAAGATTTATGACGTCATACTCTTGCGGCGGGCAGATGGCCGCGATTCCCATCTGCCTCATTACGTCACGCGTTGTGTGCGTATGTCCGTCAACACGATAACTCGTATAACAACCGTTCGATTTCGATGAAATTTTAGTATCTTCTATGGGATCACCTGGGAAGGAACCCTATTTAAAGTGAACGAAATGGGGTCAGAGGTCAGTACATAAGAGAGGGATCTATTCCATTGCTGTTATGCGCCATAACTAACGTAAAAAAGGTTCGATTTCGATGAAATGTTAGTAAGTGGTAGGGGACCACCTGACGACAAACCTTATTGAAAATGGGCGAAATGGGGTCAAAGGTTAGAACACAGGAGCGGGATATATTCCATAGCCCTTATGCATCATAACCTACGTAAAAATGCTTCCATTGCGACAAAACTTTATCATGTTATTTCGGAGATATACCAAGCTGGTTATGTTGAATATCATCGAAATGGGATCAAAGTCAGGGCACAGGACCGAGATTTATTCCACAAACATTATTCTCATAACTTGAGTGATAACTTGAGTAATGATTTCTGTAATGTTGGAAAGCGTATTATAATCAATGCATTGCATGATTTTACCGACTTGTTTCTATTTGAGGTTTAACAACCACCGTGAGCAACTCAGTGGGCTATAAGCAGTCGCCCATCCCTAATCTAGGGAGGGGCACTGATTTCAGGGAAGGGAGAAAGAGCCAGCTCCGTAAGACAAACACAACATCCATTTCTCACCGGGATTCGAACCCGGACACATCTCGGAAGAATGATCAGAAGCCATTGCTTAGACCAGTGAGCCACTGAGGCGGAAACAGAACTTCGTGAAACTCACTACATCTAAAAAATGCTCGTTGTGTATCAAATCAACAAAGTATCACATGATGTTGAATCATGATTAACATTCGTATGCTTTATCTCAGGTCATTAAATCGTCGGCTCTCTTTTTAACTAGAGTGTGCACCTTTCATTTACAATATGGCGATAACTAGCTGCCAGTTGCTGTCAAAACTTACTTTGAAATTTCGAGATTATTATGTACGTTCGGACTAAAAATGCAACCAAAAAGTGACGTAATTTACACTGCTGTTTTTGAATTTTTTTTTTTTTTTTTGATTAAAGGTTTAACGACCACCATGAGCAACTTTTTTTTTTTTTTAATTGGAGGTTTAACGACCACCGTGAGCAACTCAATGGGCTATAAGCAGTCGCCCGTCCCTAATTTTGGGTCACTGGTTCCAGGGAATGGAGATAGCCAGTGCCGTAAGACAAACACAACATCCATGCCTCACGGGATTCGAACCCGGACCCCTTTCGGACGAATGATCAGTGGCCATCGCTTAGACATTGCGCCACCTGGGCGGCTTTTGAAAATTGCAACACCTAAAAAAGAATCGTGCTATCCAAATGAAATTTATATCACTGATTCCTCATGTTACAGGAGATAACTCGTTATACACTCGTAGAGCTTTACGAGATTTTTCAAAACTCATTATCGTGTGAAGCCACCTCGAGCAAGACTAACATCCTCTACACGGGGTGAAATTGTATAGAAGAGGTTTCTGATATCGCCTATGGAATAGCCTGTCAGGCTGCTTCTATGCGATGCAAGAGTTCATTTCTGTTGACTGGTGGAAGCGCTTGACTGGCCAATCGCTAAGCTACCTTGGTGCAGACATGTTCGATCGGGGATATATCCAGAAGACGTGCAGGCCAGATAAAACGCTGTATCTTTCGTGTATGGAACAGGTATTGGACATTATGGGCCACACGTGGCCGAGCATTGTCCTGCTGAAATATAGCACCGGGATAACATTAAAGGAAGTGTACCCCCTCTGCCTCTAAAACTTCCCTTATGCATTGCTGGCTGTTGGGGATTCCCTCAGTTCGTACCAGGCGAGATCGCCAATGGAAACCAATGAATCCCGAAACCATGACGCTTGGCGTTCGGCCGGTATGATGCTGCAAGGTGCTGTTTACCACGATATCTTTGAAAACGTATGTGACCATCATGGTGCATCAATTTGAATCGTTGCTCGTCAGAAAACATGATCTTTTGTCAATCAGCCCGCCTATGTAGATTTTCGGCACGCCATTGCAGCCTAAGGCGTCTGTGTTTGAGAGTCAAAGGAATGCGCAGTAATGGGCAGCTTATGATCAGTCTTCTTTTAGGCAGACGACGTCGAACTGTGGTGGAACACAAAGCCTGACTTGTGACAGTACTTTGCTATTGCTCTAACGCGTGGATATCGCTGTGCGATTGGTCACTGCTATGCGGTAGAGATGCCTGTCATCCCATGCAATCCTGCCATTTTCGGTCCATTTCTCAGATGTCTGTGCATCCTAGCGTCATTTCTCCACTGACGCCACTTTCGCATCACTGTACTGGCATTTTGTTACGTACGTCTGGCAATTTCTCTCATCCCATCAATCCTTCCTTGCTCAAAGTGCTTCAGGTGTTCATAACGCGACCTTCTTCGGCAACGGGCCATAGTGAGGCACAAGAAACACCCTTAGGAATCAATGTGGGGTCTTCACTGATTGCAAAATCTCGTTTGAGCGAGCACTTCATACCCAAAACCGGACAGTTCGGAGGGCGCTTCTCCGTAATTGTATGCGCATTTTCTCTGACATTTTAATCATTTGCATGTCCCAACCAGTTGCGCATATCCTGTAAGTTTCAAGCTAATACCAGCAGTCCTCCATGGTGTTGCAATTTTCACTGACATTTTAATCATTTGCATATCCTAACCTGTTGTACATATCCTGTAAGTTTCAAGCTAATACCAGCAGTCCTTCATGGTGTTGCAATTTTCACTGACATTTTAATCATTTGCATGTCCCAACCTGTTGTACATATCATGTAAGTTTCAAGCTAATACCAGCAGTCCTTCATGGTGTTGCAATTTTCACTGACATTCTAATCATTTGCATGTCCCAACCTGTTGTTCATATCCTGTAAGTTTCAAGCTAATACCAGCAGTCCTTCATGGTGTTGCAATTTTCACTGACATTCTAATCATTTGCATGTCCCAACCTATTGTACATATCCTGTAAGTTTCAAGATAATACCAGCAGTCCTTCATGGTGTTGCAATTTTCACTGACATTTTAATCATTTGCATGTCCCAACCTGTTGTACATATCCTGTAAGTTTCAAGCTAATACCAGCAGTCCTTCACGGTGTTGCAATTTTCACTGACATTTTAATCATTTGCATGTCCCAACTTGTTGTACATATCCTGTAAGTTTCAAGATAATACATATCCTTACATATCCTGTAAGTTTCATATAATTCATGGTGTTGTAATTTTCACACACAGTTGTGTACATAAGAGAATTGAACTAAAATGGAAGATTAAAATACAGGTATACGCCACAGTCTTCTTTGATAAAACCGAATGCCTAACGGAAACTCTCACAGGGTAAACTATCTGAGTATTCCCACACGCACGACCGTTAAAGCGGACTGTGACCTGTTTATCCTGCACAGTTTTGTTGTTTTTTCCCACGTTAGAATTTTAGGAAACCTTCTGTTAACATCATAGCTAACAGAAAATAAACTGAGAGCTGTGTCTGGTTATCAACTCGTATAGTCGGAATACCGAATCATTCGAGAATGTAAAAGAAAAAAATTCTTAAGAATATGATTTGGAAAACGGGAGAGAAGACAACTTTTTTAACTAAACGGCTAAAAATTACCCATTTCCCAATTTTATTAAAACTTAAATACCATCATTAAAGTTTTTCCCGATTAAAATGTGCCCTGGCGATTTTCAAAACGCAGTGTTTACTGGATTAGGTTAAATTATTAACATAACTATTTTGTACAAAAAAAGTGGAGATTTACTTAATTATCCACCTTGTCACTTGGAGCTGTTGTTTTATTTTAGCAACCTGAAGGTAAAGTCAATGTTTTCCAGGAGGGTAAAGGATGAGAAACTACCCATACATCCGCAATTTCATGGCAATATTGTTTTCAATTAACTTCACCTAATAGCTGAATTCGCGTTTCCGAACAACTTGTCCCCTATCTCAGTCTTACTGTTTTATTTTTCTATAACATTTTTCACTGGATCTTTGTGAAACATTTCGTTTAAGTTCCGCCACTGGCAGAACAATAGACAACTTGAAGGATAAATACGAACAGTTTGGGTATACATTTATTGTCATTTGTCGCAAAGTACTTAGTCGTCAATCCTTCACATGCGGACTAGACAAAAGGTGAAGCAGGTATTTCTCGTCATGAAATACGATACGAAACTTTTTTTCTTTTAGATCGTAGAACTGATATTTTCGTAACACCATTTCTTTTCGTACACTGAATTTTCGAGATCCAGGATACCATTTGGACTCATCTTGAAACTTGAAATATTGAAATTGTTTCAGCCGTAGTATTGTAGTAGTGGATTTATCTTCTTTTAATTTTGAGCACATCATGCAGTCTCATAATGGATATTCTCTCGTTAGGAAGAAAACTTGCATCCGTTTAAAAAAACAATCGAGCAATGCGAAATGATAAATGCATCCTTTCCTTTAATTTCCTTTGTTTTCTTTTCCAGTTTAAGGGACCTTATTAATGTGACGTCAGAAGTGGGTTGTTAAAGACGAATATTGCTGCTGATTCAATGTTGTCGCAGTGGTTGTGCCCCGAAAAGGGCCGTTTTTTATATTGCATATTTTATTCAATGAAATCTCTTAACTAATAGATAGAACACAAATGCATGAAATACATTTCGACCCCGGACACCGTGGGTTGCTATATTAAATAAGATGCTTATACAAACTATGCTGAGAAAGTGCTTAAACCTGGGTACCCATTTTGCATGAAACGCATAATTTGCCATCAATATGCACGAAATACATAAATTTTCCATCAATTCGCATTACAAGCATTTTCCGCTCCAAAATGCATAAGCTACATTTTTCAAAGTAATATCTGGCGTTCAAATGTTTTTTATTTGATAAAATTGAGGTGTGTGCTGATGACAACGCGACAGGCAACGCAAAGGCGCGAAGGGGATTTGTCTCCGGTGGTAGCATGAATGGGGGGGGGGGTAGCTGAGCGACGTTTTAGGTTTCATTGTATAGGTTGTAGCAGCATGAGTTGGGAATCTGCTGAGATGTCCAGTTCAGGTGCCAAAGTCCAAACTCCTCTGAGTTCTCTTCCTATCGCAGCCGCGTGAGTCAGCCGTCTGAAGGCCGCATTTGCACATTTTTTTCCGGCGGGGTGTTGAAGTTCAGTTAAAAAAGTTTACGAAGCGGCCAAAAATGGAATAAGACAAAGTTACAGCGAGATCTCGTCATCTACAGTTTCCAAGAACTGGACTTGAATAGAAATCGAATAATCAGTGGTGCAAGTACTCTTTAGAAGTTGTCGATTTCACAAGAAAATCTGTCGTGTCTGCCCATGTCGCAAGTGGAAAACATTTGCAGTGCAAAGAAAGACACACCCATCAAGCGACTTTGGAAGAAACCGTTGACCGCCGAAATAGCAGTAAACAACAGTGGGGGAAATGGTGTCGGCTTTCGTTGGCGCCCAGATTCCGTTGCATGTGTTTCGGAACGAAATGTTTCGTCAGTGGATGAAGAAAAACGTCCGTAATGGCTAGAATTCTCTCTTCTGAGACCCCACCTAGACGGATCCTCCTTCAAGTAAGCAACTCTCACCTCCAAGAAACGAGGCGCCATTGTAAAGATCGCGATGTTTGTGCAATAGTTGACGAAACGCAGGATTTTCTTACTCGGAAAATAGTAAACGTGCTGCTGACTCCACTGGGAAAACATGCAAGGCCAAGAGTGGTAGTTTCAAAAATCGTAGACAAGTGCAACGCAGGTACTGTCGTAGACGTCACCTCACTGCTTTGGAGACCGCAGGTACCAATAGAATTTATCTAGTGGTGTATTCCAAGGACAATGTCCCAAATCGGTTAAAAGGCGTTTACAGAAGACTTATGCACACAACGTGTTGGGCGCATGTTCTGCACCCAGCCTGCGAAAAAATACGATCTTCGCACAAAATCCTTGATCACTACGTCGCATGTGTCTGCTTTGTCTAAGGCTCTAGCTAGACGGCAAGCTGTACAAGACATTCTTCGCGCTGCCAGGAAAAACCCAATATTTCCGTCCTCTCCAGTAATTACCCGTTGGGGGACCTGGCTTCGAGCCGCCAAGTACCATTCCGAGAACATTGAGGTAGAAGTACAGTGGGTAGAAGCTCTTGACGACAACAGCCTGGCCGTAGAAGAATTGAAGGAGCTGCTCTGGAACCATACCTTGGTTCAGCAAATGCAGCGAGTTGCATTGGTTGCCGTCGGTTTGGACGTTGTAATAAAGAAGCTAGAAACTCGTAGAACTCATTCCTTGGAGATTTGGTTGCTGCTAGATTCGATCCGGAACCTCTTGCAACGATGTGGCCTCCCGTGCTCCAAGCTTCAGGTTTACCTAGACGGCGGACAACCTAGTGCTCAATTCTGGAAAGAAGTACAATTTTTTTTATCCTCACAAGTGTTGTCCAGAAGATGTGGGACTTTCTCTGCACCTGGAACTGCAACGATTTCCGCTAGAAGATATACCAGCCCGAGAGTTCTCACTCTATGCTGCGACACTGGAGGAAGACAAGTCGACGAAAGATGTAGATCTGGTGTCCTTCTGGAGAAAGATGAGCCAGGACTGTCACCTGTTAAATGACGCAGCACTGAAGGCGCTTTCCGTCGAAGCAAGACATTTGAAAAAAGCTTCTCCTACCAATCCGGATCTATCCACAGATAGATCCGGTAAATCCGGATCTATCTGTGGATAGATCCGGATTTACCGAAGCGAACCTGGAGGCCCATCTTCGAGTGACATTTAGCGGAGCAGCTGAAGAATTGGTATAAGAACTTAAACATATTGCTGCTCGGGATTCAGATTCTGAATGAATTGTGAGCTAATCCTGTAATATTTTATTTTTAACACAGACAATTTGTTTAAATACTGTAGACATTAAAGCTTAGGCATTAATTAAAGGTATTTTCGAAATTTATTATTCATATTTTACCTTTTTCTCACATAAACAAAAAACATAATAAAAAAAGTCTGCCAAGTGCAGTAGAGGCTTTCTACTAAATTTACATGTATGTAAACGCCAAATGCACAATTTGCATAATTTTTGAATTTAAAACGCATAATTTCTAGATTTTATTTGCACAAAGTGGGTTACTTTACTAACAGCTTTTGTAATTCCCTATTAACGAGATTGAATGTGCTCAGAAGAAAACATTTAATCATTTCTAAGAAGGCCACAGTTCTACTGTGGCAGTAGAAAACTGGTTTAATGAAACCACAGTTTTATCATGTACCGGATAGAAGTTATATAATTGTTGATTTGCTTTTACTTCACTTGTTAGTGAGTAGTAATTTATAAATATTCCCTTAAAACGTTTTTTTTCCTTGTCTGTAAGTACATATGCCCTAAGAGGGTCCATTTTTTTATTTTTCTTGATTACAGTGCAAATGCCCTGAAAACTGCCGCCTTTTGTTTTGCATTTTTTAATCGGTGAAATACATAATAAATCTCTTAAATAACTTAGCTTTAATATTTCCTTTTTGATGAGATTGAGAGTTTTCTGAAAAGAACATTTAATTTTAAAAGACGAAGAAGGTCACTGTGCTAATTACTGTGACAGATGAGTACATTATAGGAAAGTCACAGTATAAAATACTGCGGTAGCAGAAAATTAAACTAAGAAAATCACAGTGTTTTAACACTGTGATCACTCTGTAAATACAGATGAAATAAAATAAGTAAAACCACCGTAATAAAACACTGATATCTCTATTTAAAAGAGGACATTGGGTAAAGAAATCACAGTGAAAAAATACTCTGATCTCTCTGTAAATACAAAGAAACTAAGACAAAGGAATCAGAATGATAAAATACTGTGATCTCTCTAAATACAGAGGCAATAATAGAAACATATTGTTTGCCGCCTCCTTTTGTACCTAAACCGGATTAGGTTTAGGTACTAATCGGATAAATTTCTATGCGTGCTGCGGCTGTAATCATTTCCATCTCATATAGTAACCTACTCCAGCATAAAAGTTCCGTCCAATCTGAGTCATTCTTCGTAGTGTGGTAATTTCAATAGACAGTAAGGCATTTCCGTACTTCGCAGGAAGACTGTATGCTATATTACGAAGAAACTGTATGCACAACAACTTTCGTGGTAAAAGATATCGACAGAAAAAAATAATTATTTCACTCAGATATTTCGAAGCAATTCTATAAAGTAAGATATATTTGAAATTCCGTAGCATCAGCTTTCACATGCCCTAGACGCGTAAAGATGCAAGGTAACGTTACAGAAAAACGAAAATCGTCGTTCTGATAGTTCAATATTTCCTCTGGAAAAGAATGTTTCAAGCTGAACTAATAGGTGAAGAGATGGGATTTTTCATGGCAGACAGACGGGCGAACTGGTGATGAAACAAAAGCAAGTAGCTTTTTTTCTTTTTTTTTCAGAAGACATGCTAAAAACTTTCACATTTTTTTCCTTTCAACCATCATTAAAATGTTTGTGAATGCGAAACGTATGGTATATAGTTTTACACTCGCCAAAATGCAGATGAAAAGGAAACGAGTGTTAAGAGATTTCAGTAAGTAACACGAATTTCACGGATGTGAACAACAGTTCAAGAAGAAATCCTCAGGATGCAATTTTCCTTTACGTACGATGTGCTGTCCTAAAACTATTGCCAACTTCTGTAATATTAGTCTCGGAAACATGTTGCTTCTTGTTTATTTTGTTACGTAGCAAACGCACTACCAGCATCACCACTAATTCTACCTTGCCTGATCCCGGATTTCATTTTGGGAACCTTTAAATATAAAACAGCTTGACTTTTCCTCCTGGGAATTACTGTTTCATATTCATAGAAATCCGAGTTATACGGTGCTAAAAATAGATAACGATCACTCTTAAAAACGTTAACAATGTGCTTCTTCACACTTCCGGAAAACCGTTAGGAGGACGACATCACATCGATCATTATTCCGCCCCGTTCCAGTAGAACCGCTGCGCCCAGTTTCAAGGGAACGGTGGTGAGAATTTCTCCATCTGTTCCTAGTGCCTACATTCTGAGCACTTCTGGATCCTCTGGAATAACAAGTTAAGCTACGGAATACGGAAAGGCAGATTCCCCAAATCTTCAGAATTTTCGCATTAAGTTTTAAGCTGTTGTTTGAACGCAGCTTTCTTTTAGTGCGTTGGTTTCTTTTTCGCTACAGAACGTGACGAAGCATTTGTTAATCTTTTTCCAAAATATCTCGCTTGACTTTCACGCTGTGTTTTGGGAAGGAGATACGGTAATTCCCTCGTACAGTATTAAATTATGGACGGAAGACTTCACGGAATATCTGAATATTACCCACGCATTACACTTTTCAGTTGTTTTTAATTTGACTGACATCTACTGAATTTCAAAATGTTTGCAATATCGTTGTGTTAATGCCGTATGTATAGATGAAACTTACTGTTATTCATTCTTACCAGAGAAATAGTAAAATCCAATATTAATTTAGACAAAATATTCCCCTCTCATACGGAATAAAACACTGGAAACGTTATTCACGATCAACCAAGAATTAAGTGAACACATCTCGACAGTATGGTGGCATTGGTAAAAGAAAGCGAATTTACAAGGGTACTGGGTGTAGTGTTCCTTTGCTTAAGAGTTTATTACATGTTTCGATTTTTCGCTGTTGTCTGGATCAATGGTTTGATTTGAAGATTTAGCCATTGTTCCTAAGAAAATAAACTTTAGTAGTAATCAAAATTATATTACCTAAATGTGTTCTTTCATGTGATAGAAGTTTAACGTCGAAGTAGGCGACAGAATAAACAAACAAGAAAATCCCCTCCCTCTCTCTCTGCAGAAATTTGTTTTTTTTTCCACGAAGGGAGTTAAAAAAGAAAGAAAGTAAAAATTGATTTAAACATAATCTTTTATCCACCACTGTGATTTGTAAACGTAAGAACTGCTTGCTTATTAAGATCTCAGAAGAATCATTTCGAAACAAAAATGTGAAGCAAAAATAGACGGATTTAATGGCTGAACAGGATTAGTAAACCCAGGAACCACAACCTTGCAATTTAACCTAGGCCCAACACTGAGCCATCGTCTTCCATTCCTAAAAGACGGTGGTTCAGTGTTGGGCCTACGTCAAATTGCGAGGCTGGGCTACCTGGGAAGCCAATACTGGATCAAATCTACTCGTAATAATTTACTAATAGAACCACGAACAAGAGATCGTACTGCGTATAATATTAGTTTATTCATAAATTTGGTTCGAGATTATTATCATGAATTTGGTTCGATGTATAAAGACTTTATAGAGGTATTGCATTTTAAGGTGTTCTGTCTGGACTTATAAATTGCGGACTAATAATACGTACAGATCTGACTGCTACTGACAGAGAAATACCAACCTTCCAGGTGTTACTGCGAATCACACGCCGTAAAAAAAGTTGAAATAACATCAATAATGATTAATTACTAAACATGCAGTGTCGTTGCCATTGAGTAATTCTACGCATTGTGCTATTCATGCCTGAGTGCACTATGGTACATGATGTAATGCAGTATGGTATGGTACTGAATTCACTAGTGCCAAACTATAATGAGCGACTGAATGATCACAGTACCCCTCTTTTTCCTCCCAATATTAAATTTCAATAAAGAACGAAATCTATAACAAGAAGAAAGGACTTCATGTCTTCCAAACTTTTGCTCTCCTGCAATCAGAACGCTGAAAACAAACTTTGACAAATTCTTTCATCCTGCACAGGGATTTTATTCTGAAATGGAGACTATACCTTCTTGTTTCGGGATTTAACAACTACAATGAAGAAATGAAATGACTATAAGGAGCAGTACGTCCATAATTTAGGGACAGAAGGGGGAAAGCCACCAGCGTGTTAAGAAAAGCGTACCATCTAATTTCATCCGTGATTCAAAGCGGTCTTATTTCGAAAGCCTGGAGAGAAATTTACGACTCTGAACACTCCTCCACCGGGAAAGCACTTATATATTTTGAGAATTTGTTTTCCTATAGATATAGCACAAGGATGACTCGTATAGAGTTATCAACACGCGATTAAACAAGTGCCAATCATTTAATAAAGGTATGTTTAATTTGGACATTTATGAATTGTTGGTCCGCAGTTTTTGTAGATGTTGTCAATGATCTTTCAATAAGTGCCCTACAAATTAAAAACGAGAGAGAGAGAATCAGTGTAGTGGATTTTCAGTTCATGTTTCATTTGTTCGGCACTGCCGCGGTGGCACAGCGGTCTAAGCGTTGGCTTCGGACCATTTATCCGAGATGAGTCCGGGTTCGAGTCCCAGTGGGAGAAGGATGTTTTCCTTCTCTTACAGAGCTGTATTTCTTCCTTTCTTGGCACCAATGGTCTTAAATTTGGGACGGGTGGCTGCTCCTGATTTGGGGATTTAACGACCATCGAGTTACTCACGATGGTCGTTAAACCTCTAAACCAAAAAAATAAAAATTTTCAGGTGATTCCGAAGTGTCATTCAGATCGCTTTATATTACAATGTCACAGCCAAAGCGAAATGCTCAAGCCCTAGGTAAGTTATTTTTGTCATTCATACATCGGCCAACAGAATCCTTCTATGCAAATTCAAACAGCGTATTATCTTTTAGATCCTTTTTTTCTGCGTCCACGTTACAATTAAGGATTCTTGGAAGCTTTGGAAAAGTTTGGACTTAGGTAGCCAGCCATCGATTATTCAATAGCGAAAAACAGAAAAACAAGTTAGTAAAATCATGCAATGCATTGGTTATGATACGCTTTCCAACATACCAGAAATCATTATTCAAGTTATGAGGATAATGGCTGTGGAATAAATCTCGGTCTCGTGCCCTGAACTTTGATCTCATTTCGATGATATGCTACAGAACCGGTTCAGTATACATCCGAAATAACATGATAAAGTTTTGTCGGAATGGAAGCATTTTTACGTAAGTTATGATGCATAAGGGCTATATAATAGATTCCGCTCCTGTGTCCCAAACTTTGACCCCATTTCGTGGATTTGTTGACCACGTTTCGCCCATTTAATAGGCAGGCCCCTACAACATACCAACATTTCAGCCAGATCGAAGAATTTTTACGTAAGTTATGACGCATAATGGCGATGGAAAGTGATTCCGCTCCTATGTCCTGACTTTTGGCCCCATTTCTCCCATTTTCAATAGGGTTTGTTACCAGGTGGTCCCCTACCATATACTAAACTTTAATCGAAATCGAACCTTTTTAACGTTAGTTATGACGCATAAGAGCAGTGGAATGGATCCCGCTCCTATGTGCTAACCTTTGACCCCATTTCGTTCACGTTCAACAGGGTTCCTTCCCAGGTGATCCCCTTTCACATACTAAAAGTTCATCGAAATCGAACGATTTTAACGCGAGTTATCGTGCGGACGAACATACGCACACAAAGCGTGACGTAATGAGGCACATGGGAATCGCGACCATCTGCTCGCTAGAGTGTGACGTCATAAAACTTTAATAGGATCCACACACAACGCGTGACGTAATGAGACAGATGGCGTGACCGCACGCCAACATATCAAGCGCGAGATTGTGACATCATAAGATCGTCCCCAGGTGGTCCCCTACCACATAATAAAATTTCATTGAAATCGAACCATTTTTACGCACGTTGTGACGCATAAAAGCAATGGAATGCATCCCGCTCCTATGTCCTGACCTTTGACCCCACTTCCCCTATTTTCAACAGGGGTCATTCCCAGGTGGTCCCCTACAATATGCTAAAATTTCATCGATATCGAACCATATTTACGCAAGTTATGACGCATAAAGGCAATGGAATAGATCTCGCTCCTACGCCGTGACCTTTGACCCCATTTCGTCCATTTTCAATAAGGTTCGTCCCCAGTGGTCCCCTAACACATACTAAAATTTCATCGAAATCGAAACATTTTTACGCGAGTTATCGTGCCGACAGACAGACGGACGGACGAAGCTGGAGCATATACGCTTCTTCAACCTGCGGTTGGAAAGCGTAAAAAAAATACATTGGGTTTTTGCGGGACCGAAAGTTTCCAAGAAGCCTAACCTATCACAACAACATGGACATAACGAGGAAAAATAACTAAAACGGTGCAACAACCTTCAGGATTAGCATTTTAAATGTTAAGGCTGTTTCTTTATTCAGACATGTGACACAACTCTGCTATTGCAGCCATGGACAGAGTGTACAGTGATATGGATAAAGTGTCGGCTGTGAGACTGTGAGAATTCGAGTGATAAACATGTCAAGCTCATCGTTTTTACTTTATTGTTTTCTTATTTAATGTTTCATTTAAATACCGTAATAAGAAGTATTCTCTTCTGTGTTTTGCGTTGTTGTACAAATGCAGTGAAATGCCTCCCGATGAAAATTTCAGAAATCTCCTAAATCTGTTGAAATTGAAAAACTCAGAATCGTACAGCTCAGTTGCAAGGGCTCAAACAAGAATGAGATTTTATGGCTAAAACATGTTTTGGGCCGCACCATTTACACTTTTCAAATCATTACGTTGAAGGCAGGAGATAATGAAATATTTCAGACACCATATTTGGAAAGTACTTTTGATATTCAAGTGTTTGTTGTTTTCCGTCAATCTCGTGTTTCTTCTTATTCCGACTATAATCAGAATGAATATTTCTTTGCACATATCTGTGATCATCTTCTTGTTGACCTAATTAATTGCGAAGATTCACGAACTGAACCACAGTGTAGATATCTCCTATTTCGCTTTCTTATAGTCATATTTACCCAGATGAGGCAGAGAAACTAATTCTTTACTATTTGCATGCAAACCGAATTTCCAAAATAATCAGCGAATGTTATGCAGTTCACAACTTTGCAGTGGAAGCAGCAGGGTCAACTTTGTGGTCTGTGATTGCAAGTATTATCTATGGCAGCTTGTGACGCGGTGTTACAAAACCCTCAAACCAGAACCAGCTGGATTAATTAAACAAAGTGAATGCAAAACCAAGTTCTTTGCCGTCTTTGCTGTAGAAAAAGTTATGGGATTTGCAAATGATTTTACCAAAATTTCGGGAGGCGACTCAAAGGAAAGGCACATTTCAGATGAAATGAATTATAACAGTTGTAATTTGTCTATATGGTACTTGATGGTTGCCAGAATATTCGATTAATCAAAATCTAGGGCATAAACCTATATCATTCGTTTACTGCATCGCAAGAATTTCATATTCATGATGAAATCCTGGCTTTTACACTTAGCTCCTTACATTGTGCATGCCTTTTGATCTACGAAAACCAAAGTTTCTCAAAATGTTACTATTCCCTGTCATCGTTTCATCATGCACAAAGAAATGAAAATCGTGACCGGCAACCACTTTCCACCCAAGCCGATGTATACGGCATCCCATTAATATACCCGGACGCATCCACAAGGTGGTATATCAGAATGACAAAAAGGTCTTTTCACATCAGAGAGGCAGAGCGCAAACAGGATATAAAAAATAGAAAACTAACTACCGGGTTGGCACGAGACGTGAATTTTAAGCTCAACTGATCTGGAAGAATATAAGAAGACTTGCGCCCTACAGCGGTCCTAGGTCAACAGCAGTCAGAGAATCAATCGAGATTATATCAGGCAGTGACTTATGTAACACGGACATAACTACTGAAATTTCGCCTATCTGGCACAAGGTATTAAACATTAAGAGCTCGCTGGACAATCGATGAGCACGAGGCGTAATACGAGTCTCATGCTATGTTATAACTGATTTTAAATTTCACATTTGCCTTTATTCTTTGTCTGTTTCTGTTAAGTGTTTATATTCAGAAGCCTGAAGAAGCTGTCCGTTGGCAGTGAAACCTTCCGAAACTTTTGTAATTTTACGCCTATTAACGGAATAAAAAACACATTAGTGTGTTATATCGTATTATTGTAAGTGGCGTACAACCCACAATTCAATTTTCTATCTAATAAATTTTCCTTTTGTTTCAAACATTTTTCCTAGCTGACGACAATACTGTACTTGATGTTACGGCATTCCAAACATTACATAGCTCCGATTAAGTCGATTAAACTTACTGAAAGGTGTTTCTTAGTATCTCGGATCAAAGAGTTTCCTTTGGTGCGAGAATTTGGAATCACAAAAACAGCTTAACATTTCAGCGCACATTTTATATGGACAATCTATTGATAGGCAAATAAGACACCATGTTTCGAATATCATACAACTGTTTGTGAAAATTGCAACACCATGAAAGACTACTTGAAACTCTTACAGGATATGTACAACACGTTGAGGCAGGCAAAATAAATAAAATATCAGTGAACTCTGAATTATCTGATCCTTGGATTATGAAGAGCTGGCTCAAACGAGATGTTGCAATCAGTGAAGAGCCGACATTGATTCCAAAGGATGTTTCTTGTGTCTCACTATGCCTCGTCGTCGAGGATGGTCGCATTATGAACACCTGAAGGACTTTGAGCGAGGAACGATTGTTGGGGTGAGAGAAACTGGATTTTTCTACCTTTAGATTTGTCACTCGTACATGACAAATTCCAGTAGCGTGATGCGAAAGTGGCGTCAATGGACAGATTATGTTCGGACGAACAGAAATCCGGGAAATGGGCAGTAAACTCGCACGATTGCACGGGATGATAGACACCTCTACCGCATGGTAGTGACCGATCGCACACCGACACCCACTGTGTTATCACAGCAGTGGAGCACTATCACAGGTCAGGCTTTGTCTTCCTGCACAGTTCGACGTCGTCTGCTTAACAGAAGACTGGTCGCTGGCAGCCGGCGCATTACTTTGTCCCTCAATCACAGACTCCTCAAAGTGCAATGGGATCTCGAACACCAACATTAGTGCGCTGACTGGCAACAGGTCGTGTTTTCTGACGAATATCGAATCAGCTTGATACACCATGGTCGCATACCTGTTTAAAGACTTCGTGGTGAACAGTACGTTGCACCGGCATGCCGGCCCAACGCGAAGCTCATGGTTTGGGCAGCCATTGGGTTTAATTTGCGATCTCGCCTGATGCGAATTGAGGAAATCCAAAACAGCCACCGGTACATCATGTATGTTTTAGAGGCAGATATGATGCTCTTCCCTCAAATTTGTCCTGTGCTATACTCCAGTACCACAATACTGGGACAAATCCATGCACCGTAGATACCACTTCTTCCTGGTCTGCACGTTCGCCGGATATGTCCCTGATTGAACATATCTGGGACAAGGTATTTAAGCGACTGGCCCGTCAAGCGCATCTGCCAGTCACAAAAAAATGAACTCTTGTCTTGAATAGAAGCAGCATGGCATGCTATTCCCCAGGACGATATCAAAAACCTCTTCCGTTCAATGTCACGCCATGTAAAGGCTGTTATTGTTGCGCGAGGAGTCTTCACAGGATACTGAGTTTTGAAGAGAAAAAATCTTTTATAGCTCTACAAATTTATTCAGTCATTTCCTGTAACATGATCAATCCGTCATATAAATTGCATTTGAAGAGGGAGATTCTTTCTATGTGTTTAGGTTTTCGCGAACAGTAGTGTAACAGCAAGAGCAGCATTTCCGCCACTCTGAATCATGTGAGGATAAAGTTCTGGGTGCAGTGGTCTAAACGCCTGCTTCTGACAATTCATCCGATATGGGTCCGAGTTTGAATTCTGGGGAAGCAAGGATTTGGTATTTGTTCTACGGCACTGACTGTCTGCCTTCCCTGGAACAAGTGGCTCTAAATTTTGGATGGGTGACTATTTATAACAATTCGAGTTACTAACGGTGGCCATTAACCTCGTCTCCTTCCCGAACAAAAGATGTCGTGTCGTCGTTTTCATCCTTTTAATCCTTGTAGGTGTTATTGAGGAGTATTTCACACGATTTCACGTAAGATGAAGCATGGAGGGTTTTCTATGACAATATATATTATTTTCCGATATCAGCATATGACATATTTTTCACCTTCTTAAACATTCTTTGAAAGAACAGTGGTCGTATGTTAAGGAAGCCCTTACATGGGTTTCCGCAGCAAAATTGTAGATTTGAATCATTAGTGAATTTCTGTTGATGGCCTTACTAAAGATAATTTTGAAGTTTATTCAAAACTAGCGAGAAGTGTATCCTTCTCTAAATTATTTATTTGGCAAATTTCTTTATTTTGAAATCTGTTCGATAACTAATTCCTTTAATTAATTTTATTTATTTTATTTAAAAGAAACATTACTTCTTTTGAAAATAATATGATGACGAAGAAATGTGAAAGCAACGCAAAGACAAGGCAATGAATACCGCTTACTTAAAGATAAATAAGGAATAACCGTCAAAATGATTATTGGTTCAGCTCAAGAGTAACACTGGGAAGCTGCATGCTTTGTTTACCTTATTTCTCGGAAATATATGTACCTTCTGGCAGAGGAAGCGTTTCCACAAAAGGAGCACTTACTGTAATTTGTAAGAGGTGGTTTCAGTTATAGCTTCGGGAGGTGATCAGAAATCGCGAACTATTGATACTTCCCGTCATTTTAGTCACTGAAAATGGTGCTTTATATTGTTGCCATTAACGATTTAACGGAGCTTATATTGCTACTTTAACAAACTTTAAATGACGAAGGAGTATCGACCTTCTGCTAGAAGAAACAATCACTTCGCTTAGAACATCGATAAGGACAACTTTTATTAATCAAATTTGCATATTTTTTTCTTTTGTGGTTGTGCAGGATTTTCAAATTACAACGACATTTCTGTATAATGATTAGATGATTTAGAAAATCTAGGGTTTTCCCAAACGTTCTAAAGAAATGAAAAAACCGATAGCGTAATATTTCGTAACTGCATGATTTCCAATTCCAAAGACGATATTTGGCGAGGTAAAACAGATTTAATTCAGTTTTGATGAATTATTTTTCATATAATCATATAATTAGCAAATAAAGACAACGTAGAAGAACTTAACTTTCCCTATATACCTTTCAGGGGCACATCGACCTGCAAAAACAGTAAAAGTGACTGCCCACAAGTAAAAGAATCGTATTTTAAATTAATGAGCAACGGAGCTATTTAAATATTTTGTCCAAATACCTAGAAACGAATACAGTGAAATATAATACTCCCTGTCAGATATTTTAATTATTTATTAAGTATATTTCACTATAATAACAAGATTTTAATGGAAATCTGCACCGAACCCTTTTTTCTGAAATATATAATAATAGCATACACCTTAATAAACAGTGTATGCTGTATGAAAACTCTTTACACGTTGCTCTCGAGTAGCTAAGAACTCGTATGAACGTTGACGTATATTAAGTCTAATGCATAACAACTAATATATATGTTACTGATATTTATTTTAAAACATTTTACATAATTAAAAATGTATGAGCTATTTGTTGCTATTGTTGCAAATATAATTAAATATAATCTATGCAAATGATTTAGAGACATATGTTTAAACGCATCTGTATATATCTTCATCATATTCAAATAAAAAATTGTGTGGCAAGTCCAATGTGCAAATATCACAAAAAATACGTGATACAGTTCTCTATGATGCGACAAAGTACTTAATCTCGGAAAACTCGACCTGAACTGTAGTTTAGGAACATCTGCCATATTTGAGCGAGGTCGTCTAGTCGGACTCCGTTGACTTTCAGTACTTATTAACAGAATATATGCGACCATCCACTGTAAGCTGACTTTTTTTGTATTTTGTAATGTAATTATTGCAAACACTGCATAATTTCTGTATATTCATCTTCATACTTTATGTCATGGAACAAAGGTATTAAAATGCCACACGCTTTAACATGTACACTAATCTGACATGCAGTCAAATCTGACAAACCGACAAAAATTATCTATGCGTATGATTTATATACATATGTAGACACACCATTATGTCCAACAGAATTATATGTATATTCATCATATTCAAATAAGAAATTCTGTGGCAAAATCCAAACTGCAAATACACTGGCGAAAAGTGAAAAAAGAACACCAAGAAGGAATTGGCGGACGATCATGAAATTTACATATGTTAATGGGGTGGAGTTTACGTAGGAGTGATGTTAATTTCGGGACCAACCGGTGAGCGCTTACGCCACAGCACGGCATAATATGCAAATTATCGTCGGTGGTATTTAAGGAGTACGGCGAAGTGAATGTAATCAGTCGTCGACGTACGGGCACGTGCGAAGACCCTGAAGAAGCTGCAATGCCTGGACATGGAAGACGTGTACGATTTCAGCAGTAATCGGACTTTGAGCAAGGTCGTCTAGTCGGACTCCGCGAGGCTGGGTGGTCGTATCGTCGTATTGCGGAGTCTAATGCATAACAACTAATGCATAACAACTAATGCATAACAACTAATATATATGTAGTCTAATGCATAACGTGTACGTGGTACGATGGCGGCGTAGATGGTCCGATGAACATTCCCACACGAGAAGACGTGGAACCGGGAGTCACAGACGGACTGATGAGCGGACCGATCGGCGCATAAGAAGAGCGGCGTTGTCAAGCAGAACATCCACTGCGACGCAAATTCGAGTTGCCGTTGCACCTGAGGTGACTGTGCGAACAATCCGCAACCGTCTACTGGATGCAGGACCACGTGCACGTGTGCCTCTGGCATGTATACCTCTGACTCCAGCCCACCGTCAGCAACGGCTGCAGTGGTGTCGCCAACGTCCTCACTGGAGAACGCAATGGCGATCTGTCGTGTTCAGCGATGAAAGTAGATTCTGCTTGGGAGCCTCCGATAGCAGTATGCGTGTTCGCAGACGCACAGGGGAGCGTCTCCACCCTTCTTGCATCCGCCAGCGACACACAGGGCCTACACCTGGTCTCCTGGTGTGGGGAGCGATCAGCTATTACTCCTGTACACAACTAGTGTTTGTACCGGGTACGTCAAACAGCACCTCCTACATCAACAACATCATTTGTCCCGTTGTTGTGCCATTTGTAAGGTCGGTTCATCGTGGTGTTTTCCAGCAAGATAACGTACGCCCACACACGGTGCGTGCAACGCAACATGCACTTCAGGGTGTGAGACAACTTCCATGGCCTGCACGTTCACCGGATTTGTCCCTCATTGAGCACGTGTGGGATTTTATGGGACAACCACTTATCCAGTCTCCACTGCCAGCCACGACCATCCCCGATTTACGCGTCCAGGTTGAGGATGCTTGGAACTCAATACCCCAAACTTACATCCAACATCTGTACGACAGACTCTGTTTCAGAATTGCACATTGTGACGCAGTTCATGGCGGTTCCACCTGGTACTAACCATGTTACATGGAAATGTTATTTTTTAGTTTACCAGCAAATACAGCTGTATTTTGCCATAATGTTTTGATCACGTTATCCTCTGCATTCCGTTATTATGCTGTATAAATTTCGTTGGTATCAGACGTCTCCTTCTTGGTGTTCTTTTTTCACTTTCCGCCAGTGTATTATAATAATTTAAGTGATCAGTTCCTTATAATGTGGCAAAAATACTTAGTCTCAAAAAAGTGTACATGTTGAAGCGTGTGTCATTTAACTACATTTGTTCCAAGACATAAAGTATGAAGATGAATATACCGGAAATTATACAGTGTTTGCAATAGTTACCAAACAAAATACAAAGATATTCTATTAATAAGTACTGAAAGTCAACCTATAGCTGATACTACTAAACAACTGTTCAGGTAGAGTTTTCCGAGATTAAGTACCTTGTCGCATCATAAAGAACTGTATCATGTATTGTTTGTGATATTTGCACATTGGACTTGCCACAGAATTCCTTATTTGAATATGATGATGATACAGTATATACAGATGTGTTTGAACATATGTCTCTAAATCTTTTGCATAGATGATTTTTAATACAATAGCAACGGATAGCTTATATTTTTTTAATTATGTAATTTTTTTTAAAATAAATGTCAGTAACATATATATTAGTTGTCATCCATTTGACTTAATATACTTCAATGTTCATACGAGTCCTTTGCTATTCAAGAGCAACGTGTAAAGAGTTTTCATACAGCATACACTTAAGGTGTATAATATTATTATATATTTCCATAGCACGTTTCAATTAAATGATACTAACATTGTTGGTATCAAAATTAGTATTTTTTCTGAAATTCACGAGTCAGTTTCTATGATTCCTTTTGTCAATTTACGCAGCATATTTTTTACAGAAATTTTTTCGTAGAAAGACGCAAAGAAACCTCAATTTGATGGATTATTCGTAAGCCAGGAAAATTCTGAAATTTCAGAAACCTTTTCATAATTCCTTTCGCATTTTAACCGAAAAACTCCGTTCTCATTTTTCCCGTACCCATATAACAAAAACTTTCCGGTAATAGTAGAGATACGAGGGAATACATGAGGACTAATTAATTATCTGTTAAATTTCAGTTTTCTGTCAAGGGATCTGATTTTAAATTTCTGTAGCGAGATCGGATACTATGGATAGCATATCGCATTCATTTTGGTTATTGTGGCACTGTCCGCCATTTTGTCCACCAGTTGTTGTACAGGGTGTCCCACTAGCTACCGAACCCGGCATTTCTTAAATAATAATAACACCAATCGAGATATTGCAACGAAATTTGAAGTGGAATTACCTCATTTCGTGCGAAATGTGATGACATCACAACATGTGCTGGAAGTGGCCACCATTTGTGTCCAGACAGCGTTGTACCCGGGGCTGTCCGCCCGACAGACGGAGTGCTCCTCTCGGACGAGGCGTGGTTTCACCTGTCCGGATACGTCAATTCTCAAAATTCCCGTATTTCGGCCAGTGTAAATCCCGACGCGATACACGACGAACCCCTTCATTCACAGAAAAATGGTGTTTGGTGTCGGATGACCCGGCGCCGCATAATTGGTCCCATCCTTTTCGGTACAACCATCACAACAGCTCCATATATGGAATTCTTCAACACCTTTGTAAATCAATTGGAAGACGAAGAACTCTCCATTGGATATTACTAGCATGATGGAGCGACATCGCACACATCACACACCAGTATGGCCAAAATTAAGTCCTTTTTCGGCGACCGCGTCATTTCAGAGGGTCTATGGCCACTGCGCTGCCCCGATCTGACGCCTCCTGATTACCTTTTATAGGGATATCTAAAAGGAAGAGTTTAGCCAAAGAAACCGCGAAACATAGATGTCTTGAAAGATATTCAGGCAGTGATGGTGAACGTACTGGCAAGGACTTTCCACAGTATGGTGAGCCGGGTTCAACGCTATCTGGACGCAAATGGTGGCCACTTCCAGCACATGTTGTGGTGTCATCCCACTTCGCACGAAATGAGGTACGTCCACTTCAAATTTCGTTGGAATATCTGTATTGGTGTCAATAATATTAAAGAAATGCCGGGTTCGGTAGCGAGTGAGACACCCTGTCTATTGTGTTACCGTAAGAAACCGGGTACTTAAATTATTGTACATGTGATAGTACGATGTCTATGTATCAGTGTGTGGGGTCCTTAAGACAATATTTTTTGCAGTTATCAATAGTAAATTTTATATTTATAAATTTTGTGATTTAGAAATTGTGTTGCCATTAACAGTGCAACACCACGAAAGACAAGATATATCAAAGCTATATATATTGTACAAAAAGCAGATGTTACAAAGGTGAATCGATTACAAATACAGCACAGCGAGACGAAGGGAATACTTAACAACCAGTGTCTAGTGTAACACCATGGGCGGCACTTACAGGCTGCCGCACGGCCCGGCATAGGGAGGAAGAGACGTTGGATGTGTGTTTGGGGAATGTCTGTCCATGCAGCTTCGATACGATGCTACAGTTCCTCCATTGTCGCCAGGGGTGGTCGCTGGCGTGCCAGTTGTCGGGCGATCATGGTCCACAAGCGTTCAATAGGCGACATAAAAGGATCGCGCGTGCCAAGGAAGATGTGGCAGATAGTGGCGATTCAGGATGTCATGGACGTTGCGTGCCACATGCGGTAGAACATTTTTCTGTTCGTAAATGGCACCAGAGAGTCCCTGAAGATATGGTACAAGGCGTTAACACCACGGTGATGTTACGGTGGCTTTCACCGTACCGGTAATGCAGACGAGGCGCGTGTAAGAGGGGAATCCAATAGCACCGACACCATAACCCCGGGTGTGGGGCCGGTATGGCGCAGCATAATGCAGGATTCACTCAGCCGGTCGTCGTGGTACCGCCACACACGGATTCGCCCATCATGGTGCTGAAAATTGAAGTGGGATTCCTCGGAAAACACGATGCCTTGCCATTCGCTCCTTCATGCGCGACGCTCTTGGCACCATTGCAGTCGCAGATGCCGTTGTTGTACAGTGAAAGGTAGCGGAAGCAAAGGGCGCCGTAGAAAAATGCCCCACTGCTGCATACGACGTCAAGCCTTTCGTGCGGAGACTGGGTGTTGTGCCACCCACACGAACTGTTGAGCTACAGTGGCTGATGTGGCTGTCCCATTCGTCAGAGCCATGCAAACCAGATGTTAGTCCTCTCATTCGGTGGTGTGACGGGGCCGTCGGGATCACGCACGCAGGTGTGTTCGTTCGTCCGCTATCCACTGACGACATATTCTCCCCACCGTGGCCGCATGCTGTTCCATACGAGCACCAATGTCTCGGAGTGATAATCCGCAATTCCGAAATGTCACAATTCTCCCGCGATCGAAGTCGAAAACCTGCTGGCAGAGCTGCCATTTTCTTCGATGCTGCATCAGCCCGTGTCAAGGAACGGTGAGGGAACACACTTCGAGTGCTTAACACCGGTTCCTTTTTCATCCCTCATATACGATTTCCAGGGGGTGTAACTGTCCCACATGGTTCTCAAATGTGCTGCCCTGTTAATCATTTATATGTGGGCTCGTATTCTACCGTTCTTCCACGTTTCGAGTCCCTGGGATGCGATCTTCGTTGTGCTGCTGTAACGTACCAGGAGATGTGACGTACCTGCCAGAAGGACGCACCCGACATAAAGGCAGATAGCAATTAGAATCAATGTCCGCGTAGCTTAATTGGTAGAGCAACTTATTCCGGAATGAGTGGACCCGGGTTCGAACCCCGGCGCGGATAAAAATGACGGAGAAATTTACTTCGTTATAATGGCGCCCGAACTATCTGGATGACCCGACCGTTCAAAATCTCGCATTGGTGTGATGTTATTTCCACACCGCGAGATAGGAAAAATAAGAGAATCCTTTCTCCAGCACTTCGAAAAAAAAAAAAAAAATAAGGGGGAGATGATGTAACGTACCAGGAGATGTGACGTACCTGCCAGAAGGACGCACCCGACATAAAGGCAGATAGGAATCAGAATAAAATGTCCGCGTAGCTTAATCGGTAGAGCAACTTATTCCGGAATGAGTGGACCCGGGTTCGAACCCCGGCGCGGATAAAAATGACGGAGAAATTTACTTCGTTATACTGCAGTTTTAATGGCCATCAGGGTAATACCATAAAACAGTATATTTCACATTTTTCTTAAAGATAATTGAAAGAAGTTGCTAATTTAAACAGATCTCAGGTTTCAAAGCATTCTGTTACTTTGATAAATCGTGATGAAAAAAATACTTAGTTTGTGATAAGTCTTCCTACAGAAAATATAAAGTTATTACGAACCTATTCACAAAACAAGAAAGATGACACCAAATTTTCGGGTGTAATAAGCACGCCTTTTGAATCCGTTCTGACGCAAATTAAATTTATCAAAGCTATTCAAAGACAATGGAACCGGTACGGAAAACAATAGAATCTGACGGAAGAAAAAAAATTTTCAATCGTGTTTTAATCCCTCAGATATGTAAACAGAATCGTGAGCTTACGCCCTTTGGTTGCAGACTTGTGCGTTAAGAAAAATATGAATTTATATCAGAAACATTTCTCACCGGAAACGCTCTCCAACACAGAAATATTTTTTTAAAAAGGACTCTTAGAAACATAGATATCAACAAACATAAGATGTGACTTTACGCCCTCTGGTGGGAAAACCATGCATTATTTTAGGAAGAAAGTATTCCCAAAAGATTTTTAAATATGAGCGGTATCGGTTCAAGAGAAAAAAATTTAGTCGAGTTTTCAAGAGCCCAGATTTTGCTATAAATACATCAGAAGCAGAAATTAACACTAATTCCCCCTGGTGGCCAAACCATTCTTTATCAAACATTAGAAATTATGTGAAAAATATTTTCCATCAGGTCTTGTATGCGATACAGGACGAATTTTTCAAATCGGAGTTTTAGAAGAAGAAAACGCAATTTACCTTTGTGCCTCCTAGCGGAAAGTCTATGATTTACTTGAGAATTTTGAATTTATAGAAAAGACATTTCGCATCGGAAATACTATCCAACAAAGAAGGAATTTTTCAAATAGGACTCCTATAAGTAGAGATATTGACAAAAAAAAGAAATACATCTACGTCCCCCGGTGTAGAAATATTTCAAGAAGAAATTTAATATTTCAAGAAGCATTATTTCAAGAAGAAAATGTTCCTAAAAGGTTTGTCGACATGAGTAGTATTGGTCTACAAACTACTTTTTTTGCAATCGAGATTTTAAAAGCTCATATTTTGCTGCAAATACATCAGAAGAGGAAATTAAGACTTACACCACCTGGTGGCCAAACCATTTTTTGCAAAAATTAGAAATTATGCGCAAAGAATTTCCCATCAGGAGCTGTATCCGGTGCAGAAAGAATTTTTCAAATCGGAGATTTAGAAGCAGAGATATAGGGGGAAGCAGTTTACCATTACGCCCCGTAGCGGAAAGTCTGTGAATTATTTGAAAGTTTTGAAATTATATTAAAAACATTTCACACTGCAAACACTATCCAACAAAGAAGGAATTTTTCAAATCGGACTCCTAGAAGTAGAGATGTTGACAAAAATAAGATATACATCTACGCCCTCTGGCGGAGAAACTGTGGAATATTTTAAGAAGAAAATATTCCGAAAAGGTTTATCGATGTGAGTGGCATCAGTCCACGAAATAATTTTTTCAATCGATATTTTATGGCAAATACATCAGAAGCAAAAATTAACTCTTACGCCCCCTGGTGGCCAAAGTATTCTTTACCAAAAATTTGAAATTATATGCAAAACATTTTCCATCGGGAGGTGTATCCGCTGAAGGAAAAAAATTGCAAATCGGAGTTTTAGAAGAAGAGTTATCGGGGAAAATGTAATTTACTGTTACGTCCCCTAGCGGAAAATCTATGCGTAATTTGAAAAAAGTAGCTATATCTAAAATACTGTTCGACAAATGGAATCGAAAGATAAAATAATTTTTTCAATCGGATGTTTAGAAGCAAAAATGTGGAATAAAACGTATTTTTTAATTCGACATCATCTGCATTTACGCCTTCTATCGGCGAAATTGTACATCGTAAAAAAACTAAATGAAGGATCATCATTCGCATATTTCAAGCTTCCCAATGCAAAAAGAATTTTTCAAATCGGACTAATAGTTGCAGAGATATCGTGGTTACAGACGAACGGACAAACCGGTAACATAAGTACGATCTTTTATTACAAAAGACGTGCTAATAATAAGCTCTAACAGAAAATAAAAGGACTAAGTCACTCGCATTAATGATAAAAAGTTATCATTGTGCAAAACTACTTTTACTTTTAACGTGAGTGGGGTATCTGAATGTTTCTGACTGAGTGGTTAAGAAGTGCGGTTTCTGTTGAACCAACCCGAACGATCTCGATTCAGAATTTCGGAATACTAACTGTATTTGTTCTTGCCTGATCTAATACTCAAGATCGATTTATCTATGAATAAAGATAATGAAATTGCCCTAAGAGCACACTGACATTGGCCAACGGTTGGCCCAATGATATTTGTGCGTCGGCAGCGTTGGGCGAACGAAGGTTGTGTTGTTTATCGAAGATTGGCCAACGGGTTTTCCAACCACACATGACCAACCATTTATCAACAAATGACCACTTAACGGTTGTCCGATGGTTGTCCAACAAAACATGATCACATTGGAAAACTGTTTGCAACAGTTTTCCAATGTAGGTCCAACGGTTGAACCAACACATATCCAATCGTTGGACGTCGAGTCGCCTCGTCGCTGGGCCGACCGTTCAAAGCCCACGGTTGGTCCAACATAATATTGCTACCTGGGTGAGAAATTCAATCAATTCGATTTATATTCTATATCGACTTATAAGCCGAAAAATACGGTAATGAGTTTTCGAATGAACAGTTTCGAATTTAATAGTTATCGAAGAACACACACATGCGTGGCATGTGTGTATATTCTTCAATAACACATGCAGTTAGTTTCAGCGAAAATACACTAAAAAAATTTTCCAGTAAAGCATGTTTCTCCTTCATTCTTTCCTCACAAGTATATTTTGTGTTGCATCTTTTCCATTTCATGTAAGATAAGGAAAAACTTGGTTTGTTATCTTTGGTGCATCGATAATCAAAGCCGCTAGTTTCACGGGTGGAATGTCTTTGGAATTTCTTATATGACAATGACGCACTCTTCTCTCAATGGACCAGTATAATGAATAAAGTCCTCCGCTGGACGTGTAGTGCAGGGAAGCTTACGTTAAGTCACGTTAGGGTTATTGGAAGGTTACTTGACGTAGCTAAAGTGTACTTAATCTTCAAAGTGCTAGAGTTTGTTTAGGTAAGACTCGCACGTGCAATAAATTCATTGAATATGGAACTTCTTTTTACTCAGCGTTCCTCGTTATCTTGAATATCAGTACTATAACTTCGGTTTTAGTACATTAGTACCTTGAAGGCTCCTTATTAGAGCGGTAAACACAATATACCCTGGACTTAATGGAGACACTTAATGAAAGAGACTTAACGGCCAGACAGAGGTCTGACAATAATATGAACTGAGAAAACGTACTCACTTTAAACCTTTTATTGGAGAGCTCCTGGTATTATTAAACACACACTCAACAAATCACACGACTACTGAATATCCGAACTTTCGTAGAATCGCATAACAATAATTAAGAAGAACCTATCACATAAAACGAAGCTTCTTTGGTATAGTTGAGCGCGCCTATATATACTGCATACCACCACGTCATGACTTACACTCGTTGCCACACATCATTCAGCGGGAGAAATAACATCTCGTTAAGTGAGAAGATAATTTGCATAGGAAAAAAATAACAAGAGATAGTAAAATCAAAAGGTAACTGAATCTAGAGTATACGTTACACCAGTAGTTTATCTGATGGATGAAGTATTATTAAATTTCAGATCAACATGTACTTCAGCATAATCTGAATGACACAAAGTCTTCTTTCCTTATACGTAAGTTCCTGTTGTGTGCCGTATCTGGATTCTTCCTTCGTAAACAAGACATCTGATTTAGGTGCTGACGTGGGAATTGAGAGTTTCTTCACTCCGGCTAAAAATGTTCTTCGATATAATAAGTGTTACACAAGGAATAAACAATCAACTGGATGATTCTTCGAACTATACTAAGTAGTAAAACAGACGAAATCTTCGAAATTCATTTACAGAACCGTGCTTTATATGCCTAAAACTGGAGTTTCACGTAATTTACTGGATAACTGTTGTTCAACATTTGTTGGATAAATAAATATGCCCTAGCAATTTACGATGGAATTTTTTAAAGCTCCAAACAGGCTTTTTATGTCAAAGATTTAACGGATGCTTTCACTTTAATTAATTCTGCAAATAAAAAAAAAGTATTCTATCTTCAAAAGTTAAATCCTTTTTTCCATTGGAATACTTTCCAGAAATAGCTATTTTTCTCCTTCATCTGCTCCGCTCTTATAAAACATATCTTTAGACATATAACAAATGGTCGTGTCATGTCATTTAAAGCGAAGCCATCCAGGCGAATGGGAATTCCTACCTGGAATTAATATTTAACGATGCAATTTCAGAGGACGAACAAAGATTCCCGGGTTACCTTTGGGAGGTCCGTTCAGATAATCTGAAGTAAACCTTAGGAATTTCCCAGTGAAGACAACAAAAGATAAAGAGAGATGATGAACTCCCTGCACCAACCAGAAGAGCAAACAACTGGAACTTTAATTTTCCTTTTGCTTCGGAAGAATTACTTTTTCTTTACGTCGCTGTACTTCGTGGGCATTTCCCATTAACTTCTTTATTCATGACAAAACGTGTCGGAATTACTTGGGCAGTCATATGCTTGGGGAGAAATTTAAACGAAAGTGAAAACGGGAAATGGTTTCTTCGTGCATTTCTTAAAATTTAAAGGTCAAAGAAAATAAAAACTCGCCGTTGTATATGCTTATCAAGATAATAGTAAAAAAAGTAAATCAAATATCTGCGTGGAAGATGAGGATGATGTACATTAAGAATTAATGTCTAGGATGTTTAACAAACGCAGACCGCACAATTACTGGATTTGAAACTCTGAATGGCCAATTTGAGAGCAATATCCGAATATCATATGTTAGTGAAAACATATTAATAGCAATTTACGCTTTTCTATAATTTTTCATGAAAAACAGGAATTAACAGAATTTAATGTGTGAGAATATTATTTCATTTTTTGTTTCGGGGTTTCAAGTCCACCATGAGCAACTTGTAGCGTTGCAGGTGGTTCCCTGTCCCAAATTTGGGTCCGCTGGTTCCAGACAGAGACGTAGAGAGAGAGAGAGAGTTAGCTTCGTAAGATTAAACACACCATGCATGATGTGACGTACTACAGAGGTGAAAACACGTGTCAAGACGACAAATTTGCATGGAGACATTCTGTACGCGTAGCTCAGTTGGGAGAGCGACTTACTCCGGAGTGAGGGGACACGGATAAACTTGAGTTTTTACATTGGCGCCTGATTGTGGAAAATGGATCCACTGGCAGTTGGGTTTTCCGAAAAATGTGTGATGTTTTGTTCCACACATTGTACGGAATTAACGGAAAATTCCTACTTCGCTATAAATACAATTTAAGAGGAAGATGATGTGACGTACTACAGAGGGGAAAACATGTGTCAAAACGGCAAATCTGCAGCGATACATTCTGTCCGCGTAGCCCAGTTGGGAGAGCGACTTACTCCGGAGTGAGGGTGACACGGATTCGATGCCCGTCGCGGAGAAACTCGTGCTTTCACAATGCCTTATCCAGCTCTCGAACCCAGGCCCAGTTCAGACAAATTGTCAGAAACCTTCGCATCTGATCATTCTGCCATGATGGCAGCCGTCTGACATCCTACGAACAGATTATGCCCGTCTCACAATTTTATTAAACCCTATTCCAGACACCTACCCAGGTAGTACAATTTAACGTAGGCCCAACACTGAGCCACCGTCTTTCAGGAATAGAAGACGGTGGCTCAGTGTTCTACCTACCTTAAATTGTAAGGCTGTGCTACCTGAGTAAATGCATACGTTCTATTTAGTGTTTCATAATTTTTAAGGGTATAGCTGCCTGTGTTCTACTTCATGCTGTATTCTATTACAAGAATGCACCTGTGTGTTCCTGTATTCTGTGAATTAGAGCTACTCTCAAATAACACAAGTCAAGAAATGACCCTCAGAAAAATGCAGCACTTATCCCCTGTCTAGTACGGCACATGACATCAGAGATGAATTTGAGCTCATTCCTATTCTTCTACTACTTAAGAGAAGTTTCCAGATGAAGCATTGAATGTGTAAATCAGAAGTAGGACCTAAATGTACAAGAAACGTACACTCATGTTCATAAAAAAGTCACGAAAAAATTATCATCCGCCGCCACCTGGAATCGAACCCAGGGTTTTCCAGTTACGCGCCGGATATGCTTCCACTGCACCACAGCGGCCTCGAATTCCTCCAGATTAACACTAACTGTCAAGCCAATTTGGCAGGTTGCATATTGAAGCCCCACACAATGCTGGGGATTCACCAGAGATGGTAAGCAACAACTGAACAAATAATTAGAAGACGAATGAATAATTAATACAGACACTTGACGTGGACTAGGAACATCAAACAGAGGTAATCGCTCTTTCCACGTTTATAAGTGAGTCTTTCCCTGACTCACTTATGAACATGGAAAGAGCGATGACCTCTGTTTGATGTTCCTAGTCCACGTCAAGTGTCTGTATTAATTATTCATTTCCCTTCTAATTATTTGTTCAGTTGCTGCTTACCATCTTTTGTGAATCCTCAGCACTGTGCGGGGCTCCAAGAAGCAAACTGTCAAATTGGCTTGGCAGTTAGTGTATGTGAGTCTGGAAGGATTCGAGGCCGCTGTGGTGTAGTGAAAGTATATCCGCCGCGTAACTGAAAGACCCTGGGTTCGATTCCCGGTGGCGGCAAATGAGAATATTTCCGTGATTCACTTATAAACGTGGAAAGAGCGATGACTTCTGTTTGATGTGGGATTTCGTTGTTGTTGTTTTAGTTTTTAGCACCATTACATTCACTTTTGTGAAAGTTATTTTTGTTGTTGTCGTTGTTGTTGTTTACGTACTGAACTTTCACAGGAATATTACTGATTCTGAATATTGCTTACATAACTAAAGTCAAGGGAAACTGGACGTAGACATATATTTAGCCAGACGCTGAATGACTATGGCACAATTTGTTTCGTTAATTGGTTATCTTTTGACACGAACTTATCGCATATATAAAGCGGATTTTTGTCTCTATGAGCCCGGGATCAAATCCTTGATGAGGTAGGAGTAGCATGTTTGTCTTACGGCTCTGGTAGCCATATCTGAGCCCAATGGCGCTAAATTAAGTACGGAAGACTGCTTATATCGCTTAGTGTTGTTCATGGTGGTTGTTAAATTCCGAAAAAAAAATCATCTCCTATCGTATACAAACAAACATGAAAAAGATTTTCTATATATTTCTTGCTTTCTTTGTTAAATAAATGCTACGATAGGTGACCTAAGATCACATTTATATCCGTAATAACATTTAAGGTTTCTAAAAGATCAATTAGAAAACTTTTATTGGGACATTCTAAAAGCAGGCATGTTGAATACTTTGCATGCATGTTCATGCTTCTCTCGATCGCGATATTTTAATATCAGTCACAACTGGCGTGATACTTCTATTTCAAGAAGTGAGATTAAGAAAAAAAATGTTTCTTACGGATAGGGCTAAGTTTCGCAATGATTTTTTTCGTACCTTCTACTTTTCCTGATGCCCTATACTCCTGCAAGTTAATTAAGTATATGCACTAATTTGTTGCATTTATGTATTTTGAAAATGGATCGAAACATTTTTACAGTACAAAACATACGAAGAAAACTTCGACATCTCGTATGTAATTCCCATTTTTCTTGTGGCACGATATTCCGTTAGCTGATGAAGAGCATGTTCGAATAAGCAACAATATTCCTACTTCAATACGTTAGATTAAAAAACATTTTTGGCGACTGCTCATAGCGTTCCGAGTTGCACACCGTACGCGGTAAACTCCGAAACAAAAAACAAACAAACAAGGATTGTTTAGTTCCTTTCTATATCGGCGGATTCCAGTTCAACCATGTACACTGGTGTGCAAAAATTAAGGACAAAGAGGAGAAATTAGCATAACAGCGGAGCAAGCAGGCAGAACGGACCGAAAGACCACTCAGGAGATAGACTAGGGTCCGGTACGGTAGGGCATGTGCATATATGCAGCATGACGTAGGGGGGAGCGTCAGAAGGGTATAAAGCACACGAGCGGTTTACGCTCAGCAATTCGGCGAAAGCTATTGCATGGTGTACATCGGTTTGAACGACGTCGAAATGCTGCCACCGTATGATATGGCTAATAGGCAATCCGGTAGACGACATCTGGATGACTTTACCCGAGGTCGCGTCATTGGAAAGTTGGAAGAAGGTCGAAGTGTGAGTAGTATGGCCGAGGAGTTCGGGATCGCTTATAGCATCGTTTCACGAGCTTGGAGAGCATTTCAAACGACAGGAACAGCTGTCCGAGAGTTTAGCAGTGGTCGTCCACGAGCAACCACGGCGGCGGACGACCGGTATATTGTCCTACAGGCGAGAAGAAACAGACGGCAGACAGCGGGAGAAATCGCAAGGCACATGCGACAGACTACTGGACATCCGTTATCGCGTTTTACCGTGGACAGGAGACTGCACAACGATGGTCTATTTGCACGACGACCAGTACGGTGTGTGCCATTAACGCCTGATCATCGGAGACAGCGGTTTCTGTGGTGCCAGGAACACAAGAACTGGACACATCAGCAGTAGGGTCGAGTTCTCTTTACGGATGAGAGCCGATTTAGTCTGACGAGCGATTCTGGACGTATACACATCTGGAGAGAGCAGGAAACACGCAGTCACACCTCCAACATCATCGAAAGGGGCCGGTTTGGAGGTGGCGAAGTTCTCGTTTGGGGCGGTATCATGCTTGGTAGCCGTACTGACTTCCAGATCTTCCAAGGAGATTCAGTCACTGTTCTGGTGTCCGCTATCACACAGAAGTTATCCTTCCTCACGTGCGTCTGTTTCGAGGTGCGGTGGGTCCTGAGTTCCCCTTCATGGACGACAACGCTACACCTTATCGTACAGTGGCTGTCGCAGAGCTGTTGGAGAGTGAAGATATTAAACGCATGGATTAGCCCGCAAGGTCCCCGGATCTAAATCCAATCGAACACGTGTCGGGCCTTCTCAGGAGACGCTTGGCAGCACGTCACCAGCCGCCAGCAACGATTCCGCAGCTGCGATTGGCGCTACAAGAAAAATGGGCTGCGATACCTCAACAGCTGCTTGACAACCTCGTCCTTCAGCATAGACAGACGTTGTAAATATTGCAACGCAGTCAGGGGTGATCATATCCCCTACTAAAGCCTGGATTTTTTTTTGGGGGGGGGGGCAGCTGCCTGTCTCATGAGCGTTTCTGTCTTCTGTCCAGTTGTGCTGGAAGCTACCTTTTCAATAAAGTGCCTTTGTATCATTTGGATTCCTTGTTTGGACGGTTTTTCTCACTTGTCCCATATTCTTATATCTTGGGGATCTTATGGTATGATTTGAGTCGATGTGGAGCACTTCTGCTCGACGTTACATTCGAAAAATTGTCTCGTCCTTAATTTTTGCACGCCAGTGTATTTTACTGCCTGATTTAGTATGGAATTTTTCCGTTGAATAGAGAAAATGTGTTTGAGTGTTTCACATCGTTTTCCCGCTCCTAGCAGACAACTCATAGGAACCAAACCATTTGTTTTGTTTTATTTTGAATTTTATACATCTAGACGTGAGTCGAGTTTACAGTATATCGCAATAAAAACAGTTTGCACTTGTGGTAGCAATATCGTACGGAATAGTAGAACAAGAAAGATGACACCGAATTTTCGGGTGTAATAAGCACGACTTTTGAATCCCTTCTGGCGCAAATTAAATTTATCAAAGCTATTCAAAGTCAATGGAACCAGCATGGAAAACAATAGATCTGACGAAAGAATGAAGATTTTCAATGGGGTTTTTAATCCCTCAGATATTGCTGTAAACGGAATCGTGAACTTACGCCCTGTGGTTACAGACTTGTGCGTTAAGAAAAACATGAATTTATATGAGAAACATTTCGCACCGCAAACGCTCTCCAACACAGAAATAATTTTTCAAATCGGACTTTTAGGAGATATCGACAGAAATAAAATGCAACTTTACGTCCCCCAGTGGGAAAACCGTGCATTATTTTAGGAAGAAAGCATTCTCAAAAGGTTTTTCCATATGAGCGGTATCGGTCCAAGAAAAAAGAAATTTAGTCGAGTTTTCGCAAACCCAGAGTTTGCTACAAATACATCAGAAGCAGAAATTAACACTTATGCCCCCTGGTGGCCAAACGATTCTTTACCAAACATTAGAAATTATGTGAAAAATATTTTCCATCAGGTCTTGTATGCAATACAGGAATAATTTTTTTAAAAAGGAGTTTTAGAAGCATAAATAACGCAGAACACGCAATTTACCTTTGCGCCTTCTAGCGGAAAGTCTATAATTTACTTGAAAATTTTGAATTTATATGAAAAACATTTCGCATCGGAAACACTATCCAACAAAGAAAGAATTTTTCAAATCGGACACCTACAAGTAGAGATATTGACAAAAATAAGAAATACATCTACGTCCCCCGGTGCAGAAATATTTCAAGAAGAAATGTAATATTTCAAGAAGAAAATGTTCCTAAAAGGTTTGTCGACATGAGTAGTACCGGTCAACAAACAACTTTTTTAGCAATCGAAATTTTAGAAGTTCATATTTTGCTTCATGTACACCACAAGCGGAAATTAAGATTTACGCCACCTGGCCGCCAAACCATTTTTTACAAAAATCAGAAATTATGTGCAAAGGATATCCCACCAGGAGCTGTATCCGGCGCAGAAAGAATTTTTCAAATCGGAGACTCAGAAGCAGAGATATAGGAGGAAAGCAATTTACCTTTACGCCCCCTAGCGAAAAGTCTTTGAATTACTTGAAAAATTTGATATTGTGTGAAAAACATATCACACTGGAAACACTATCCAACAAAGAAAAAATTTTTCAAATCGGACTCCTAGAACTAGAGATATTGACAAAAATAAGATAACATCTACGTCCCCTGGCGGAGAAACTGTGGAATATTTTAAGAAGAAAATATTCCGAAAATGTTTATCGGTGTGAGTGGCATGAGTCCACGAAAGAATTTTTTCAATCGATATTTTAGAAGCTCAGATTTTATGGCAAATACACCAGAAACAAAAATTAACACTTACGCCCCCTGGTGGCCAAAGTATTCTTTACGAACAATTTGAAATTATATGCAAAAGATTTTCCATCAAGGGGTGTATCCGCTTATGAAAAACGTTTTCAAATCGGAGTTTTACAAGAAGAGTTATCGGGAAAAATGTACTTTATTTTTACGCCCTCTAGCGGAAAATCTATGCGTAATTTGAAAAAGCAACTATGCCTAAAATACTCTTCGACATAAATGGAATCGAAAGGTAAAAGAAGTTTGTCAATCGGATGTTTAGAAGCAAATATGCAGAATTAAATGTATTTTTGAATTTGACATCATCTGCCTTTACGCCCTTTAGCGGCGGAATTGTACACCGTAAAAAAACGAGATGAAGAATCATCATTCGCATATTTCAAGCTTTCCAATGCAAAAATAATTTTTCAAATCGGACTAATAGTTGCAGAGATATCGTGGGTTCAGACGGACGGGCGGACAAACCGGTAACATAAGCACGATCTTTTTTTTAGAAAAGACGTGCTAAAAAAAACAGGAGATCGGTATGTGACAAAGCTAAAGCTGATGTTTTTGTTGAGTTTTGGTGGCTCAAATTATCTGAACCTTTGAAATTTATTTCCTTTTGTTAAAGTATTAGCTTTGAGTATAAAACGTGGTTTTAGTAATACTTCTACACAGAAAATAAGATAAATAAAAAATTCAAACAAATAATAAAATGTATACAACTGCATATCTTAAAATATGTAAAATTCAAACATAATACTTTCTCCTTTCAAACATTGACTTTTTACTGGTATTATCATTTAAATTGTAACTTTTTATTGCAGAAATAAAGAAGAAAACTGACATTTGCTAACAAAATTTAACCAATTTTTAAATATTCTGATACCTTTTTGATTCGAATACTGTATTCCAGTGATTTCACGTAGGGTTATTTCTTTTCTCAGTTTTAGTGGATGGGCCTCTATTTTGTTGGCGTAGATGTTAGGGCAATATTTGGCTGTTATGCAACTTAATTTTAAGGGAATTTCGTCATTATTAAATTTTAGTTGTAATCCCATTTAGAAGTATGGATCTTATTGTACTAAACTGATACGTTACTTATTTCTCAGAAAAGTCTATATGTTATTTCTGATTATATTATCATTATATTATTTCTTTGGTCCGTTTAAAAAAATCCCCTGATGCTATACTTGTCTCAAGAAACGACAAAACAACAAAGTGTTCTTGAAAATAGTGAATAAAAAACAAAGCGGTATCAGTTTTTCTGTGTTTTAATTGTTTCTTAGTTCTGACATTATGGAAATTTCAGTTTTCCGCTTTTGCAATTATTGAAACCAGAGTTTTATAATTAGTCTTTAATAACGAGACTAACGTGGAGGATTAGACCAATTAACGCCACAAATGAAACTTAGAGGTACTAAATGGTGGGCTGAAGCTAAAGATAGAAGAAGTTGGAAAAGACTGGGGAAGCCTATACCCTGCAGTGGGTGTCAACAGGCGAAGAAGAAGAAGAAGAAGAATGAGATTAATTATAGTCTTTAATAACGACTTGCGTTCTTTTAATTTGCAAGTTTAATGGGTTTTCCTGCTTGAGAAAAGTCTTTAAATTCTGTTACATCGCGTTCTTAAACAACAAGATTTTTTCAATTTAGATTAGTGCAAGTGGTTTTTTTACCACTATTCTTTGTATTATTATAACTTCAGATATGGTATTTATAAAATATGTTACGTTCCGCAGCTCAAGGGCAAATTTATTTCCTTGAAACACCTTTTTTTTAATTTTTGCAAAACCTATCTCTTTGAGATGGTACGAAGATACTTTTAACTATTTTCCTGTCACTGCATTTACATGCATTGCACTTTGCGCCAATTCTTAAGGGCAGTGTTTGTTATATTATATTGCTTATGTATAATTTCCATCGTCATCGTTACTATCATTGTTATTAGTATCGAATTTACTGTCGAAATCCGAGCATTCGGTTATCATTGAAGCTTCAAGATAATTTATTCAGCAAACACGCAAAGCTTAACAAACTCCGTGATCGTAACAGACCTCACGATGCTGAACGTTGAACTTGCAATAAGCTTACCAAGCTTTTCGTTAAAGAACCTCCAAATGCAGGCTGTTTCTAAGTATTTTAATTTAAAACTGGATCTCCATTTTTATCATTACATGGCAATCCAGCTGAGTAGGATTCAACATTCCTTATACCCTAAGCATGGCATCAACGGTCTGGCCTGTAAAGGGAAATTTTAACGAACGTTTATTTTATTTTATTTTTTTCCTGATTTTTCAAAACAACTTGCGCGTTTCTCTGAAGTCTGATAGTAGCATACACTGAAGTAGTAAATTAGGAGAAACACCTGCCTAACAAAGTGTTGAGCCACACTTTGCTTTCAAATCCGCCTCGATTCAATGTGACATGGATTCGACGAGGTGCTGATAGCTTTCTTGAGGTGTTTTCAGCCATGTTTGTCTAGGAAGTACAAGGCCATGGCATTAGACAGAGGAGTTTCCTCCGTTGGTGACGTCATTCCTATGTAACACGACCTGATACGTTGGTGTCGTGCTTGACATCACACACGACAGCGTTGTAAACCAATATGAAGCCGTGGTTTCCACGTGACGTCACTAAAAGGGGGATCTCTCTAATGTCATGGCCTTATGTTTTCTAGACGACCTCGGTTCTGCCGAGCATATGTGATGGCGTCAGTCAAAGGCTGAATGTTCTCTGGAGGAGGGTCTCTGTTACGAATGACCCTCTAAATCTCATACCACATGTGTTTAAATATGGGGTCTGTAGTGTCCAATTTTAATACTTTGAAGTCCTGGGAACATTATGTGACGATAGGAGCCTTGTGGCATCGCACATTATTCTGTTGGAAATAGCTCTCTCCGTCAGGAAGCACAGTCCGCCTGTACGGGTATTACTGGCTCGCAGTGATGAGAAGAAACCTGATAGCGTTCACATGCTGTTCCAGAGATGACAAGGAACACAATGCTTTCCATCAAAGCAGACCACAGACAATTACATCGCATCCAACAATTGTACAGTTAACGCTAGGTAGCTAGGATCCATTGATTTGCGCTCTTGATTTCATGTTCTGGACCGTTCATCGGCGCCTGTTAACTGAGAAGGTGATTCATCCGACCAGTTGATATTTTTCTAATCTTGTAAAGCCCAGATTTTGTGATCCTATGTTCACTACACACGAATTTGTCAATTTTTGTACAGACGAGTGGTACACAAAAGGGACGTCCAACATCGACTAGTTGCTTCAGCCCACAGGACGACTGCTGACTGCTTGCTTTGTTGTTTGTGCAACAAAGCAAGCAGTCAGCAGTCGACGATGGTCTATTTGCACGACGACCAGTACGGTGTGTGCCATTAACGCCTGCTGATCGGAGACGGCGGTTTCTGTGGTGCCAGGAACACAAGAACAAGCATGATAAAAATGCTGTTGTTCGTGCAGAGCAGAGAAGGTTTGCCGTTCTGAGGTAGTAGCACATTCTCGGCTGGAGCCCAATATTATACCATCCCATATGCCTTTATCTATGCTTCATACACGTCTGAATGCATTCCAGTGAGCTGTTTAGAAAGCCACCTAAATGTCATACGTAAGCGAAGTTGGCGTGTGCATGATTGCTATTGAGAGTTCCTAATGATTTGCTACAATCCCGTTCGTTTAAAAGTCTAATTGTTGGTACAGAACTTTTATTCACAAGTTGCGCACTCAATGCAATGCCTGTGTTACCTGGGATATGGAAATTTAGACCCCAGTAACGCAGTTTCATTCTGAATTCATGATAGTAAGAATCTGGGAACTTTCAAAATCATAAGCATTTGTTTGTTCAACTTAATGATCTCATGCATTTTCTGTTCCATCATCCATACCTTCCGGTCTAATATGATTATATCTCTACTCGTCAGAAGGTTTAATGGTAGTCTTTATGCACTTCAACATGTATATAGTATTTATAATCTGAAACCTGCTGAACCCTAGTGACTACCTTTTTATTATTATTTCTAACTTGTTGCATGAAAGCCCGACATCTTCACAATCAGGAGTTAGAAATAAGTTTTGAGGTTTGATAGTTAAGACTCGAATACATCCATGACTGCTGTTTTGTAGCGGTTGTACTGCCTCCTGCACTTGCCTGTCATTGTAGCTTAAACCTCCCAGAAAAGCCACTCCGGTCCTAGATGTACCCGGATGAAACATGAGTTGCTGGTTTATCTGATGGTGCTGATACTGTCCCATTCCAGGAGCCACGGACTCTAAACTTAGGACAGTTGACTGCTTATAGCTACCGAAGTTTATCTTAGTGGTGGCTAAACTACGAAAAAAATGAAAGAAAAAAAGACACATTACCAAAACAAAAATTGGGATTAAATGCTCAATTCTGCTTAAATGTTCAAGTCCGTACTGTGTTCTATCTTGTGTTTAGCACGCATGTTGAAAGAAAATAATGGAGCATGTCCACACTCTGTACGACTGTCCGTACAGAGTGGAACATGTTCCTTTAACCTCAGCACCTGTTAATTGTACAGGAAAAAATATGTTTTGCGTAATGTAATGCTAACAATTCAGGGGAACATGGACTTCCGTGTTGTACAGTTTTCACGCTAAATGGGTAAACTTGTTGTCATATTTCTTGCAATGTTTACACACCAAAATTTCCCATCGCAAGAACTTTGTTTTTCACTCCGTAGTAAAAGCCATGAGCAAAACTTTCATGATTCTTTGAGATGCACGGTGAGAGACTTTCCTACTAAGTAGCGCAGAAGAACGAATATATTCTTCCTTCTCAGCTGCGTACAAGTATGTTTATTTGAATTTTCCAATGAATCTCTATTTCAACAATTCATTTTTGAAAAAAATAATATTTATTCATCCGTTAACAGTATATAAGAGAAAAATACTTCACTTTGGGGTAAAATTTTCTCACACAGGTGGCGCAAATTTAAACTATTATTCCACGATATCTACCTTATACGTATGTTAAAAAATGCATTCTCAGATCGGTTCTTTTCGGCTCTGATCTACACTACTTTTTACGAAAAGTGCAACACGATGAAGGACTGCTGGTATTAGCTTGAAACTTACAGGATATGTATAAGAGATAGGGACATGCAAATGATTTAAATGTCAGTAAAATTTGCAACACCGTGAAGGACTGCTGGTATTAGCTTGAAACTTACAGATTATGTACAACAGGTTGGGGGATGCAAATGATTAAAATGTCAGTGAAGATTGCAACACCATGAAGTACTGCTGGTATTAGCTTGAAACTTACAGGATATGTACAACAGGTTGGGACATGCAAATAATTAAATGGTCAATGAAAATTGCAACACCATGAAGGACTGCATGGGATGAGAGACGCCTCTGACCGATCGCACAGCTACATCTATGATGTTACCGCCGCAGTGTAAGACTTTCACAGGTCAGGCTTTGTCTTCCATCACAGTTCGACGTCGTTTGCTTAACAGAGGACTGGTGGCTAGCTGCCCATAGCTGCGCATTCCTTTTACCCCCAACCACAAATGTCTCAGGCTGCAACGGGGTTTCAAACACAGACATTGGCGCGCTGACTGGCAACAGGTCGTATTTTCTAACGACTGACGATTCATTTCGATGCACCATGGTGATCGCATAGATGTTGGACGACTTCGTGGTGAATGGTACCTTGCAGCGTGCACTTTGTTGTTAACGGCCCAACGCCACACGTCATGGTTTAAGACGCATTGGGTTAAATTCGCGATCCCATCTGATACCAATTGAGGGAACCCTCAGCAGCAAGCGATACATCAAGGGGAGAGGCGATACACTTCCTTCACCTTTGTCTTGGCATTATATTCCAGCAGGACATTGTATTTGCTGGGCTACATTTGGCTCGAAATGTCCAAGACCTCTTTCATGCACGGCAGATTACGCTTTTTCCCTGGCCTATACGTTCGCCGGGTATGTCGCAGATCGAACATGTCTGGGACATCGTAGCTTAGCGATTGGCCCGTCGAGCGCTTCCGTGAGTCAATTCAAATGAACTCTGGTCTCGCATAAAAGCACTCTTAACGGCTATTTCCGAGGACGATATCGAAAACCTCTTCTATTGAATGCCACGCTATATAAAAGCTGTTATTGGTGTTGGAGGTGGCTTCACACGTTACTGAATTATGAAGTAAAAAGTCCTTGTATAGCTCTCTACAACAGTAATCAGTTATCTCCAAAAACAAACCAGGAATCTGTGATACAAATTTCATTTAAATAGCGCGATTCTTTTGTGGTGTTGCAATTTTCACCAACAGTAGTGTATACACTGAGTGGCCACTTTATTATGACCACCCCCTCAGTACTTCGTTGGGCCACCTTTTGCCTTTAATACTGCATTGATTCTTCGTGGCATGGACTCCACGTGATGTTGATAGGTGGTTTGGGGAATCTGAGACCATGCTTGATTAATAGCACGTTCCAGGAGTGTGAGATTACAGGGTGTGGTTCCAGCTGTCTGATGGCTCGTTCAACTTCATTCCACAAGTTCTCAATGGGGTTGAGATCTGGAGATTGTGGGGGCCACCTAAGCAAACAAAACTCGCCGGCATGTTCCATAAACAAATCCTGTACAATACGAGCACTATGGTAAGACGCATTATCTTGTTGAAAGTAGCCATCGCCATTGGGATAAACCATCCACATGACAGGATTCACTTGGTTCGCAACGATGTTTAGATATGATATGCCAGTCAGACGTTGATCAACACGAATTAAAGGGCCCAAAGCATTTGAGGGGATCATTGATTAAGATGGTCTGTAATTTGCTGCACTGTTGCCTTTCTGTTGTCTGTTATCAGTCTGGACACTCTCCGTTCCGTCCGAGCTGTCACTAGTCGATGACGACCAAACGTTGCACGTAGCGACCCAGTTTTTTGGCAGACAGTCCAGTCTTTAAACAATTTAACAACAGCTGCTCTGGAACATTTCACGAATGCGGCGGTTTCGGTGATACTCACTCCGTGGCACCGAGCTCATACAAACATACCACGTAGAAATTCCATCAAATCGCATTTTTTACCCATCTCGTCACCCAAAAATCACTGCCACTACTGTCGCAAGCAGTAAGATTTCCATTTTTATACTAGCCTCGCCCTCTGGCGGCAACAGCGTGCAGCCATAGCTCATTTGTTTAAAACTGTCAGGTGGTCATAATAAAGTAGCCACTCAGTGTATTAAACTCATATTTCAGTGTCATCCTCATTATGTTTCTCGGCTAGTAGCCCTAACGGCATGGTATCATTTCATTCTACGCTGCTGTCCAATTCTTAAGGGCAAACATGCAATCTGACAATTGTAGGGCGTCATGGGGATAAAAGAGCTTGCTAACATATGCACACTTGTATGGTGTGAGCCATGAAGACATTCTATGATGCACAGCCCGTATCCAAATTTGTTGTGAGCACGTGACAGCTTTTGAGGGTGTGTATAAGTAGCAGACCTATCCGTGTCTTACAAGAAGTTCATTCTGTTTTTCATGTGTTTCAGCATCGGAGCGCGAAATTGAGTGTCTCGGGAAAACGAAGTATGTTTCTCAGACATCGTGTGGATAGTTTTACCTGAGGCTGAACTATTGGGAAGGTTGAAGAAGGTCAGACTATGACCGATATCTCTGGAGAATTTCGTGTAGCGCACAGAATAATGTTGCGGTCGTCCCCGCTGTATTAGCCATTTGGATGACTGTTGCATGACTGTTTTGATAAATGAACTTAAAGTAGTACAGAGGGTCAGATGACTAATCGTTTTCAAGAAAGCACATCGGTGAAAATTTCTTACCAAACCTCATCAAGACGTTAAAATGCAGCAGTATTGTATGCCTGGATGTCCATACGCTGTGTACTATTATCTGGGTCCAAGCGTACACTGAAGTGCCAGAAAACTGGTACAGACGACCTTATGCAAAATACATTGCAACGTCACCTATGCGCGTACTCGGGTGCGTCCGCCAATGCGTATATTAAGCGATAGACATTCTTGCCAGCTGTCACAGCTGTTTTCGGCATGAGAAGGACAAATAATAACGATTTAAACGATTTTCAACGCGATGTCATAATTGGCTCTCGTGAGATGGGCCATAGTATTTCGGAGGTAGAAACGAAATCGGATTTTCACGGACGACCATTGCAAGGGTGTACCGTGACTAGAAGAATTCCGGCAAAACCTCCAACCTACGATACCAGTGTGGCTGTAAAAAGACATTGGGTAAACGTGACCATCGTCGGCTGCCAAGAATCATTTCACGCGATATGCGTGCAACACGCTCGCAGGTATAACCGGAATTTAATGCTGGAGCCTCAACAAGCATCAGCGTCCGGACTATGCAACGTACCCTGCACGATATGGGCTTTGGGAGCCGACGCCCAACTAGTGTCCCCTTGATGGGTGCACGACACAGAGCTATGCGCCTCGCTTGGGCACGGCAACACCGCCACTGGACACTTGATGACTGGAAACAAGTAGCCTGGTCTGACGAGTCGCGTTTCCAACTGTATCGGGCAGATGGAAGGATTCGTGTGTGGTGCAAACCCCATGAAACCATGGATCCCGTCTGTCAACTGGGAACTCTACCGGCTGGTGGGTGGTCCGTAATGGTACGGGACAGTGTTTCTCAAAGTGTGTTCCGTAAAAACCCAGGGGTTCCGCAAGCAATTTGTAAAACATCCCCGAAATTTTCAAGAAAACCTTAACCAACCAATTCCCAGTGCCCAATAAAAAATGGGAAAAAAGTTCAAGAAAAGGATGCACATTCCGGAAGGTGTGATTAAGACAAAACTATCAAATTTGCGGAAAGAAGAAATTACGATAAGAGCTATATTAATTTGACATTTATGAAAGCTGAAGGTAATTCACAGTGTGTCGTATGCTGTAAAGTTTACCATAATAACTCAACGGCACCTGCTGAACTGCGGCGCTATTTGGAGACTACTACAGATAAAGAGCTCAAACATAAGAATGTTGATTTTTTTGTACGCGAGGGTAATGAACTTTTAAAAGTGAAAAAACTGTTTTTCATGCATCACATACAGTGAATTAAAAAGCTACTGAGGCTTCCTTTTTAGTAAGCTCTCAAATAGCACCAGCAGGAGAGCCTCATACAATAGCTGAGAATCTTATCAAGTCACGTGTTATTGATATGGTTAAGTGCATGCTTGGTGAAAAATCGGGCAAAGAAATAGCGAAAATTCCGCTATCAAGTGATACAATTCCTCGCTGATTGAAGGAAATAGCAAGCAGTGTAAAAGAGAAACTTTTTATTCGCATCAAGTCTTGCAATTTTGCTTTGCGAATAGATGAGTCTACAGACGTGTCAGGTCTCATGATATTGTTCGCCTTTGTAAAATACCCTTACGAAGGACCATCTCTGGCAGATCTTTTATGCAAGCCGTTAGCAGAACATGTAACTGCACATAGATCTTCAATAGCTTAAATTCCTTTTTTGAAGAAAATGAAATTCCGTGGGAAAATAGCATTGATATTTGTACACATGGTGCCAAAGCTATAGCGGGAAAAACATCTGGTGCTGACGCACGCATCAAACTGATTGCAAAGAAGTGTACCAGTGATCACTGTATATTTCGTAAGCAAGCTCTTGGACAAAAATTTTGCCTCTCTATCTAAAACGCGCCCTGGGTGAAGTAGTTTAAATGAAAGCTCGTCTTCTGAGTAAAGATGCTTTAAAATCTTGCGCGATGATATGAGAAGTGTACACACTTCATTGTTTCTATATACAGAAGTAAGATAGTTATTTCGAAGTAAAATATTGGAACACTTTTTTTGAACTTCGAGCTAAAGTGCATGCTTTCTTCACAGATAAACACTTTTATTTTAAAGATTGATTAAATGATAAAGAGTAGTTACTTCGAGTGGCTTACCTATCTGATATTTTCTCAAAACTTAATGAACTCAATCTTGCACTTCAAGGAAAGCAAATTGATGTATTCACCATGAACGACAAAAATGTGGCATTTAAAAAAGCTTCAATTTTGGACCAGATGTGTCTGCAGTCACGAATTTGATTGCTTTCCAACCGCAGGAAACTTTATGTCAGAGCTAGACTCAGATATAGAAAACAACCACTGTAGTGAAATCATCCAGCATCTGGAAGCTCTCCATGATTCAATGAGGCACTATTGTACTGATGAGCAGCACGAAAAATGAAAAAAGTCAACTATGGATTAAAAATCGTTTTTGTTATAAATGAAAAACCTCCATGCTTTTCATCTGATGGATACCAATAATTTATTGAAATGACGTCGGATTCCTCAATGACATCCATCTATAAAACAGTGCCAGTTGCAGACTTTTGTTGCAGTTTGAAAGGAAGATGTTCATTATTATCGCAAAAAGCTGTGTCATTACTCTTACCGTTTACGATAACCTATCTTTGTAAAACTGGCTTTCCTGAGTATGCCTCAACAAAAACTAAGCACCGGAAAAGCGGACAAGGGGGTTCCTAATTTAGGTTGAGATACCCGAACCCACAGCGCTATGCGCCTCTTGGCAGGTGAAAGAGAATCTAAGAGAGTTAGGAGCAGATTGCCCTGATAGAATAGCACGAAAGAAAAGTATGGAAATATTAGAGTACAAGAAGTAAACGGTTTCCCGTTAAGAAGTAAAGTTATAAGCTGCCCTACATACTTACCTGCAACAACAAGTCGTTCCGAGCGATATTTCTCTCCGCAGAAAAATGCCCGGTACACCGCTGTCACAGATGAGTACAGGGGAAAAAGAAGGGAAGCACAAGGGAAATAGGAACCTGAAAAAAACAACATCACACACAGAATAAGTTTCCCAGAGGAAAATCGACGCTCAACACCGGATAAGACAAAACTGGCCATTTGCTCAGTGTTTCTCTCGGGTCCGCTACTGCTTCGTTACTCGTTAGCCAATGAGAGAAAAGATTTTTCCCCATTGGTTTAAGAATTTTTTCTCAGGTTTACTTTGGTTGATTCTTGCCTGACAAGCCAGAGTAACCATAGCTGAGGTGGTGTGATTACAAGATTTCACCGATCGAGGTTTAAGTTACTCATTTTGAGTAAACAACAGAAAAACAAAAATATAAAAACAGCCACAATCAGGGTTTTTATTCCTTGTTTAGGGAGCCGGTAGTATAAGGGGCAATCAGTTTTTTTTCTTCGCTACTTGTCTGCTTTTTGCACAATTGTATGCAACAGCGGAAAAAATTGAGTCCTGTTTTATTTTTCATTAAGTCAGAACTAAGGCGTAAGAAAAAAAAATGTGATATAAAAGACAAGACCAACAACACCTTGTTAGTTAGGGGAGAGATATTTAGCCCAAAAAAGATAAATCTTTTATGCAACATTTTGCTCGGCCCTTAAAAGGGCCCTTTTTTCCCCCAAAAAACTCCTGATATTAAATTCTTGCTTTCTTTCCATGTGTGAAGAATAACTTCAATTTAGTCCCAGTTATTTTTAATTTTTTTGGAAGTATAACTGTGAACTGGATTCTTTTCAGGAATTTTATTTAAAATAGCCTTCGGTCTTTTAAATTTGTCAGTATCTTTGACAACATAATTAAGGGCCTCCCTGACAAGAGGATTGGGATGTTTCTTGGCTTTCTCGTAATACCTTTACGCTAGATCATACATAGTATAATGTATAGAGTTGATATTTAGCATACTACGGATAGCATTATTGGATGTTTTTCCATCGAGTCCTACCATCATACGAAGAGTTTTATATTGAAATGAGGTAATATTATTTTTTTTGCTACTTTCTGCAGTTACCCCAGATAGGACAGCTATAGGTAATCACCGGGCTGAAGCATGCTTTCCATAACAAGGTTTTATTTTTTTGCTAAGCCTTTTGTTTTTAAATATGTGTCGGAGACTTCCTCTTAGTTTAAGTGCTTTAGCCAGGGTTTCCTTAATATGCTTGTCCCAGCTCAAATTATGATCCATAATGAGGCCTAAATATTTGACATCTTTTACCCAAGGTATTTTTTTGCCATACAGTTCAATTTCAAAGTCAGCACCGGAAAAGCTGGATGCAGAGCCCGATATGAGATTACAACATTCTTCGATAATACCGAATTTTAAAGAACTATGTGGCAATGAAAAGCAAAGTCATTCATTACATTAATATTTTTCATTAATGAAAACTCACATCATTGGCATAATGAATTTTATTGGTTCTACATTACCTTTTTGTAAGTATTATCTTTTTATTGACTAATCGCCTATTTTTTGTTTCGTTTTTATTTCAAATCAGTGATAAATAGTAGGCATATAGGTGCATTAATTTTTAATGGTATTTTTAGAGGGGTTCCGTTGCTAGACATTGTAGGAAAAAGGGTTCGATAGGATAAAAAGTTTGAGAACCACTGGCATGGGGGTGTTTAACTGGACTTTACTGGGACCCCTGGTACGTCTGCAAACGTCTGTGACCGGTCAACGCTATTTGCACATCCTTTCTGACGAGGTACACCCGTTCATGTCCTGCATTCATGCTGATGGGTTGGGCCTGCTCCAACAGGACAATGCACCTCCACACAAGTGTCAGGACGCCATATTATGGTTAGAGGAGCATTCATCTGAGTTTGGGGTGTTGACATTCCCACCCAAGTCCCAAGATCTGAACGTGTTAGAACACATTTGGGATGCCATGCAACGCGCTATCGAACACAGGAATCGAGACCATGGAATACACCCGAATTGTGGAACGCTCTGCAGGAAGTATGGTGTGCATTGCCTACAGTATATTTCCAGAAGCTAGTGCAGTCCCTGCCCCGTCGTATGTCTGACGTCATGCGCTCCCGTGGGGGACCTACCAAGTATTAGGCTGATGTACCAGTTTTTCTGGCACTTCAGTGTACATCCGGCAAGCATGTATCATTGATTGGTGCTTAGATCAGTGAACAAAGGTAATTAAAACAGCGTTTGACATTCGTCGGATTCCAAATGGCGATTTATCTGGAGGGAACGTAGGACTGCGTATGACGCCAGAAACATCATTGAACTGGGCTGATGTAGCTGCGGCGGAGTCACGGTGTGATCCAGTATCAGAGTCAATGGGCGAACCGAACTGCAGGTGATGGATGAAGGGACAATCATCTTCTCTTCTATGTGCTCGTTTTGGAAAATTTGATTTATATTTGTGCAGATGCCACTATATCCCCACAAGAAGCTCGGCAATAAAGTGATTATTCGCCACATTAGCCGTCCCGGTGCCGCAATGACCTAAGCAATGGCTTCTGAACAAACATCCATACCTTAACCGGGATTCGCCCAACGGAGGGGTCTGGGTTCGAATCCCGTAAGGCATGGTTGTTTGTGTTTGTCTTTCATAGGTCTATTCGCTGAGTTTCTTGTTTACCTATATACATTGCTGTCGCTGAAACACAGAATGTCTGTACTGTATACGTATATCTGTCAACCAACTCCAATATATGTTCAATATATATGTAACTGTATCTGTCAAACAAGTCCAAAACCTTCAATTAAAAAAATAATAATAATAAAAATTTTAAAAAATCTCCACATTGCTCTGTTGCGTGTTGGTGTGTGGACCGGTTTCATTTTTATGGGTTAATCCGCTAGTCCTCACAGCACAGCAGCTGTCGATAAAGTACTGGCTAGTAAGGATATCCGTCGGATGGAGTGGCCACCGCTTTCTCCTGATCTTAACCCAATCGAACATGCATTTGTGCAACACTTCTCTGAAGAGAAGTGTTGCACAAATGAGTTTTCCGCCGGAAATCATTCCAGCAAGAGAGTAATAATTTACCCCAAGAACTCTTGATGCTGAGCATGACATACCGGCACCAAACATGCATTCCGGTTCGGGATCGACATATCCCGTACGGAGAACTTTTCCTTGTAGTCTGTTTCTGCGGTGCTGATATGTAAAAAAGTGTAATTGGATAACAGGTTAGATTGTACCTCCTTCGTAACATTTTATGTTTCAATCTCCATTATATATTGTTCATATTGCTTGATGTCTTGGGTTCCATTTTTGCGTTGTTATAACCATCGGCATCACTTGCAGCTGTCAGACCTCTTTTACTGATTTTGACAGGTCAAAATGCATCTCGTCCTTAAGTTTGGGAGTGCGTATCTTCTCTTATATGTGCTCGTTTTGGAAAATTTGATTTACAACGTTTGTGCAGATGTCACTATATCCCCACACTTTTTCTAGCTTTCTTAACGCGCAGTATTTTCTATTAGTTGCAGCAAATTTTTTATTTTTTAGCACTGATTTGAAAACTTGTAAAGTAAAATGAAGTCGTGCGCAGACACTACGTTTAATTGTGAAATTAAGTTCTGTTTACTCATTGAGGCCCCTTTTCTGTATTGTATGTACCAGAGAAACAATGTGAAATGTTAAAAGTTAGGGCATTTTTACTAGTTAGATTATTCTTTCACAGATATTTGACAGTCATATCCCGGGATAGGAACAAGTGCTGCGGAGTAAAAGAATTTGATTGAATTACGAACCGACTATCTATAAACCATTTGTCTTAGCGATGCTTTGAGGAAAGTGTGGCAAATGTGGCAGGCCGTGTTCTCTCGTCAACCCCTTTTTCTTCCAAAGTATAGTATGATGAAATAATCTTGAGTAGTGATAAATGCTAAGGTATCAAAATATATGAAGAACATAGTTGTGAATTAACTTATTGCCTGTCATTGTTCTGGAAAAACTTTTGAAAAGTTGAGGTCAGACCCCAAAGAACTGGATGAATCATGCTAAGTTAAAGCTGAGATAAGATCACACACAGAATAGGATGAGTTATGCAAAGTTAAATTTAAGATGAGATCCCACACAGAATAGGATGAGTTATACAAAGTTAAATTTAAGATGAGATCACACAGAAATGGATGAATCACTCTAAGTTAGAGTTGCGAACAGATCATAGAGAAAGGGATGAGTCACCCTAAGTTTAAAGTTGATGTCAGATCACAGAAAATAAGATGAGTCGGGTAACTTAAATTTCAGGTCAGATCACAGAGGATGGGATGAGTCACGCAAAATTAGGTTTGAGAACATTTCACAGAGAATGAGATGAGTCGCGCTAAGGTAAAAGTTGAAGTCAGAACACAAAAAACGAGATGAGTCATGCTAAACGTACAGCTCTTTTTAAAAGCACGTCTTCTGCAAAAAAAAAAAAAAAAAAGGTCATGCTTATGTTATCACTTTGCCGTCCTTCCGTCTGTAGACACCATATCTCTGCACCTATTAGTTCGATTTGAAGAAATTATTTCAGCATTGGAAAAACTTAAATGTGAGAATGATGATCCTTGCATTCCGGTTTTCTTCATTTTTCGATTAACAGCTTGGGCCTTAAAGCGCGTAACTGCAGATGAAATCGAATCCCAAATCCATTTTATTCCATCTATATTTGCTTGTATATAACCGATCAAAAAAATTCCTTTTCCCTACGAAGCCCTTTTTATCGAACGCTATCTTAGATACAGTCTCTTTCAAAGTAATGCATAGATTTTCTGCTAGGGTACCTAAAGTTAAATTGCCTATTTGAAATATTTTTTCTGCGTCGGATACAGCTCCTGATGGGAAAAGTCTTGCATATAATGTCTAATTTTTGGTAAATAATGATTTGGACGCCAGGGGACGTAAGCGTTTATTTCTGTTTCTGATGTATTTGCAGCAAAATCGGAGCTTCTGAAAAACTCGACTGAAAAAATTCTTTCGTGCACCTATACCGCTCATCTCGGAAAACCTTTAAAGAATACTTTCTTCTTAAAATATTGCACACTTTTTCCGCCAGGAGCGTAGATATATATCATATTTTTATTGATATCTCTGCTTCTAAGACTACGATTTGAAAAATTATTTTTTTGTTGGAGAGCGTTTCCGGTGCGAAATGTTTCTTATTAATTTCAAATTTTCAAGTAATCCATAGATTTTCTACTGGGAGTGTAAACTTTGTTTCCCCCGGTATCTCTGCTGGTAAAACTCCGATTTTAAAAATTCTTTCTGCACTGGATACAGCTTCTGATGAGAAATGTTTTGCATATAAATTCTAATTTTTGATAAGGGATGGTTTGCCTACTAATGGACGTAAGTGTTTATTTCTGCTTCTGATGTATTGGCAGCAAAATCTAAGCTTCTCAAAACTCGATTGAAAAAATTCGTTCATTGATCAATACCGCTCGCCTAACAGGATACTTTCTTCTTAAAATAATGCATACTATTTCCGACATGGGGCTTAATATATATCTTATTTTTGTTGATATCTTTGCTTCTAAATGTCCAATTTGAAAAATTATTTCTTTGTTGGAGAGCGTTTCTGGTGGAAAATGTGTCTCATATAATTTCAAATTTTGCTTTACATACAAGTGGGCTTCCAGCGGGCGTAAGCTCAAGTTTGCGTTTATAGCAATATCTCAGGTACTACAAACCCGATTGAAAAAACTATTTTCCGGTTAGGTACTACTCACTATGAAACCTCGTTGTGTGTATTTTAAACCCAATATAATACATTATTTTGCCGCTAGCGGCGCCAATATTTAATATGTTTTTCTCAATATCTCTGCTTCTACATGAGCGATTTAAAAAATGATTTCATGATCGGATGCCATGCACCTTATGTAACACTTTAGGTTTGTGTTTGAGTAGTTTAATAGTTAACAGTTCTGCCGCTAGGTGGTGTTTGTGTTCTGCTGTTTTCAGCTTTATCTCCGCTTCTAAAAAACCCGTTGAAAAATTTCCTTTTTACTGTATGCCATTCGCTATTATAAAAATGTGGAACATTTTTATAATAGCGAATGGCGAATTATAAAAATGTGGAACATAATAGCGAATAGCGAATTATAAAAATGTGGAACATTTTTATAGTAGTTTTTTTCAAATAATGCACAGATTTCCCGCTAGGGGACGTAAAGGTTATAACTTTTTTTGTGGCTATCTCTGCTTCTTTTTTTTTTTTTTTTTTTGATTGGAGGTTTAACGACCACTGTGAGCAACTCAATGGGCTATAAGCAGTCGCCCGTCCCTAATTTAGGGTCACTGGTTCCAGGGAAGGGAGAGCGCCGGTGCCGTGAGACAAACACAACATCCATGCCTCACCGGGATTCGAACCCGGACCCCTTTCGGACGAATGATCAGAGGCCATCGCTTTGACCACTTCCCCACAGGGGCAGCTATCTCTGCTTCCGGGAAATCTATTTGGTAAGTTCTTTTTCCTTAGCATAGCGTTTGCCGTCAAGAATACTTTTCGCATATTTTCACCTTTTCCATTATACAAAATTCTTCTGCTATAAGACGTAGAGTTATATCATGTTTCCTTCTATATTTCTTCTTTTAACTGCTTGATTTGAGAACCGCGTTGTCTCTGATGCGTTCTTTGTGCTATGGATCTTTCTGTCAGCCATTTGTTAAGTTTCAGCCGCTGGTAGAAGTAAGTACCTGTTTTTATTTCTGGATGTTTTACCGATTGCAGAAATCCGATTGATTTTTTTTTCTAACCAGTTTCAGTGAGTTTGTATATTTTTCATAAATTTTATTTGCGTCGGAAATGATTTAAAAGACGCGCTCATTACAACCAAAAATTCGGTGTCATTGATCTGTCTTGTAGTATTACTTTTACCATCGATCTCCATTTGGTCACCAAATATATGGAACTATTCGTCCGATTTAAAAAATTCTTTCGGCGTTGGTAAGCTTAAAATACGATAACAGTTGTTCTTGCTTCCTGGTACTTTTCTGATTCATAAATTTGCCGCTAGAGGACGTAAACGCAGATGTTATCGATTTCAAAACACATTTTATTCCACATATTTGCTTCTAATTATCCGATTGAAAAAATTATTTTTACTTCCGATGCTCTTTATATCGAACTCTGTTTTAGGCAGTCTTTTTTTCAAGTATTACATAGATTTCCCGCTGGGGGTGGGGGATCTATGTAATACTTGAAAAAAAGACTGCCTAAAACATATCTGCTCCTGAAAGTTCGATTTGCAAAATACTTCTCGAATCGGATCGGATGCAGCTCCTGATGGGGAAGGTTTTGCGTATAATTTCAATTTTTTGGTAGAGAATTACTTGGCCACTAGGTGGCGTAAGTGTTTATTTCTGCTTCTGTTGTATTTGCAGCAAAATCGGAACTCCTGAAAACCCGATTGATAGAATTCGTTCGTAGACCGGTACCGCTCGCCTCGGAAAACCTTTTGAGAATACCTTCCGCTTAAAGTAATACATAGTTTTTCCACCTGAGAGCGTAGATGTATATCTTATTTTTGTCGATATCTCTGATTCGAAGAGTTCGATTTGAAAAATCCTTTCTTTATCGGAGTGGGTTTCCGGTAAGAAATGTTTCTCATGTAACTTTAAATTGCACAAGTGTGCCACTAGAGGGTGTCACTTCACGTTTGCGTTTACAGTAATACCTGCGGGACTACAAATCCGGTTGAAAAAATAGTTTTTTGGTCAGATACTACTGACTATGAAAACATTTTTTTGTATATTTACTTCCCAAATTAATCCACAATTTCGCCGATAGGTGTCGCAAATGTTTACTCTATTTTTCTTGATATCTCTGCTTCTAAATTTTCTGATTCATAGATCTTTTAACACCTGATACCATTTACCATGCGGACCATTCCAGGATTGCACTTCAGGAGGTTTTCTGTAGTTCTCACTTGCCACTAGGTGGTGTTTGTGTAGTTTCTGTTTGCAGCTGTATCTCCAACTCTGCAATCCATGCTGAGAAATTTATTTTTTTACTGTAAGCCATTCGCTACAATAAAGTTGAGAAACATTATCCTCGTTATCACAGCTTGATCGCTAGGTGACGCAAACAGCAAAACCTTTGTCTCTCTATCTGTTTCCGGGAGACGTATTTAATTTTTTTTTACCTTAGCATAGATTTTGCCATGAAGAGTATCTTTTTTTGCATATTTTCATCTTTTCTATTATGCAAAATTCTTGCGCTAGGTGGCGTAGAGTTATGTCGTATTTCCTTCTATATTTCTTCTCTTAACTGTTCGATTTGGAAATCTCTTTGTCTCAGATACTTTCTGCTAAAAAAACTTTTTGTGCGCAATTTGTTAATTTTCGTAACATACATATACTTTTTAGCCTCCGGTGAGAGTAAGTAGCTGTTTCTATTGCTGGATGTTCTATCGATTGTAGATGCACGTTTGATTTTTGTTTTCTAACCGGTTCCATTGAACATGAATGACTCTGATAAATTTTATTCGCGTCGGAAAGGATTCAAAAGGCGTGCTCATTACAACCGAAAGTTCGATGTCAACTTTCTTGTCTAAATTAGAATAACGATATTTTTAAAAACTATGCAAAAGAATTGTATCAAGAAATCGAATTTCAAAATTCATCAGATTGATATTTGCAGTAGAACTTGTTATTGAATTCCAAATAATCAAGTAGAAGGTGCAAGAGAACAGATCTTTGTACTCAAGATATTTTTTCATTTACCGAATACACTACACTATCTATATATTATGATACACGACTGATATGAGTCTAAAACCTCATTTATTGGCGTAAATACAAATACTCAGTATTTGCCGAGCTAACGCACTTTGCTGGAGACTGGGTCTGGGCTTAATTCTCTGAGCTTAGAAAAGTCACAGGCAATGCCGAAACAATTCTAGACATATGAGTCGTGTGCTGTAATATGCTTTCACTGCTCGAATTTTCCCAATATTGAAAACGTTTTCTGCATAAACCAATTCTCTTTCCTTTTTAAAGGAAATATGTCTTAGTCACCTTCAAACGTCGATAATTATTGGAACTATGTAGGTAATAGTTTTATAATGCATTTTCCTGGAACAAAAGATTGAAGGCGCTACAATTTAATTTTGATATGCGAAGGCTGCTGATAAAGCTTAAAGTCCTGTTTCAGTAACTGATAACTATATGGTTTCAGAAAAGTAATACTGAAGCATTTGTGACACTTAGCAATATTGAAAGTGAAAGCGTTGGAAAACGTAATAGTAAGATTTTTGAAGTCTCTATCTGTAATTTATATTTGCTAGCTGCTGACATTTTCTGACGATCCCTTGACATGGAGGAAGACGTTAATAGCTTAGAGATTGGATTCTCCGAACATCAGAAAAAAATTTCTCTCCGCACTTTAGCTCTTTGAGCTGCCTTGTGCGCCATAATAAGGAACTTGGAGTTTCCATTTAGTGACAGTGACGAATTGCGCGCAAAGATAAAACATTTGGGAATTTTTCTTGTGTCAACGAGTGGGAAAACTATTGAGTAATCCAAGTTGTTACTTATCGTAGGTTTGAATGAACAATAAATCTTCCCAAATGTTACGCATTCATAAAAGGATAGCATACAATTGGTGCTTTTAGCCGGAACGAGGAATTAGTACACCACAAGGATTTGTGCTTGACAGATACGACAACCATTATACGATAAACAGAAGAAAGTTTTCAGATCCAGAATATTAAGATGGACACCAAGTGAAGAGAGTCAGAGATGTCGGTGGTTTTGGACTGTAGACTCTGAACTGAATTCTCGGTATTGGGTTAGTAGAATTCGACTTTTTCTTCGTGCTCGGATTGCAGCAATGTGAGTCGAAGCAAAGTTAAAACAGGTGTGGGTTAAGGACTAAGTTTAAATTTGTGTTCAGATAAAACAGAATGGGATGAGTCACGCAAAGTAAGAGTTCAGGTCATATCACAGAGAATTGAATGGGAGTGGCCTAAGCGCATGTTTCTGACCGTTCATCCGAGATAGGTCCCGGTTCGAGTTCCTGTGAGGCGTGGATTATATATATATCCTTTAAAAAGGAAACAGAATTGGTTTATGCAGCCACTGGCTGATTTCCTTACCTGAACTCATCAGCCCTAAATTAGATACGGGCGATTTCCTATCGGCCATCGATTTACTCACGGTGGTCGTTGAACACCCTTCTCCAACAACAACAACAAAAGGAATAGGATGAGTCAATTGCAGAGAGAAGAAAAACTGCAGGAGGTGCGATTTCAGCTGGCAACTTCTGTGTACAATTCTTAGGAGAATATCTGTAAAATGTAAGCCCTATTACAGCTATTCGGCTAAGGAAAACGACCTAAATGTTAAAATTAATGTCACCTAGTTAATCAAGAGAACTCCTCTTTCGGCACTGCATCAAAGATTTGGGGTTAAATATCAAAGGTTATACGCCAAACGACAGATAAATTAACTATCCCAGAGAACTCGTAAATTATTTGTACTTATTCATATTGTTTCAGAGGAAAAGTGCCATTTGTTCAAAAGAGAAACAAACATTACCTTTTTCTGAAACCAACTTATCAAAGGAATAAATATAGCTATTCCAAGAACAATTGAAGGAATACGTATAGATATACCAATGAAAAGAATAGAAACATAATGCAACTTTTATTTAACGTACCACTGCGTAGCGAATTTCTCGAATTTTATGGGGGACTCTTGAAACTCGAGCTAAAATGCTTTCAAAGAATACTTCCATTCAGCGAAAGGAATTTCTATTTAACGAAGTCCTTCATGGACGTTTCCTTAAATCTGTTTCCTTTTGTTGAACTCGAAATTGATAAGGACCTTGCTGTAGACGAGTATATTCCACAGAGGGTTTAGAAAAGTTTGAGATTAATGACGGTTCTGAAGATGAAGACTGCAAATGTGAATCAAGACAAAAAAAAGACGATACGATTCAAGCATTTCACACGATTCGAAACGGGCTTCAGTTCATTGAAAACGTGCCATGAGATGTTTTTAGTTGACTTAATAGATGTGGAAATCACTATGAAAAATCATCTTGTGGTAAAGTTAAGAAAAAAGTTTCTGACTTCTTTGAAGGATGATCGATAAGTTCTTTAAGATGGTATCATTTTATGTTCGTGAAAATTACGTAAAGATCTTACACGTGTACATTATCAGCAATATATACCAATGCAGTTTGCCCTGGTATTAAATTATTCTTTGAATTCAGAATTGTCTAAATGAAATCAAATGAATACAGTACGCAGTTGTAATTCTGTAGCAATAAATACTTCAACAAATGTTAATAGGACTTTAGCTTTATTATTGTTAAGTGTGTACTAAAGACAAACTTCAATGGTAATAAAAACTTCAAGTTTAAAATGATATAATAATAAGCAGTTTTGTATTGATGCTAAAGAAGCCATCTCCGTTTTACGAATTTTCAGTATAAGAAATATTTCGACCGTCGCCATGCGACTTCTTTAAATAAATGTTCTTATATTGCGTGTGTTCGTTCAGTTTCTGCATGCTACCAGCAGTGAAGCGTTGTAGCAAGCTAAAAGAAAAATGATGGGCCTGTTCAGTTTCGAAATTTCTAATAACGAAGCATACATTTTGATCGATTTCGCTAGACCTTAGGCACTTTGCTTTAGTCACCATTGAGAAAAAAATTAATACTCAAGAAATCTCTATGTCTGAGACGTGCTTATATTATCAAAATGGACATTTTTTTTACCTGCCTTCCAGTTGCGGTGACATTTTCTTTAGTACAAGGAAACATGTCTGACTATCGAACGAAGAAAATTAGGAAAAAACAAGATGCTTATTTTTATCATCTCTAGTACCTTATTAATTAGTAATGGTATCCTATCTTGCCCAATAAATTCGTTCTTTTCGAGTAAATGTTACTGTACATTGCTCAGCGTGCCAATATCGATGACTTTTCAGTATAAACTTGAATTGAAAACGAGTTTGAGCATTTAACAACCGTTAGTTTTCTGCGAGGGACCCTCGACAATACAAAGCTTCAAATAAGAAAGAAACTGTTCCGCTAAACTGTATTTTTTTTAAATAAGGAAAAGAAAATCCTTAATGTGGAACAACTACGATGCTCATTTTATAGGAAACGTGGCTTTCTGTTGTAAGTCGTTCTTCTTTCAGAAATTGAGTTCTTTCCAAAATGAAGCGGAATTTCCTCCACAGGAGCCTTTTGATTTAATTTGCAGTTCACTGAGAGCCTCCTGTGTTCATGTTCCGCAAATGTAACAGGAAAAGCCTTTTTCGTTCCATTCAGATCCCTTACCAGTCGTTCTTTAAAACTAAAAACTTCTTTTACCTGTTCCTTAATTTCAATTTTCTTCTTTATCAATCAAATTCAGCCCTTACTTTTATCATTAGCTCTTCAGTTCTAAAGTTTCAATCATCTTTTCAGTTTTCAGCTTTTTCAGTTTCGATATATATGTATGAAAATGTTCATCAACTTTCACTGATTTCTTGAATTGTTGAAATTTCTTACGTTTCTAAAAAATTGACAACGCTTTTTTAGGCTGAAGAATTTGCTACGAAAAATTCACTAGGTTTAAGTCATCGATTGATGATCTTTGTTTAATAAATCGTTTATCACTTGCTAGAATCATTTGTTTAACTAGTCAAAGGTTCCATCTTTAACCAACTGTTTCCTTCCTTTATTTTTCTTTATAATACTGATGTTCGTGGTTAAGAACGCGTCTTGTTTTTAGTTACTTAACATATGAAGCGAATCACTTTTGTGACACTACCAGTACACTACATCGGTTATTGTGAACGCTGTAACTTGGAGGAAAGCTGAAAATTTAATACCATTTTGTAATTTAAAGCGTTTCTTTAAAATAATGAAAATTTACACTGCTTAAAAATTAAGAACAAGTTTTTGTCTTACTGAATGCACGGCAATAACATCTACATTCTTGTACGGAAAGTTTGATGTTGGAAAACTATTTGCATGAAAATAAAAGAGGGATCTGATGTACCTTTAAAGCCAAAACTTTGTGTTCTAAACTGTATCAAGAATTCTCTTTGTATTTTATACCAAAACGGATTTTTTTCCAGTTGCTCTAGATAAATCTGTACTCGATCCAATGAACCGGTGAAAAGTGTTACAAAATCCTGAATTATAAATTTTGGTATGAAGTATGGGAAAGTGAATATGTATCAACAAATAGAGAACTGTTCACAGTGATGCAAATAAATTGAAGTCATGACTGAAAGACAAGTCACTGCCATTAGTGAAAATGACATATCAAGTTTGTTAATTTGTTTTACGTAACATTTCTATTTTCTTTATTTCGTTATTACTTTTGACAGTTTTACTATAATCAAAGTATAGGTAAATATGTATTTCGTTTACAAACATTTATCTGGCAGGTGGTAACGCTGCATATCCTGTAGGTACTTCAGATGTGGCGTCTTCAGTAACACCTCTGTTAATTGTAGTGCTACCTTTACAAGCCTTTTGTTATTAAAATACTATATGTCAAACATTGTCGTTCTACAGAAACTGTACAACGGGTAGTGTCTAAAAAAGTTTTCTTTGATGATGTGAGGCCATGAAAATGGTGAATGACGCATTTCTCTTTGTTGTTTTCTGCTTGTTGATGTATAACAGTTCCTTTACATCGCTCGGTATCTCCACTTAAAAAGGTTTGATTAAAAAAAACATTTTGCGTTGAATAACTAGAACGATTAGCAAAACACTTCGTATATATATATCTCTGCTTTTATTGAGCCATATTTTCCCGCTAGGTAGCATATAAAGTCAAGTTACACGAAATATTCGCTACTAAATTTATTTTGCTTATTTATACGCACATCCCTGCAGAAGGTGGATCTCATTACATAAATTACTCTAACTCTATTATGTATTAAAAGTAATTGTAATAACTAGTCAAAACATGCTTTACTTCATAACGCATATTAAAAATATCCAGAAAGTCACTAAGTGAGTTGTAACAGAGAATGTTTCCTAACTTCAGGTTTGGAGAGTGGCACAGCAAATATTTCACACTTTGATCTGGGTGAACATAACACTCGAGAATATATTCAGTTTATAATTAGTGTTATCAATCTCACTATTACCGATGCCCTTACGGAAAAAAAGAGAACAACTAATTTCTCGAATGTAACAAAGTCATCTTGAAAATGGACGGAAGATTGGCAGTCGGGAAATCCGCGATGTAACGAGACTCCAGTAGATCTTTGAAATAGATGTCGGGTAGAAATATATATTTGCATTTCTCATTATGATTTATTTGTGTACTGAGACTAGGACTCCGAATGATTGAATCATACTCTATCAATGATCTGAGCAGAATTTCAAAAATGTGAATGTGTCCGAGGCTCAGAAAAACACCTACAATAATTAACAAGCTAAAAGTCCTTGGATATGGCATTGAAAGTTCAAGTTTCAATCGAATATAACGCCCAAGTCCTGGACATTATTTGTCCTGCTCAGAATATAGTCGCTAGCTTTATAGACAAACAGAAGTGAATATCTTTTCCGCGCACAGAAAAGACCTTGACATGGGAAAGGTTGAGGTGTAGATGGTTAAAAGTAAACCACTAAAGCGGGCTATTAATGTCAATTTAAAAAGCAACGCAATCCTCATTAATTAGCCTGGACAGTGCGATAAAACTTAAGAACGTTAGCAGACAAGAGACGAGGGCCATTAATGTGAAAAGTAAGGTCATTGATGAAAGTGGAGAAAAACAGTGGTCCTAAATTAGTGCCTTGGGGTATCGCAGACATTACAACATAGAGATCCGAAACATAGTTGTTATAAATAATAGATTAGGACATGTTAAAGAGCTAGGACTTAAAAAGAGACAACAGGATTTCATTACCAATCGAGAAGGCTTAACTTCTTCAGTGGATACAATAATGAACCTTATCAATAGCTTTAGTAAAATTTGTGTAAATCACATCAATTTGGGATAACTTGTCAAAACACTAGGAAATATTCTCCGTGATGTGGATCAGGTTGGTAACCGTTGAGTGTTTCTTCACAAATACGTGTTGTGCAAAACTGAGAACACGTTTGAAGTGATCATATAATTTAGAATAAATAACAGACTCGAAGATTTTAGCAAAGACAGATTAGGACCTGTTATGAAATAGGTCGATAATTTTAAATAGAATTATGACTGTTTTTTCGGAAAACAAGAATGAATTTTGCCTTTTTAAGATTAATTTGGAAAGTTACCGTACTGGCAAATAAATCAAAAACACCTATGTATCAGCAAACCAATTACATTATCTGGTTGAAAGATTCTATTGCTTTACGAACAAGATTCTTCTTGCATTTAACTTTTTTTGGACAAAGTGTTTCTTCGGTAAGAGTGGTAAATTCAGATATTCGATTTACCGATAAGTACGGGCTTCATTTTCAGATTTCAAAAATTATTTTCCCAACAGAAAGGCGAATTTATATTATTTTCATGTTTTCTAACCTTTCTTATTATGCAATCTTTCTGGTAGGTGGCGCAAAAATATATTTTCATTTGGTCTTAAGTTTCGCCTCTGAAGGAATTGTTTTCTAAAAGTGTTTACTTTGCATTCGATAACTTATTTATGAATTTTCTTATCATTTTCTGGTTTTCTAGCACAAAATCTTCCTGCTTATCGGAGAAATTTTGAACTTTAAATTCCACGATATCAATGATTCAAATTGTTGGACTGAAAAAATACGGGAAAGAAATTCTATTGCCCTGGTTTCTCGTGAAATTCCATGAGGACGCCGTTTGCGAAATGATGGAACCAACCATTTATCATGCCACATTCAAAGTCGTTCAGATCACTTGTTATGTCCATTCCAACCTTCAAGCGACCGCCAACTGATGCTTGAAGAGCTGATCTACCGGATTTATACCGCACACTAGCACGCTTACTTTATGTGTTATGAAGTAGAGTGAACCATTTATGTGACGAGGGCAACTGTATCTAATACACTGTCATATCAGTTTACATACTGATGCAGAACCATTGCATATAATGAATCATGTCTCTACGTTTTGGTATTCTACCCTTGTACACAAACATTATTTGAAACCTAAACACGCCTGCAGCTCGAGAATTCGCAATATGATCGTTTTCGTCAATTTCGATTTCTTATTCCAAATCATGTAACAAGAAAGATGATAACGAATTTTCGGTTGAATCGGCACGTCCTTTGACTCCTTTCTGACACGAGTAAAATATCTCAAAGTACGAGTAACTCACAGTCAATGAAGCCCATTACAAAAAACATGCACACAAAAAAACTAAACTGCATTTCTGCAGTCCATAAAACATCAAGAAACAGTTCCTTTCCCCACTAGCGGTTGAAAAGTATGGTCGAAAATTAACAAATTGTGTTCAAAACTATAAGAGGCAAAGCGATTTTTATATCAAACAGTTCGAAGAACAGATGCAAAAGAGAACAAGATCTAACTTTACACACTCTAGCGACAGAATTTTTTTTGATTGGAGGATTAACGACCACCGTGAGCAACTCAATGGGCTAATTTAGGGTCACTGGTCACCCGTCCCTAATTTAGGGTCACTGGTTCCAGGGAAGGGAAAGAGCCAGTGCCGTAAGACAAACACAACATCCATGCCTGACCGGGATTCGAACCCGGACCCCTTTCGGACGAATGATCAGAGGCAAGCGCCCTAGACCACTGCGCCCCCGGGGCGGCAGAGAATTTTGAATAACTGAAAAGCAGAAAATATGTGAAAGGTGTTCTTTACAGCAAAAGCTGTATTAAGGGAAAATAATTATTCAAATATGTGTCTTCGAAGTAGAGATAGTGAGAAAAATGTTTTCACATTTCTACCCCCTAGCGGATAAACTACGAACTATTTCAAAAAGATGATATTCCCCATCGTTACTGTAACCAACGGCATACAGTTAAAAAATGAATTTTTTAAAAGGATTTTAAGAAGCAGAGATACAGCATCAAATAGTACACCCTAACACCACCTAGCTTCAGAACTGTGAACTACAAAACCCCACCAGTAGAAGCAAGGTGCTCCACAAAGTTAATACGTAGTATATGGTATTCAAATAATTTTTGAAATCGGACATTAAAAGGTAGAGATATTAATAAAAGCTAATAAGACATTTGCGCACCTAGCGGGAAAATTCTGAAATATTTCTTGTAGCAAATGTGCACAAATTGTTTTGGCAGTTAGTAGTATCTGACCCTAAAAGGATTTTTCAGTCGGTTTTTTAGACGCTCAAATGTTGCTACTAATATGCTGCAAACGGATTCGTGAATTTAAGCCCTCTTAGTGGTACACTTGTGCGCTAAGAAATTTCGAAATCATATGCAAAACATTTTGCACCAGAAACGCTATCCGACAAAGAATCTTTTTTTTTTTTCGAATCGGACTGTTAGAAACTCAGATATCGACAAAAATAGGATATAAATCTACGCCCCCTAGTGGAAAACTCATGCTCTATTTTCAGAAAATGGTATTATCAAAAAGCTTGTCGTGGTAAGTGACGTCTAACCGCGGAAGAATATTTTAAATCGAACTTTCAGAAGCGCAGATATTGCTGCAAATATTTCAGAAAAAAATATGCATTTACTATCCTAGTGGCTAAACCATTCTCTGTAAAAATTCGAAATTATATACAGAGCATTTCCCAACAAAGTCTTCAGATCGGACATTTAGTAGCAGAGATATCGGGGAGAATACAACTTTACAAGCCCCTAGCGATAAAATTATTGATTACTTGAAAACGAAACTGTACCCAAATTAGTCTTCGTTATAAACGCTATCGAATGGAAGCACGAACGTTTTCAATCGGCTGCTCAGAGGCAGTTATATTGAATAAAATGTATTTTGAAGTCGACAGCATGTGCATTTACGCCCGCTGGTGGCAAAGTTATGCATCATAGAAAAGTCGAAAAGCAAGGATCATCGTTTTTATACACTGACGGAAAAAAATCGCAACACCAAGAAGGGGTTGTGTTAGATAAACGACAGTTGGTAGGCGGTGAGAGTACATCTGGAAGATTACGTCTATGCAAATTTCGCGCTCGGCGCATACGTGTAGCGCTAGTAGCGCCCCTCGCAACATGCAAAGCAGGTTTGCTGTAAATACGCGCTGTAACGTTTGTGAGCGTTAGTTATCGTTGAGATTCAACGTAGGGTGTTGATTTAGTCAAGAATGCCTTTAAGAAGACGAAGAAGCCATTATCAACAGCTCACGGAATTTGAACGAGGTCGTGTAATACGGCTACGCGAAGGTGGATTTTCTTTCCGCAATACTGCAGAACGACTTGGCAGGAATGTAGCCACTGTGCATGATTGTTGGCAGCGGTGGTCAAGGGAAAGTACTGCCTCAAGAAGACCGGGTTCCGGCCGCCCACGTGGCACTACTTAGAGGGAAGACCGCCGTGTACGGCGTATGGCCGTGGCGCATCGTACCGCGTCTGCGGCAGCAATTCGTTTACTTGAAGGACAGCTCCGAGCCAGACGCCCTGTAGCGTGCATTCCACTTACTCCAAACCACTGCCGTTTGCGACGCCAGTGGTGTCAAGCTAGAGTTCATTGGAGGACGGAGTGGAGATCTGTTGTGTTTTCTGATGAAAGCCGGTTCTGCCTGGGTGCCAGTGATGGCCGTGTGTTGGTTAGAAAGAGGCCAGGTGAGCGCCTGCAACCAACCTGTCTGCGGCCGAGACACAGTGGACCTACACCTGGAGTTATAGTCTGGGGAGCAATTTCTTATGACAGCAGGAGCACTCTCGTGGTTATCCCACGCACCCTGACGGCACAGTTGTACGTCGGTCTGGCGATTCAACCTGTTGTGCTGCCATTCATGAACAGCATTCCAGGGGGTGTTTTTCAGCAGGCTAACGCTAGCCCGCATACCGCTTTTGTAGCCCAACATGCTCTACAGAGTGTCGACATGTTGCCGTGGCTTCCTAGATCACCAGATCTTTCACCAATCGAGCACGTATGGGACATCATTGGACGACAACTCCAGCGTCACTCCCCCACCAGCATTAACCGTCCCTGTATTGACCGACCAAGTGCAACAGGCATGGAACTCCATCCCACAAACTGACATCCAGCACCTGTACGACACAATGCATGAACGTTTGAGTGCTTGCATTAAACATTATGGCGGTTACAGCGGTTATTAATGTACCAGCATTTCACATTTAAAATGGCTCTTCTCGCGCTTATATTAAGCTGTGTTCTTGAAACCTTAATCGATTAAATATGCTACCTATACACATGTATTGCCGCCATTTCCTTCCTCTACAACTATTTTTTCGTGTTGTTAGGATTTTTTTTCCGTCAGTGTATTTCAAGCTTCCCAGTATAAAAAGAATTTTCCAAAACGTGTTATAGTGCAGAGATATGGTGTCCACAGAAGGACGGACGGACAAAGTGCGAACATTAGCCCAATATTTTTTTTTACAAACATGAAATATGAAATACAATGAAACACACGAAGTAATATCAAAGTAAAAGAGTGAAGTAGTATAATAAGTATGTCTGCTATAACGACAGAGGTTACGATATTTTATAGCACGCATAGAACCGTAGCGATTCAATAAAAGTATAGTGAAGAGATAAGTATCCATCGAATTAAGAAATATCATTCTGCTCACGGAATCATAGATTTAGCCGCACTACAGAATCCCAAAAACATGAATTGCTCCTAAAAATATTTCTAATTACAAGTTTTGGTACTGAATACTTTCCAATGAATTTCCGAGCAAACTGTGTCAAGAATTTGTTTGATTTATATGTTTCGAATTACGAGAATAAATATCAACTTTTTTGCAGCTTCAAACTGAGGACGTAGGGATGATATGAAAGAAAATAATTTAAGTAAATGTGTTTTAATGTCAGCGAAAACTCGCTGTCGACAAATTTTTACATTTCTACGTATGGTTTTCCTGAATATTTATTAATAACGAAAGCTTTTAGTTCGTGGCGATTCGCTCTTTTTGCTGAGTTTGAACGTCCATGATGTAATCTGAAAGTGTCTCCTTTGAGAATTCGATGCTTTATTTCTGTGCCTTCACTGTAAATATGTGTGTGGCTGTGCGTGTGTGTGTGATTTCACAGTTTTTCTTTTTTCCAAGAAAACTTTATGAAAGAAGGACTGAGTATTTGCACTTTTACAGTACTTTTTCTTTCTTCTTTTTATAAGTAATTAATGGAGTGAAATTTGCAAAATTTTCTTGTAAGAGGAACTTTCATTTTATACTGATTGTGACGTATATTCTAGATTAACTTTCCTTTTTTAGTTTCTTTCCCTATGTAAATCTTGAGTTTATTCTCAGTTTTCTTCACGCTTAACGAAATATCTTTTCTCTCAAACGAATATGTTTGGCAACACAACTGAGGTTGAATGCGTGTGACGTATGCATGTAATAAGATAAGAACAAGAAGTAAAAAGCGACGACTGATCTATTGTAGGGGGTGTGTTGATAAGAGCGATTATTTAGAGCTATTATTGTGAGCGATTATGATGAGCGTTGTTAAGAAAGTGCTGTACGAGAGAATTGAATAGTGTTGAGATAAATGTGTGGAGAGTGTTGTGCATTCCATTCCGAATAAAGGACTTTTTCCGTAAGTTGACTTCTGTTCACATGTTTCGTCTGGCCGTTAAGATTTGTTTCATTTAGGAACAATTTATTAGTGTGTTGATGTTTTTAAAATAGCGTGGAAGTAAGTCAAGACTTCTTTTACGCCACATGATCGGAAATTAGAACTGTTTGTTTTAATACTAAACTTATTTTCTTCTTTTTTTCTCTAATTGCAGTGCGATTCTGGGGTTGCAGTCGATTCATTTTTCTATGCTTTATATCGTCAACCAAATATAATGATGGTTCTCGGAACGGGCTCATCTGAAGTAACTGAAAGACTAGCAAGAGTTGTTAATAGGTGGAACATCATTCAGGTAAGCAAAATAATATCAGGAGATGATTTCAAGCTATGAAGAATTTATTATTTTGCACTTCTGTGCTTTTTCTTCTTTTCCTTCTTTTTTGAGCAGCTCTTATTTTGTAAATTATAGATGGTGCCAAGGAACTCGTATGCTGGGGCCACTTGTTCCCAAAGAGAGAGGGCAGCATGGGACGCGCTGAAATATTGATCTTCTTTCTGTTCGTGAACGAACAGAAAGAAGCTCCATATTCTTTAAACGTATTGTTTTAATGTCTGTTCTTTAAACGTAATATTGTTAAGATGGGAAAGAAATCAGAAAATCTGATATTATAGTTATTTTTAACTGATAGTTTCATTTAAAGAATTTCATTGGTGTCAACCATGCGCAGCTGTAGTACAGCAGATGAAATCGCTTGTTATTTCGAATTTCTCTTTAAATAACACAAAGGTTCAAGCCCGAATGGAGTCCGGTAGTGCTGGACGTTTGATCAGACTGCATTGTGAGCGTATCGTACGTGTGTAGCCGCTAGTGAAAGCTCTCGTCCCGCGATGCTGTAGGATAAAGTTAGAAGAGCTGCTGCTTTCATCAGCACATCCAACACATCGTACTCAAAGTGAGAAACTGTGGCGTATATCTTTAATTTAACTTTCCTTTTGAATTTCCGTATTCCTATGTAAATTTGGTTTCTCGCCGTTACATATTTTCGAACTTAACGGCACAGAATTTCTCCTGAGGAGCTTGTAATAGTTGGCAACCTGACAGAGGGTCAAACGGTTATCAAAAAGGCAAATATAATACAATGAAACCTGTCTAAGACTGAATCCAAGAGACTGGAACTACAATATATTGACAAAAGTTACCGAACAACACTTTAAAAGCAAATGAACGGATCCGCTGCGTTGTTAAGATGCGCGGTACAGCTGCAAACAGCATAAAAACAAGCCTGCAGTTGACTGCGATCACATCGCACTGTGAGGTTGAGTAAAAATGTCCCGGCAGGAGAGCACTGGCTTTGAGAAAGGAAAGATTGTTGGGTGTTATATTAGTGGGTTGTCCATAAGAGAAGCCGACAGGCGTTTAAACATGCCCAAGTCAACTGTTTTGGATGTACTGAATAAATGGAAGACACATGGCGTGCTTGAAGCAGCAGAACGTACCGGTAGACAAAAGAAAATCACTGATAGAGGATGTCAAAGCCTCAGAATAGTCGTTACAGCTAATCGACGGAGTACTGCACAAGACCTCATTGTACACATGAGTAAAAATGCTGGAACCTCGGTATGTACACATACCATTCGCAGAGAACTTCATTCCATGAGCTACTGTGGTCGTGCGGCTACTCATAAGCCTTTCATCTCCACTCGGAATGCTACTTGTCGTTTAGCATGGTGTAAAGAACATTTATCGTGGACCGTATATTAATGGAAACAAATCCTTTAGACTGATGAATCCAGATGCACGATCCATCAGTCTGATGGCCGTGTGAGGGTATGGCGCCAGCCGGGGAAACACTATTTACCGCAGTGTACTGTTCCTACGGTCAAATGTGGAGCTGGTAGTGCACTCGTGTGGGGGTATTTCCCGTGGTATGGCCTTGGCCCATTTGTTAGCTTCAACAAACCTGTTAACCAGCACGTCTACCTCAATATTCTGGACAATTATGCCCAACCACCTCTGTGGCAATACTATCCCAGCAAAAAGAGTCTTGCTGGGCCAGCAATGCCAGCAATGGCCCAGCACTATGTTGCCGCTGCCGAACCGTCAATAAAATGTCCGGATGGCCAACAGAAGGGGCGGCAGTTCAGACCAGCAGCTGGCCAAAAGTTGGCACTCACATCAGTTGTCATATGCCACAACAGGGCTATCAGTTATCCATCACTGGCAGTAGCTGCCCCAAGTGGCCCTTCAGCGGCGCTGCAAGCACGTGCCATAAATGATGGCTAGCCTACTGTGGTCCGCTAGTTTCCCGGCAGTGGCAGCAGGCAATCACGTGACGTAACTGATGGCTTGTCTAATCTTGTCCGCCAATTACCCAGGATTAGCCACACACAAATATATATATAGGGATGTAAGGTCAGGTGATGCGTAACATCACAGCCTCTCCTTGACAAATGTCAACCCCGCCTTCTCGTGGTGCATCCTGTTCCCACTAAAGGGGCTCTGACGACCGCCAATAGCGGTATAACTATACCATCGGGATCAGAGGAAATTCCATCCCACACTCACCAACCCACTTGGCCAGCGTGGTGAGTTATGGCCAAACCCCTCCAAAATGATTCCACAACTTAAATCTTGGCCCTCAGTCTCCGGCAGCTGGAATGTACCTGCCCAAGGCAGCGGCCAGTGCGACATGAAGGCAGAGGGTGCTAAGAATCCCCGGAGGACCGGACTAGGCTGCCATCTGATGCTGACCTTGGCAACGTACAATGGACGCTCCCTATCTTCTGATTCAAGGCTTCTTGAATTGGAAGAGGAACTACAAAGGATCAAGTGGGACATCGTGGGGCTAAGTGAGGTAAGGAGAAAAGGAGAAGATCTCATCGAACTGAAAAGTGGACATCTCTTCTACTATCGTGGGACAGATACTGGCAGAACTAGTGGTGTTGGATTTATAATAAACAAGAAACTGAAGGATAAAGTGGTAGAAGTTGAAAGTTCCTCTGACAGAGCTGCACGACTCGTTATCCAACTATCGAGAAGATACCAGGCTCAGATTATTCAAACTTATGCACCCACCACAAGTCATCCTGAAGAAGAAATTGAAGAATTTTATGAGGAAATTTGTCATCTAAATAATAAAGGTAAGAAGCACTTGAAGATAATTATGGGAGATTTCAATGCAAAAATAGGGCAATGGAAACAGAATGAAACTTCAGTAGGTAAATTCGGTCACGGCAACAGAAACCAGCGTGGAAATACTCTCGTTGAGTTTGCAGAGGCAGAAGGGTTTTTCATCTTGAACTCCTTCTTCAAGAAAAAGCCACACAGGAAATGGACATGGAGACATCCAAATGGGACGACAAGTGAAATTGATTTTATTATGTGTAACAAAAAATTCGTCAGAGAAGACTGCAGTGTGCTAAACAAGTTCAACACAGGTAGTGACCATAGATTGGTGAGATGTAAGATGCACCTCAACACTAAACTTGAACGTGGCAAGCTCATAAGACAAACAAAATCTATTGACATAACCAACCTTAAAAAACAACATAATACCTTCAAGTTGGAACTGAAGAACAGGTTCTCTGCTTTAGAAGGCCTAACATCGGAAGAAGTGGACATCTCTGAAGTTAACAGAAAAGTAACCAAAGCTCTTATGGAAACAGCAACAAAATTAGCTGGGTCTAAGAACAAGTTGCATGTAAATAAATTATCAGGAAAAACGAAAATGTTGATGCAAAAAAGAAGAGAGATGGGGACAACTAAAGAAGATGTGACTTCCAAAGTGGAATATATAGAGCTATGCAAGACAGTACGAAAACGTATCACTGAAGACGTAAGAAAATTCAACTGTGAACTAGTGAGGAAAGCAATTGAAAACAACCAAAGCCTAAAGATAGCAAAGGGACATCTCAGTAAGGGAAGAAAACAGATTATGGCACTGAGAAAAGAAGATGGTTCTGTAACAAGAAATAGAGGCGAAATTTTGACAAGAGTGAAAGATTTCTACTCCAAATTATATGAAAGGGATGATACATGCACTCCAGACATCATGAAAGATACCAGTACCAGAGTTCCACCAGTCCTTCCAGCAGAAGTTGCACATGCAATCAAGAACATGAAGCGGGGAAAAGCTCCAGGAGAAGATGGAATTACTGTAGACATCATACAAGAAGCAAGTGGAGAAATCGAAACAGTACTCGCCCAAATTTTCACTCGATGCCTTAATGAAGGAAAGATTCCTGAGGATTGGAACACCGCTACAATGATACTGCTACATAAGAAAGGTGACATTGAGGATCTCGGAAACTACAGACCTATCAGCCTCCTATCAGTAGTTTATAAAATCTTCACTAAAGTTCTTTCACACCGCTTGAAGGTAACACTGGACATGGCTCAACCGAGAGAACAAGCTGGATTCAGGAGTGGCTACAGCAGAATAGATCATATCCATGTGCTGAGAGAACTAATTGAAAGAGCGAGGTAATATGAACTTCCATTGTGCATGGCTTTTATCGATTATGAAAAAGCCTTTGATTCGGTGAAACCATCAGCAGTTACAATGGCTCTGAAAACCTGCGGTATTGAAGATGCATACATTAATATTATTAATAACATCTATGAAAATGCAAGTGCAAAGATTAGGCTGTTTGAAAATACAACACACATAAAAATTGGAAAGGGAGTGAGACAAGGTGACATAATATCTCCGAAGCTCTTTAATGCCACATTGGAGGGTGTTTTTCAGTCACTGAGCTGGGAAAACAAGGGGATAAAGATTAATGGAGATTATCTAACCCATCTTCGTTTTGCTGATGACGTAGTCATTTTTGCAACTTGCCCATCAGAGCTGCAGAGTATGATCCAGGAACTTGCTGACAAGAGGAAAGAAGTGGGATTAAAAATGAACTTTCAGAAGACAAAAGTGATGTTCAATGCTTTTACAAGAAATGAAGATTTATCGATTGATGGAGAAAAGCTGGAGATAACAGATACGTACGTTTATCTTGGACAGCAGATATCAAGTGAGGGCCACATAGATGAAGAAATTAATCGGCGTACAAAACTTATCTGGAGAGCTTTTGGAAGAAACAGCATAATTTTCAAGAGCAATATGCCATTATGTATTAAAAGAAAAGTGTTTGATCAGTGCATCCTTCCAGTGCTTACGTATGGTGCAGAGACGTGGACCTTAACTAAAAGAGACATACAACGGTTGTTGACAACTCAAAGAGGCATGGAGAGGTGCATGCTTGGTGTAACCAGGAGGGATAAGAAGAGGAACTCGTGGATCAGAAAAATGACAAGAGTGGAAGACATCATGATCAGAGTTAAATTCCTGAAATGGCAATGGGCTGGACATACTGCCAGAAGGACAGATCATCGATGGACAGCCGAAATTTTAGATTGGATTCCAAGGGACTGGAAAAGACTCAGAAGAAGACCACATGGGAGATGGGTGGATGAAATTCGAAAGTATGCGGGAGTGACATGGAGGAGACTGGCACAAGATAGACCGTTGTAGAGGAAACTTGGGGAGACCTTCGCGCCCAGCAGTGGATTGATAATGGTTGACAATGATGATGATATATATAGCAAAATACAACCGCAGCTTCCCAAAGCTACCACTAATTTTCTTCTTACAAAACTTCTGAATTATAGCACTGCAGTATGGAAATTTTCTCAACAGGTCAGAAAAAACGGCCGTTTGGATCCGGTTGGAAACGAACTAAGGACCGTCTCCAGCAAAAACACAAGTACTGGGAAACTGCTGGCCACTAGCTGGCAGTGATGGATCACTGCTTGCTGAAATCTACCGCTCATTGCCCGGTAGCAGTCCGTTGGTGTCAGCGCTATCAGTTATCGAGCCATTGATGGCCCTGCAGCATCGCCATGAATTGTGGGCCTCCAAACAAGTGCCACTAATGGCCCGTTGCTGGCAACCAATGCAACCCCAACAATAGGTGGAAGCAACGGGACTGCGCATGTGCAGAAGCAACTCATGGTACCAGTTAGTTGAAGACGATGCTATCGCCATCGTGTTATTTTATTGGATGTTAAGAAAAAAATTCATATGTAGAGAGGCGAATTAATTTCCTAATGAAATTCCACGTCGACGAAGATATCAGATTACGCCATGAAAAACTAGATTACAGCCATGAAATACACCCACTCCATTCTCATGAATAACAATTCATGGAATAGAGTGGGTGAATAAAAAGAAACAATTTGAAACCGCTTGAAACAAATGTCCTGGAAAACCATTAAAAAAACGTTTGTTGGAAAAAAATATATACGCGTACAAAAGTTATTAATTATTTAAAAAAAAAAAGCAACGCTATGTGGATATAATGTACTCATTCATGGGTTGATTACACAAGACTGGGAGGAATTTGCTTCTAAAAATTACGAGAAGTAAAATAAATATCTTTCCTCATTAAAACAAATGCAGCTTCGGACAAAGGAAAGGAAAGATACAACGTTAAAAATGTAACAGAATGTGACATGAACCCGGGTAAATATATATTAATTCAGCAATCACCTTTGCAGACGACAAAGACAGTACAAAACTTTGGAAAGCGACTCTAAGTATGTACACTCCTTGAAAATGAGTGAAATTCCCTTAAGGTAAAAATAAAACTATCGTTACGTTGAAAAATTAATTTATGAATTATATGAAACTGACTTTTATGAAAAATACCTCGTAATATTGTAAAATGAAAGCGGGAACCATTCGATTGCACATTCCGTACGAAACAGACAGCTTCAAGCACAAACTCGTGCGTGGCAAATTAATCCGGTCGGTAGAGAGCTTAACTCCGAGCCCAGGCTCGTATCCACCCAGTTCAAACGGGCGTTTTTCCGGTCTGCCGAGAAATTTTCCTCGGCGCAGTGTTGTAATTCACAACTTTCGTAAGAGTAGAAAAAAAAACTTGTAGCTTTGGGAAACTGCGGGATGTTATTTTTTTTTTATGGCTACTACTGGGGAATTGGCGGACAAGATTTGGCAAGCCACCAGTTACGTCACGTGGTTGCTGGCTGCCACTACCGGCAAACTAGCGGACCACATCAGGCTAGCCATAATTTCTGGCACGTGCTTGCAGGGCCGCTGAAGGGCCACTTATGGCAGCTACTGCCTGTGATGGACACCTGATGGCCCTGTTGTGGCATATGACAACTGATTGGGTGCCAACTGTTGGTCAGCTGTTGGCCTGAACTGCTGGCTTTTCTGTTGGCCGCGCGAACATTTTGTTGACGGTTCGGCAGCGGCAACATAGTGCTGGGCCAGCAAGACTGTTTTTGTTGGGTCAGCGTGGGAAGCGAGCGTTCTACCAACTGGACTGATTTGGAATGCACGAGCATGGCTTGAAGGTGACCCTCTGTTTTGCGGAATGTGTAACGAATTGTTCTGTATTTAATTTTACAATTTTGCGAGGTATTTTTCATAAATGTCAGTTTCAGATAATTCATAATTTAATTTTTCAACGTACGATTGTTTTTTCTTACCTTAATGGAACTTCACCTTTTCAACGAGTGTACCAACTTGAAGGCGCTTTCCAAAGTTTCGAGCTGTCCTTGTCGTCTTTAAAGGCGATTGTTGAATTAATATATTTATCCGTTCATGTCACATTCTGTTACATTTTTAACGTTGTATCTTTCCTTTCCGCTGTCCGAAGCTACATTTGTTTTAAAGAGGAAAGCTATTTTATTTTGCTTCATTTTATTTTTAGAAGTGAATTCCTCCAGTCTTTTGTATTCAATCCATCGATGAGTGCATTATATCCACATAGCGTGGCTTTTTTTTTTTTTCAAATAATTGATAAATTTTGTATGCGTATAATTCTTTTTTTTTTTTTTTTACAACATAACGCTTTTTTAAAGTCTCCAGGACTTTTTTTCAAGGAGTTTAAGTGAATGTTAAAACGAAAGATTAAACAGAAATGTTTTCTTGTTATTCATGGGAATGGAGTGGGTGAATTTTATGGCTGTAATCTAGCATTTCATGGCCGTAATATAGTAATTCATGGCTTAATCTGATATATCCGTCGATGTGGCATTTCATTGGGAAATTAATTCGCCTCTCTGCGTATGCTTTTTTTCTTAATATCTACTAAAATAACATGATGGCAATAGCGTCGGCTTCAACTAACTGGTACCACGAGAGACAGAGCACGCGTTGCTTGTGCGCATGCGCAGTTCCGTTGCTTCCACCTGGTGTTGGAGTTGCATCGATTGCCAGCTACGGGCTACTAGTGGCACTTGCTTGGTTGCCGGCAATTCACGGCGATGCTGCAGGGCCATCAATGGCTGCAACTGATAGCGCTGCCACCAACGGACCGCTACTGTGCCGTGAGCAGCAGATTTCAGCCATCAGTGACGCATCACTGCCACCTGCTGGCCAGCAGTTTCCCAACACTTGTGTTTTTGCTGGAATGGAACTGAGCCTTGTTGGTACCAGCAGGATAATGTACCGAGCCATAAAGGAAGGACTGTTGCGGCGTGGTTTGACGATAATCCTGTATTGTGTGTGGACTGGTAAGCACAGAGCCCTTATCTTAATCTCATAGAGCGCCTATGGGATGAATTAGAGCGCCGCATAAGAAGTTTGGAACCAAAGCCTACTACTAAGCAATAGTTAGCTGCAGCATTATGTACTGAATGGAAGCGCATACCTGTCGCTATGTTCCAAAACCTTGTCGAAAGCATGCATGTCTAGAAGGGTCAGTGCATGCATTAAGGCCAAAGGTCGACCGACACCGTAGTCAATAAATGCTATGTTGTGTTTCTCTTCTAGGTATCCGGTGACTTTGGCAATACAGTGTATTTTCCGTTTTAGACAAGCGTTTGTTTTATATCGGTGCATCTATGGAAGCTATTGAAATGTAAACATTTTAATTTTTGCTATGCTAATAATAAATTCTACTAATTAGTGACTACTTAAGAGAATTCATTGTTCGTAGTACTTTAATCAACTAAAGATCACGAACTTCTGTTATTTTTTTAAATAATCCAACATTAATTTCTGTGCAGTAACACAATAGCACGTGCGCTGCACATTAACTGAAATAATTAAGTATCATCTCGGTGACGTGAAAAATTGGAGACGTGCAATGAGGCTTCGACGTCCTCTAATGTTGATAATTTTCGTATCTAATTCGAAAGTTTTGTCTTTGAGTTCTACAGCTTCACCAGAAATTTTCTTGAACGGAATGCTGTGCTTCTTTCGAAAACTGCAACCGTTCTTTTAAAGTATTGAATTCTTTTCCAAAGTTTATTGGCTACATATCTGCTTCTGTTTGTAACATAGGTCATGACATTGGAAAATATTTCGTTCTTGCACTAACAAACCATTCCCAGACAATCTTATTGAATTGACCGTCCCGGCTTCATCATTTCCGGCTTTCCGCATTTTGCCCTTCGTTGACCTATTACCTTTACGGCACTATTCTGTTATCACATCTTTTCGCTTTAAAATGCTATAAGTTTGTATTTTTCTGGCATCGAAATTCTCTGTCTAATGCTTGAGACTCACATTTCCTTTTACCCGCATTTCAAATCTTTAACTTTTGTATCCAAATCAAGAACGTCATCTGGAGTGGGGGGGTCACGACCCCCTCTTTCCCAGATTTTCAGAGTCGGCGATTCACATATATATATGCATATATATAATGTGTCTACGTGAGATCGGACCTCCCCAGATTTTGAAACATGGTTACGTCACTGATTCTTTGGCGCCATGGTAAGATGCCAGCGAACGAATACATCTCACAACAAGAAAGATGACACCGAATTTTCGGTTGCAATAAGCACGTCTCTTGAATCCGTTCTGACGTAAATTAAATTTATCAAACCTATTCAAAGTCAATGAAACCAGTATGGGAAACAATAGTATCTGACGGAAGAAAGAATTTTTTCAATCGGGATTTTAATCCCTCAGATATTGCTGTAAACATAATCGTGAGCTTACGCCCAATGTTCGGGCGGCCAACAAAAGGACCAGCAGACTTGTGCGTTAAGAAAAATATGAATTTATATGGGAAACATTTCGCACCGGAAACGCTCTCCAACACAGAAGGCAATTCTCAAATCGGACTCTTAGAAACAGAGATATCGACGAAAATAAGACATGAATCTACACTCCCTGGCGGGAAAACCATGCATTATTTTAGGAAGAAAGTATTCTCAAAAGTATTTTCCATACGAGCGGTATCGGTCCAAGAAAAAAAAAATTAGTCGAGTTTTCAGGGGCCCAGATTTTGCTACAAATACATCAGACGAATAAATTAACACTTATGCCCCCTGGTGGCCAAACCATTCTTTACCAAACATTAGAAATTATGTGAAAAATATTTTCCATCACGTCTAGTACGCGATACAGGAGGAATTTTTCAAATCGGAGGTTTAGAAGCAGAGATATAGGGGGAAACACAATTTACCCCTACGCCCCCTAGCGGAAAGTCTATGAATAACTTAAAAATTTTGAAATTATATGAAAAACATGTCACGCTGAAAACACTATTAAACAAAGAAGAAATTTCCAAATCGGACTCCTGGAAGTAGAGATATTGACGAAAATAAGATATAATATACGCCCCCTGGCGGAGAAACTGTGTAATATTTTAAGAAGAAAATATTCCGTAAAGGTTTATCGATGAGAGGGACATCAGTCCACGAAGTAATTTTTCAATCGATATTTTAGAAGCTTAGATTTTATGGTAAATACATCAGAAGCAAAAATTTACACTTACGCCGCCTGGTGGCCAAAGCATTCTTTACCAAAAATTTGAAATTATATGCAAACAATTTTTCATCAGGAAGTGTATCCGCTGAAGAAAGAATTTTTCAAATCGCAGTTTTAGAAGAAGAATTATCGGAGAAAATGTAATTTACCTTTACGCCCTCTAGCAGAACATATATGCTTAATTTGAAAAAATAACTATATCTAAAATACTCTTCGACATAAATGGAATCGAAAGATAAAATATTTTTTTCAATCTGATGTTTAGAAGCACATATGTGGAACAAAACGCATTTTTGAATTCGACATCATCTGCATTTACTCCCCCTAGCGGTAAAATTACACATAGTAAAAAAAATAAATAAAGGATGATCATTTGCATATTTCAAGCTTCGCAATGCAAAAAGAATGTTTCAAATCGGACTAATAGTTGCAGAGATATCGTGGGTACAGGCGGACGGACGGACGGACAAACCGGTAACATAAGCACGATCTTTTTTTATAAAAGACTTGCTAACAAGCAACGGCTGGGAGTGATCATCTCAGCGAATAAATCTTAAGAGAATTAAATCCAAGAGTCTCGTTGAAATCCGTATGAAACAGCCACCTCTGTAGACTTTGGACGTTCCATCAAGCAAAGACAGAAACGCTGGTCACGTGAACTATACCTGAGCCCTGTCAGGTGCTTAAGAAGATGCCAAACAATGGATGTGCTTCAGTTTGTGTTTATGTAAACAACTCAAAAGCCACCTTTCTCTGTTTAATTATATTATCTACAGCATCCAGCAAATTTGTTCCATGTTAATTAATCATCACACTTTACCGTGTAATGTTTTGCATTACATATTTGCTCTCTTGCCATTTGAGTTTCCACGTTACGCAGGTTACATTTTAGACAGATAAAATAGTACGCAATTTACGGCACCAAAAAAAAAGTTCTCTTTTGGGAAGCTTTTCGCTTTATAGAGGTTCCGTCTTAAACAGGTTTTACTGTGTTTATCCTGCAAGAGCAATGATTAGATAGTTGAGCGATGCAAGAGCGGTACTTTGTCGAGAAAGAGAGATTTTGTAAAACTATCGTGCTGAGAACGTTGCGCTATATATCATTTTGAAATAAAACAATTGTCAAACATATATTGGGCGAAATAATCCTGTGAAGCTTATTCACGTTGTGTTACAAACGAAATAATTATTGAAGAAGTTCTGGTATATTAAATAAACGTGGACTGATTTCCCTAAATACTAGAACATTACTGATCCTGATCGTTTACTTGAAGTGTGTGATTAGCAAATTATTCATGTTTAATTAAGACTGCAGCTGCTACAAGAAAACAACGATCGATTCAGACTAATCAAAGCCAGCAAAATAAAAGTTTATTCACTAAGTGGCATTAAAACATCAAGTCAAAATAGCCTGAAACGTGATCTTTCCACAGTCCATTTAAAAGCTATTATTTTACAAAACGTAATGCTGAAGGAATATACTACCAAAATTCATAGTTGTGTTGGTATAGGCGAAACGACCTGTGCAACAACTGATATACACTGGCGGAAAGTGAAAACAGAACACCAAGAAGGAGACGTCTGATACCAACGAAATTTATACAGCATAATAACGGAATACAGAGGATAACGTGATCAAAACATTATGGCAAAATACAGCTGTATTTGCTGGTAAACTGAAAAATAACATTTCCATGTAACATGGTTAGTACGAGGTTGAACCGCCATGAACTGCGTCACACTGTGCAATTATGGCATGGAGTCTGTCGTACAGATGTTGAATGTAAGTTTGGGGTATTGAGTTCCAAGCATCCTCAACCTGGACGCGTAAATCGGGGATAGTCGTGGCTGGTCGTGGAGATCGGATAAGTCGCTGTCCCATAAAATCCCACACGTGCTCAATGAGGGACAAATCCGGTGAACGTGCAGGCCATGGAAGTTGTCTCACGCCCTGAAGTATACATATTGCGTTGCACGTGCCGTGTGAGGGCGTGCGTTACCTTGCTGGAAAACACCACGATGGACCGACCTTACAAATGGCACACCAACGGGCTGAATGATGTTGTTGATGTAGGAGGTGCTGTTTAACGTACCCGGTACAAGCACTAGTTGTGTACGGGAATGATAGCTGATCGCTCCCCACACCATGAGACCAGGTGTAGGCCCTGTGTGTCACTGGCAGATGCAAGAAGGGTGGAGACGCTCCCCTGTGCGTCTGCGAACACGCATACGGCCATCGGAGGCTCCCAAGCAGAATCTGCTTTCATCGCTGAACACGACAGATCGCCATTCCGTTCTCCAGTGCAGACGTTGGCAACACCACTGAAGCCGTTCCTGATGGTGGGCTGGAGTCAGAGGTACACATGCCAGAGGCACACTTGCACTTAGTCCTGCATCCAGTAGACGGTTGCGGATTGTTCACACCGTCACCTCAGGTGCAACGGCAGCTCGGATTTGCGTCGCAGTGGATGTTCTGCTTGACAACGCCGCTCTTCTTACGTGTCGATCGGTCCGCTCATCAGTCCGTCTGTGACTCCCGGTTCCACGTCTTTTCGTGTGGGAATGTTCCTCGGACCATCTACGCCACCATCGTACCACCACCGATACTTCCCGTCCAATTCGCTCCGCAATACGACGATACGACCACCAGGCCTCGCGGAGTACGACTAGACGACCTCGCTCAAAGTCCGATAACTGTTGAAATCGTACACGTCTTCCATGTCCAGGCATTGCAGCTTATTCAGGGTGTTCGCACGTGTCCGTACGCCGACAACTGATTACATTCACTTCGCCGTACTCCTTAAATACCACCGATGATAATTTGCATATTATGCCGTGCTGTGGCGTAAGCGCTCACCGGTTGGTCCCGAAATTAACATCACACCTACGTACACTCGACCCCATTAACATATGAAAATTTCATGATCGTCCGGCAATTCCTTCTTGGTGTTCTTTTTTCACTTTCCGCCAGTGTATGTTAAGTCCGTGGTTCCACATCGGATGTAAGCTATCTTTTAGCCTAAAATTGCACGTTGCCAGATACACAAAAGAAACCCAATGTGTTGATAATTTCATATCGGATATGAGCTTCCCGATTTCTCCAAATTTTGTGACACGAAATCAGACATGCTACGTAGGATCACCGTTTACTGGGTTTTGTATGGGATTTTGATCTTAAAGAAAACGCTTAGAAACACCAAAGTTGTTTCTAAGCGACAACTGCGCATAAATTTCTTTTCAATACGAAAATGATTTTCAGTTAATTTACATGCTGCAGCGTAGTGACCCATAAAAACGAGAAGAAAAAATGTATTCAAATTTATTTCTTCAGTCAAAGAATTGACGTTTTCAGGCGAAGTTCGTGCCTAAACTCGTAATAGTGGAATTACACTGCTGGCCAACCAAAATGCAACACCAAGAAGAACACGAGATAGCAAAACCAGATTTACAGGACACATAATAACAGATACAAAGATGAAACGATTGAGCTTACAGGCCCGTGCGACTTGCGGAACACGCAGACATCAATAGTTCGTGGGGCCCCCTTGGCTCGCAATAACTTCCGCTACACGCCGCGGCACCAAACGAACCACACGTTGCCACAGTTCATCAGGCCCAGCCGCGCGTGTTGCTTGCCGGGCCACTCGGTTCCCGATCAGCGATCAGACGTGTTCGATGGGCGACATATCGGGAGAACAGACAGACCACGGCAGCAGTGACACCCGGTGGGCCGTGAAGAATTGTTGCACGATGCGTGCCACGTGCGAGCGCGCATTGCCCTGTTGAAACGTACCCGCTGGCAGGTCCTGCAAGTAAGGAAGGACTACAGGCCTCAAAACGTCGGAGATGGTGCGGTGGCTGTTGAGTGTACCGGCGATGCGTACTAGAGAGGTGCGGGTGTCATATCCAATTGCGCCCCAAACCATAACGACAGGCGACGGACCAGTATGGCGATGTATAATGCAGGCGTCATACAGTCTCTCGCCGCGGTGCCGCCACACGCGGATCCGACCATCGTGGCGTTGTAGGCAGAAGCGGGATTCGTCAGAGAAGACAATGTCGTGCCATTTTGTAGTCCAGGTGCGGCGTTCAACGGCTCACTGCCGCCGCACTCGCCGGTGGTGTAACGTCAACGGTAATCGGAGCAATGGGCGCTGTGCGACAAGTCCCCGCTCCTGCAGACGACGTCGAACGGTACGTGCTCACAGGTGGTTGCGCAACACACCCTAATTTCTGCGCTAACGTTCGTGATGTGGCGGTGCAAGCCGTTAATGCCCGCCGCACAACATTCCGGCCCTCTCGTTCATGGTGTGCCGCTGCTGTGGCAATCGCTCACGTCAGTCAGTCCGTCCCTCCTGCACCCACCGAATCCATATTCGCCTCACTGTGGCTGGATGTTTTCTCGCACGGGCGCCGATGACTCGGTACGATAAACCGCTGTCGCGATAAGCCACTATTCGTCCTCTGTCGAACTCCGAAACGTGCTGGAATGACTGCAGAATTCTTGCGACGAGGTATCATGAAGCTTCTCACGCACAATTCCGGCAGCACAACACACTTCCACTACTGACACCCCGCCTTCTGTTCACCCTTCTTATTAGTGCTTTTCGGTGGCGTGCCGGGCACACATGATTTGCATATGCCCTGCAATGCTAATCGTTTGCATTCCCTTTCGCGGGCGACGCATGCTGCGAATTTCATGCCAATCGGATGCTTCCTTCTTGGCGTTGCATTTTGGGTGGCCAGCAGGGTATTTTGATTTGTTGTGCTTTTAAATCTTCGCGGTCTTTACCCTGTCGCGTCGTAACAAACCGGAGTTGGACGTTTTCCGTTACAATCAAGAAACTCTGACATTTATTTTTCAACAAATATTTATACGTTAAATAAAGACAGCGAAAAACCGGAAACTAAGGGGAAAAGATTGTTGTATTTTAAGTCGTGTTTTCCAAGAGCAGGACTGTCGTTTTGAGCTATTTAAGTTTTCTTCCAAAATTACTGATGAACTTAAATTTCATGAAAACAGGTTTCTTTTCTTGGCAGTAGTTGTTCAGATAGAATAATAAACCAACAAACTGGGCAGTAAAAGCTTCCCTAACTAAAAATTGAAAGCGCAATGTAAATAAATAAGGATATAAAGAGAAGGCATTTTCAATGACAGAAAAATAACTTCTGTTTCAACATTCGTTTGCAAGATTTACAGACACAAAAAGAGTCTTGAATACTCTGATGTCATTCTTTATTTCTGTTATTTTAGGTACTGGTAGTATAGCTACAAAACACAGACAAAGCAGAGAAATTATTTTGAATATGTTCCTTGCCGTTCCGCTGCTTCCGCTGCTTTGACATTTAAGAGAGAACTCAATCTTTTCTTAAAAGCTGGAAGAGGGTTTGTCTAGGAAAATCAAGAATGAAAGACAAACGGCGCAGAGATGTAGAGAAAAAAAAATGAATGATAAATAGCAAACAAAGTGCATCGCCAATAAACTGTCGGGGACAGGAGAAATAGCGAATAACATAATACGTTCCGCCGACTCGGTGCTTTATAGCGCGTTTTTAAACAAAAAAACTGCTATGAATATTTTTGTTAGAAAAATTCAAAAATAAAATATTCTGACGAAATTTGAGGAAAAGACCTTAAGTAAAAAAAGATTAAGGTTTTACGTGACTGCCAGTAGTGATTACTATTCGGTACACGCTAGAAATAAATTCAGGTAAAGAGTTTTGTTCGATGTTCATTAACATTTATTTGTGCCCAACTTTTGATTCGAAAAAGAAATCGCTATACTAAAATGGTAAAACTGAAAATCGCCAAATTGTTGAAAATAACAAGTGAAATATCCAACTGTCGCCGAGATATTTGATGGGCTCGCCCAATTTAATGTGATGGTTTCAGTTTAAGTTTAAAAACCATAAAAAAAGAAATCGAAACGTATTTTGCGGATGTGTCGCATTTCTGAAAAAGATTTTTCACTTCTTTGCACGTTGCAGTACTACTTGCAAGTGAAGAAGAAAAACAATAGTATAAAACTTTTGAAATGAACTGTCAGACGCACTTAGATTTTAATATTGGAAAGGAAAGGAAAAGGGAGGGAAGATAACAGGGTCATAAAAATAGGAAAGAATCTTAAAAACAAAAGAATATATACCCTAAGTTCTAAAAGAACCATAATTAACCCACTTACCAGCTGGAATGAATAAACTCTAGGTTTGCAAAACGAGCTAAAACCAGCTCGAACAAATATTTTCGTTGCCAAATGAGTGGGCCAAACGCGGATGGAACAAGCGAACCTGCGCCTAAGGAAGCGTTACTTTACCCCCTGCTTTATTATTTAAAGTAGTCATTTAGGGGGATGATTGACGCTAATATTTTCCGACAGATTACCTGGTAAAAGAAATATAACAATAGCCTGCAACCTAAGGAAGGGGAGAGAAGATGTGTGAATCAATTGTTTCTGTCCAGTGACTTCATTTCCGTATCAGAGAGACTAGCTCTACTCCATCATGCCTTTGCTCATGAAGCAGAGCATAAAAGACTAGAAGTAATTGTTCATCACCTGTGACAGGTTTATAGCCAGTACAGCTGAGATAAGAGCTGGAGGATTTTTTTTTTTTTGCCGCAGCTTTCGTACAACCCGGTCGCTAGGTGAACATTTCTATTTAGGGAGCAGAGAAAACTTTTGGCACCATTTGGTTCCGGTAATAGACCACTGACAGGCTTAAAGAAATACAAAAAACGTTCCGCAGATGGCACTCACAACATGAGAAGCTAACGAGGGAATCCCATTACATCGTGCACGTACATGGAGGATTCGTAGGAATCAGCTGGTTAACGTGATGTGAAGAAATGTGCAGATTTCTAGACTTCATTATAAATTCAATTCCAAGAAGCTGCCGCATCTCGAGTGTTTTCCAATTGAAGGGGGATTAAGGCACAGCTACCTTATCACTATGCGGACCACACGCCCGTAAAAGAAGAGGAAGTGACGCAGGCTAGTCTGAGAACCTGATCGGAAAGTTGGTAGACAGGGTGTCATATTTGGAAATGCTAGGTGTAAACTGGCATCGTGGAAGTGTACCAGGCGATATCATAGAGGAGAGTGCTTATTTGGGAAGAAATGGAATTAGCCATATTACCCTATTTAGCGGGGCCCAATGTCCCGTGGTCGCCAGCTTGACGTGCCCTCTGAGGCGCGTTCTGTCACTAGAACAGTTAGATTGGGATTGAATCCCTAAACAAACTGAACAGTGCACTACTGCTCTAACAATGGGCCATCGCGGCTGTCCAATGAGTTTGCGTTCCACACGATATGTGATATTCACTGAATGGCCACTTTATTATGACCACCTCCTCAGTACTTCGTTGGGCCACCTTTTGCCTTTAATACCGCGTCGATTCTTCGTGGCATGGACTCCACGAGATGTTAATAGGTGGTTTGTGGAATCTGAGACCATGCTTAATGAATAGCACTTTCCACGAGTGTGAGATCGCAGGTTTGTGGATCCAGCTGCCTGATGGTTCGTTCAACTTCATCCCACAAATTCTCAATGGAATTGAGATCTGGAGATTGTGGGGGCCACTTAAGCACAGTAAACTCACCGGCATATTACTGAAATAAATCCTGTATTATACGAGCACTATGGCAGGACGCATTATCTTGTTGAAAGTAGCCATCGCCATTGGAATAAACCATCCACATGACAGGATGCATTTGGTCCACAACGATGTTTAGATATGATGTGCAGTCAGACGTTGATCAACACGAATTAAAGGGCCCAAAGCATGCCAGGAAAACATTCCCCAAATCATAACGGTGCATCCACCAGCTTGAATAGAAAGGTTGTAGCAACGCATTTGGGGTCCATGCTTTTGTGCTGTTTCCGGCAAGTTCTCACTCGGCCATCGGCATGGTGCAACTGAAAACGTAATTCATCGGACCACATAATTTGTTTCCAATTATCGACTGTCCAATCCTTGTGCTCCTGTGCGAACTGGAGATGTTTTCGCTTGTTAACTGCAGACAGCAAAAGTGTTCGAACAGGCCTTCTGCTGCATATCCCATCCGACGCAGTGTACGGCGAACAGTGCGTGCAGAGTTCATTTGAGGGGATCCTTGATTAAGATGGTCTGTAATTTGCTGCACTGTTGCCCTTCTGTTGTCTGTTACCAGTCTGGACACTGTCCGTTTCGCCCGAGCAGTCACTAGTCAATGACGGCCACATGTTCCACGTAGAAACCCAGTTTTTTGGCTTGATAGTCCAGTCTTTAAACACTTTAACAACAGCTGCTCTGGAACATTTCACCAATGCGGTGGTTTCGGTGATACTGGCTGCACGGCCATAGATCACCGAAACCATAGCTCATTTGCTTAAAACTCTCAGGTGGTCATAATAAAGTGGCCACTCAGTGTATATACAGTATATTAGAGGTGGAACGAATCATAAATGTTCTCGAATCCTAATCTGAATCCGAATAAGTTCTGGAATCCCTCGAATCTCGAATCCTTCATATAAGAATAGTCATAAGAAAAAAAGGGAAAGACAAGACTTCTACCTAAAATTAAAAGTTTTTAATTGAAGCAAAATTTGAAATCTGTGTTTAATGAAAAATTAATTAAGTAATACAGTTTTCAAAAAAATAATCATACAAATTAAGAAGATACAAATGAAATATAGGTGCCAAGTCGAAACGTAAAGAGAGGATCTGCACAAAAATAATTTTCATGTACATAGGACTGTTGACGTCAATAACTTTATAACGAAGGGTCAGAGTGTGCAAGTGTCAAAAGATTAATTCATGTGAAGGCTGTCTATAAAATGATCAAAGCAATAACCATTGCCGCAAAATGCACGAAAATCAATAAATGCAACATCGGTACACCTACAGTATACACACGCAAGAAGAACGTTAGTGTTCAAAGCCACGTCGTTGAGACTTTTGAAATTCTGTACAGGTTCACAACAATGGCAGCCAGCTGTCTTCCATGCGTAACGAAGCATCGGTCTATAGATCTCCGCAGGCACTTGAATGTAGATCACAGAATGCATCTTCAGAAGGAATATTATGCCATGTAATTTTGGTTGCGGCATGTTGGATCGTAGTTGTATGTAATATGTCATCCTCTTTGCGTAAATTTTTTATTGTCTGAAAAAATGAACTCTAGGGGGTTGAATATATTTCGCAGTTTTTGGTGGAATGATTTTTAAATGAACTTGTTTTCCGACAGAGGCCTCCCGAAGTATTCTTCGTTCATCCTTACGTCCAGACCAAGAATCACAAAGTACGAGTGACTTGTCAGACAGATGTATATTCAAAACTGACGCAAAAAAGGTCGAACCATTTTGGTCGTCTCACCACGTACACAGACAAACAAGGCATGTGATACAAACACCTGCACACTCTCGACTGGCGTAGCAGACGGGGCAGCGACGGGTGACTCAACGGAGCCCTCTAGTGAGCAACTGTGGAGTTTTACAGAAAAAACGAATATCACCATTAAATTCGGAGGTACGTAAATGACTTAAAACGGAAGTTTAGTGCGGTTTTGTTTGTTCGAACCCGGGGGTGTTCTTGGTCAGGCATGCATAAGATCTTTAACAGCAGCATTGTGATTTTTGGCTTTCATGCTTGTTTCACGGTATTCTTTCCATTTATGTGACACAAATATGTTAATGCTTAAGTTTTGGAAACCAGTGCATTTAAAAAACATATTACAGCTGGATGATATAATGTGTTTTAACATAGCTGTGACAACATCTAGATATATGCAAGATTGACTGGATATTATTACATATTTTGTTTGCATTGTTGTCTATTTATTTAGTAATACACTGCCGGACAATTTGCTAAGGACGAATGACAATAGCAACGATAGCAACCATAAAATGAAAGGCAGGAAAATGTGGAAATTAGCATAAGTGCGGGATACAGTAAGACGTGTTGTGCGTACGCCAATTTTGGATTGCCGAACTTGTTCGTGACGTCATAGCGCTGATAAGAGATATAAAGGATTTGACGCGTATTGACCGTTGTTGTTCAAACGCAAAGTTGAAAGGGAAAGAATCAATTGACGAACTTGCAATTTTCAGTATGTCTTCCGGACATCACCTAGATGATTTTACGCGTGCACGTATTATTGGCAAGATTGAAAAATGGCGAAAAATAACAGATGTTGCCAGGGAGTTCGACGTCATCCACAGTGCTGTTGCAAGGCTTTGGAAATCATTTCAAACAAATGGAGAGTGCAGCAAACGTCACGGGGAGGTCGTGTTCGCAGTACGACACCTGCAGAAGATCGGTACATAGTGCTATCAACAAAAAGACACCGGCGCAGCCCCAGCTAGTGAGGTAGCAAATCAGTTTATGGCTGCTACTGGCAAGCGGATCTCCCGAAAAACCGTCGCCAGACGTTTGCATGAAGGAGGACTAATCGCCCGCCGTCCTGTTGTGGGCATCCCATTGTCCAGACGTGACCGGTACCGCCCGTTTGCAATGGTGCCATCAACATCGCAATTGGACTGATATCGACTGGTCTGCTGTCCTCTTCTCAGATGAGAGTAGATACAGTCTATCTTCTGATTGTCGACGACAACTGATCTGGCGTGATAGTGGTACTGCATATTGTCCAGCAAACATACAGGAAAGGGACCGATATCAGACATGTAGTGTCATGGTATGGGCTGGCATCATGATCAATGGCCGTACGTCTCTCTGTGTGCTTCCAACTGGGACTATGACTGGCCAACGATACATTAATGATGTTCTGCTACCTCATGTTTTCATGTTCCGTGGTGCTGTTGGTGATAGATTCATTTTCATAGACGATAACGCAACATGTCATTGAACAGTCTTTGTCCAGGAGTGTCTTGAGAGCGAGGATATTCAACGCCTCGTATGGCCAGCACGTTCTCCAGATCTGAATCCCATTGAAAATGTGTGGGATGTTTTGGGGAGGAGTCTTCCTGGTCGCCAATACCCTCCAATAAACAAGGACACCCTCATCCGTGCACTGACAGAGGAATGGGATAAATTACCCCAACAGCTGCTTGATAATGTTGTGCAAATCATGACATGACGTGTGGAATCTTGCATCGCCCTACATGGTGGCCATGTCCCATATTGACATCTTACGCCGGAACGCCTGCGGACGGTAACTGCATTTTTTTCACGTTTACGTATTCTGCACAAAATGGCCTGTTTGTCCCTTGAACACGTTCCAAAGCCTTCTGGATTTCAGAGTTCAATAAATTGTCTTTCTTGTAATGTCCTGGCATTCTGACATTATTTTATTTCACTTGGCATCCAACCACAATTACGTTTTTATGCGCTATATAACCGTTTATGATCCGTCCTTAGCAATTGTCCAGCAGTGTATTTTCATTACGTCGAAGAGACTAAACCACTCTGAGGAAGTTTTAACCTACTTCCAGGATTTTCCGATTGTACTTTTTTTCCCATTTTCAAGCTAAATATTCAGAAGTGTGTGTGTGCGTGAGTGTGTGTGTGCGCGCGCGTGTGTGTGTGTGTGCGTGAGTGTGTGTGTGCGCGCGCGCGTGTGTGTGTGTGTGTGTGTGTGTGTGTCAGTCAATCGGAACAGTCTGAGTAGCTTAAAGGAAATCCTTCAAGATCCAGTCGTAAATATAGTGGTAAATGCCCCTTGCGTAAGCAAAAGCATAAAATAAAAGATTTCGCAGCAATTGAAGATTTGGTGCCAGGTGTAGCTAAAAACATTCCACAGATACAGTGATTTGCGGGGGAATCTTCGGGTTCTCTGCGCATATAAAGATAGACAGACAATTTATAAAAACCGGTCACTGAACTGATAAAGGGTACCAAATTGACTGCTCATATGGAATGGCCATTAATACGTTCTGGGTGGCCCATTCCGTAATTCTAAGGTGTAGAGGGATAGAAAATAGTAACACTATACTACTATACTGTTCCTTGTATTTTAGTACTGTACCTCGTTATCAATTTGTAGAGGGATACTTTGTGAATGTAGACTCGGAAACAGCAAGAAAAGATCTCGAATATAATTAACTGGACTGACAGGAGATTTTCTCATGAAGCAAGCTTTCGTTCGTACCTCCACCCTCTTACAACATGAGAAGCAGGCTAGAGGTGCTACAACTGCAGTGCAGCTACGAATCATTGGCGCAGAAGCGCTACGCTGGGTGTATGTGGGTATATCAGAGCAGGCTTAAGATACCTTTGAGAAGCGCCGGGGACCGACATGTCAATCTTACATTCCTAGTAATGGGGGAAATAGTACTTCAGATAGCCGCCGGAGTGTGCTATTATATAGAGAGGAAACCTTTCAAAGATGTACAGCTCTCGATAAATGCATACTGCATATATCTGTGTTGCGTTGGTGCTCGTTTTGTTATCAACATGCAAGCTTCCCTGTGATCGTGTTGGTGTGTCTTAGCAATGAATTAAAACTCTTACATGAACTGTCGGTACTTTTATTTTATTCATCCGGAACGGAAACGTAGTGAGAGGGTGGGAGATATTTTCTCTGAAAGGGTACTGCAGATAGTACGTACTGAAAAATATAACACTGACTCTAATCACGTATTGCTAACTTCTGATTGTGTTGAGAGTCAGAAACCTCTCAAAACGCCAATTATTTAATTCCGTGTAGTATAAATATTTGTATTATTTCTATCAACAAAAAAACGAACACTGTTCACACTAGTGCAGAATCTTAGTTAATAACTCAAAAACTTTCATTGAACTCATTTTCTAGTTTTAAACGAAAAAAATATTGCTTTGTTTCTGATTTCTTCAGAAAAAGACCTTGTGGAATACATGGCCCAAAATCAAGGAAGATGACACAGAAATTAAACAAGGGACATGACACGAAATTTTCGGTTGTACTGAGCATGTCTGTTGAATCCTTTCCAACACGAGTAAAATTTCCCAAAGTTATTCACGGTCAGTGGAACCGGTCACAAAAAATAAAATCAACCGCATTTCTACAAACAATGAAATACACATCCAGAAATAGAAATAGCTACTTATTCTCACTAGTGGTTAAAAAGTACCTGATTCTACCTAAAAGTTTACGAAAGAGTGCGGATACCCACGAACCCTTTATACACTGACGGAAAAAAATCCCAACACCACGAAAAAATAGTGGTAGAGGAATGAAATGGCGGCAATACATTTGTATAGGTAACATATTTAATCGATTAAGGTTTCAAGATCACAGCTTATTGTAAGCGCGAGAAGAGCCATTTAAAATGTGAAATGCTGGTACATTAATAACCGGTGTAACCGCCAGAATGTTGCATGCAAGCACGCAAACGTTCATGCCTTGTGTCGTACAGGTGCTGGATGTCAGTTTGAGGGATGGAGTTCCATGCCTGTTGCACTTGGTCGGTCAACACAGGGACGGCTAATGCTGGTTGAGGGTGACGCTGGAGTTGTCGTCAAATGATGTCCCATACGTGCTCGATTGGTGAACGATCTGGTGATCTAGCATGCCACGGCAACATGTCGACACTCTGTAGAGCATGTTGGGTTACGAAAGCGGTATGCGGGCGAGCGTTATTATATTGGAAAACACCCCCTGGAATGCTGTTCATGAATGGCAGCACAACAGGTTGAATCACCAGACCGACGTACAACTGTGCCGTCAGGGTGCGTATGATAACCACGAGAGTTCTCCTGCTGTCATAGGAAATTGCACCCCAGATCATAACTCCAGGTGTAGGTCCAGTGTGTCTCGGCCGCAGACAGGTTGGTTGCAGGCGCTCACCTGGCCTCCTTCTAACTAACACACGGCCGTAACTGGCACCCAGGCAGAACCGGCTTTCATCAGAAAACTCAACAGATCTCCACTCCGTCCTCCAATGAGCTCTAGCTTGACCCCACTGACGTCGCAAACGGCAGTGGTTTGGAGTAAGTGGAATGCACGCTACAGGGCGTCTGGCTCGGAGCTGTACTTCAAGTAACCGATTTGTAACAGTTCGTTGTGTCACTGTGGTGGCAACTGCAGCTCGAATTGCTGCCGCAGACGCGGTACGATGCGCCACGGCCATACGCCGTACACGGCGGTCTTCCCTCTCAGTAGTACCCGGTATTCTTGAGGCAGTACCTTCCCTTGACCACCGCTGCCAACAATCATGCACAGTGGCTACATTCCTGCCAAGTCGTTCTGCAATATTGCGGAAAAAAATCCACCTTCTCGTAGCCCTATTACACGACCTCGTTCAAACTCCGTGAGCTGTTGATAATGGCTTCTTCGTCTTCTTAAAGGCATTCTTGTCTAACATCAACACCCTACGTCGAATCTCAACGATAACTAACGCTCACGAACGTTACAGCGGGTATTTACAGCAAACCTGCTTTGCATATTCCGAGGGGCGCTACAAGCGTCACACGTATGCGCCGTGCGCGAAATTTGCATAGACGTCATCTTCCAGGTGCACTCTCACCGCCTACCAACTGTCGTTTATCTAACGCAACCCCTTCTTGGTGTTGGGATTTTTTCCGTCAGTGTATTAATAGTTAGGAAGAGCCACGCCACATGTTGCTGCACGCATCTTTTATAGATGACTCTGACACGTAACAGAGTTGAAGGTCATCTCGTTCCATTTCTGTGCTCAATTGTTTCCCGACGTGTTCGGTGTTTTGCGATTTGTTCGTGCTTTTTTTTAAATGGACGATGTGAAAGAACAGCGTGTGTGCATTACATTTTATTACAAACCTGGTAAAAGTGCTACAGAAACTCACAAAATGCTTCAGCAAGCATTCGCTGAAATGCTTTGGGTCAAACAATAACCTACAAGTGGTTGAACCCGCTTCGAAGACGGCTGCATGTCAACTGGAGATTATGGTGGTTCCGGACGGCCGTCGACCAGTACAACGCCAGAAACGTTTGCAAAAGTGCGTGAAATTATCGTGGAGGATCGGGGCCGAACGAATCACGATGTCTGTGAGACTTCTTCAATGTCTTATGGCACATGTCAGCGCATTTCATTGAACTCTGGATCTCTGCCAAATTTGTGCCATGACAGCTGAGCGACGATCAGAAGAAGCATCTTATGGAAATCTGTAGAAAACTTCAGGAACAGGTCAGAAACGGTCCAAATTTTCTTTCTAGAGTTGTTACTAGGGATGAAAGTCGTTTTTGTGGGTATGACCCCAAAACTAAACAACAATCATCACAACGGAAATCTCCCATTTGACTGCGACCAAAGAAAGCTCGACAGGTGAAAAGAAACATTAAGTCGATGTTGACCTGTATCTTCGACATGGACGGAATTATTCCTAAGGAATTTGTTCCATCTAGTGAGTCCGACAACGACCAGTTTTCTTATGACGTACTGCACCGTCTGAGGAAGGACATGAGAAGGAATCCTCCCGTGAAGTGACGAGCAAACGACTGTCTCCTCTACAAGAATAACGCTCTTGTGCATACGGCGTTGGTAGTGCGCCAGTTTTTGGCGTCACATGAAACGACAGCCTTACTCGCCAGATTTAGCTCCTTGCGATTTCTACTTGTTCCCTAAAAGGAAGATTAAACTCAAAGGGAGAAGATTTGACACATAAACGAGATCCAGGGAGAATCGCAGGTGGTGCTGAACACGCTAACAATAGATGACTTCAGCAAGGCGTTCTGCATGGAAAGGCCTCCGGAAACGGTTTATTCATTCCAATTCGAGACTATTTTGTGAAGGTGATGGCGGACAGCAAGGTGCGATGTAAGTTAATATTTCTTTTAAAATTCATTTCACGAACTTTCGGGTAGCACCTTGCACGTTATGAAAATTAACGAATTGGGCACAAAAAAGTTTTCCGTAGCAGAAGGAAGGTATCAGAGACAAAAGAATTTTCAAATCGAACAGTGCACCTAGCTGCGGAAGTTTTGTATAACGGAAAAGTAGATTATATGAGAAAAGAATTCATAGCAAAAGCTATTCTAAGGAAAAAGAGTTTCCCAAATACGTCTCCTGGCAGCAAAGTTATTGAGAAAAATGTTTGCACATTTACAACCTATAGCGCAAACTCAGACCCTTGGAAGGGCCATTTTCCAGTTTTGGAAGAATATAGGGGGCCGCATGAAAATTAATAAATTTCTTATAAATAAATATCAACTTTACAAAACCACACTACAGTGGAATATTATTTCTAATTGCCGGTAAATAGTAAAAACAAATGCTTCGTCGGTCACTGAAAATAATAATATTTACGTAACAATTATTTTTCACATAAATCTTAAAACAATCACATTATACCTATTAAACAACGGTTCAGAAAATATTAGATGTTTTGACCAGAAATTTGGGCTCGCTTCTCTGACACTAACTTATCGACATTTGGAATAATGTCCTTTGAACATGCTACTTTTAAAAGCGAGCATAAGCGACTCTCACTTAACCTATTCCTTTTAAGTCATTTTACTTGGTTCATTCTTGAAAACAACTGTTAACATGAGTATGTTGCTCCGAATATAGACAGAACACGTGCAGCTAGCTTATGAATGTTTACGTACTTGTCCTTCGAAACTAAGTGGTAAAATTATGTTAAATTGCAGCTGTTGAATTTTTCTTTTAGGAAAAACCACACTGAAAATCTATTAATTCACGCTGATGTTCTTCAGGTGCGTTGTCAGCATTATAGGAAAATGGAGACTTGAATATATTGAAAATATTTTCCATGTCTTTGAAACATTCAAACCTCCATACAGTAATATTCTTCGTAAATAAACTTGTTACTTATAAAACAGATGGTTTTTCCAAGCATTACTATGTTTATATTTCATTTCTTGTATAATATAATATGCTTAAAAAAGAGTAATTTATTTTGTAATCATTCATGCGGGCGGCAAAACAATTGGTGCTGGGGCACACGCGACCTGCGGGCCGCGAATTTGAGACCACTACTATAGCGGGAAAATTTTTCGTTATTTAAAGAGGATAATGCTTCCCACCTTTATCATAGCGGATGACAAACATTATTAAAATAATGTTTTCAAATTGGTTGTTTAGAATCGAAGCAGAAATTCACATATATCATTTAGCGACAAGTGGTATCCTGCAAACAGAAATTCACATATGTCATTTAGCGACAGAACTCTGCACTTCAAAAATCCCACAAATACAGACGAAGTGGTCTACAAGATAAATAGTATTCAGCGTTAAAAGAGTTTTTTAAATCGGACATCTTAGAAGCGTAGATACTAGGCAAAACAGATTAAAGTTTTGTGCCCCTAGCGGAGAAATAAATTTTGGGCAAAAAATGCGCACAGAATGTTTTCGTAATTAGTAACACCTGGCCGAAAAAGATTTTTTCCAGTTGCGTTTTTAGACGGGCAGATATTACTGTGCATGTGCTGTAAACGGAAATGTTAACTTACACCCGGTAATCGCACACTTGTGCGTTAAGAAAATTTGAAGTTATGTGAAATACTTCGCACTAGAAATGTTTTCCTGCAAAAAAGGAAGTTTTCAAATCGGCCTGTTAGAAACAGAGATTTCGACAAAAATAAGAGGCATATTTAGGGCAACTGGCAGAAAAACTAAGCATTATATTAAGCAAAAGGTATTCTAAAAAGATTTTCCATGGTGAGTTTTATCTGACCACAAAATATTTTTTTAAAAGCGCACATATTGCCGCAAACACATCTGAAACAGAAATATACACTTACGCCTCTTTTGTGACAAACCCGTTCTTTACCAAAAATTACAAATTATATGGAGAACATTTCTCACCTGTACCACTCTCTGACGTGAAAAAGAACTTTTCAAATCTGACTTTTACAAGAGAAGATATTGCAGAAATCGTAATTTAACTGAACGTCCCTAGCGAAGAAACTGTACATTACTTGAAAAAGGAACTGTATCCAAAATGAGCTTTGTTATAAATAGTATAAAATGGTAAAAATAATTTTGACGGATATAGAGTGGAAGAAATAATTTTTACGGGTATAGTATAGAAGAAATAATTTTTACGGGTATAGAATGGAAGAAATAATTTTGACGGGTATAGAATGGAAGAAATAATTTTGACGGGTATAGAATGGAAGAAATAATTTTGACGGGTATAGAATGGAAGAAATAATTTTGACAGGTATAGAATGGAAGAAATAATTGGCATAGAACGAAGGAAATTATTTAGACGGGTATAGAATGGAAGAAATAATTTTGACGGGTATAGAATGGAAGAAATAATTGGTATAGAATGGAAGAAATAATTGGTATAGAATGGAAGAAATAATTGGTATAGAATGGAAGAAATCATTTTGACGCAAGACTACGTCTAAAACCGCGGATAGTATGGGGTGACATACGGCCAACAGCCTGTGACAAAATTAGATCCTAATTCAAATCAATATAGCATTAAAAATACTAATCGTGTTTGCATATTCGCAAACAACATACAGTCTAATTCGCGTACTGCGCTATACATCCCTCGCGCGATGGCGGTGATACAATATTTCTGGGTGTGCTGCCGTCTTTGACTCAGTCTATCTCGGCAGCTGTGGACGCAACATGACCGTGCGTGTTATCGTTTTAAAGCAAAGAACATTTCGCAGTGGTTCAAACTGAACATTTCAAAAATTGTTTTCTTGTGAACAGGCAAACACTTTTAACAATATCGCAGTTCATCTGGACAACCGTGAGTGCAAAACAGTGCGTGGTATTGTATGAAGAACATAACGCAGTGGTTTAAAGTAAAAAATTTTTAAATTATTTTCGTGTGAACGGGTTAACATTTTCAACAATGCCGCGGAATTCACAAAATGAAAGCGTGCAAAAATGGAGAAAATCAAAACGAGAGGCAAGAGCAAGTGGTGACGAATGTAAGAAGCCGAAGACAGAGCATCACGTTGGGTAATTCGTGTATCGATCTGCTTTGTGTTTGCAATGTATCCAGCATTATTTGTAAAAATTATGTAAGCTACTTTTCATATCATAGACCTGTGTTCGCTATAACAAATTAAATGAACGCTTTGAAACCATACTCGGCTAGATGATTTCAACTCCCCGATCTGCAAGTCGTAGTCCTAGGTTTCAAACTGACCGCTCAATCAGAACTAAGCCTACCTGTATTTTGTTTCAGTGGATATTCAGAAGCATTCGTATTTAATAAAATGTTCTTGGAATTCGATAGCATCTGCGTTTATGTCCTTTCGCAGCAACAATTATTGTTCACACATTTTGAGCTTTCCAATGCAAGAAGAATTGTTCAAATCTGACTAATAGTTGCAGAGATATGGTCTCCACAGACAGACGGACGGACGGACGGCCAAAATGATAGCATGAGCACGTTCTATTTTTACAAACTACGAGCTAAAAAGGCATTTACTAACATCTTTTTTTTTCTATCACTCCATTTCTCTCTCTCTACCAATGCATAATTATCATTCGAGAAAACAATACTTTGTAGAAAAGCTATATGTCCTCCACAAATTCGTTCTCCAACATATCAAATCTTTAGCGAATGCGAAATAATTTTACAGAAAAACAGAAAAATAACAATGCTTTTATAATGAATAGAATTCTCCGACTGAACGTGTAGTACAGGAAAGCTTACTTTAAGGCACGTTAGGGTTATTGAAAGGTTACTTGACGTAGCTAAAGTGTGCTTAATCTTCAAAGTGCTAGAGTTTGTTTAGGTAAGACACGCACGTGCAATAAATTCCAAGAATATGGAATTTATTTTTACTCAGCATTTCTCATTATCTTGAATATCAGTAATATAACTTCGGTTTTAGTACATTAGTACCTTGAAGGCTCCTTATTAGAGCGGTAAACACAATATACCCTGAACTTAACGTAAACACTCAATGAAATAGACTTAACGGCCAGACAGAGGTCTGACAATAAAATGAACTAAGAAAACGTACTAACTTTTAACCTTTTATTGGGGAGCTCCTGGTATTACTCAAATACACACTCCAAAATAACACAACTACTGCTGCCCGAACTTTCGTACTATCGTAATATCGTAGAAACGTAGGTAAATCGCAAATCAATAATCAGGAAGAACCTATCACATATAAAACGAACCTCCTTGGTGTACTTGAGCGCGCCTATATATACTGCATACCACCACGTCATGACTTACACTCGTTGCCACATATCATTCAGCGGGAGAAACAACATCTCGTTAAGTGAGAAGATAATTTGCATAGGAAAATAAAATAACAAGAGATAGTAAAATCAAAAAGAAACTGAATCTAGAGTATACGTTACACGTTCTATAAAGTTTGGAAGAGAAAGACCAAGTGCCATTAATGCAGTGTGAAATGAAGAACGAAGTGAAAACACTAAAGTTGCGAACAATGCTCTTGTTCAGAGCAGAATAAAACAAGCTTTGATTTCACAAAATTTATGCCTGCTCGACTTTCAAAACTTTGACCAACGTGCAGCCTTTCCTTGGTGGCTCATCAGTTTTAGCTGAATACTTACATTTCACCAAACCCATCATGATAGGTGATGAGGCCTTACCAAAGTTAAAATATAAATTTATGAAACGGAAATACACTAGCGGAAAGTGAAAAAAGAACACCAAGAAGGAGACGTCTGATACCAACGAAATTTATACAGCATAATAACGGAATGCAGAGGATAACGTGATCAAAACATTATGTCAAAATACAGCTGTATTTGCAGGTAAACTGAAAAATAATATTTCCATGTAACATGGTTAGTACGAGGTTGACTCGCCATGAACTGCGTCACACTGTGCAGTTCTGGCATAGAGTCTGTCGTACAGATGTTGGATGTAAGTTTGGGGTATTGAGTTCCAAGCATCCTCAACCTGGACGCGTATATCGGGGATGGTCGTGGCTGGCCGTGGAGACCGGATAAGTCGTTGTCCCATAAAATCCCACACGTGCTCAATAGGGGACACATCCGGTGAACGTGCAGGCCATGGAAGTTGTCTCACACCCTGAAGTGCATGTTGCGTTGCACGTGCCGTGTGTGACCGTGCGTTATCTTACTGGAAAACACCACGATGGACCGACCTTACAAATGGCACAACAACGGGGTGAATGATGTTGTTGATGTAGGAGGTGCTGTTTAACGTACCCGGTACAAACACTAGTTGTGTACGGAAGTGATATCTGATCGCTCCCCACACCATGAGACCAGGTGTAGGCCCTGTGTGTCGCTGGCGGATGCAAGAAGGGTGGAGACGCCCCCCTGTGCGTCTGCGAACACGCATACGACCATCGGAGGCTCCCAAGCAGAATCTGCCTTCATCGCTGAACACGACAGATCGCCATTGCGTTCTCCAGTGAAGACGTTGGCAACACCACTGCAGCCTTTCCTGACTGTGGGCTGGAGTCAGAGGTACACATGCCAGAGACACACGTGCACGTAGTCCTGCATCCAGTAGACGGTTGCGGATTGTTCGCACAGTCACCTCAGGTGCAACGGCAGCTCGGATTTACGTCGCAGTGGATGTTCTGCTTGACAATGCCGCTCTTCGTATGCGTTGATCGGTCCGCTCATCAGTCCGTCTGTGACTCCCGGTTCCACGTGTTCTCGTGCGGGAATGTTCCTCGGACCATCTACGCCACCATCGTACCACCACTGATACTTCCCGTCCAATTCGCTCCGCAACACGACGACACGACCACCAGGCCTCGCGGAGTCCAACTAGACGACCTCTCTCAAAGTCCGATAACTGCTGAAATGGTGCTCATCTTCCATGTCCAAGAATTGCAGCTTCTTCATTGTCTTCGCATGTGTCCGTACGTCGACGGCTGATTATATTCACTTCGCCGTACTCCTTAAATACCACCGACGATAATTTGCATATTATGCCGTGCTGTGGCGTAAGCGCTCACCGGTTGGTTCCAAAATTAACATCACACCTACGTAAACTCGACCCCATTAACATATGTAAATTTCATGATCGTCCGCCAATTCCTTCTTGGTGTTCTTTTTTCACTTTCCGCCAGTGTATGTAAGTTTGTCTTTAAGAAACTCGAAAGTGCACCAAGTGTGGCAGTAGCCACAATGTTTCAGGATAATGAGAAATATTTGCTTGTAGCGTTTACACCAATAAGTCTGTGGTAACTATTAATTTACTTCATGTTTCAATACATCAGCGTAACCTAGAGGCTTAAGTACTTTTGCAAGAGCTATGTTAATAATTGTGCACAGCATTCTTTATAATGCAATTTAGTCTCCAGACACTGAGAGAGATTCCTCGGCTGTAACTTATTCAACAATAGAGATTCTTTTGCTTCTGACATCAGCTAGATAATTTTTTCGCAGCAATTGTGATGTTAAAGAATCTTTAGAAACTAGTTCGAATCTAAGAATTGTTCATGTACTTTTTCTGTGTCATAGGGAAACACCTTTCGTGCTGAAATACATAATAAAGTCTTTACGAGATACTGTAGGAAAGATACGAACATTTTTTATCGCGTTGTACATGAAAAACTTCTTAGCTCTATAATGCAACTGATTTTGTAAATTTGCTTTTCAACAGCCCTCTTACTAAATAGCATAGATGGAAATTGTTCTTTTCTTTGATTGAAGGTTTTATGACCGTCGTGAGCAATTCAATCGGTGTAAGCAATCTCTTGCCCCTAAATTAGGGCGACTGGCTCCAGAGAAGGTAGAGAGACAGTGCTTTAATACAAACCCACCCTCTATGCCTCGCCCGAGATTCGAACCCAGACCCATCTTAGACGAATGGTGAGAAATCAGCTCTAAGACCACTACGTCACCAGGGCGGCTAGAACATTTTAGCAAAGTATCATGTCCAACCAGCTGTATGAACTGGATATTATAAGGACAAACGCTTGGGTCGTTTTTTTCCTCAAGTATTCTATTCCTAAATTTAGTCAAAATGAGAGATAAAGAAAGGGAACAATAGTGAATCGGATATATATTTTTTAAAACGACTACCATTAGAGTCTGAGACGCTGGATGAGTCACAGATGAGGTTGGCAGGTGTACCTGTCTGATGGCGTCAGGTCTGTCTCTTTCCCTGACCCAGTAGCCCGAAACTAGCAACGGGAGATAACTTCTAGCCCTGAAGAGTATTCTCACGGCTGTCGTTAAACTCCGAAACAAAAAAAAAAGAAAGAAAAGAAAAATGATTAAAAAGAACCAGATAGTCTTTACAAGATACTGTAGGAAAGACACGTAAATTTCTTATCGAAAGACCTTATATTTTACGAAAAAACTTATATGGATGTTTTAGTTTCATGGACATTTGTTATCTTTTTTCGGTTTGTCGCTCAAGGCCACAATCTTCGAATACTGGAAATATCGTACTAACTAAAATTCATCTGTTTAACTACTGAAAGCAGATTATTCCATTCACAAAAACTAGTTAGTTATTAGAAGCTGTAAATTCTGAACGGCAAATGTATCTGTACTTAGCAAGAAGATCTGAGCGGGTTCAGGTACTGCATGCAACGATGAGCAAACATCTGTTCGGAACGATCATTTGCAAGCTCGTTAACGGGGGTCCCATCCAGAATCGATAGAAGCCAATCTTCTAAGAGCTTCCTAGCCCATGAAAAAGGGAGAGAGACTACATATTACAGCTTGGTTAGAATTCCTCGCACATCGTCGGAAACGAAAACATTTTCGGTACCATGGTTACATGGTTGAACATTGTCCAAGCAGCAAATCATGTTTCATCTTTGGCATTCTGAGACTATGAAGACCCTGTAGATTCCGCCTTCTTATGTCAACATCTGACCATGACACAGATCATGTCTCTTGTGTTCCGATATTTATATCGTTAGCGTCGGGCTCATTTAAAAAAAAAACTTTTTCTTTCTCATGCAGACGTTCGGCACAAATCCGTTACGCACAAAATAAACAATGGAGGACGTACGACGATAAAAATTTTAAATCACAAAAGTGTCTTCCCGAAATCAACACAGTGACACGTGAGCGCATTATGCCTTGCCATTTTACTGAATACACTGTCCAATTATGTTTACGAAAGTTAACCATCATGAAATGTGGTAAACTTAAAGAAATAACCATTTCTGTTGAGGACTGCAATTCATGAATGTTAAATTAGAAAGGAATGGAAGGAACACTCAAAGATTTCCTCATTTATTTATCAATTCAAATATCAAAAGCTAAATATAATAAAAAAATTTTTCCTCAGATATTCTATTCCTAAATTTAGTTAAAATGAGAGATAAAGAGAGGGAACAATAGTGAATCGGATATTAATACCTCAAAGGGAGGAAACTGATAATAAAAAAGATTTTTCGTCGTTGTTGCATTGTCATAGACAAGTTTTCTGAATTAAATCTCAAGTACTGATCGGAAAGACCCATCTTTTGTGCATAATTTAGGAACAGATTAAATGAAATAAAAATTTTATAAACAATTTTAATAGCTATTTTTACCTCAGAATTATTTTTTGTGAAAGCAAATACATCCTATGAAAAAAGAGAATTTCACTCAATTTTGCAGGAAGGTAAAAGTACCCGGCAAGCAATGTCCGATCTGGTAATAATCATCTACATGGTATTACAGATTCAGAAAGAGATTCAGTCTGTTTCAAAGCCTTTATTAAGGCTTGTGACATAATTAATTTCTCTAGCTGGTTAAAGCACCTAGCAGCCACCCAAGTAGCAAAGATGGTCGATTCTCTGGATTTCAACCTTTTTGTCCGAGATGGGTCCGGAACCGGAAACCGAGTGAGGTATGAATGGTGCGTTTCTCCTACGACACTGACTCTCTCTCTCTCTCTCTCTCTCTCTCTCTCTCTCTCTGTGCCCTGCAATATGTGGTCCTAAGTTAGGGACTGGGGACTGCCCTATACTCCAATGAGTTCGTCACGGTTTTTGTAACCCTCCCCCGAAAAGAAAGGGTACTTTACCAAACAGGGAGAAATGGAACATATTTTATAGTCGTTATTCAACTGTAATGGCAGCCAACTGTATCAATAGGGAAAAACTTTAAAAATGAATAAAATAAACATTAGTCAGGGAGCAAGGTAAACATATACTCCTTTTCCATATTGATAAATAAGTATTCATAAGAAAACATCTTCGATGTTTCTGAGGAATGTATATTCAACTCAACAGGAAGAATGTCAATAAATTTTGGTATGACATTGATCAATCATTCAGAAGATCAATTACGTGATAAATTAAATACAAAAAAATCACAGTAGAATAAATATGTACCCTACACATAAGTACAAAAAGAGCGAAAGAAACGAGCTACGGTTGTTTTTATAGAAAAAAATCCCATCATTACCAAAACTTTTAACAAGTACAATGAAATATAAAAAAAAAAGATTAAATTCCTTTTACTTTGTTGACTACATAATAATAGAGAATGAAAAATACATAAAAAAAAATAAAAAATATTTTAAATAGATAAGTATAACATTGCCTGAATGAAAAACACTTATTTCATCAAAACATATCAGTCTAAATACCAAGAAACGCTTCGTAAAATCAGATGCGAGATTCACTCTTTTATACAATTTTAAAACTTGGGTGCTCCGTACGATTTGAAGACTCTGAAGGCTTTCGATATATGATTTTACTAGATAATTGTGAAAATGTCTTTAACAAATATAACGGGTCATTAAATAGAGCAAATAGAAAGTCCTTACAACTTGCTTCAAATTAAGAAATACAAAATTTAAAAAAATAGAGAGAAAGCATGTTCTTTTAGTTTACAACAATAAAAATTACAGTTTCCTCCGAACTTAAAAAAGAAGTTTAGATTTTCTATCAGTATTTACAACTTGTACATCATGACGTCGTCCGCTAGAGAATTTTGCCAACGCAGATCTCCAGAAGCGTCGTGTTTAATGTTACGTTACACTCAAAAGAAGTATAACAATAGCGATGGTAAACGAAAACTTATTATTAACGAATTCCAGTCAAACTAAATTGGAAGATGTAGTTCATTCATCTGGAAGCATATCAGATGACCACACCAATATCGTATGAATGGTGTGCATGACGCAACAGTTTTAAAGCGCTTGATATCTCCACACAAGGATATTCACAGCCCGACAATCCGTACGGTAGTAGTACTTATTAGCAGCGAGTTTATTTCGTTGGTCCGCACTTATAGCTTTCAGAGTCCCAAACAGGCTTGCATCTTTATACCTACTAAAGACTGTAAAACAACGTTGCATCCAATCGTCCCCTATGATAGGTTTTCTATCAACTGTGAGGTAGTGATTGAGCAGGCCGCGAATTGTTCTTCTCGTATGTTTCATATTCCTGAAAAAGCGGAACGTTATTCAAAAGCGATGTTGTGGGGCATTGGATTCCGCTGACGTGAAAATTGTGTATCACCGAAAGCACATTGTAATCAAAATGCTGATGATTCCAAGGGAAGTAAATATTCACACAGAAGCATTAGGGGACTCACTTCAAGCCGTATAAATGCACCCAAGACAAGCAAAACGTACCGAGCACCTCATACATGAATTCGTAGAGATAACGCCATCCTATATGTAGTCAGTAGATCGTGAGCGTCATAAAAGTTCATTACTGTCTAAACACTACGTCTCCTGTAGCATTAGAATCTGTGGTTAATTATATAGGAAGATGAAGGGCTATCGAATAATCAGAAGGTTCCTTTATTCATTCCAGTAAATTCCATGCGTATGATCCTTGTTAACATGGGTAATCACTGCGCGAAATTTTCGTCAACATTCGGCATTTAGGTACACCAACTGCTGAAGTATAGTCGCCCTTATGGTTTGTAGAAACAGTTACTGTTCTTTCGTGGAAAAATTATTTTTGACTAGATCTTCCAATTCTTCTATTCCCCATAGTTTTTACTGTATTTATTAACTTTAAAGACATATCTTCGAACCTGTGCGCGTCTTGACTTCCCATGGTGTTTCATATCCGTCGTAATTCACACTCCATTCGCCGAGTGAGTTCCAACAATATCCAACACTTCTCTTATGTTACATTTGTAGTTGTCTCTTCTGCCGTTTCAGCAGCTTTAAAACTATGCTGTTTTGTGTTACATGTCGCTGTTGCATTTGGATATCTTCCGGGTGAATGGTGAGTTCTCGTTCATTCGAGGATTAATAACAAACTGGCTGCGAAATATATATTTTCATATGCATCATATGCTAATGAGGAGCAACATACTTCAGTAATTTGGTAGTACAGCATATGTTGAAAGTGACTCTGTTCACGAATTGCAGATGCTTGTGTTTTTACCATATTTGCAATTGTAGTTTATATACAGGTCTTACGTTACTTCACTCCACCTTTTGATCTCATATTTCTTGCCCGGGCAAGAATCGGGGTCGACAACTTTGTTATAGCAGACCACATGTTTTCAGAATTTAGTGTTTCACTTACACATGTGTACAAGAAGTTCACAGTTGAATGAGACATAGAGCGCTTTAAGTTTCCTCCATGAAAACGTGTTCATACACCTCGATGAAATGATATCCTGAAACCAATATAAAAAAATCACTCTGCTGAACATCGACAAAACTCTCTGTATTCAAAGCTTTCCGAATTGAAAGGAACTTCGAGGAATAGATGTAGACCTCTTCCGGACCAGAGCCTATTTTCTGCTGTTTGCATTCATGCTTGCAAAGTAATACACATTTGTATATACTTCCATGATGTCTTATCTTTGAACGAAATTAAATCGGGTATGTCCGTCTTAAATTTTCGACGAATGATGGAATACATCTACATGATCATACGCTTTTTCCTTTCTTTCTTTCTTTCTTTCTGAGTTCTTTATTTTATGGAACGTAGCCTTGAAAATGCACATACAGCGAACAGTGTTTTTTCTTTATACTGAGGGAGACTACTATGTTACTTTTCATTTGCCTTTTAGGTCTCTCAAAAAGTGCCAATCTGACACAGAATCTTCGTCTTATGAGGGACACATTCATTAGGGTGCCTCCTCTGAATTGCGTTTTTGTAACAGTTTTTGCAACTTAATCATGAAATTTCAGTTATGAGCATGTGTTGGGACTCGGATAGAGCCATACAGATTCGTCTATAATTAAGACAATGATACAGTGACAAAGCTGCTGCTGGAGAGAAAAAGTTGAACACAATGTAATGTGTTGCAAGACACTAAATGATGATTTATGAGGCTTTGAAATAATCCTTCATTTAGAGTAAGATAAAATTATATCCAGATGTCGTTTATGTTTGAATGGTTCCAAAGGTGAAGACCCGAAAGGATTTTGCTGCGATCAGTATCAGTTTTGAAGCAAAAATATGAGTACACTACAGTTCAATACTTACTGAATTACCAAAACCATTTGTTAATTAAAAGCATTATCAAAATATTTTTAATTAAATACTTGTTTCTCATATTGATAAATTATCCAAAGAATTTCTTAATTTAGAAAACGTTTTCAAGCACTCTAAGAAATAGTTTGCTCTTTGTCATTTTAAGAACTGCAATTTAGTACTGACGCCAATTTCGATGATGTAGCTGCGAAATTATTATTCAATGTACGTGTATTCTTGGTACCGAGGACATGGCAGACTGTTCAGTTCTCATCATCCTCTGGGGAACAGTGGAATTCCTCCCGCTTTTTTGCGTACGAGTATCGAAAAATAAGTTTCACATATCTCACATAACTTCTGTTAAACAATGAGAAACGAAAAAGCATAATTTCTGGAACATATACCTTTCCTTTATTTTTCCACGTAATCGTCATGTTTCAGTATACACTTGTCGGAACGAGAAACCAGTTTTTCAATAACGAGAAAGCAAAGTTCGCTCCAAGTTCACGGATACATGTTTTCACAGCTTCCTTGACTTCTTCATCATTTGCGAAATGCTTGCCCCCAAAATCCTTTTTCATTTTGGGGGACAAATGGTAATGCCAGGGAGATGAATCAGGACTGTGTGGCGGATGCGGCCATACTTCACACTTGAAATTGCAAAGAAGCGCCTGTGTGGCGGCAACTTTGTGTGGGGTTGCGTTGTCGTGTAACAAAATGATTTCTTTCGAAAATTTTACTCGTCTTCGATCCTTTGTTACTTTTCTTAACTTCTTCAATGACTCGCAGTATATTGCGGCGTTTATCGTACTCCCTTTTGTCATAAACTCTGTGTACACCGGCCCTTTGTAGTAAAAAATGACCGTTGCCATCACTTTTCCTGCAGCCGGCACTACTTAAATTTTTTGTAAAGCTGGGGGTTTTGACACCATGGGTGCTGATTTGTTTTCTGGTGAAAAGTAATGTACCCACGTCTCATCGCCGGTGACAATACGCTGCAATAAATCTGTGCCTTTTTCAGACTAATGTTGCAGGAACGCAAGACTGAACGCAAATCGTTGACTTTTGTGCTGTTCTGCTAAAGATCGTGGAACCTATCTTGCCCCCCCCACATTTCTGAAATGCAGGTGCTCGTGAATGATAACGTGTACACTTCCATATTATACGCCTAAATCTTCGACAATTTCATGAATTTTAATGCTGCAGTTATTCCTAATCAACTCATCGATAGGCGAAATGTAATCAGCGATCGTCGAAGTCGAAAGTCTATCGGTTCATCGGTCAAATCCGTACGTCCTTCTTCAAACTGCTCACACCATTTTCCGATTGCCTAGCGAGGGATTGCCTATTTTCCATAAACAGCCGACACTTCATGATGGATTTCAGTTGAATTAAAACTTTTTGCCCAATAAATAAACACTGTTCCATTCCAGCTGCTGCTCCGTAACAACAGCCGTTAACGAATAAACTACGCAGCACAGTTGTAACACCCTCCTTCCGCAAGCAGATGAGAGAAATATTTGACGTCACTCTGCAGCCGCATTCTTTCTTTCTTTCGATTTCCGATAGTCACTGCCATAGACGCAGACTTGAAACATTATTAGGGGTTCTGGAAATTTTTAATTGAATTACCCATGCATTTTCCAAAGTGTTTAAGTCTAATTTAAATTTCATTCAGTCATATTATCTGGCACAGCAAGACGCCTGAAATGTTAAAATGAAGCAAATTATAGTTAATTACAGAAATTTTTTTTTTGAGATAATTATTCATTTCATTTAATATGCTTTTGTAGGCACGACATTATTATATACACAGATACTGTGAATTTCCAACTCAATTTTCTTCATAAAAGTAACAAAAACCTGTAAAATTTATTTTAATGTTTTCTTTTACCAATTCAAAAAATGCCAAATTTTTTTCTTCGAATGATTTCTGAGTTAAAATAGGAAGTTAGAAGGGAGAGGACATGGCATCAGCCGCACGCCCTGCGTTTTCCGTGGGCTCCACTTCGTATCAGCTGTGAATGCCCAGTATGCCCAACTTGGGCTGCTTCTGTACTTTCTACGGAGAAATTGTTGACTTTGAAGAGGTTTTAAAGGCACTTGTGCAGCATGTACAATCAGAAAAAATGAGACTGAAATATACATGCACATAACTAAAAATTTTCAATAAATTACAGAAATGCTGTTTAATATTTTTTAAAAAAATTAAACAAAATTATGCTTCGTAGAGCAGAAGTGCATATTGCGCATTAGCCAATAACGGCCTTGCTAAAGCTGTGGGAGCCTTGTTGACCTTCAGGGCCTGCTGCAGAGAGTAAGAGACGGCCGCTATCAACCTGTGCTCCAGCACAGGTCTTCAAGAAGTAACGTTACGTCACTGAACCCTGACCACCATGAGGGTGCAAGAAACCAGATGATCAGATTTGGCTTTACCAACGGTTGCTGATACCATCTCCTCTCTCTTCTAACCTCCTCGGTTCCCGACTGCCCGAAGATATGGTGGGCCAACTGACTGTACAACATACAAGTATATCCGCCTTTATCACTATGACCTCGAATAGGTTCTCGTCTCCGAATGTAGAGCTAGACTTTTATATTTTGTGGGAACCCAGACAAACCGAAGAATTTTCTTTTATAAAGGATGGAGTTTTAAACGCCTTTAAACAACGGTGCTTGAGGTCTGTCGCATCAAATTTGATGAGCGTGAACAAACACTAATTATTTTTTGAGGCACAATAAAAAGTCTGAGGGGCAAATTTCTATACACACTTTCTATATATAGTAAACGGGGAATGAATAACAAAAAACTTGAAGAATTGATAACGAAAAACAAAATTCATGCATATATGCGTACGTGTATGTTTCCCACGAAACACGTGCAAAAATATTAAGGGTTTGAGGAACTCACAACAAAATCATTGGGGGTTCAAAATGTGTCTCGAACCCAGGAAGACGGCGCCTATGGTCACTGCTATGTGAAACTTATTACTTGATACTCCCTCGTAATGTCTCCAAAGTATATATTATTACCAGTCTTGTAGACTGCCATGTTTCCTTTAGGTAGGTCTTCAGTGTAACAACGTAAATTCCATGGCTACTCTGCTAATTCCTTACTAATCGTACTAGAATAAAAATATTTCTACACTTTAGGGCTTTAAAATCACAGAAGAGTATAGCTTCTGTTCAAAAGATTCTCCATTAAACCGTTCAGAATATTTATGTTCTGTACCTTTTACCGTATAAAAACTTTAGAAACATCAGATTTGAAGTGCTTTAGCAACCCAGGTATTTAGCAACTACAAGTCTACCGCTGAAAGGGACGCACGCAGTGACAATAAGTGGTGGAGTGCCAGCGCCGTGGGTCAGGCAACCCATCTGCGCTTCTTCCAGGGCTTGAAGCCGAGCTAATCATGGACGACTAGCCGGAAACGAGATACTCTAATTACTCGATCACAGGGTCAGTTATTGATTATAAAGAAGTAGGAATAAGATTGTTGTTGTGTTTCGCCGAATTAATGGAGCAAATTGAAGAGAATTTTGGATCAATTAAAATGTTAATCATGTTCCAGAAACAAGCGCCTCTGATCACTCGGCCACCCGATCCGGTGTATTGATTGCACAGGGTAGGATTGGACTCGCTGCTGTGATCTGCCGTATTCACAGGAGCATGCTGCAGATAATTTTGGGCAAAAATGTTATTGAAATTCGCATGTTGTGTTCCTCTGATAGAAACAAGGAGTTCGTTTTTAATCAGCAAAATAAAAACAGAAAGGTTTGATTGAAAGGCACCATTTTTCATAATGTTCCTTATGATAAGATATCAACTGCTGTTTTGAGGAATGTAGAGTAAGTTTTATTTCACAAAAAAGTAGAGCTCTAAGCGCTTGATAACAAAGTCTAAAGAATGATCTGCTATGGTAAAGGTCATACAACAGAAACGTACGACGTAATAGCCAATAATGATTGAAATATAATACATGTAAAACTTGGCTTTTCAATAAGCATCTAATCACTGATTTTGAAAACGTTTAATAAAAATTGTAGAAGTAGGCGTTTGAATTTAGATTACGGACATTAAACGTTTTACTGCTAGGATGGTAGTACATTCATCACTCTAAAATGGCAGGTTTTTTATGCAATTCCGGTTAATTTTACAAGAATAAAATTGAGCCCATCAAGTCTCCCAGTCTGAAAAGAAAAGAACTTACGAACTGATAAACGTTAATTTGTAACAGGAAATTGTGTGTAAAATGTAGCGAGCATTTTGATGCTCAATGTAAAATTGAATGGATTGCTCACATATACACTTTAAAATTATTTGTTTTTGATTAGGGTTTTAACGACTACGATGGGGGATAAGCAGTCGCACTAGAATGGGCGATAAGCAGTCGTCCGTCTCTAATTTAGGATAACTGGTTCTAGGTAAGGGAGAGAACCAGTGCCGCAAGACAAACACAACATCCATGCCTCACCCGGATTCGAACCCTTCACGGACGAATGATCATAAGTCAGCGCGTAGACCACTGCGCTACGGGGGCGGCAATTTAAAGTTAAGTGACCAAAGAATTACTCTTCGTGATACATACGCAGAAGTATTTTTTATAGATTATTCCTCATCATCTTAATTTTAGGTTTCGCAACTATGGACATTTCAGTTTCTCTGTACACCCTTTCCCTTCCGAAAATGAACAGAAAAGTCTCAGAAATAAAGAAAAAATTAATGATGAGGAATAAGTAGATACGAAACGCGATGGAACAACTTTTGTGATGCTAAAATTTAGTGTTAGCTCTTGAACTCAGCACCAAAAGAGAGTGTCATTAGTGTTTACGCATTTAACGAACTTGCTTTGAAGGGTTAAATCTCTCAACCTTACAAGTAAATCCTATTAGGTTTTTACAAATTGAAGGATGATAAATGTGAAATAATTATGAAGTAAAGAATGAGCGTGGTGCTTGAAGCATAACCATAATGATCTCCTATGGCCTACATATGGGCGTTCTTAACTCTGATTCAGCCACCAGAAAATGTTTAGGAACCACAAAAATCTTCATGGTGTAAGAGGAATTTTTTGAAATTCATAATTCAATGCCTTAAGCGAGACGCTTCGATTTAGTGAAATGAGCTGCTTTCAGTTTCAGTTAAGCTTAGACACGGCTCAAGCGCGAAAAAGATCCAGACAGGAAGAATTAAACAAGGTTAAGAATTTTATTTAAGAAGTAAGACAACATAAACATGAAATGGGAAATCGATAATGGCGTAACGGATGGACGAACGATAGGGCCGGAAATTTAATTAGCTTCATCTTGAGCATCTTAGAATATTATTAATGATTCGCAGTTAATTAAATGCTGGTACATTCACTCGCACAAAGCGTCGTTAAAACGTTAGCTGCTTTTGATGCATAGGGTATATGGTCTTCTCTTACTTATGCAAATTGTTAACAAATTAGCAATGCTACATGCATTATTGAGTACCTACCTTTCGTTACGCAAGCGATACTACAGGATTACGGTCCATACTTCAGTGAACAATGATATATTTGAGCAGTAATTGAAAGGAACAATCTTTTCTAAAGAATAAATCTCTCTGCGAAATAAATGGATTATATTTGGTTTGTCTCTTGAGAAAATCGAGGATCTTATGTAACCTTTTTTCTTGCGAACTTCCTTAGTATTTTGTTGAATAAAGTTTTTACGCGCAGATTATTTGTTCTCTGCAAAACGCAGGGCATCTTTCAGTTCAGCGAATAACGTCAAGAAGATAAATACACTGCTCCACACGGAAAATGCCACCCCAGGAAGACTTTGTCGCAGCGCCATGCAAATTGGTAGGTATGAGTCGACAGCTAGGTTAGATAAATTGTTGTAGTTGCGAACCAATCACATGATAAGAGAAGGGGGTAAAAACGCAAGACCTCTTGGAGTAGCTAAGCCTGATTGTCCTCACCTGGACGTGCAGACAACTGCATCTGAGTGAATTTAGGCAGCAAGCAAAAATAGATCGGTGAGCTAAGTTCGCGAATTTGCTACTAGAAGGGGTGAAACAGAGCTTATGAGATCGACCTTCACGAAGGTGATTGCAGACAGTTTGAGTTGACAACCTGCAACTTGTTGACGTGATAAGCTCTCGCTGGAGCTAAGTAGCATTTTTCCGACTGTGCCAAAGGGCTGTTAGCAAAAGATAATGGCTGTCCCTTGTATTTTCTCGTGGACGGCCTCCACCTTGCTTTCCTTAAACACTTCCCTTTTTAATCCTGGAATTGTGTCCACATTCGGGACATAACACTTTGTGACACTCCAACAGCTTCTGCTACCACCCGCTGTGTCTGATCTGCTTCTAGCTTGCCAATAGCATTCTCCGCCGTTGATTCCGGGAAATCATGCTGTTGAGACATCGTTCGAACTGAAAACTTCAAGAAACGAATGACACACGATAAACGCGACAGAAAAAACGAGTTCCCGGGAAACCTTTGTTCTTATCTTAATCTGTGATTTATGCGCTCTGACGTCACAGACGCTAATTTTTATAAATATATGCATTATTCGGCTGTCTACGGTCACACTAGAATTTCTTTTTCCAAGTTTCGGAAAGATATCACACGATCGGCTTGCACAATGTCGCCACACTTGCATGCTGTCCTAATTATTTTGAGCAGTGTACATTCATTATAAAAATAAATTCTTCAGTTTTCTAGAAACGGAAGTATCTTGAATAATATGACCACAAATTTAAACCACATACACTGAAGAGCAATTGAATTAGAGACAGCTGGCGTTATGCAAATGTGGCGTGGTAGGCGGCCTTGTAAACGGACACGACATGACATATGCAGCGATCCGAAAATATAAGGAGTGATGTGACGGGAATCAGTAAGAGTCGGACGCAGTATGGGTAAGACGAAGGATCTAAGCGCATTTACTCGTGGGTAAATTGTCGGGGCCCGACGAATGGGTCACTCCCTCTCGGAATTCGTGCAGGCACTGGGATTTTCACGACCCATTGTATCACAGGTGTACCGTGAGTACATCGAATTCGGTAAAACCATCCCTGCAAGGGCCAACTGCCGTGGACAACAGCGTGGGGATGAGCGAGGTCATCGTCGGCTAGCTCGCATTGTAACAGCGGATAGACGGGTCACAGTACAAAAAATCACTCGGCAATTTAACGCTGGTGCACAAACGCGTGTAAGCAGCAACACCATCCAGAACCATCTCCTCGCTATGGGGTACAGAAGCCATCGTCCCACGAGGGTACCGCTGCTGACCGCACATCACACGGTGCAAAGTTTAGCATGGGCGCGGGAACATTGCCACTCGACCCTAGACATGTGGAAAAATATTGCCTGGACTGATGAGTCGAGATTCGCGTTGGCGCATGCGGATGGCAGGATACGAGTACGGCGCAAACCACATGAAGCGATGGATCCTTCTTGACAGCAGGGTACTCTTCAAGCTGGTGGGGGTGGCATTCTCGTCTGGGGACTGTTTACGTGGACTGAAATGGGACCTCTGGTACGTGTGACATCGTCCCTCCCAGGTCAACGTTATCGGGATACCATGGACGTTATCGGGATACCTCCCGTTGGTGCGTCTTCAACACCCCACTGGGGACCTCATCCTGCAACAAGACAATGCACCGTGCCATCGCTCCCGAATTGTATCCGAATGGTAGGATGAACACTCTACCGACGTGACCTCGCTTCCTTGGCCAGCTAGGTCACCTGACCTCAATCCCATCGAGCACATCTGGGATGCCATCGAGAAAGATGTTCGAGGCTCTGACCCCCTCCATCAAATCTGCGTGAACTGTGTGAGCTTGTTCAGGGGTTGTGGATTCGTATGGCTTCCCAACGCTTCCGGTGTCTTGTCGAGTCCATGCCGAGACGAATCGCCGCCGTCATCAGGGCGAAATGTGGTGCTATACGTTACTAGACAAGTATCTCTAATTCAATTGCAATTCAGTGTACCTAGTCAAATCTTCATAAAGAAAAGTGAAGCATAAACGCATAATTTTCAACAGTTTGACGTTTACTCGATATAAAAGTTAGCGTATTTCTGTAATACGGAGTCAAGCAAAGGAAGTGTGTTACTCACAAACAGTGCAACGCGATAACATAATCGAGTAATTTTTGGACAAGCATTGGTATATAAGAATCAAAATGCGTCCTAAAAACAGGTGAATCAAGTGAACGGATGTTTGAACGGTACCACAATATCTTTTTTTCATCCGAGTAGAAATGTGATTGTGACGAAATCTATCTCCGATGTTAAAATTTCAGGAAGTCAATCGCTCCACCCCTCAAAATTTAGCCTGCGATATATTGTACATGTTTGCACCACAGAACCCTCTGCTGAACTACTCAAAGGGAAAAACCGGAATTCTTAAATCATAAAGCTGCTGGTCTGTAATCGTGACACAGAAAGCAAAAGAGAAGAGATGTTTCTTTTCGTTTAGAGGGAAGACAGAAATTTAGAAATAAAAGAAAATTATCTCGAATACGTGTAGTGATTATCGTAGGAGCTAAATCCGCCACATTCATTGGGCTTTTTAGCACGTCTTTTGTAAAAATCTGGGCTCCTGAAAACTCGACGAATTTTTTTTTCTTGGACCGATAGTGCTCATATGGAAAAACCCTTTGAGAATACTTCGTTCCAAAAATAATGCACGGTTTTACCACCAGGGGACGTAAAGTCACATCTTATTTTTGTCGATATTTCTGTTTCTAAGAGTCCGATTTGAAAAATTATTTCAATGTTAGAGAACGTTTCTGGTGCGAAATGTTTCTCATATAAATTCATGTTTTTCTTTACACACAAGTCTGCAACCAAAGGGCGTAAGCTCACAATTCCGTTTACAGCAATATCTGAGGGATTAAAAACCCGATTGAAAAACTTCTTTTTTCCGTCAGATACTATTGTTTTCCATACCGGTTACATTGACTTTGAATAGCTTTGATAAATTTAATTTGCGTCAGAACGGATTCAAAAGACGTGCTTATTACACCCGAAAATTTGGTGTCATATTTCTTGTTTGTTTACTTGATTGACGACCACTATGAGTAATCTCATCTATCTTGTTTATTTACTTGGTGTTTAACGACCACTATGAGTAATTCTGAGGGCTATATGTGGTCTCCCGTCCCTAATTTGGGGCCACTAGTTCCTGGAAGGAGATAAAACCTGCGTCTTAGACCATTCGACTACCAGAACAACCTAATGCCTGATGTTTCAAGGCGAAATGGATTCATTTGCTACAATTTCTACCCTGTACAGGGCCTATGACGTACCTACCTAAGAGGTGACATGCGTGTGAAGACGGCAAATAGCAGTGATAAGCCCTTGCTGGCGTAGCTTAAGTGGGAAAGTATTCAGCTTCGGAGCAGAAGGATGTGAGTTCGGGTCCAGCCACCGGCAGAGAGAGGGTGTTGGGTTTCGCATTGGCTCCCGAACATAAAAACAGATCTGCTTGCCTTTAGGTTCTTCGAGAAATGTAAGATGTTCCACACATCGTCAGGAATTTATAAGAATATCTTCTTTGCTTCGAAAAATGTGTGATGCTTCTTCCACACACCGTCTGGAATTTGTGATAATAATTTCTTCCACAGATAGTTATTCCAAACATGGTATGCCGTAGACTCGAAGGCTGCGAATTCGTGACCTCGCCTTTCATAAGGTGAAAGGGACATATGTGAGGTACCTACTTCAGAGATGACGCACATGTCAAGACTGCAAGTAGCAGCGATAAGTACTTATTGGTGTAGATTAATTGGGAAAGCATTCGGCTCCGAATCAGAAAGGTGTGGGTTCGAGCCGCGCGAAGAATTTGATTTCACAGGCCTACAAAATCAGGAAACAACTTCCACAGAACGTTGATGCTTGGAAGAATATTTTCAACGTGCTTATTAGGACATAAAGTGCTTTTTAATTATATACGAAAAATAAGAGGCCTAATGCGTTTAACGCAAAATCACCGTCTTATGTACGTATTCACAAAATGTGTTTAGAACGTGCTACGCTTTTTAAAGTAGTGCTACAGATTCAGCTCTAACAAGATGAAATATTTAATTTAAGTTCTTTCGTTCTCGTTTGGCACCTTTCAGCATCACTGTACAGGTCAGTGATAGAAAGTCCAAGATAAGAATGATTGTGAGGAATAAAAACGTAAATAAGGAAGCCACATTTATTTCACGGAAAGACAAGAGGAATTAAATGAATCAAATCCAAAACTAAGGGAGTCACAGCTCAAGAAAAACGCTCAGACAAAATGCATGCTGAAAGCGTTTTGCAAAGTCTAACTTATAACCCCACTTTCAATTCAAAATACCCTGTCATTGACCAACAATCATGCGGCAAGAATTGAAACATGCATTACACCAAACATATAAAAAAAGTGCACCATTTGAATGATGGATCTTCGTGTACATAATTGATTTTCCACCAGCTGGCCTACATAAAAAAATTGTCCTTCTGGTTTTATGTTTCAGTGAATTTCAGTTTGGAGCAGAGCTTTAAGTACTGCGAATAGATACTGGCTGAACTCTCACCATCTGTTCCAAGTGTGAACTTATTATCACGTACATGGAATAACCAAACTAATTTGCAAAGAATAACCGATATGAATCTAGGAATAGTGCAGATATCTTATCTTAACTGGATGCTCTAAAAAAGGAATGATGATCAGTTATGAGAGACATGCTATCTAATTTGAACTAATTATCTAGGGAAAGCAAAAGTGATTGCCACTAAAAAATTTCGACGATGAAATACACTTAAAAATGTGAATGTATAATCCTGGCAGCATATATCCGATGACTTGCTTTCATTGGATATATATTAATATCTTGACAAAAAGTACAGTTTTCCGGAGGATAAAATGTACAAGTGGGTGTTGTCAAACGAATGAGAAACATGGGAGTGATGAAAAGGTAGTATCACTCTTGAGACTGGCTGCTGTTGATAGATGAGAAAAGATAATTACTACCTCACGATTTTTTTTGTTCATTCATTTGGCTGTTGAAGAAGAGAAAAGACTGAAATAGTGGATCCACTAGGATGATCTGTTTCTTCTCAGTCGCTGGAGTCACTGCGGAACAGCTCTATGATCAGAGATGAATAAAACAACAGCAAAGCTTTTAATTTCCAATTTAGATTAGTGAGTGTACCAGTGCTGTTGGAAGTAGGCGATCGCAAGAAGCAAAATATTGGAATTTATTTCCACTCAATTAATGGAAAAAATAATTTATTGAATGATTTTCTCAAAGCGTGGCTTCTGCATTCAAAAGCTTTTTCCAAAGGAACTTGCTTTGCCCGATTGTTATGCAGAGATTGAGCCAGGAAATCGCATTGATCAATATCGTACTGCGACACACGCAACCACAGTCGTAGACATGGATTTCGACAGAAAGAAAAATGAAAAAGAAGAAAGCAAGAAAAAACGATTTTGAAATACCATCTTGATACGAAACAAAACAGCTCTCTTGGGTGCTTTTCATGTTTGTTTCTTTGTAGAGAAAAAGTTAAACAAAACGATCCCGAAAAGTATTCTATCTGAACGAAAAACAGTAAATTTTTGTTTCGGAACAGCTTTTGAAAACTGTTGAAAAGTTCACATTTGCGGAGGTCTGTGTGGTTGGAATAAAATTAATTTAACTGAGAAAAAATGTTTGACACAATATTCCTCAGAATATGTTTTCTCAAATTTTCGACTCTTTAATGAATTATTTAGTTTAGCCATTGTAACATCAATTGGCAAATATCATATTTTTCGGAAAGCATTACAAAAATACGAGAAAATTAGGTTTTAAGTGGCAGTAGATGAAATATGCATATTTTGGCATTTAAAGCATTTCAGCCACTATTGCCTCGTGGAATGCATTCTTTGAAATAAAAGAATTCCTTTTCTAATCCTTTTTTCTCAGGAAATTCTAATTTTCTCTATTGTGGCAGTAAGCGAACAGACGAATAAATAAATACTTTCAGGAGGCAAATAAGGAAATAAAGTTATAAGAACTGAAAGAGATTTAGTCTAAGCTCTGCAATAAAAAATGTGTTCTTCTTTTATTTTGAACTACAACAAAATATGAACTACAGAAGAAACGAAAGCTGTAATAAGAGAACAAAAAGTAATTGTCCTGATTTCATTTTCTCAGCTATTAATTATTACAGTATTTCCTTCTTTTATAAGATGGACTACCTAGACGAAATTTCAAGAAGATTTTGCCACATGCGCATGCTTTCAAAGATTATAATTCATTTGTTACTAATAGTACCATAGTCACATTTTTATGGGATTCCAGAAGATAAATACTGCATATTGTGTTACCAATTAAACTAATCACAATTCTATTTTCTGAAAATTCTCTTTGTATAATATAATTAGCTAAAATAATAACTGTTTTGTTGGAAAATGGTTGTTTAGCAATTTTTATTCTTTTTATACAGGAAAAACGTTTTCCTACGGACACAATATTTGGCAGTTAAATAAAACCTAGAGGAAACATTTATATATTTCTCACATTACATTGTTATGCATATTACGTTGAGGAAGAAGCAATCTGGAAGAAAAATGTGCGAGCATTTCCTTTAACATAAAATACCTAGTTAGCTTGCGGTGTTTAAGTATTGACGAATGACACTAAGCGAGTAACTGGTGTATTGTATGGAATAGGTTTAAGGAATGCCTTAAGTTCTGACGAATAACCCAGAACAAAATTTAAATGTATGGATAAATTGGAATCGTGTTCTGAATTCCATCAAAATGTTGCTTATGATTTCGTAAAATGATCCGCATACTGTAGAAGTATATCTCCATTGAAAAGATGACCATATTATCTTCTCTTCTGTAAGATTGTATTTCCTTTTAGCCTCCTGAAGAATTTTTGTGCAAACATTATTTTTTCCTTGTAGTGCTTATTACTCTGAGTGTGCGACTGTTGTTTACCATTTATCCTGAAATTTCTTTTGGAAGGTGCCGAATAAAACATTAACTGACATGAATGACAGCTCATTAAAATAAGCAGTCATTCAGATCATTCGGAAATTCCATGTACCGATGCATCGATATTATATTTGAGTGAATGCAATGGTTTGTTTTTTCTAGAAAGATAGCTTTGATTTTGCGTCCTAGTTTTTGATCACCGTACCTCGTACTTTTGAAAAACAAGGGTGGGTGGTTCCTGATGTCGACCATGTCATGTCATTCCTTAGGGACATTTGTCATTCTGCAGGGTGGTGTTACATTTGCAAGGACGAATGTATTGCTGCGAAGTGATGTCAGAGTTGCAAGAACGAATCTACTGTTGCAGGGTGGTATCACATTTGCAAGGACGAATCTATTATTGCAGGGTGGTGTCACATTTCCAAGGACGAATCTATTCTTGCAGGGTGGTGTCACATTTGCAAGGACGAATCTATTCTTGCAGGGTGGTGTCACATTTGCAAGGACGAATCTATTCTTGCAGGGTGGTGTCACATTTGCAAGGACGAATCTATTCTTGCAGGGTGGTGTCACATTTGCAAGGACGAATCTATTCTTGCAGGGTGGTGTCACATTTGCAAGGACGAATCTATTCTTGCAGGGTGGTGTCACATTTGCAAGGGCGAATCTATTCTTGCAGGGTGGTGTCACATTTGCAAGGACGAATCTATTCTTGCAGGGGGTGTCACATTTGAAAGGACGAACCTGTACCCAATGTTGAAGACATTGTTCTATAATGACTGTTCCTAGTTTCAGTCAGATAATGCACCAGTGCATTGTGCGAAACGTGTCGAGTTTTGGTTTGCAGAGCATGACGGTTAGCTACAGCAGTTACCCTGACCACTTCAATCTCCAGACCTCAAAACCCTTGAAAATGTGGGGGAATATATGGAACGAAAAGCCAGATCACACTTTCCACTTCCAACATCACTAACACAAATTTTAGAGGTGACAATCCGTTTTTTGGTGTAAATATGACAAGAACAGTCAGTCAGATAATATCCGAAAACTTGAAAATTTCGTAGTCATGGAGATGGAATCCGCGTCTCCCAGATAGCACCCAGGTATGTTAATCAGTACACCACCCAGAACGACTGAGTCTCAAATTTCCTATTAATTTGAATATAACCATCACAGGATTCGCTAGTCGAAGCAACCGGCATTCATGTTTAGCGAATTTGGAGGTTAAGAATCCTATGCCGTGATTGCCCGGAGGAGCACATAAATCATGAATGAAATATGGGATTACACCTATAATACAAATTTTGAAGATGACAATTCGTTTTTTGGTGTAAATATGACAAGGATGGTAAGTCAGATAATATCCTAAAACTTTAAAATTTCGTCCTCCTGGAGAAGAAATCGAACCCGCGACTCCCAGATAGCTCCCGGGTATGCTAACCACTACACCACCCAAAACGACCGACTCTTAAGTTTCCGATTAATTTGAATTCCAAATAATAATTTCGATTCCAGCTCTAGGGCGACGAAATTTCCAAGTTTTCGGTTATTATCTGACTAACCACCCTTGTCATATTTACACCAAAAAACGGATTATCATCTTCAAAATTTGTATTATATGGTGTAATCCCGTATTTCATTCACGATCACTGACACAGTTGAGACATATTGATATTATAAGCACCCAGGACAAAAAATTACGGAATGCTGTCATCCGGAGGAACAGTTGGAAACTGGTCAGGCAGAGAAAAATTAGTGTGTATAATGGAATGGAAAGTATTGTATGTTACTTTTTCAGCCTTGTAAGACGTGTATGCCTAATCAGTTTTATTGTTGCTTACAGGTAGTACCATGGGTAGAAAAGGTGACGTAACAGAGTGCAAAAGGAGCTATCGTCTTTGAGGAGGTAGCGGAGTTTGTTGGCGTGTCCAAGTCCACAGTCAGTAGTGTTCATTTAGCTTGGAAGGAGTCGTCCAGAGACAATTGCCGTTGGAGCAGCTGGGGCAGAAAAACCACCCTGAGTAATCGTGATCGTCGACGTCTGAGGCGATTATCAACCGCAAAACAGTTCCAAACCCGGTAGGAATTGCTGCAAGAGTACAATGCGGGACACCATCAGCCTGTTTCCGAACGAACGCTTCGACGAGAACTGCATGTTATAGGAATATTCAGTCGTGTAGCTAGGGTACGCCCCAAGCTGTCTACCATGCACAAGAAAAAGCGGCTGGAATGGGCGAGGGAACACCGACACTGGACCACAGAACAGTGGTGACGCATCATCTGGTCGGATGAATCCAGGTTCTGCCTGTATTCCAATGATGGTCGATCCAGGGTCATGCGGAAAGCTGGGAAAACTTTCAACGCAGAGTGTGTGCAAAGGGCTGTAGAGAAGGGAGGTGGAAATGTCATGTTTTGGGGGTGTATATACAGTGCTGGGGTGGGTCCCTTATTTCACGTGTCTTATGGCTATGGCATAAAAGCGGTGGACTACGTGAAACTGTTGAATAACGAGGTGTTGCCCTATGTCCAGTTCCTCCGAGATGCCGCCATTCCAGATCCACGTCATCAAGACGACAACTGCACTGTCCGCCGAGCTGCCATTGTTCAGGATTGGTTTGCAGAACATGAGGTCGACGTCCCACATCTCACCTGGCTCTCCAATTTGCCTGATCTCAATGTAATAGAGAAAATTTGGGACATGCTCTAACGGGCCGTTAAGAAGAGACAACAACACCATCCCAATTTGACTGCTCTGCGGGACCAGTTGTTCACGACGTGGGGCAAACTGGACATTAATTGCATCCACTCCCATATTGGCAGCATGCCAAAGAAAATCAAGGCTGTGCTTCGAGCTCGTGGGGATGTAACCCCACATTAATCAATAAAATCAGCATTCCGTGATTTTTTTTCCGGTGTGCTTATAGGAAGAATAGTTCCAAATTCCCTTATCGTATGTTCGTGGCTTGTATAAGTCTATTGCAAGTCGAATTACATCTGTTCAGAAAGCCCGATATGTGCCTACATCTTATTACTAAAAAGTGTGACGTGCCTGTACCGCAGGACGCACATGAGATAAAGGCAGAGAGCAGTTAGAGGACATGTCTGCGTAGCTCAGTTGGGAGAGCGACTTACTCCGGAGTGAGGGTACCTGGGTTTGATGGCCGGCGCGAATAAACTTGTACGTTATATTGGCGCCCGAACTTCCAGGATGACACGGCTGCTAAGTTTTTCGCAATGATGTGATGTTCTTTCCACACGGCGAGACAGGAAAAATGAGAATCCCTTCTTCAGTGCTTCGAAAAAATAAATGTGTGTGATGTTACGTTCCACATACCAAATTGTCTGGGATTTCTCAAATGCACGTTCTTCAGGGATGACTGCCTACAGCGACACATGGTCCCGGCTGACCCGTAGGCCATGCTCGCGGCCCTCTTTTGAGGGGAGGGGGTGTGTGACGTGCCTGCACCGCAGAACACACACGAGCTAAAGGCAGATAGCAGTGAGAGCACATGTCCACGTAGCTCCGTTGGAAGAGCGACTTACTCCGGAGTGAGAGCACCGGATTCGATGCCGGGCGCTGACAAACTTGTTTGTTATAAATTTTATACACAAACGGTAAGTTTTTACATTAGTTTGATAAATCCCTGAAGGCTAATGAGGGTCCTATCGCAAGGCTAAGCACAAAGTGAATTTCGGAGATATTTAAACTTTCCAAAATCAGCAGTTAAGGTATTGTGCAAAACGGAGATCGAATGAAAGCGCCAGAATGGAAGGTCGACCTGTGTGACCCTACACTGTCACATAAAGGTGCCACAGGACTTTAGCATTGGTGATTATAAAATAACTTTAAATGATTATTTTTGTCCTACAGTAATATCATATTAAAATTGATTTTTCTTTCGATGATTGAATAGTTTTCTTAAAGAAAAATGTGGAACCTTCGTTGATTAAGAATATTCACAGATTTTGTTGTATTCATCGATTGTAATTTGCGTGTGTTAAATCAGAAGGAAATATCTAGTCCCTTTTACGGTTAACCGGTCGATAGTCTAATTACAGGTAGTGTGTACTTGCTCGGATGATTAAAAAGATAAACAGGTTTACATTGTTTAATCAACGGTATTGGCAATCGTTGTCTTTTTCACTGGAATTTTGCAGCAGATTGCACTAAAAGTTTTATCCTCGTCTTTCTCTTATAGTCAACATTGTTCTTTTTCTGAACACAATTATCGCATGCTATTGTTTTTATAAGATTTCTGCTCTGATATTTGCACTGGTACTGCTTTCAGTTACATAGCACCGAAGAGTAAAAAAACGCTAGAGCGTCAAGCCGGCACAGACACGCAGAAACTGAATATATTTTAGAATTCCCAGTATACTTGGGGAAACGCAGATGTGCTTCCATGAAGTAATATTTTACGGAGAAGTACCACGAAAGGCGAAGCCTTTTCTGTTACGAGTTCGTTACAAGAAAAGAGAAAGAAATTACCGATTTTCTAAGTGTTAAAATTTTCAAACGCAGTCGCAATGTTTTCAGTTGAATAGCATACACTATGATATTCTCGAAAATGTTTTACGTATATTCGTGTTGCCCGACTGAATGAATTAATAAACCAGCTTTAACAATGTTTATTCAACTAAACATACCATTTAAGTTAGGTAAATATGATATACGTAGTGTAATATCAAACTGAGCTGGGCTAAGCACTATCTTTAAATTTCGGGGTTTTTTTATTTGGGGCCTAACGACCACCATGAGCAACGCAATGGGCAGTTCCTTTTCTAGTGATAAATCGAATAAGCAGTCGTCCGTTCCTAATTTCGGGCCACTGGTTCCAGATAGGTCTGAGAGTTAGTGCCGTAAGACAAAAACAACGTCCATGGCTCACTAGGATTCGAACCCAGACTATCTCGAACGAATGATCAGAAGCCAGTGCCTAGACCACCGGGTTTCGAAGACCATCATGAGCAGGTCAAAGGTCTGTAAGCAGTCGACTGCTCCTAATTAAGGGCCACTAGTTCCCTAGATGGGACAGAATAAGTGCCAATAGACAAATACACCATCTACGCCTCAACCAGTATTCAAGCCCGGGCTGATCCGGGACGAATGGTTACAGACCAGCGCTTCAGACCTCTCGGCCAGCGAGGCTGTTGGGCTAAGTGAGCAACGATAACTATGTAATGCAACGTTCCAGATAAGACCATACACTCTACTGCGGCCTCAAATCTATGTGAAGGATTTCTAATGCTGTAAGATTTCGTTTCTGCAAACGGCTACAATATTTCACTGCTCAGTTGAAGTGCACCGCGAGGCCGTGCGAACAACTCTTCGGGGAACTTGTATTTTGCAGAAGTTTGAAAAGCTGTTGAGGACAGAAATAGCACCTACCTCGAACATTTTATACCATTGTTCCTTTTCTAGTGATAAATCGAACAATGTATATAAAATGAAAGGAGTACCGCGGAGGCAAAGTTTCATTAATCTGTACCCTTCTGATAAGCAACCAATCAAAGCGAATGAAGACAAAGCTCGAGAGTTTCTTTATATTATGTTATTTGATCCTGTATGAGCATAATGTACACAAATAAAAAGTACATATTTACAGCACTTATTAGTTTATTAAGTTCCGAGATCAGGCACTTAGAGCATCCTGTCCGCAGCTTTTGACAGGAAAAAGAAAGTTAGCTTTCTTTTATTTCGGTGTCCCCGAAAAGTCTATCGTTTATAAAACATGTGATTAAGACATCCCTCCTACGTATCTCCAAAAATTACAGAAATTTTTGAATTGCTCAGGTCTTCTGTAGTAATTCAGAAATTTGTAAAAACTGTTTGGGTGCCTAATTTCTCCACAGTTCCAGAATCAGTTCATGGTCCTCTGTTCTCAGACCATCTTGACGAGATCCCCCTAAGCCTAAAGTTAGGAAGATGTCTCTTCTTTGTTTGACGAAGAAATTGATGCTGCGTTTAATGAACTAAAGAAGCTTCTTTTTTCCCAATAAGCGAAGACGCAAAAAAAAAAAAAAAACTGCGAGCCATGTTAGGGATTTAGGCTTTTCTTTTTTTTCGCGATTTTTTCAATACCTTTACCAGGCAAATTTAGGCAAATTTCAATAAGTAAGCTAGTATGATTTTTTGCGTTTTTTCAGGCTTTCTTCTTTTATTTATTTGAGACATTCCGAGCTCAAGTCTTAAATTTCTTTTTCTGGTGCAAATAGCTTTAAGCTAGCGCTTATCTTGAGTTTCAATTGAACTTTATTTTTATGAATTTTTAAGGGAATTTTGAGCGGTTTTAATTTAAATTTCAGATTGAGTTGTTTTCTGTTTCTTTTAATCAAAGTACGTTAATTCAAGGCCGAACACCTTGTATGTGGTTTAGCTTCCTTCACTACAGAATACTGAAGTCGGTGGCGATGTTCGATGACCTAGTCTAGTGAAGGCAGCCATAGTGAAACAAAGTTAATTTTATCAGAGGCATCTCTTTGAGGATTATCTTGATGCGTTTCTTTCACAATGAAACAATCTGTGAACTCATCAGTGCTGTGATACAACGAAAGCTGGAAGAAATACATTTATGAAGAACAGAGAGCTGGCAACTTTTTGGCAGTTTCTGCTCATTGTCCTTAAGAGAAAATATAAGCCATTTTTGCTACTCACATTGGATTGAGGTATTAATCTAAGAAGAAATCAAACTGCATTCAAAAGCTAAACTTCACACCAACTACAATAACCTGAGTTCAAATCAAACTGCATTCAAAAGTTTCGTTGGTAACTTCACGCCAACTACAAATAACCTTAGTTCAAATAGACAGCGATATTGTGACTCAGTTATGTTTTCTTGTTCGTTTGAACTCAATGCATACCTCTGACAATCGGAAAAGTATCATAACTTACACTCTCGACATCAACTCATATAAACTGAAACTCAGTACACCAGAATAACATATTGTTATGAACCTTAGGGTAGCATAATTACTCGATCAGCTGGATTTGCATGATGTGGGGACAGAGTTAATTGTTGTTTGCAAGAATTCGCTGTTAGTGGATTTCGCTTGGAGTTAGAAAAGAGATAAGAAACAAAAGGACATTAAGTAGATGACAAAGTCATGTAAATCCGTAAATCGGTATATAACTAAATTTATTTTATTGTGCCAAGCTTTCGCCTTCCAATTTTTCAACGGGAGGCTTTATCAAGGCGAAGTTACACTAGAATAGCTTTTCCAGAGTACGTTCGTTAGCTATTGTAGTGTAAATTCGTTAGCTATTGTAGTGTAAGTTCGTTAGCTATTGTAGTGTAAGTTCGTTAGCTATTGTAGTGCAAGTTCGTTAGCTATTGTAGTGCAAGTTCGTTAGCTATTGTAGTGCAAGTTCGTTAGCTATTGTAGTGCAAGTTCGTTAGCTATTCCAGCGTAAGTTCGTTAGCTATCGTAGTGTAAGTTCGTTAGCTATTGTAGTGTAAGTTCGTTAGCTATTGTTGTGTAAGTTCGTTAGCTATTGTAGTGTAAGTTCGTTAGCTATTCCAGTGTAAGTTCGCCTTGATAAAGCCTCCCGTTGGAAGGCGAAAGCTTGGCACAATAAAATAAATTTTGTTACACACTGATTTACTGATTTATATGACTTTGTCATCTACTTAATAATTTAGCGGTGTACTTACTATCTTTTGGATTCTTCCTTAAGATCCATCTTAACAAAAGGAGAGTTCGTGATTTTGCCCTTTCTTGAGTGGGAGGAACCCCAATGGTAGCTTACATTGTTGGTCGGAGAACACATTGTAGTTCGTTCGCTCACTGGGGAATCCTGCTCCAAAGTGGTACAAATCGCCTTTTACTAGTCGTTGGAGAACCGATAAAGTGTCAAGCGAACAAAGTAACGGAGAACTTTATGAGACTATAGGAAAACCGACGGTGAAAGAACAGACCCATACAGCAAATGAAATTGCTAATTTATCTATAAACTGTAGAACACCGGGAAGAGTACACCAAGACAATAGCTATAATGTATAAAAAGTCCGTTTATTAGTGTAAATATATATAAAATCGCATCTGCAAGCTTTAACTACCAGACGGGTGGCTTCATCAGGCAGAAGCTCAGTCTGAAGTAAATAAGAGGTTTTAATTTAAATTTCAGACTGAGCTGCTGACTAATGAAGCCACCCGTCTGGGTGTGAAAGTTTGCATTTGGGATCTTATATATATATTTACACCAATAAACGCACTTTTTATACACTATAGATGCAAACTGATGTGTTTGCCCACTTACAAGTTCACTGACAACTACATTTCTGAAAGCTTCTTAACGTTCTTCCATTGTTCTAAATGCTTTGAAAGCAATAAGGGTGACAACTGAGTTAAGACGGACCTCTAGGAAAAGAGAAATAAAATCTTTAGCAAAATGAAGTACGGAAAAAGAAGAGTCTTGAGCAAGCCCGTGAAGGAGAGGAGGGATAAACTCGACAGTCGGATCTGAGATTATTTCGCGCGGTGGTGTTTGGCGGCAGAAAATCATCTGTCGTAAGAAGTCTACTGGCGATCCAGCAGTTCGCATGACCAAGGGGTTGGTGTTACCGCGAGGAAAGAAGGTTGGAGATACACTTTTCTGGTGCTTGATTGCTCGTAAGCAGTTATGGATATTTCTCTATCGATGGCTAGAGAAATTGATCCCAGTGGTTAGGACAGACAACTTGACATACAAAAAAATGACAGCTTGATGGATGCGAGAACATATACAGCCCTCCATCAAGTCAACAGTATTTGTCCATCGTGAGAAAAGTGAGCGACATCTTGCAGTTCCCTGCCTTATGCCAACTACAGTGTGTGTGAATGCGTGCGGCGTGACCCATTGTATATATAACATTGAAACAGTGCGTGTTTTCAATGAGAGTGCGCACATGCAGCTAAGCTGAAGAGCAACAAATTACGTCAAATATGGATATGAGTGCATCCACAAATGAGTGTTTATATATGAAATACGGATCAATCTTAATCCACCCTGTAAGTAACTTCACATTTTGTGCGTGACGATGTTCATGATTAAATTAGCTCCGGTCAGCCAATAAAGATTTGCATTGGCTGAGAGCTATTGAAGACTGGACAATATATGCCAGTGAAAAGTCATTCAGCCTGTAACGTTGCAGTCTGCCTAACAGTTAACTAAGGGAAGCCAGATCATTCGACACCCCTCGTTCTTCCACTGTACTTTTAATTAGACGTCTTTATCATTTTATTATCTATTTTACTATGTTAATTGATTAAATATCTGTTGTCTCGTGCTAGTCCCGAAGTTGAGTAAGTAATTCATGAGTGTCAAAGAAATTTCTTGATTTGATTAGCTAAATTTATAGCCTAAATTCTCTTACCTAATCATTAAGGGTTCGGTGGTAAATAATCCATAACTAATTTTTTCTGAATTCTTATGTTTTCCTCCAGGTCGTTGGCCAGTGCCTGACACACGTACTACCTAAATTCGTAAAGTGATCTTTGTTCGACAGGCTGGAGCCCCGGGGTGTAACAATGTTTCCAATATAAAGAGTTAAAATGATTCCTTTGTTAGAGTAGTTAAAGTTTTTGCTAACCATTTGAGGGTTCAGTGAAGTGCAATTGATGCATACAATAATTATTGATGCATACAATAATTATTGTATGCATCAATTGCTAGAACACGCCATTCATCCATTCATGAGGTTCCTTCCAGTTTTAAAGAAATGTTTTTAACTATTAAAATAGCTGAAATGCTACAGTTGAAAGGATGCTTGAGAGTGTGAAGACCGATGAAAGTAGAACTGAAAGATTCGGTTCAAGTACGGATGAATGTACGAACTGAATCATTTCTTTAGCCGATGTTCTTTCCCATTACTTTTTATGTTTACCTAAGCAGGGGTTAGGAGTTTCCTTTTCACCAGCGGAACTTGCAAGATTTTCCAGACAAAACGTTATAACAGTTCTGAGAACCAAAATAGGAATTTTTCTGATCCCTAAAATATTCCTCTGGGCTTTATATCAATGCTTACGGATGAAGGAGTAGGATATAAGCTGTACCTTAAGTACACCTGATTAAAATTTCAATGAATATCCGTTTTACTTGCATATTTCATATCTGAGGATTTAAATGTGGCATCAGTTGTGAACGAAGGTAAAATAAATAGGAAACCGTCTGACCAAGATTTTCCACTTGCGTATGATCTTATGACGTGATAATCACCACTAATCCACATATATTTCACTTCCTGTGGCTTGAAATTTGGAACGGTAGTTTCGTGGACCAGGCATTAGCCATAAGTTTGGAGTTCTAGGAGATATATGACAACGCATTTTTTTATCCCTTCTGCATTCTTCAACGAATCCACTAATTCTCATTGTGGAACGGTACGATTTCTCTTTTGCGCCAGATGAAATTTTTTAAACATCATCAAACCAAATAATAACAAATAAATGCATAAAATAAAATACTGGAACATATGGGGTTCAGATCGCGAGGTAATAATTTGCAAATATACGATATCCGTGAAATTGGGAAAATAATTGACGTTAATTTCGCTTACTATACAAAAGATTCTCATTAGGTGTTAATTTCTTCAGTTAAGTTTTTGCGTCAGTGTATGTTTTCAAAAGGTACAGGTCTTATTAGTGAGACTTTCAGTCGACATAACAGGGGTAGCTTCTATTCAAATTGTTACGCATGATTAGTGATTATTTTGGGAAATGGCGCTCCACTGATGAGGAATAGGAATGAAACAAATTGAAATAACAGGAATACGAAACATCAAAATATACATTTGCAAAGATATTATCTGTGAGAGAAACTGGCATATGTTCCAGTGATATGCGATATGCGGTGTCATCCTTCAGAATTCTTAAAACTAAAATGGCACAGTTGCCCCTAACGTAAAACACATTAAAACTACTGAATTATTTCTAAGTAATCATTGTTGCTCTATCAAGAGTATCAGTCCAGCAAAGACATGGAGTCCAGTAGACATCCTGAAAAAGAATGCCAAGAAGAAAGACAAACTATTCCTGCGGTACGTTTACTAGGTGCCTTAACGAAGCGGAAATATTTGTGGACTCCTAGAATAAATATTTGTTATCTTTATCACTTTTTTTTACGAGACTAAAGCAATTTTTCTTCACTTTCAAAAACAATGGATATAAATAAGCCCAGAAAACAACCGCATTCGGAATTGTTACAGTACCATAGGTCATATTCTCTATTGAGATAACAAACTGAAAGATCGAGTGAGTATGACTTCCACAAAGTATTGATTCCCTTTTCTCTTTTCTTCTTCTTTTTGCGATATGAGGAGCTTTAGAATTTCGTGCGAACGTCGATATTTATCAGTGGTTTTAACTGTTGTGGCTTTGAAGTCTTTTGATTTAACTCAATTGAAAGGATCTGTAAAAGCCCAAGCTTCCCCATTCGACGATTTTGGATTGCAGGAAATATCTTTCTTTAGGCAATGAAATATCATTTCCGAATTTTACAAAGAAATCCTGTACAATATTTTGCATGTAATACATTATAACAGAAAGCTGATAACAACTTGGCGATGGTTTAATGGAGCTTGGCTTGTGCGACAATAATAAAATCAGATTTGACATAAGAACTTACGAAAAAGGTTATTTTTTTATTATATTTCGTATATAGTGTATATAGTTTCTGGTCAATCCGGAGTGCAAAACACACATGCCTACACACGCATGCGCGTACTTTCATACATGTGTGTGTGTGTGTGTGTGTGAAAAAGGAGTAAAACTAGTAATAGTAAACCAAATAATATGAGGAACTGATTAAGGCTGTCTTTGAATGAGTGTAACAGAAATTCTGTCCTATATCTGCAATGTAAATTTTTTTGTACACAATTTCTCGAAGTCTATTACTTTGTAGTGTTTGAAATTTTGAGCACAAATAAAAACGACCGATAGCTAATATGTGCCACAGTTATTATTCCGAAAAAAATGTTAGAATTTTTTTTTAATTCAATTTATCTGACTCGAAAGTATTCCGATTTGGGCGCTAGATGGCGCGATAAGTTAACTTAGTGGTGGTTCTGTCGGGAAGAAACGAAATCTCTCATTTCTGTCTGTTTTTTCATAATTATCTAGGCCAAATAGAAATAACTGAATGGGGCCAAAAGTGCGACTGGACTCTTGTCTCCCATAAATCATTTTAAACCTTACTGCACGTTCATTTTTTGAAAAGAAAATGTGTACATTGGCAGATAACTCCTGAATTTGAGCTATTGAAACCCCGCCTACCTACTAAGCTCCACCCCAAACAACGTTATTGGTTAAAACGTAACAGCGCGTATTTTGTCTTTTCAGTGTGGAGCCAACGAGAGACCCTTTTCCATTCTAAATCTGGCGAGGTCTGCAGTGATTCGGTGACGCTAACTTCTGGGACAATCCCTGAAGACGTAAAAGTCACGCCCAAGGAGTGATTTTTTGCGCCATCTATCGCAGAAAAGGAATCCTAACACTCATTAAAAGACAGCCTTAAGTTGAAATATTTTCTGGAGCCAAATAATTTAAAAGCAAATTTTTCCAGCTTTACCGGTGCAACAATACATCGATTCGTTAAATAAATAAAAGAATAATGTAAGTTGCGGTACTGTGTCCCTTGGTTTTATTTTAGATATGAAATTTTTAAGCAATAAAGCGAAAGAAATGTTTTACTTTATTTGCTTAAAAGCAACCTATATTATATGCAATTCATAGTGAGTTATGCTGATTATAAATGTATGCTAGTAGAAGCAGAAGACGTAGTATCATCGTTGTTGGTAGTTATTGCTAAAATTGTTTCTGAAGAAATGGTTCTTCAGAAACAATTTTTCAAATTCCTTAGTTGCCTTGTCATAAATTTGGCTGTTCATCTAGAGTCTAATGTACTCTTGTTCTTGTCTAGGTTCAGAATGCATCGGCGGTGTAAATATTTGAGAAGTAATACATTCATTATCCAGCGAAGTTGTGAAGACTGGCGATGTATATTGATATTGCATGCTCGCTCTGAAAATTTGGATCGATGACATCAGGTTCCATCTGTTCTTGCTGTTCAGGCTCAATTTGTGCAGTTGAATTGGAAGGTTGTGGCTGTAGTGTAGAACTCAGGTAAAACGCAACCTGGCGCGTGGACTTTAGATGCACCTTACACTCCCGTGACCTTTCGGTTGATGACTTAGCGAGCCTCTTCGGATTCCTCTAGTTCTCTTCTAGCTGTTTCTTCAACTTTTATCGGTTCTTATACTAATTTTTCCTGGATTTTCGCGGATTTCTAAATGTTCGTCCCCAATTTTTTTATCTAAAAATAAATAAATTTTAAATCCACTTTATTTCGGTTTCTCACATACGACTGTTAGCTCTGATCGTCAGCTATGGAATGGATGGCAGAGGTAATCGCTATCATTATTTATTCACTAGTTAACAACCTTAAAACGGCATGAGGCGAAACAAAATTACGCAAAATTTAACTTGACTTTGTAACGCTGCTGTATCGAAGGGTTAAGAGGTGGAGGGTTGAAACGTACTGCATTTTGTTATAAAATGGGACTCTATAAGCTATCTAGTGATTATTATTACTCTACGATTATTAGTTTCGAAGATATAATCGTTCAAAGTGTAACATGTTTTCGTTGCATCCGTGCTTACGTTGTTATCCCCTACCCAACGCGGAGAAAGACGTGGTTCTACGTCAAATAATTTCTTTGCAGATACATACCGCTCACCACGGAAAACCTTATGAGCATATTTCTACTTAAAATCATGCTCAGGCTTTGTCAGGGGACGTAGATATATATCTTATTTTTCTAAGTATATCTGCATATAACTGCCCGATTTGGAAAAAAAAAATCTTTGTCTGATAAGGGTTTTGGCGCGGAATGTTCTGCATATAATTAATTTTTTTTTATTGTACAAGACGTTTGCCACTGGAGGGCATAAATTCACGTTTCCATTTGCACTATACAGTTATATTTGCTGTAATTCCTGCACGTATAGAACCGCGATGGAAAAATACTTTGGTCAAATACTACTAACTGCGAAAATATTTTATACCAATTTCCTCCAATTAGAGGACACAAAGGACTAGTCTGCTTATGTCAGTATCTCCCTTTCTAAAAGTTTGATTTAAAAAAGTATTTTAACGCTGGAAACCGTTTGTCTTCTGGTACATTTTGCATGTACTTGTAAGTTTTTTGTAGTTTACATTTCTGTAGCTAAGTTATATTAGATTGCATTTCTGTTTGCAACTGTATTTCAGCTTTAAAATATCCTATTGAAGCATTTCTTATTTTACTGCATGCTGCTCGACACAATAAAGATTGGAAACATTATCGTCTTGGAAAATGCACAGTTTTCCCGTTAGGAAACATTAATTTCAAAACTTTTTTCCCCCTATCTCTGCCTTCAGAAGACTTATTTGATATTTTTTTCAGCATGGAATTGGCTACGAAGAATACTTTTTGCATAATTCTTACTTTTCTGCTATTTAAAATTCTTCCGCTGGGTAGCGTTCGCATATTGTTTTATTTGAAAGAGTTTATTCTATTTTAAAAATCCCTGTTTTGCCAGGAAACGTTTCATTATGGAGAGCATTTTGCATTCATTTTCTTCTTTAAGGACCCACAGATTTCTCACTAGGGCACGTAAACTTATATATTGTTTTCCTTTCGTCTCTTCTAATTGTTCCATTTGAAAATCCCTTTTGCCGCAGATAACTTCTGTAATATGAAGCACGTTTGTGCATATTTCATTAAATTTTTGTAGCAAATTTTTCTGCAGGCTAGTGGGAGTAAGTAGCTATTTCTATTTGCGTATATTTTATGTATTGTATTAATCAGAATAAATTTTCCTTTTTGTAACCGGTTCACTCATGGTGAAATAACCTGCTCATATTGCGTATTTTAAATTGTGCGAGGTTTTCCCCCAACTGCTATAAATATTGTTACGACCCACCCCCGCCGTTAATTTAGTAATTAATGGGCGTGGTGGATGTATGAAATTAATTAAGTATTAATTATGTTCGAGGCTTGATTGGAGTTTAAAAGTGTAAACAGCAGAGAAAGTTTTATCTGGGGATAGGACAGGAAGGAGGCAAAGAATTCTCTCTCTGGCTGGCTGGTCTCAGAATAGCTGTTAGGTCGTAAATTGAAGGTTGCAGCTGACGGCCAGTCTAAACAGGGAAAAAAGTACATTTCGAAGAGTGGCCACTTGAGTAGAAATGAATGAAGATGGGGGACAAAAAGTTTAGCGAATAATCGTAAATTCGTCGATTGTTTGGGGCATTTTCGAGAACAATTGCTCTCTGTGTGGTCCGTGCAGAAAATTAAGATTTCGCACTTAGCGTGAAAATAAGGAAGAAAGTTCAGTTCTCTGTACGCTCTCCGATGTGAAAGGCTGGATGCCTTGGATCTGCTATATGAATTGGGATAAATGAAACGGAGACGAAAACTCGGGGCAGCTGGGGATGCCAGTTTGCCATTAAGACATCGGAATGCCTAAATCTGCGTGATAAAGCAGCAATTTCTAGGCTGGAGCCTAAAGAAAATTAGCGACTGGTTGGCCCAATGAAAGCAAAGTTACAGAGGAATTAAGAAGTCTGCGAGTGTGTGTGTGTGTGTGGCTACGTAAGCAGCGCAGCCGCTAAGTGTAAGTGCGACGGGATAAAGCCGGCGCAAGGAAAATTGATAGCGTAAGAGCGGTGGCTTGGATACCTAACAAATATACAGGTGAAAAGCTAAATCACAATTTGGATTTATTCTTGACAGCATCCATGTAAGTAGAAACGTTTTGTTTTTATTGTTGCATCTGCTACGCCATTAGTTGAGGAACTGAACTGATATATTGCAAGAACTGAACTGATATATTGCAAGAACTGAACTGAGAAATAGTAAGACTGAACTGTGGAATTTAAGTTCATTAAAACTATCTCGCGGGAACTGATTTAGGTCCAAGTTGACCCAATACTTATGTTCAGAAGACAGCTAAATTTTATTTGTATGTGTGCCATTGTTATGTTTTTATAGCCAATTAAATGTTTGTTTAGGCAGTCAGCTCAGTCATAGAACACATTATTTATGTGTACGCATGTGATTGGTTCAAATTGTTTAAGTGTATGCCCATATAATACAGTTTTCGCGCCAAGAACTACGTAGAAGGAGCTCAGAGAAGAAATATACTAATTGCTAGGCTACGGTTGTTAAATTGATTGACAGCGGTGGGATAATGACCCACTGTCGTAACATTTTGGTGACGAGCGGGGAATGCATAACCTAGCTCGGCCCGGTACCGTAACATTTTGGTGGTCAACGGTGGGATAACGACCCACGAGATCGCAACAATATATTCTCTTTTTCGTTGAACTTTTTTATTTCCTAAAAAATCCGTTTTGAAATAACTTTTTCGTGTCGGGAAAGATTTAAGAAACGTGTTCATTAAAACTGAAACCTTTTTGTCAACTTTCTTGTTTCTTTGAGTAACAGTTTGGTCCTTAATATACTGACTTCTGACATCGGAATTATTGCTTATACCCAAATAACATGCCTAATCAGAATAAGCCAATGAAAAATACAAATACCATTGAATGATATTCAGCTGTGTCGTCACGAATAGTTGCACAAACGTTAATGAAAATGGCAAACGCTCTGGAAAAAGTGGGGATGCTCTTTTGTGCAAAGAGTGAGACCTGCGTCGAGAAACTTGCTTTGCAGTGGTTCAGTAGAACGGCAATTCATATGTTTAAAAACAGATGAAGAGAAGAATTTTGCATGTACAGTTGTTGAAGAAAATTTAGAGATGCTGCAGAATGAGTACTGAATGGGAAATGAACGGACTTACTAGGGCTTAAACTGCTATGTGGGCGAAAATGTCCTAAGACGACTTAACACAAGGTTGTAAAAATAGGATTAAGCTCTTCAAATGTGCAAAGAATGTGAGGCTTGTTGCTTCGAAAACGAAAGAGCACCTCAGCCTCAGGTTTCCTGACATACATGTACACTGCTGGACAATTGCTAAGGACGGATCATAAACGGCTATATAACGCTTAAAAAAGTAAGTGTGGTTGGATGCCAAGTGAAATAAAATAATGTCAGAATGCCAGGACATTACAAGAAAGACAATTTATTGTGCTCTCAAATCCAGAAGGCTTTGGAACGTGTTCAAGGGACAAACAGGCCATTTTGTGCAGAATACATAAACGTGAAAAAAATGCAATTACCGTCCGCAGGCGTTCCGGCGTAAGATGTCAATACGGAATATGGCCACCGTGGAGGGCGATGCAAGATTCCACACGACGTGTCATGCTTTGCACAACATTATCAAGCAGCTGTTGGGGTAATTTATCCCATTCCTCTGTCAGTGCACGGATGAGGGTGTCCTTGTTTATTGGAGGGCATTGGCGACCAGCAAGACTCCTCCCCAAAGCATCCCACACATTTTCAATGCGATTCAGATCTGGAGAACGTGCTGGCCATACGAGGCGTTATATATCCTCGCTCTCAAGACACTCCTGGACAGCGACTGTTCGATGACATGTTGCGTTGTCGTCCATGAAAATTGAATCTATCACCGACAGCACCACGGAACATGCGAACATGAGGTTGCAGAACATCATTAATGTATCGTTGGCCAGTCATAGTCCCAGTTGGAAGCACATAGAGGGACGTACGGCCATTGATCATGATGCCAGCCCATACCATGACACTACATGTCGGATATCGGTCCCTTTCCTGTATGTTTCCTGCACAATATGCAGTACCACTATCACGCCAGATCAGTTGTCGTCGACAATCAGACAATAGACTGTATCTACTCTCATCTAAGAAGTGGACAGCAGACCAGTCGTTATCAGTCCAATTGCGATGTTGATGGCACCATTGCAAACGGGCGGTACGGTGACGTCTGGACAATGGGATGCACACAACAGGACGGCGGGCGTATAGTCCTCTTTCATGCAAACGTCTGGTGACAGTTTTTCGGAAGATCCGCTTGCCAGTAGCAGCCATAAACTGATTTGCTACCTCACTAGCTGTGCTGCGCCGGTGTCTTTTTGTTGTTAGCACTATGTACCGATCTTCTGCAGGTGTCGCACTGCGAACACGACCACCCCCGTGACGTTTGCTACACTCTCCATTTGTTTAAAATGATTTCCAAAGCCTTGAAAGAACACTATGGCTGACGTCGAACTCCTTGGCAACATATGTTATTTTTCGCCCTTCTTCAATCTTGCCAATAATACGGCCACGCAGTGACGTACCTGCCAGCAGGACGCACACGACATAAAGGCAGATAGTAGTCAGAACAAACGTCCGCGTAGCTCAATTGGTAGAGTGAATTATTCCGGAATGAGGGGATCCGGGTTCGAATCCTGGCGTGGACAGAAATGACGGAGAAATTTACTTCGTTATAACGCGTAAAATCATCTAGGCGATGTCGGGAAGACATACTGAAAATTGCAAGTTCGTCATGAAAATGAATTCTTTCCCTTTCAACTTTGCGTTTGAACAACAACGGTCAATACGCGTCAAATCCTTTATATCTCTTATCAGCGCTATGACGTCACGAACAAGTTCGGCAATCCAAAATTTGCATACTCACAACACGTCTTACTGTATCCCGCACGTATGCTAATTTCCACATTTTCCTGCATTCCATTTTATAGTTGCTATCGTTGCTATTGTCATCCCTCCTTAGCAATTGTCCGGCAGTGTATTAGATAAGTCGATCCGTGCTGCAAAGTTTGTTTCGGTGTTTCTTGGGCAGAGAATTTTGCACAGTGAAAAAAGGAAAAAAAAGATTACTATTGTTCTAAAATCACTCAAAGAAAGAAAAAATGCATAATAATAAATAAATAAATGTTTTCAACATTGGAAAATTTAACTTCGTTTGGGTAAGACGTCTGGCGCGAAAAAGTGGCGGCAAAAGCAAAATTTAATTTTCAAGAAAAATGTGATATTTAGCAAAGAGTAGGAGCGTTAATAGCTTAGTGGTTTGACTATCAAACATGAAACGTGTCAGAGTGTCAGATGAGATGTGGGAATTGTTTTTGTTGCATTGAGTTACTTTCTTGGCTTGAGAGAATAACTTTAAACTGTAGATATTAGTCGATCCGTGCTACGTGGACCAATAAACTTCATAAAAGTAACTCGGAAGTGAAAAAAATTAGAGTAGATAATAAAGAATTTCAAGCTATTATACCTTACTACAAGAGTTTATCAAATCAGTGGACGCACGTATTCTTTCTGGAGAGTTTTTCGATAATAAGCTGTAAGATCACTTCCGACTTCGAATTGGAATAGACTTATACAAGACATGCAAATACGATAATGGAATTTGAAGCCGTTCTAAGAGTAAAGTATGTTCCGACTGCTCCAGTACTTTTGGAGGAGTATAACGTAAACCTTTTTCATGGGAGTGATTGGTGTTACGTTATGTCTAAAACCATGACTAAGGAAATGTTGAACTAAATGAGAATACGATGCAATAGCTTACGGCCAGACGAAACATACACAGAAGTTAATTTACGATAACGTTTTATTGGTCTAGCAAATTGAAGAAATCCATAATATAGCCACATATAATACCGTATAATCTAGCTTTAACACAGATCGAACATCTCCACACACATACACTAAGCAACTGCTGTATCGTCCTTTTTATCTATCGTTCTTATCACATTCATACGTCACTCTCTCTGACCTCAAAAGTGTTGCCAACCTCATTCATGTGAGAGAGAAGATATCACGTTAAGTTTGGAAAGCGCAAAAAGAGAAAAAACCCAAATTCATATAGCAAAAGGAATTAAAAATGACAGTTAAATTAAAATAAACGTCACAGAAGAAAGTGTGATCTGATCATTCCCTGCATTTATTTCTATAAATGTTCAATATTACTGAGGCCTGGAGTTTGAAGTGGCCAGGGTAGCACACCTTCATGCTCTGCAAACCACAACTTGACACATTTTGCACAGTACGTGGTTGCATTATCTGATTGAAACAAAGGGCTGTTATTAGGGAACGATGCCTACAACATTGGGTGCAGGTGGTTCTATAGAATGGATTTGTACGTTGCAGATGTGACAAGACCATGCAGATTAACCAATGACCCTAAGGAATGCCATGCTTTGGCACCCCACAACATCAGGGATCTACCTCCATGCTTTACAGTCGGAACCAAAGAGTCGGAGTGGTGTGCTTATGCCGGACTTTGAGAAACGTACACTCTACCAGTCGTGGGAAATAATGTGAAGAACGATTCATCAGAAGATGACACGTCTTTGGTATCCCAGTTTTTATGTACTTTGCACCACAATACACGTTTGTTTGCATTGATATTAGTAATCAGAGGTTTGTAGATTGTAGCACCGTAGTACCCGAAGAACTGTTCTAACGGAAACGGAATCATTCCAACTGGTGCTGAATTCTTCTGCTATTTGCGGTGCCGTTGTCTTGTGCTTCTGTTGTACAATCCGTGCCAACGTTTACCCATCCCTATCTGACATCTTCGTATGGCTTCCACAATTTGCACGTTTGGAGGCAACGCCATGTTTATTTTTTGATAGGTAGTCATAATCTTCGATACAGTTCCTCGTGTTTCACTTACTATTTCTGCCATTCTATTTACTGAAGCTCCTGCAAGACGCACACCAATGATAGTGCATTTTTTTAGGGCACCGAGATCTGACATTTGTCGACAGTTACTGCACAACCGCTGTTTCCCCTGCGACTGTGGCACTGCTGCGTGATAAGTGACATTGTACTGCGCCTCTTTCTATACCTCACTTCCTGGTGGACGTCATCCCTGTGATTTGGATACGGCGCATTGCTTGTACTCCAGTCGGAACTGGTTTTTCCATTATTTTAATAAATAAAACAAACGACCTAAACTCGAGGTAACGTACCAAAAGAAATAAAGATTATGTCGAAGCCTTATCACGGTGAGAGTTACCTGTTTGCATAGTACACCACGTTGACATTGCCAAACTTCGGAAACGAACTTCAGTGGTTATCGAGAGTATTTGGTGCTTCTCATTACACATTGAATTATCACAGTTGTTACGGAAGTAAATGTTTTTTACGTTAAATTATACACTATAAAATAGCACCCTTAAAAATGCTTCAAAAGATATGCCTACTATGCTCTTCTGAATTTTTTTTTTGATTGAAGCTTTAACGACCACCGTGAGCAACTCAGTGGGCTATAAGTAGTCGCCCGTCCCTAATTTAGGGTTACTGGTTCCAGGGAAGGGAGAGTGCCAGTGCCGTAAGACAAACAAAATATCCATGCTTCACCTGGAGTCGAACCCGGACCCCTTTCGGACGAACGATGAGAAGCCATCGCTTAGACCAGTGCACCACCGGGGCATTGATGAATTGGAAGCTGGATCTAAATCACGATTTACGGATTGCCGTTTATGATTAAAAATTTGTAATGAATCCGTAAAGTTTTAAGAAGAAACATTGAAAGTCTTGAATGTAAATTTCTTATCGTCGCATCAGCTACCTTGCTGAAAGCATTTTTCGAATTTATTTCAGAAATTTGCGCTGATATCTGGCAACATGTTTTGAGTTTTCTCTGCGTCCTAAAGTGATGCATTGAAAAACTTCGATGAACATAACACTGTGAAATCCAATGCGAGTCGAGATTTCTATTGCACAATCTTGTATTCAACAAATTCACAATATTTTCATTTATTCTCATCTGTTGCTTAGCTGTGCGTGTGACCCCAGTTTGATTTGAAAAAAACCCTGCATTTTTTCCTAATGAAGACAGGCAACTTGAAGAACTCAACAGAGGTGGAAATAAATAAAACTGTTATGAGATAAATTTTTAAATCTGTGATCCACCATAATGCATCGCTGTAAGTGACGACACCCGTTTTCTTTGAAGACTGAAGCTCAGTTATCGCTTATACACTCTTTACAAAATAAATAAATAAATCAAAAAACGAAGCACCCCGAGGAAGTCGATCGGCCCTGATGAAACTGTGCATGCAAGTAGCGCAGTGTAGAATATACAAATGATTAAAAAATAAAAGCACGCACTCATCAGGAAGTTCTTCGTTTTCTTGGAAAAACTTTAGCAAGTTATTGTTTAGTTTCCAGATTCTTTCCAATGCAGTTCCCCGTAACAGCCAACGGACAACACAATAAATAATAATTTCTCCTTGGTGTTCATGTGCTTCAGGAGTTCGCAGACCAACCGCGCATCAAGGAGGGTATATCAAGAGCCAAACTCGCACGCAGGTCCAAATGTGACAGCGAATTGCGGTTGCATTAATTTCCACGGATTGTGAGGATGCCTCGACGTCGGATCCATGCATAATACGAGCGATTTTCAGAGAGGACGTATAGTTTGGCTGTGAGAGGCCGGTTGGTCAAGTTTCCTTATCGCCAGGCTTTTGGGTCGTAGCGCGCCATTCAGACGATGTTGGCGCCAATGGGTCAAGGAGGGCACAACCCAGCTGCAGGTGAACAGTGGACGGCCGATGGCAACGACAGAACACGATAATCGATCTATTGGGAAAACCGCAATAACAAAACCGAATTCGTCGCTCTCAGCTATCCGTGGCCACGTTGTGTCGTCTACATATACGGAAGTGGCCATGCGGACGGTTGCCACACTACTTACGGCATGGGAACTGTATTCAAGGAGACCATTCCGCTACCTACAACTGACCCACCAGCATCCCCGGCACCGGTTCCAATGCTGTGGGGCCCGATCAATTTTGGATGGTGTACAGTGGCTTCGTGTTGTTTTCAGTGATGAGTCACGGTCTGCACTTGGCGCTAATGACCAGCGTGTGCATGTGTGTGCCGACGAGCCGACCAGCGCACGGATCCTGTTTTTACTCAGGAACGGTACACGGCTCGCACACCGAGAGTAACTGTCTGGAGAACCATTTCCTATGATAGCCGGGCACTCTTGGTAGTCCTCCGTACCACCCATACGGCTCAACGGTACGTCGACTACATTCTACGACATGTTTTGTTGCCATTCCTGTCGCAGCATCACCGAGCGATTTTTCAGCAGGACAATGGCCGACCACATACGGCACGGATCTCCCAAACATGCTTCAGTAATGCCGACATTCTTCCATGGCTAGCCTGATCGCCCGACCTCTCATCGATCGAACAGGTTTGGAACATGATATGATGCCACCTACGCACATTGCGGAATGCTGGCGAACTGGCCCGGAATTTGTACAGCACCTGGCATGCTATACCTCAGGACGGTATCGTGAACTGTATGAGTCTATGCCTCTCCCAGTAACCACTTGTATCCGAGCCAGATGTGCTACAACGTACTGACCTGTTCCTCTGGCGTAGATGTTTTATTAGAATAAATGACCCAACTGTTCTGGAATAACAGTCCTTTTCTTTCCTATTCTTTCCTATACATCTACACTTGTGTACCAATTTTCATCTTGATTGGATTATTCCTTCTAGGTGCTTCGTTTCTTTTTTTTTTTTTTTTTTTTTTTTTTTTTTTTGGCGAAAAACGTATTTTACTTACGCTACTCCACATAAAAATTCCACACTATGAAGGAATGCACGAAATAAGACGAAATTTACCACACATGTACACAGAAAAGCCGGTGGAAAAGAAGTGATTTAATGCTTGAGGAATTAAATAAAAATGATGGGCGAGGAGACAGCATAATGTGGACTGAGTCGGTACGTTGTGTAATCGCAATGCTGGGCTATTCGATGGACAACACAGCATTGGATTGATTGGAGAATTCCTTTAAAGTTGTTCTGAGATATCGCTGTCTATGCGTTGTTGACCTGAGTTCACAATTCACTTACATTGAGAGGGGGATCTGCAGAAAGAGGCGTTATGTCCTCTGCCAGTGACCTCCAACATGTTCTCTGTTGGGAGGAAGCCTGGATATCGCGTTGGCCAGATCAGTGCTGAATATCTTGTAGGTACTATCTGCTCTTGTTAGCAGTGTGCAGGGTGGGCGTCATCTTTTGTAACTAGGCACAAGGAAAATGGGAATAGGGAAAAAGAATTGGCTACAGCACATCAACGACGAATCCTCGTGGAATCATTTTACCAGCTGTGCATCAGGGCAGTGAACGGCCGTTGAAGCTAGTAGCACACCAACCATGATACCATGCTGAGGAGTTGTAAAACACTCAAAGATGTTAGCGAGATCAGTCCAGTGACCACATCATCTCCAAACTGTCTACCAACGATATTTGGCGCTGAGACAGAAAAGAGTTTCATTGCTGAACACGCTATATTTATCCTGCCACGGACGTTTGGTGTGGCACCATTGCAATGTAGTGCGACGATGTGATGTGGTGAGTGGCAGTAGTCGCTAAGGCTGGTGAGAGCACAAATCTTCCTCACTTAATCTGTGGTTTACAGTCCGGGTCGCTGCGGGAACGTCCATAACTGCCTGCACGCTTCATCGAATTTGTATTGTGGGTCTTGTCGTGAATGCGGTGATCAAGGCGTTCGGGTGTCTGCCTATGTGCGTCAGTCCAAGTACCGCGGCGCACAATATCTTTCACCAACCACTGTCGCTACATTTAGGAGTCAGTTATTGCATCCCGATGAGTTTCTACCGCAATGTGACGCAAGGATCAACCAGCTCTAATTAGCCCTGTGGTGCCTCTGATAAAGGTGTCCGTGTTACGTTAGAATTACCGGTGACGTCGCCCAGTCATTCTCACTTTGTAACGTACCAGGAGATGTGACGTACCTGCCAGAAGGACGCACACGACATAAAGGCAGATAGGAATCAGAATAAATGTCCGCGTAGCTTAATTGGTAGAGCAACTTGTTCCGGAATAAGCGTACTCGGGTTCGAATCCCGACGTAGGCCAAAAATGACGGAGAAATTCACTTCGTTATAATGACGCCCGAACTATCCGGATGACCCGACCGTTCAAAATCTCGCTTTGGTGTGATGTTCTTTCCACACCGCGAGATAGGAAAAATATGAGCAGCACTTCGAAAGAAAAGAAAAATAAGGGGGAGATGATGTAACGTACCAGGAGATGTGACGTACCTGCCAGAAGGACGCACACGACATAAAGGCAGATAGCAATTAGAATCAATCTCCGCGTAGCTCAATTGGTAGAGCAACTTATTCCGGAATGAGGGGACCCGGGTTCGAATCCTGGCGCGGATAAAAATGACGGAGAAATTCACTTCGTTATAACTTGTTACACGTTTTTTAGCTACTGTGATCACTTTAATGCTGTGGTCAATATGGACAGGTGAAGATGACCGAACTTAGCTACGCCGAGTCTTTTCCCCCTTTTATCTCATTCACCTATCACGTGATTGCTTCAAAACTGCAATCATTTACACATTCTGCAACAAGCATTTCATGGTGTGGCGTTTTCCATGTCGAGAACTGTGTAGACTAAACGTTTCAGCACAAGTTTGGCCAAAGAGCGCCGGAACAAATATCAAGTATGTTCAAAAAGTTGGCTCGGGAATTTCCAGAATCCAATGTTTAATTAGCTAAACACCAATACACCCTGCGGTTCATTTCTCTTTCAGCACTTCATCAATCACTTTGATATACTGCTTTTGTATGCAAATCCATTGTCAGTGAAAAGATAAAGTTTTGTTGCAATTTCTTCTCAAATCTATTCGCTTTTAGAACAGATTTAAATTAAGCTTAAACTTTTAACATTTCTGGAATCAAAAGCAACAGGTTTCAAACAATTTAATGTCCAGAAGTGGCACGAAAAGAAATTTTGAAAAATCTAAAAACATTCTCTCTCTGGCAACATATTGCAATTTCTCTAGAACGCGATATTTTAGGGTTTGAAATTCATTGCAGTCGAAGAACCAAGCGAAAATATATCATGGTGTTTGTAGAATGAATTCTTGGGAAATATTTCCTCTCAGAAGAATTGACGTTAATGCAGTAATGGCTCTTGCATACTATGCATAGTGTGATAACCTAGTCACAGATGCATTAGCCAACAGTCTTTGTTTCCCCAGCGCATCAAGGTTATGCATTTAAGGACAATTTCTGTGGTGGAAACGTTACGACCTTTTTAACGCACTAGGCCTTGTCGCTATGGGATTGCTTCTGTGCTGCGTCAGTTTTAATGGAGGAAACTTACGAAAAGAGAATATGAAACATGACACTTCAAACATCTAATGTATTCGCTGCGATGAAGATCTTAAAACTTCGTACTTTGAATGATGCAATAAACTTCGTTATTTAGATAACAGAGTGGTGACATATTGGCATTTTGCCGAACTCTCTCGGGCTCAAAATGGGCTACGATGTCGATAGCTCGCAAGAGACGAAAAATTTTGATCCTGAGGAAATTTGAGAGGAATGCTTGTTTCACATTGATGAAATAAGAACTCCCTAAGTGATGTATTATTTCATAATTCATAATACATTGATTCGTGGAAGAAACCTTTGTGCTTCAAGTATATAAATGTGGAATTGAAAACTTCCCACACTTTCGGAATGTCTTACTATTATTTAATGTGTTTCTACGGATAGTGAAATGTCAAAAAGGACAGCTGATACATCGGTAGAAATTGCTCAGAAAGGACACTGAAAATTCACGTTAATAGCCTCAAATTGAGAGCTATATAGCTGAGTTTTATAATAACATGGCATCATATCCAGGTAATAGTTTTATGGAATGTCAGGATGGTAGGTGTAAATATAAGCAACTTTATGCATTCACCTCATATGTGATAATGAAACAAATATCGTCATCATCAACCATTATCAGTCCACTGCTGGATGGAGTTCTTCCGAATTATCTTCCACAAAGTTTTGTGTAAAACCAGTCTCTTTTTGTTTAAAACCAGTCACTCCAGCCTGTTTTGAGTTTCATCCACCAATCAGCCATCTGGATCATTTCCTGCTACCTTGAATTCCATTTAGTATTTAAGTTGTTCAACGGTAGTCAGTTCTTCTAGCAATATATCCAGCACATTTCCACTTGAGAGCCTATACTTTGACCATATTGTCATCATCTCTTGTAATTTCCTTATCCATGAGTTTCTTTTCCTATCTTTCCTGGTTACATCAAACACGTATTTCTCCATGCTTCATTCTGTTGTTCGCAGCTTCTGTGTAACTTTTCCTGTGTCCCTGGTAGATAAGTAAAAGCTGAAAGTATGCCTTGATTGAACACTTTTTTAAAGATATAATGGTAAACTGCTCTTGGAAAGTTTGCAGTTTCCACAAAAGTTCACCAACCAATTTTTGTACTCCTATTTTTCATTTTTAGAAATAAATGAAAACAACCTTATGTTTGCTAAGGAAACAAAAATAAGCATACTTAAATGTGCTAACGGAACAAACATCAGCACTGTATACTGTATATGTTAATGAAACATAAATATCACTATCACTCATTATCCATATACTGTGTAACGTACCAGGAGATGTGACGTACCTGCCAGAAGGACGCACACGACATAAAGGCAGATAGCAATTAGAATAATTGTCCGCGTAGCTCAATTGGTAGAGCAACTTATTCCGGAATGAGGGGATCCGGGTTCGAATCCCGGCGTAGGCCAAAAATGACGGAGAAATTTACTTCGTTATAATGGCGCCCGAACTATCCGGATGACACGACCGTTCAAAATCTCGCAATGGTGTGATGTTATTTCCACACCGCGAGATAGGAAAAATAAGAGAATCCTTTCTCCAGCACTTCAAAAAAAAAAAAAAAATAAAAATAATTGGGAGATGATGTAACGTACCAGGAGATGTGACGTACCTGCCAGAAGGACGCACACGACATAAAGGCAGATACGAATCAGAATAAAACGTCTGCGTAGCTTAATTGGTAGAGCAACTTATTCCGGAATGAGTGGACCCGGGTTCGAATCCCGGCGTAGACCAAAAATGACGGAGAAATTCACTTCGTTATAATGGCGCCCGAACTACCCGGATGACCCGACCGTTCAAAATCTCGCATTGGTGTGATGTTATTTCCACACCGCGAGATAGGAAAAATAAGAGAATCACTTCGAAAAAAAAATAAATAAATAAGGGGAGATGATGTAACGTACCAGGAGATGTGACGTACCTGCCAGAAGGACGCACACGACATAAAGGCAGATAGGAATCAGAATACATGTCCGCGTAGCTTAATTGGTAGAGCAACTTATTCCGGAATGAGTGGACCCGGGTTCGAACCCCGGTGCGGATAAAAATGACGGAGAAATTTACTTCATTATAACTGTTTGATGGAGGTCTCCCCAAGTCTCTCTTAAATCTTTTTGTCTCAATCCAGTCTCTTCCATGTTTCGAATTTCATCCATCCATCACGCTCGTGGTCTTATTCTGGGTCTTTTCTTGTCCTTTAGTATCGCGCCTAGTATTTCAGTTGTCCAACGGAGGTCAGTTCTTCTAGTAATATGTCCAGACCTTTACCACTTGATGGTTTTTACTTTGTTCATAATATCATTCATTCGTGTCGTTTTTCTGATCATCGCGGTTTTTTTCATATCTTCCTTGAAAAAGCAGCACGCTTTCTTACAGTAGCAGCACGCTTTCTTAAAGTAGCAGCACGTTTATTTAGGGTTTCCGCAGCACCTTTTGTATGTCTCCTATTTTGGTAAAAATCCAGCTCTCCGATTCATAATAAAGAACTGGAAAGATGCTTTGAGTAAACTTTTTCTTTTAAGATATAATGGTAAATAATAAATTCGTCTTGAAATTTGTACTGTTTCTTTCAGAAGCACTTCAACTAAGTTTTATGCGCTAATAATTTCCTCTTTAATGCGTTTCCGCTTCACATCTGTTGTTTAAGATAAATGCAGGCATCAGTTACTTCTAAATTTACCCCAACGACCTATAATTCTTCAGTTCTTTTAAATCATTGTACAGCGGCTTTGTTTGAAACAAGTACAATCCCTTATTACAAAGGAAAGAAGTATAAGCAAGCTTATATGTGCTATGGAAATAACTTCCTTTCGTTTCTACAAAGGAGATGTCAGAAAATTTGAGAAACAGACTCTGTGTGAAAAAGAGAGAGATGAAGGAAGGATGGAAATTATTATTTCCTTCTGTGAGCGAATGGTAGCTATGACGCTGGTAAAGGTCTGGACATATTACTAGAAGAACTGACCTCCGTTGGACAACTGAAATACTAGACGTGTTCATGGACATAGATAAAATTTAAAATCCCAGTGGCCGAGCGGTCAGAGGCGCGGACGTCTGACTAGACATCCTAGATGGGCCCGGCCCTGGCCGATTTGTGAATATGGCGTGAGGGGTGTGTTTGTTCCACTCTCTCTATTTTCTGAAACTAGTGCTTCTAATTTTTTCTTTTTTGTGGGAAGGAGCGGGATTCTAACGACCACCGTGACCAACTGATAGGGCTAAAGCTACTGGCAGTCCCTAATTTAGGGCCACTGATTCCAGTGATTAGAGAGAATTAGAGCTGCAAGACAAATACGCAACGAATTCTTTATCAGGGGCACTAACCAAATAAAAATAAAATAATCAGAGACGTTGTCTTCTGATTATTTTTATTTTTATTCAAGATTTACAACAATCTTGAATACAAATAAAAATAATAATGAATAAATACGTGTGGTCGATAACAGTCGACCACTAAGGAGCACAGTAAAATATTTTAGCCGAGAATATCTGCAAAACTCTTTCAGGTGATACGTTTACTTCCCCTAAAAATACTGTTTTCTTCCAAAGCAATAACTTGTTGCTTGCGAAAGGTGTGGCGCTTAGTCAGTTTTCATAGAAATAAAGGGAAGGATTTCTGTTCTGGTAAGTGTTCTTTATGTTGTTGATTTTTCTATACAAAGGAAAATCATACCTTTTACTGAAAAAAGCATTAGTTTTCGCATATAGCCACAACCATTGTCCTCATTCTATAACTTCATTGATGTATCGCATGTCACATGCATACTAAGAATTTGTTGCGACATGGTTCACTCTTGCATGAAATAAGATAGATGGCTTCTGCCTATGCCTTTTCTCCAATAGTCAAATTAATGTATTAACTGAAAACTTTAATTGAGTATACGTTGCCATGCAACACAGAGGCGTATGGATCAAACAACGAACAAGTAAGTTATGTTTGTGTTTGAGCAAACGTCGGCTCTGCTGCCATGCGCAAACTGCGTTCGCTGATGTCGAAATTTGCTTCCTTTTAAGACAATACCACAAGCTGAAAAATATACAGAAGAGTGACAGTTACCTCTCATGGACTACAACATCAATTTATCACAAAATTACTACTTTAGTTGCATCCAGCACACACACTCTTTAAGAGACACAAGGGCAAAAGGGTTTCATCGTTTCCCTCTTGTAGTGTAACGTCTTTGCTGCCAGTAACGCTTTAAAATTATCTACATTTCTTTAAAATATTTCATTGCTAGAAAACAGTAGCAGAGATCATTACGGTCAGTCGTGTGTGTGTGTGTGTGTGTGTGTTTGTGTGTCAAAGACAATTCGATTTGTTGGATACTATAATTAAACAATCATCCTAGATGCTCGTCGGAGTAACACAAAAGGAGTCATATTTATGTTTAAAACCTACGAAGGTCACCAGGTAATTGTGAAAATTAATGAAACCAACGAAACGACCACGTCAATGCTTTGAAGGAAGGTATCTACCTTAAAATTCTCGAAGCGTTTTCATTGAGATATGAATCAAATTAAGTTCATAAGAACACAGTCACATTTTCTTCTAATGATAGAAAGTGACCACATTTATGCTGAGACACTTTGAAATGAGGGAGGAGCTGTAGAAATAATTATAATCAGAGTGATCTTGAATTATCATTAACGTTTCAAGTGAAGTTACTTCATATTTACGTTTGAAATATTTAGCTGAAAAAATGAAACAAAACTGAACACTGAATAATAATCGCTGTTAATGTCATTTTGAGTGATATGTACATTACTGCGATGCAATAAGTATCCGTAACAATCATTGACTGAAATGTGATCATCAAAACACGTTCATATATAATAATTCCATTTTTGTATTTCAAACACTCGATATATAAACAGTAACAACAGAAATCGATGGAAAAAAAATTAATCATCAAGTGGCGTAGTGGAAAACAGCTTAACATTCACATTTAATTACATTGAAGTACGCCCAGTTGCAATGGGTAATAATTAAACTTTCCCTACCAGAGCTCGAATAATTACATAGAAAATTCAGAAATGTTCCTGAAATAGTGTGTTCAACTTTCGTAATTAACTTTTGTTTACCATATGAAAGGGAAACAAAATAGAAACTGCTTTTTTTTTCGAATCCTGAAAAATTGCTGAGAGTTTCTACTGGATATCTGTGGATGCAAATTCATACTTCAGGTAGTATCTGAAGAAACTTTCATTCAATTAGTCTTACAGTCTTGTGCTTTGCCAGTGAAATTTATTTTCCCGCCAATTTAAATGGAACTCAAAATATTGTCGAAGTACTTCTGCTTTGGAAGACGGAGAAACAATCGCAAACCGATCTTTTGGAAAGTATCGAACTCGAAGATAAAACTTGCAAAATCATCTGTAAAGCACAGAAATGCGTGTGTAGAGCGTATATTTGCTTTTCAAAGATGTTTTTTGATAATATTTCAAATTGTAGGTATTAACACCTTGAGTCATCTGAAACAGGGGCGGCCCACTTCAGTTTTCAAGTTGTCACTAGCGTATTTTCCAGTGTTGTTTTTCCACTTAGCTTCTATTGCAATTGCTATTCGTTGTATAATGTATGCTCTTCGTTGGGAGCAAACGGAAGGGTACTACGTCAAATATTTGATTTCGTTAGTTACTTCAACAGTTTTGGGGCTGATACTCAGATACACTCTCATTTTTAAATTCAAGAACATAAAAAGTGCACTGGATGATTTAATAGAAAGCAACAAAAACTACTTCGCAAACTTAAGTACGCTTTTCGCAGAGGTAATATTTCGTTCTACTATCTTTTGCACAATATTGTATAACATTTCTCGCCTCGGCATTTTTCTTTGTTCCACAACTGGTCGCGCTGAGAGAGAAGATATTTTTCGTGAAATTTTCAGCCTGACAACTAATTCTTCAATTTTTGCCGATGCGGTGTCTTGGCTCTTTCTTGGCTTATGGGTTCCCACCTTGAATTTTGTTCCAACTTTCTTTTCTGTTTACTATGTGTGTGTTTGCTGCCTGTTAACATTAATTTTCAGAAATTTCGAAAAAAAATTTCTCATTCGGACAAACGAAACATTTTCTCGCTGTTTGAAAGAGTACGATAAATTAGCTAATGCTGTAATGATCACTGATACGGCTCTTAGTCTTGTGTCATTCTTATCGATCATTGATGCATCGATTTTTATATTCAAAGGAATTTATACGATTTTCTTCGACACTACAGAAGATTCTTATTTGTTTGTTTTAATTCTTTTCGATTCAATTTTCTACACTGCGTGCGTTTTAGCTATGATGTATTCTGCTGCTAGTGTCCATGACGCAGCTATGAGTATTCGCGAAATTATATACAGCAGGGCAATGAATTGCTCTCAATCAGGACAAAAGTCACCGATCAAGATGAATATTCATCTAAAGAAACCTTGCCTTACTCTTTTCGGAATGGTTGATTTGAAGAAAAGTACGCTGTTGACTTTTATTGGTGCCATGATGACATACAGTGCTTTGTTTGCCACAATTCAGCGTACCAGTAGTTTGTAATCTACGCGTCTTTCACGTAGTTTGTATACTATGCGTCTTTCATGTAGTTTGTAATCTATGCGTCTTTCAATTGAGTGGTTAAGGTTTAGCATAGATTCAAGGTTAAGTTTCTGTCAATAAGGTTCAGCGTACCAGTAGTTTCTAATCTATGCGTCTTTCAGTAGTTTCTAATCTATGCGTCTTTCAGTAGTTTCTAATCTATGTGTCTTTCAATTCAGCCGTACCAGTAGTTTGTATCTATGCGTCTGTCATGTCCAACGTACTGACGCATTGATTTGAGCTTTAAGTTATTGCTTCAGGGGGAATTGAGAATGATTAACATTTGAATAATAGTCTTAAACTGTTACGAAAAAAGATGCGTAGAAATATCATTCAGAACTTATGACAAGTAATACATGTGTGTGTGTGTGTGATTTTTACAATGCGTTATCTTTTTCGTCTGGCACCAAATAAATATGAATCTGTGATCTATATCTCTATTTAAATTTCCTTTTGAGTTTCTGTTCTCTTATGTGAATTCAGTTATTTCTTGCCTAAACGTTTTCTCTCTGAATGACGCATTATTCTGCGAAGAACTTTTACATTATGGCAAAACTGACAGTGAGTCAGAGTAACATATAATCATTATATTGAATGAATAAGAAGGATAGACATAGTGGTAGTTAAAGTGTAGTTGCCGAGATTTATGCACGAAAGTTGTCGTTAGGGAGTAGATTGTTAAACGTTGACATGAAAGCCAATATTGAGATCTGTGTGATGGACGAACGAATATAAGCAAATCATTGCGAGACTGATATCTGTGTTGATTCTGATTGGAACTTCCCGTGAGTGGAACAATGAGAAGGATGAGTTCTTTTTTTTTTACTCTAGCCGCTGTTATCCTTATCCTGATGAAATATATGTTCACAAAGTTCACTACGAATATTAGTAGAGACACATAAATAAGCACGTAAACATACAGCCATTTAAAATATAACCATCATAAGTGCTCATGTCACTCTAATGGGGGAAAGGTGATTTCAGTTACTCTGAGGTGGTAATTGATAATTTCTTAAAACTGTTGGTTTTTTATTCAAAAATATTTTAATACTTTAAACCAGACATATTTGAAACTCAAACTACTGCACAAATATGTGTGCATGCTGTAATACATTTACTAGTATAATGTGAATGAAACTGTTAGGAAAGATTTTTCAGGCAGCTTTCCTAACAGTTTCATTCACATTATACTAGTAAATGTATTACAGCATGCACACATATTTGTGCAGTAGTTTGAGTTTCAAATATGTCTGGTTTAAAAATATTAAAATATTTTGAATAAAAAACCAACAGTTTTAAGAAATTATCAATTACCACCTCAGAGTAACTGAAATCACCTTTCCCCCATTAGGAGTGACATGAGCACTTATGATGGTTATATTTTAAATGGCTGTATGTTTACTTGCTTATTTATGTCTCTACTAATATTCGTAGTGAACTTTGTGAACATATATTTCATCAGGATAAGGATAATTGTGCAGGGACAATTGGAACTCACGGGAAGTTCCAATCAGAATCAGCTTAGAATTAAGATATGAATATTGTCTTTATCGGAAAATTATTCATGAAATGCTTTTGCACAAAAAATTTTAATTACAAACCTTTGATTCAGTGTGAAAATATTCATGTACCATGGTTTTGAAATGTGAATTTCATTGAGGTAGCTATTCATTCACTGCGATGCCACACAAAAAAGGTAAAAACAAAAATCCGTGTCACAGGGAAATATTCATGCAGAGCATAGGGATATCTAGAATAGATCGTGTACAGTGAATTGTATACAATAATGGAAACGATCAAACACTACCAAGTATAGTGGCATAAATAATTCCCTCTTGTTAGTTCATTCATCATTCACGCAAAGTAGTCATCTATGAATAATCATTCAGACAAATTGCTCTTCAATTTTCAGGTTAACACTACGATCACTGAGTAAATCACTAAATTGTTTACGGAAACTTGTTAATACGACCAAAGCCCTTTTAATGCCACAACTCTTTTTGGTAAACAATCCCAAAGTACCAAACTCTTTATCATTCACTGTTCATGATCAATGATTTACTACGAGCTGGCACTTGGTGAACGATTCGAGCACATCATTCAAATGAATGCAACACAAGTATCATTCCTATTCTTAAGTTTAAATATTATTTCCTAGCAGACTGCTGATTGCTCACTCACATAACGGTTGACACCCATTAATTCTTGACGTTATTTTCTTATTTGGAATTCGTTTCTGAATTCATGCGGGCATAAGGAAGTTAAACGCGCTGCGACTTCAGCGTGAGTCGCAGTAAAGGTGGACTGATGATCATTCATATAGCGGTAGCTATGAATCATTCACGGTGAAGAGTCATTCATTGTGAACGAATCGCCGACGAAGGATCCATCGCTACTACCATGTAAATTAACTCTAGAATGAAATCTTCCCATTTGGAAAAGATCCACACATCCTAGTGGCTGCTATACGCATATATTCAGCCATGAAATTCTGCGTTCCTTGGGAAAACGTTGATGCATACGCACGTGGTGCATTGCCAAGAGAGTCAGGACAAATGTTGAGAAATGAATATTTCTTATTAGAAAATATGTTCATCCACAACGGTAGCCTAATACGAAACGTTTGGTTTTAAAATACGGCAAAACATTCACATGCAATCTTGAAATTGCGAGGAAAGCATGCTTACACAGTGTCGTCTTGTTAAAAAAAGACCGGTGCTTTGCTGCGATGAAGCAAACATTTTGGTGGCAAAATATTTTCATTCAGTGGGGTACTGAAGAGTTTAGCTAGAAAACCTTATTATGCTGTCTTGGTAACACAGCGGACTTAGCGCTGGCGTATGACAGCTTGTCTGAGATCAGACCGAGTTCCAGATGAGGCATGGGGTATAACATTTGCCCCATGGCATTGATTCTAGAACCAGTGAACCAAATCAGGAATGCGTGACTGCCATATAGATTTTTTCATGGTGGTCGTCAAATCTCAAAATAAAAACACTAAATAATAAAACGTTATTTTAATGGAGGAAAATGTTTTTATACTTTTATGTTAAGCTTCAGGATCGTAATAAAAGTTTCTCGTCGCCTTCACACGGTAGAAATTCATGAGACATAAAATAAATGAAAATTAACGTATTATATTTACGGAGACATTTAAGAAGACACGGGGCCCGGGGTCTAGATAGTATTAAATATTTAATTAAATATTTAAAGCTACAGTGGTGTAATTATAAAAACGGCTTTATTAAAAAATGCATTCACTGCAAAAGTAATGCTAAAAAAATGTTAAAAATATTCGCATGTAAATTGCAGGGATTTACAGTTTATTGAACAGTAATAATTGCGAAGAGCTTATTCTTCGGAATAATAATTTTCCATGCCTTTCTTTTCTTTCTAAGGTAGCGCATTAACACTGCTCGCTGTTGCCGCTTTTTCGCATTTACGAATATTTATTTATCACATTCAAAATAAAATAAAATTTTGGAGACTGTTTATGTCAAGTAAATTTGTATTAACACTTAGCTACCTTAGTTTTCAAAGAAAAACGCATTACCTGCATATAAAGAATATGTTTCAAAGAGCTTGCACTATTTCTTAACATCTTCTTAGCATTTTTCTTAACATTTAGTTCATTCCGGTATATATGTTGGCATTCATTTTCCCCTAATTGGTGATTAAAAATTCAGATTTTCTTATTTTTTGAAATTTTCATTCCTGGAGTTTGTGCTTGGGACACGGAAATAGCAATTGAGATGCTTTGCGTTTTCTAATCCCCTTAACATTTCTGGCATCATTTGGCACAAGTTCATGGGCGCTAACCAATTAGAAAGAAGAGAATCGGAAGCATCACACACAAAAAAAAAAAAAAAAACACACACACACCATCGGTGTACTTTCTCGTTCTTCCTCTCAGCGGACACGTAATTTAACCACATGGCAAATGGGTCGATGGAAATCTGAATTTCAGATTACAATGCGAAGTTACTTCACTCGCGCCTACCTGAAATGTGTTAAAAATCTATTAAATTTCCTGCTGTTGGTTTATTAATTACTTCCGAAAATGTTCGATGTTTTTCACGAAAAACACAAATGGAAAGGGATGAGACAAAATTAATTTTACAGTGCATGATAATTACAAAATCATCGAGTTTAGTAATACCTGATACTTTAGTTTTATACAATTATTCAGCAGGTGTACTACACTTTATTTACTCAGCAGGTGTACTACACTTTATTCATTCATCAGGTGTACTGCAATTAATTAAACGAAGTTTTACGAATGTACAATTTATGCTCACACAGCAAATGCATAAAGTTAATGCAATATGCAAATGCAATTGTTAATGCAATATCCATTAACAATTGTACTACCAAATTCCGTTGACGTATCTCTATCTCTTTCTCTCTTCCGACACGACCACATGGTAAATGAGTCAATGAAAATCAGATTTCTAGATTGCACTGAGAATTTCTATACTTGAGCCAACTTGAGAAGTCTTGATGATCCATTAAATTTCCGTGCCTACGGATTAATTAATAACTTCAGAAAATGCTTGATATTAATTTTGACCAAAAATTGCTTAAATCGAAAAAGGATGAGCAAAAATTATTTTTATTGCATGGTAATTACAAAATCCTCCTCCTTAGAGATATCTGGTACCTTGATTTTAAAGCGATTACACTAATTTTCCACACAAAAGCATAGGAAGTTTGACTAGAATTGTCAACTCGATTTCTTGCATCAGAAATTAAATTTGTGTCTTCATGAAAAACCAGTAATATTAAGTCCATTGATTTCATAAATTTCGGTAAATGTTTTGAAGGTCGAGCTCTCGATGTCATGGAAATTTTTTACTCGGAAGTTTTTCAACTGAAAATCACACTCATTCCTGTTCTTGCTAAATTTTGCGACAACATCAGCTTTTGAAATCCATAAATTTCTTGGATTTTGCATAAATTTCTCACAAGTGTAAAACAGAGTCACTCAATTTTTACCTGTTGTTGTAAAGCTATTTTTTTCGATAAAGCTACTTTTACAGGAGTTTAGGAGGAGCTGTTACAAATCGGCTACTCCTAATTTCCTGTACGTGTCACTCTAGAACACGAAAATTGTATCTGACTTTGCAGAACGATTACTTTTATCAAAACGAAAAAAAGCAAGGAAAATTCGCAAACTGCATTTATGAAAAGTATTGTCATGTTATTAGTAATCTCAGTCTTTTATATATTTACATATGATGATTTAATAAACGTCTTTGTTCCACCATATTAAGTTTTTTAACAAATTAATTAAGTGAAATGAAAATTTTTCTGCAATTACTGTATGGCTGTTGAATTTATTCTTTCACTGTAAATGCATAAACTACAATTTCAGTAGCAATTTTACTACCAAATTTTATTGAAGCTGAACAGACAAGTGATGAATTGTACACGTTGTCATATTTGTGCCCGTTTTTGGCATTTCTTTAGTAAAAAAATAAAAACGAATGTTTTCTCTCTTATAATATTTCACTAACTTTCGCCCACCTATAAGCAATTCAATTCAATTCAATTTATTTAGCTGTTACATAAAAACCAAAATTATAATGTCATATAACTACGGTGTAAGTAATTTTAACAGCAAGGGAGAATTGGGAAAAGGCCACAAAAGTCCTGACAAGGCCCTGGTCTCCCTATACAAATGTAGGCAAGCCAGAGGTACACCTGAAAGCATGGCGCATCACATTCAAAGGTATTAGTAGAAATTATATTAGTAAAATTGTTTCCCATCCTCCTTTTTCTCCACCTTTGCCAACTTTTCCCACTTCCCTACTACTTTGCTCTCCTGTTCCCACTTTCCTAATTTATCCCTTTGATCCTTTAGTTCCTTCTTCACCCCCCCCTTTTTTTTTCACATTTTCCGTTTCATTTCTACTTTTTCCCTTTTTTCCCTTTTTCATATTCTTGGTAGTCCCATAATGTAAAGTTTTATTTTTTTTAAATAGATTGAAATCATTTATTATTGTAAGATCATGAGGTAGAGAATTCCAAAATTGAGGCCCAGTATAACATAGAAGCTGCTTAACATACTGAGTCCTGATAAAAATTGGTCTCAGTTGAGATCCATGTCTAGTATCATAGTCATGGGTACGTAATTAAGTTTCAATTAATGTATGATCTATATAATTTTTTATTCTCCTGTACATGGCTTTCTTCAAATTATACATGTAATTGTTTTAATGTTACTATGTTATATTTATTTGGGTCAACGCGTATATACATATATAGGTGAGTTCATTAGTGCAAAGTAAATCATATCAGAGTTCTGTTTTCATTCTAAGAGTCAAATACATTTCAAAGAGAAGTCATCGCTCTTTCCACGTTTATAAGTGAGTCACGGAATAATTCTAATCGGCCGCCACGGGAATCAAACCCTGATCTTCCATTTACTCGCCGGAGATAAGAATTTTTCCGTCACTCACTTTATAAACGTGGAAAGAGCGATGACTTCTCTTTGATGTTCCTAATTCACGTCAATTTGTGTATTAATTATTCATTCGCTTACTAGTTAATTGTTCTGTTGCTGTTTACCAACTTCGGTGAGTCCCTGAATCCCCAGCATTGTGCGGGGCTCCACGAAACAACCTGTCATGTGGTTTGGCAGTTAGTCGTTTGCGAGTCTGGATAATTCGAGGCCGCTGTGGTGCAGTAGTAGCATGTCCGGTGGGTAACCTTGACTCACTTATAAACGTGGAAAGAGCGAAGACTTTTCTTTCTCGTTGGCCACCACCGGGAATCGAACCCAGGGTCTTCCAGTTACGCGCCGGACATGCTTCCACTGCACCACAGCGGCCTTGAATTTCTCCAGACTCACATACCTTACTGCCAAGCCACTTGGCAGGTTGCTTCTTGGAGCCCCGCACAATGCTGGGGATTCACCAAAGATGGTGAGCAGCAACTGAACAAATAACAAGAAGGCGAATGAATAATTAATACACAAATGTCAGTCTTAATTATTATGAATAATTAATACACAAATGTCAGTCTTAATTATTAACACGATGAGCTTTCTGATTTTTCAGATGCATATTTTCCCATCAAGTTTATAATTGCGTTTGGCACTTTATATGAGTCTGAATGGTCTATTTTAAAAGTAATTTTTGCATTAGATTGATGTAAGCAAAGTTTCTCGTGTAGTTTTAGTAGGGGAGTGAGTGGCTTAATGTAAATGTTGTGTCTGTACAGTGTTACCGCAATGGTGTAAAAACAGAGAAACTATCGCTCTATTTCCTCTAGGTGAATATATCGAGATCTTTGAGTACGCACGCATAGTTATGTCCAATTAGAGTGTCCAAATACATATTACAAATTAGCAGAGCCTGATATAGAGCCGCATATTTATCTTTGTGTATGTGTATATTATGAAATACAAGATATAGGTAGTTAATAATATTTTGAGCATGAGTATCTTTTAAAATATGCCTCTTAATGCTCTATGCTTGGAATCTTTCCAAGCGTACTGAGTTCACCTCTGCACCATGAACACCTGCGCATCATAAGGTTGCCAGGGCCACACAGATACGGTCATGGGTCATGACCTAGTGAATACAGAACGCTTAAAGTCACTGAAAAATGAAAACTGTTCCCAGAGATTACCAGAGATCCGCTATGTAATATGTATTACTCCCTGAAAAATTTTGCTTCTATATTACACATCACATAAAATTATGAGTGATTACAAAGTTAATGTCAAAATGTGTGAGAAATGATGAATAGACATTAAATTTGCAAAGTCTCTTATTGAAACATATTAAGCAAGTAACGAGAAAATTGTGGGCATTCGTATAAGTTTACACTTCCAATCAGTTTCGTTGAGAGGATCTGATTGCATTCATTGAGTAAAGGGTACTACATTCTTACACACAGACGTATTTCCTAAGTACCATCTATTCTCCTACATAAGTTACTTCGTCTTCGGGTTTTAGAACTTCGAATTAGTTTCCAGGAAACAATATCTTTTTTTATGAAATAACTAGAGCAAGGTGTCGCTTTATCGATCACGAGGTTTACAATTTGTTTCCAAGTAGTTTTGTTGAGAGGACTCTAGAGGGGTTTAAGGCATTCACAAATTATGTATGGTCTTGGAAGACGCAGAAGAGAAAATGCAGAAATGTAGAAGAAACTACAAGAAGTTTTCCACCCCTTCAAGACTGAGTTAGTGGTCTGCTTCACATTCACACAGACCAGATTCGCAGCACACATATCTTCTTTAAATTACGCACGGCTTTCCCTTTAATTGCTGTGAAGTACTATAACGTTTTCCTCCACAAATCTCTTTCAAATTGAAATTCCTTTTTCGTCGGATAAATGTTTTTTATGAGGAGCCCTTTGTGTACAATTTATGATGTTATTTTAAACAACCCTATTTATAAGGGTTGTTTAAAACCTGGGGTCAGACACTCCTTCCTAAAATCCTCTGCATACCTCCTTTCGGGGGAAGGTACGAAATCCTACTCACTCTAGACGGGCGTTTTCGGGAGGTCGCGATAGTTTGGATGTAAGGGCGTTTTAGGCGATATTGTTGTTAAAGGGATATGGTTATTGAGTTTTTAACAATATATAGCTCAGGTAATAGAATTTAAAGAGCTGTCTTGTTGATTCTCATCACAAGTATGTGAATAATACAAAGCTGTAATATGCACGAAGAGTACCATTATTTAAAAAAACGTGATCTCCATTTCTTAAAGTAGAGAGCATGCAATTTAAGAGACACCAGCTGTAGAACAGATCCCTATGTTACGACTGCCTTAATGGGATATTCTTGGTAATAAACACAGAAAAGGCAGATGTCAGAATAAGCTTACAAATTTCGTGCAATGTGCTCTCACCGCTAGTGTCAGCATTTCATTTAAAAGTTTCATAGCCTCCAATATTTTAACGTACTTAACGGACGTGAGGTCTAAGGATGTCAGGATGTTGGTTTGTTATTATTATTCTTTGCCTGCTTTCCGTTAAGCTATTAACTATTAAAGTGAAAAGATTAAAAGTACCTAAAGTACTAATTTGTATATAATGTAATGGACGTAATGGAGTACAACTAAGAAATTGTTTTCTCCTGCGTATCTAGAATATACGCGCGATAAAGTCGTAGAAAATAATGCCTTCCCCGTGACCGAATGGTCTGGCTCCAGATAATTCATCCGAAATGGGCACGGACTTATATCCTGTATGAGGCATGGATGGTACGCTTGTCGTAAGGTGTTGTCTGTTTGCCCTTATGGAATCAGTGGCCCAAACTGAATTAGGGGCGGGGACTGCTACGAGTCCCTGAAACCAAAACAATGAAAGAGGGAGAAAATCAAACTTTTATATCAAACAGAGCAGGAAAAGCTCACAGACATTCTTCATAATTATTATAATGTTATTTGATTAGCAGCTTAGTAATGCAGATTAAATAGAACAAACGCGAACATCTGGTAAGTGCAATATCCATCTTCCATGCACTCAAAATAGATGAAATTCCAGCAGTTATAGCCGTACATCTTTTATTGTTCCATCGTAATCCGATCAGTAGCGGTAAAGGAAGCGAATGAGCAATTACTTACTCCTGACACTTACAGCATCAGGCCTGGCGATAGTCATGACATGTCTTCTTGTCATTGCGGTTCGGTAAACTATAAAAGGTGTTGTTTCCGTTGAAAAAGCAGATGGTTTCAGAAGAAAGAATGACTAAGGAAATGGCCTGGTTATACAGTATGTTCTCTTACATCGTCAAATCTGTCAGAATTTCCCGAATGTGGTTCCAAAGGCTATAAAATCCTAGATGACTTTTTACGGGTAGTCTGGCCTGAACATTGTACCATCATAAAAGCAAGAAAGTTCGCAGTCTTGTTTCTTTTGTGATTGTTTAAAATTTTGCGTTGTTATTTTCGGGTACGGATGTCCTTATTGTTCTGCGCTACTTCGGCTCCTACTATGACACTAAACGACATATGATTTCTTAAGCGTATCGTTCTCTGATACCAAAACGGTTAAGAAAGTAATCACGGTGACACATAGGTATTGTTTCTGCTCTTACTTTCAGTTTTGATTCTACTATTTCTCTGGTGTAAGAGTTAAAGTGCTCATTAGCTAAGGAGGTTGCAGAGAGTATCGTACCCCTCGCCAACACAGTGCCAGAGTGGTACGAAGTACTGGTTTCTAACCATTCGCCTTTGATGGGTCCAGGTTCGGATCCCAGACGAGACATGAGGAAAGGATGGTGTGTTTGTATTATGACAGTAGCTCTCACATTTCCCTGGAAGTGGTATTCTCAAATTATAACAATTGAGTTACTAACGGTAGTCGTTAAACACCGAAGCAGACAATAATTACGTAACTCCCGTTACAAGGCGCAATTAGGGATTTTCTGGATTTTTACGCTGGCAAACAATGCATATCTATTTCCTTTTACTGTTAAGCTAATTAAATAACTGAACAAACTCTCGATGTTGTTGTTGTTTTTTATCAATCGGCCAAATTGGTTGTGATAAAAAGATCCTCCTTCCCCTACGAATTTGTGCAATTGTTACCGCTCAATCTTTAACCTGAAAGAATGATAAAGCATCTAAATTTCTGTGGACATAATTCGTTATTGATAATCTCTTTTTTTAAAGCATGCTTTTTCATGAGGATACAGGAGTGTTGCGCTACATTGCTGCGAAGTCTTCGCCATCTTCGTTGCAAATTGGACCGAAGGAATTCAAGGAAGAACCCCTTTCTTGACTTCGTCGCCAGAGATGATCGGTGAGGTTAAGATGGTCGCTTAGCTTGTTGAAAATCTTTACCGTCATGAAACCATATAATTCTGGTATTGTTGTTCTTCACACCCAGCTGTGTGTTGTTTGAATTCATAGGAAACATTCTCTACAAATTTCAATGCTATACGATTTACAATACACTAATTTCTGAATTCCGTCGATAGCGTATCAACACTGAAGTGTCAAAAGTCATGGCAAACGTACCCGTGTAGAACCTCCTCTAGACCGGCGAAGTGCAGCAACTTGACGTGCGCCGATTCCAAAAGTGGATGCAAGACTTCTAGTGAGATTTTGAGCAATGCCATCTCAAAAGCCACCCACAGTTCTCTGGTATTTGTAGGTGTAGGATATTGGTGCGAATGGACCTTACCACCACGTCAAATAAGTGCTCTATTGGGCTCCCGTCAAGCGAACGTGGTGGTCACACAATCCGTCGGAACTGTCCAGAATTCTCCTCGAACCAACCAATTTTGGACAACTTGGGCCCGATGACATGGTGCACTGTCCACCTGGAAAATCCCAATGTTGTTGGGGTACATGAAGTCCATGAAGGGCTGTAAATGGTCACCCAGCAGAGCAACAAAGCGATTACCGGTTAATGACGTGTTGACGAGGACCAGACGACCCGAACCGTGCCATGTAAAGAAACCCCACACATGTATAGAACCACCGCTAGCTTGCACAGTGCCTTGTCGATAGCTTGTGTCCATGGCCCCATAGAGTCTGCGCCACACCCGAACCCTACCATCAACTCGTAACAACTGGTAGCGTGACGTACGCTACATGTTCCAGTATTCCAGAGTCCAATTACAGTGTTCACGAGCCCAGGTAAGACACTGTGTCCGAAGTCGTGGTGTTAACAAAGACACTCTGGTGGGTTTTCTGCTCTCATACCCCATGGACGTCAAATTACGCTGCACTGACCTGCTGGATATGTCTCTGGTACCTCCTGCATTGAATGTTGATGTTATTTGAGCCAGTGTCGCTTGTCTGTTAGCATGGACAATCCTGGTCAGACATCACTGATCACGGTCATTCAGCACCTGTGGTCTGCCAGTGCGCTGTCCATGGTGGGTGGTAAAGCCTTCCATTAGGTATTCTCGGTACACACGCGACACCGTGGATCGAGTAATGTTGAATGTTCGCACAACTTCGGAAATCGAATGTCCCATCCGTCTGGCTCCCACTAACATGCCTCGTTCAAACTCCAATAATTCACGTCGGCTTGCCATAATCCTACTGGCAGTTGTTCAACCTGACTCATGAGATTACACCTCGCAACAGGTAAAAATTCTTGCATGCGTCAAAGCGTTTATACGACTTCAGCGCCAGTTAAAAATTTGCATAGTACTATACTATGACGTTTGGCACTTCAGTGTATAAATGGTTTGCTAAAAGATTTCAGACTGTCTTCAAAAATGCATTTCATACTGGCTTAACAAAATTTGTTTAAAATGTCAAACTTTAGCATGCTATTTACGAAGATACAAGACGGAGCTCTACATTTGTTTATACGTATGATTCTCCAGCACTCCCCCCAAAAAATAAAAAAAATCCAATATACACTGAGTGGCAACTCTATGAACTCTATTATAACCACCCCCTTAATACTTCGTTGAGCCACTTTTTGCCTTTAATAATGCATCGATTCTTCGTGGCATGGACTCCACGAGATGTTGATAGGTGGTTTGTGGAAAATGAGACCATGCTTGATGAATAGCACTTTCCAGAAATGTGAGGTTGCAGGGTTGTGGATCCAGCTGTCTGATGGCTCGTTCAACTTCATCAAACAAGTTCTCGATTAGGGTAGAGATCTGGATATTGTGGGCGCCACCTAAGCAAAGTAAACTCACCGGCATGTTCCTGAAACCAATCCTGTACAATACGAGCACTATGGCAGGACGCATTATCTTGTTGAAAGTAGCCATCGCCATTGGGATAAACCATCCATATAACAGGATGCACTTGGTCCGCAACGATGTATAGATATGATGTGCCAGTCAGACGTTGAAAACAACGAATTAAAGGGCCCAAACATGCCAGGAAAACATTCCCCGAACCATAACGTTGTCTCCACCAGCTTGAAGGGTTGTAGCAATGCATTTGGGGTCTATGCTTTCGTGCTGTTTCCGACAAATTCTCACTCGGCCATCGGCATGGTGCAACTGAAAACGTGATTCATCTCACCACATAATTTTTTCCAATTAACGACTGTCCAATCCTTGTGCTCTTGTGCGAACTGGAGACATTTTCTCTTGTTAACTGCTTGCAGCAAATATGTTCGAACAGACCTTCGGCTGTCATATCCCATCCGATGCAGTGTACGGCGAACAGTGCATGCAGAGATCATTTGAGGGGCTGCACTGTTGCCCTTCTGTTGTCTGTCACCAGTCTGGACACTCTCCGTTCCGCCCGAGCAGTCATTAGTCGACGATCACACGTTGCACATAGAGACCCAGTATTTTGGCTGACAGTCCAGTCTTTAAACATTTTAACAACAGCTGCTCTGGAACATTTCACGAATGCGGCGGTTTCGGTGATACTCGCTTCATGGCTCCGAGCTCTTACAATCATCCCACGTTGAAAGTCCGTCAAATCGCATGTTTTATACATTTCGTCACCCAAAAATGACTTCTATTACTGTCGCAAGCACTAAGCATTTCCTTTTTATATTAGCCTCGACCTCTGGTGGCCACAGCGTGCAGCCATAGCTCATTTGCTTAAAACTGTCAGGTGGTCACAATAAAGTGGCCACTCAGTGTATATATACAGCATATATTATAATGCATATCATCATCATCATCATCATCATTGTCAACCATTATCAATCCACTGCTGGACGAAGGTCTCCCCAAGTTTCCTCCACAACGGTCTGTCTTGTGCCAGCCTCCTCCATGTCACTCCCGCATACTTTCGAATTTCATCCACCCATCTTCCATGTTGTCTTCTTCTGGGTCTTTTCCTGTCCCTTGGAATCCAATCTAAAATTTCGGCTGTCCATCGATGGTCTGTTCTTCTGGCAGTATGTCCAGCCCATTGCCATTTCAGGGATTTAACTCTGATCATGATGTCTTCCACTCTTGTCATTTTTCGGATCCACGTGTTCCTCTTCTTATTTCTCCTGGTTACACCAAGCATGCACCTCTCTATGGTTCTTTGAGTTGTCTGCAGCCTTTGTATGTCTCTTTTAGCTAAGGTCAACGTCTCTGCACCATACGTAAGCACTGGAAGGATGCATTGATCAAACACTTTTCTTTTAAGACATAATGGCATATTGCTCTTGAAAATTATGCTGTTTCTTCCAAAAGCTCTCCAGGCAAGTTTTGTACGCCGATGAATTTCTTCACTAATGTGACCCTCACTTGATATCTGCTGTCCAAGATAAACGTACGTGTCTGTTATCTCCAGCTTTTCTCCATCAATCGATAAATCTTCATTTCCTGTAAAAGCATTGAACATCACTTTTGTCTTCTGAAAGTTCATTTTTAATCCCACTTCTTTACTCTTGTCAGCAAGTTCCTGCATCATACTCTGTAGCTCCGATGGGGTAGTTGCAAAAATGACTATGTCATCAGCAAAACGAAGGTGGGTTAGATAATCTCCATTAATCTTTATCCCTTTGTTTTCCCAGTTCAGTGATTGAAAGACATTTTCCAATGTAGCACTAAAGAGCTTCGGAGATATGGTGTCACCTTGTCTCACTCCTTTTCCAATTTTTATGTGTGTTGTATTTTCAAATAGCAGAATCTTTGCACTTGCATTTTCATAGTTGTAATGAATAATATTAATGTATGCATCTTCAATACCACAGGATTTCAGAGCCATTGCAACTGCTGATGGTTTCACCGAATCAAAGGCTTTTTCATAATCGATAAAAGCCATGCACAATGGAAGTTCATATTCCCTCGCTCTTTCAATTAGTTCTATCAGTACGTGGATATGATCTATTGTGCTGTAGCCACTCCTGAATCCAACTTGTTCTCTCGGTTGAGCCATGTCCAGTGTTACCTTCAAGCGGTGAGAAAGAACTTTAGTGAAGACTTTATAAACCACTGATAGGAGGCTGATAGGTCTGTAGTTCCTGAGATCCTCAATGTCACCTTTTTTATGTAGCAAGATCATTGTAGCGGTGTTCCAATCCTCAGGAATTTTCCCTTCATTAAGGCATCGAGTGAAAATTTGGGCGATAACTGTTTCGATTTGTCCACTTGCTTCTTGTATGATGTCTACAGTAATTCCATCTTCTCCTGGAGCTTTTCCCCGCTTCATGTTCTTGATTGCATGTGTAACTTCTGCTGGAAGGACTGGAAGAACTCTGGTACCTTTCATGATGCCTGGAGTACATGTATCATCCCTTTCATATAATTTGGAGTAGAAATCTTTCACTCTTGTCAAAATTTCGCATCTATTTCTTGTTACAGAACCATCTTCTTTTCTCAGTGCCATTATCTGTTTTTTTCCCTTACTGAGATGTCCGTTTGCTATCTTTAGGCTTTGGTTGTTTTCAATTGCTTTCCTTACTAGTCCACAGTTGAATTTCCTTACGTCTTCAGTGATACTTTTTCGTACTGTCTTGCATAGCTCTATATATTCCACTTTGGAAGTCACATCTTCTTTAGTTGTCCTCATCTCTCTTCTTTTTTGCATCAAAATTTTGGTTTTTCCTGATAATTTGTTCACATGCAATTTGTTCTTAGACCCAGCTAATTTTGTTGCTGTTTCCATAAGAGCTTTGGTTACTTTTCTGTTAACTTCAGAAATGTCCACTTCTTCCGATGTTAGGCCTTCTAAAGCAGAGAATCTGTTCTTCAGTTCCAATTTGAAGGCATTATGGTGTTTTTTACGGTTGGTTATGTCAATACATTTTGTTTGTCTTATGAGCTTGCTACGTTTGAGTTTAGTGTTGAGGTGCATCTTACATCTCACCAATCTATGGTCACTGCCTGTGTTGAACTTGTTTAGCACACTGCAGTCTTCTATGACGAATTTTTTGTTACACATAATAAAATCAACTTCACTTGTCGTCCCATTTGGATGTCTCCATGTCCATTTCCTGTGTGGCTTTTTCTTGAAAAAGGAGTTCAAGATGAAAAACCCTTCTGCCTCTACAAACTCTACGAGAGTATTTCCACGCTGGTTTCTGTTGCCGTGACCGAATTTACCTACTGAAGTTTCATTCTGTTGCCGTTGCCCTATTTTTGCATTGAAATCTCCCATAATTATCTTCAAGTGCTGCTTACCTTTATTATTTAGATCACGAATTTCCTCATAAAAGTTTTCAATTTCTTCTTAAGGATGACTTGTGGTGGGTGCATAAGTTTGAATAATCTGAGCCTGGTATCTTCTCGAGAGTTGGATAACGAGTCGTGCAGCTCTGTCAGAGGAACTTTCAACTTCTACAACTTTATCCTTCAGTTTCTTGTTTATTATAAATCCAACACCACTAGTTCTGCCAGTATCTGTCCCACGATAGTAGAAGAGATGTCCATTTTTCAGTTCAATGAGAGCTTCTCCTTTTCTCCTTAACTCACTTAGCCCGACGATGTCCCACTTGATCCTTTGTAGTTCCTCTTCCAATTCAAGAAGCCTTGAATCAGAAGATAGGGAGCGTCCGTTATACGTAGCCAAGGTCAGCATCAGATGGCAGCCTAGTCCGGTCCTCCGGGGATTCTTAGCACCCTCTGCCTTTATGTCGCACTGGCCGCTGCCTTGGCTAGGTACATTCCAGCTGCCGGAGGCTGAGGGGCCAAGATTTAAGTTGTGGAGTCATTTTGGAGGTTTGGCCATAACTCACCACGCTGGCCAAGCGGGTTGGTGAGTGTGGGATAGCATTTCCTCTAATCCCGATGGTATAGTTATACCGCTATTGGCGGTAGTCTGAGCCCCTTTAGTGGGAACAGGATGTACCACGATAAGGCGGGGTTGACATTTGTCAAGGAGAGGCTGTGATGTTACGCATCACCTGACCTTACATCCCTAATGCATATATATATATATATATACAAAAATAAAATACAAGTACATAACCAAGATCAAAATCTCAACAAATGTACCCAAAAAGACAATACACATAAACGGAAAAAATATGTATAAATTAACCCGCAAATAATGCAGATACACTAACCTTCGTCATCAGGGAAGCACCTGTTATGCATGTGGCTTTTCTGAGACCAGAAAAGGGACGGATAAGCGTCAAAAATCCCCCTGGCCGTGCTTCCAAAGCCACAGAAAGAATGCAAGTGAAACACACGGCAGCGCCCCACATCGTAAGCTAACAGCCGAAGCCTGGACACAACCAACATCAACAGAAGTAGCGAGACAGAAAGGCATATCAACAGGACCCGACGTACAGATAAGAATGGGCACCGCCGCCGGAACTAGTATGCAAATATAAAGCTGTGTTGTGTGTAAAAGTATGTTATATTAAGGAAAGTGCAAGTGACCCACCATTCAAAAAGTATAACCTATGTATTAATTTTGTAGGATAAATTGTTAGAAGAACGTATATTGTCAGCGGGAGCAGAAATAACAGAATCAAAATAAGAGTTCCTAATAAGATATGAAGCAATAAATCTGAAAAGGGACTTCATTGATAAATAAGCAATGAAGCAGAAATTTAAGATTCTTACCAATGTTTGCGGAAGTGTTACAAATTTTGTTAACACGTAGAAATTGTGATATAATCAAATTTCGGTGTGTGATGACAGAAACGTTAGAAGTCCAGTGTGTAAAGAAATTTATATTGAAATCAAAGCCACGGCGCTTTTCAGAAAGATCAACAACGACACCATGATCATCACTCAAAGAAACGCTGAAGTCTTAATAATGCACCACCAGTTTGATGCCGGGTACATTCCAAGATGAGCTCATTAGGGTAAATGGAGCGTGCCAAAACGGAAAAATCAGAATAGTCAAAAACTATCAAATCGTCAATAAAACGAAAGAAATATCCAGAATTTTGGGTGATGTGAGTCATAAATTTGTGTTCATAATAATGCAGATACATGTTAGCCAATAAATTTGAAAAAACGCTACCCATAGGTATTCCGGTAACCTGAAGAAACAGACCATCACGCATGTTGATATAGTTGTGCAAGAGACAAAACTGTAATTTAAGTGAGTCCAACGCGACTTAGTTATGTTGAAATCTGATCCATACTGCTCCATAAGTCTGTCACAAACATCAAGTAGGTCCACGAGAGGAATAGACGTAAATAAATGTTTAAAGTCATATGTCTCAATCGTTCTAGGTTGAAATCCAGTTCGAAGTAGTTCCAGCACTTTTGAATTATCATAAATGATCCATGTGTTATTTATACAGTTCAGTAGATTACTCAACACTTTCCCGAAGATTTTTCCAGCCTCTGAAACATAGGTATTTCTTGCATCAGTAATGAACCCAGTCAGCGTTTTGTGAAATTTTGATGTCACAAATAAAAATGGAAACGTAGTGACAATGTTACCAATATTTAACCGTTTATGTAGAGCTATACACTTCTTGAGAATAATGTTCCTGTTGATAGAAACCTTGTTAAAAGTTGCACTATTGAGTAATTCGTTAGCAATAGGATCAAGATAAAAATTTCTGCACCATATCGCAAAGTTTTTACTAGCCTTGTAAACGGAGTGATAACAAAATCCTTCTTCAAAGAACGCATCTGTACTTGCAGCCTGGTGAACTCCCTGGCACAACCAGTGGTGAGAAAAACCAATACTTTACGCTTGAAGTCTCTGTATACACAATCCATCCAGTGTATAAACATTTGGTAAGGTTGATGATGGCGGTATGAAAGTCTGAGCACAATGAGGCTCATTTATTGTGTCTGAGCACAATGAATGAGCCTCAGGGTGTTGCCTATGTAAAATATTTTTATAGTAGCACATATATATATGCACTAAATTAACAAAAGTCACCGAAAACCCTTCAAAAGCAAATGAACGGATACGCTGCGTTGTTAAGATGCGCAGTACAGCTGCAAACGGTATAAAACAAGCTTGCAGCTGACCGCGATTATATCGCACTGTGATGTCGAGTGAAAATGTCGCGGAGGGAGAGAACTGACTTTGAGAAAGGAAAGATTGTTGGCTGTTATATTAGTGAGTTGTCCATAAGAGAAACCGAGAGGCGTTTAAACATACCCAAGTCAACTGTTTTGGATGTACCGAATAAGTGGAAGACACGTTGCGTACCTGAAGCAGCAAAACGTACCGGCAGACCAAAGAAAATCAGTGATAGAGGACGTCGAAGCCTCAGGAGAGTCGTTACAGTTAATTGACGGAGTACTGCACAAGACCTCAGTGTACAGGTGAGTAAAAATGATGGAACCTCGGTATGTACAGTTACCATTCGCAGAGAACTTCATTCCATGGGTTAACGTGGTCGTGCGGCTGCTCATAAGCCTTTCATCTCCACTCGGAACGCTACTCGTCGTTTAGCATGGTGTAAAGAACATTTATCGTGGACCGTCGATGAACGGAAACGTGTCCTATGGACTGATAAATCCAGATACACGATTTATCAGTCTGATGGATCCCGTGTGTGGGTATGGCGATAGCCGGGGGAACGCTATTTACCACAGTGTACTGTTTGTACGGTCAAGTTTGGAGCTGGCAGTGTTCTCGTGTGGGGGTGTTTTTCATAGTATGGTCCCGGCCCATTGTTTATCGGGGACAAACCTGTTAACCAGCACGTCTACCTCGATATTCTGGACAATTATGCCCTACCAACTCTGTGGCGATACTATGGAACAGAGCCTTGTTGGTACCAGCAGAATAATGCACCGAGCCATAAAGCAAGGACTGCTACGGCGTGCTTTGACGATAATTCCGTATCGTGTGTGGTCTGTCCAGCACAGAGCCCTGATCTTATCTATATTTATATCTATCTATCTCTCTCTATATATATATAGAATGAAAACATTACAACAGAAATACAAAATTTTTAAAAAGAGAACTTCAAAACACGTGAAAACTAAAACAGGTTGCCGTCATCAGGAGAGCATCATCCTGTGGAAGTGGCCTTTCTAGTACCAACAAAATGACAAGGCAAGCCAAAATTGTCGGTTTGTCATGCTCCCTAGGCCAGAAAACCAAATTCTAATACGCACAAGAATTCCAAGAATCAAATTTATAAAACTAAAAAAAGTAATTAAAAGCTTACCGGCAGAACAAAACCACCATTACAAAAATCAAACAAAACTGAACAGAGCACCCACAAGAACCTAAATATATACACTGATATAAAAGGTGGTCACGGTTAATCAGCTACCTGGTAAGCCAAAGAATGTGTGAATTGACAAGATGCAAAACTGTGTATGTAGATAGGATCTTCAGGATCTTCAGACCCACCAAATAGCACTTTATGTTGCCTATATACTTAAAATTGTTAGGTCCTAGGTTAATAAAGCATGTCAATGTGCAATTTGAAACTCTTGGACACCGAATTATAATTCAAAATTAAATGGTTAAAACGATGTCTTAAGAAATTTTTAGGAAAGTTGTTAGATTGCAGTTTAGAAAGAAGAGCTTTCAGGTTTTTTACAAGTAAGAGCTGTGTAGAGAAAATTTTAGCCATTCTATGAAACTAAGAGATGAGTAGATTGCGATGTATAACTTTTGAAATGTTGGGTGACCAGTGAGTGTAGTGAATGATATCAAACTCAGAGTTTCTTTTATCAAATAAGTTCACCACACCTCTTCCCTCCTCGCCCACATCTAGAATAGCTAGAATAGCTAATATCTGCTCTACACAGCTCTTACTTGTAAAAAATCTGAAAGCTCTTCTTTCTAAACTGCAATCTAACAACTTTCCTAAAAATTTCTTGAGACATCATTTTAACCATTTAATTTTGAATTATAATTCGGTGTCCAAGAGGTTCAAATTGCACATTGACATGCTTTATTAACCTAGGACCTAACAATTTTAAGTATATAGGCAACATAAAGTGCTATTTGGTGGGTCCTTAATAACTGAAGATCCTATCTACATACACAGTTTTTGCATCTTGTCAATTCACACATTTTTTGGCTTACCAGGTAGCTGATTAACCGTGACCACCTTTTATATCAGTGTATATATTTAGGTTCTTGTGGGTGCTCTGTTCAGTTTTGTTTGATTTTTGTCATGGTGGTTTTGTTCTGCCGGTAAGCTTTTAATTACTTTTTTTAGTTTTATAAATTTGATTCTTGGAAGCCTTGTGATTATTAGAATTTGGTTTTGTGGCACAGGGAGCATGACCAACCGACAATTTTGGCTTGCCTTGTCGTTTTGTTGGTACTAGAAAGGCCACTTCCACAGGTTGATGCTCTCCTGATGACGGCAACCTATTTTAGTTTTCACGTGTTTTGAAGTTCCTTTTTTAAAAATATTGTATTTTTGTGCTGTAATGTTTTCATTCTATATATGCTACTACATGAGGTTTAGCTGCCTTCGGCGCTTCTCATGGTATTAGTCTTTTTGTCTAATTTCTTTTGTGTTATAATTTTTTTATAAAGCATTTTTTTGTTTTATTTGTATACAATTTATTATATATATATATATATATATATATATTACAAAAAGTCCCATTTTTACATTAAACTGTAACTATTTTCATGCTTTTTACTAGCCACTCCAAAAACAAGGTACTCTTTGTACATACAAAAGTATCTCAGTAAGTTATTTCAGTATGATTTTTAAAACAGAGACGCTTACGATACTTAAATTATTTAATTACGTCAGATTTAATCATTAAAATAATTAAATCATAAAATAAATTGTTTATGTGTGCGATAAATCAGTTTTGAACGATGACGAGAAATTTATGGGTACATGTATGCTATGATGCTAACTTTTGACTTCAGACTGATGCTCTTTGTGAATCATTTTCGAACTGAAGAGAACTTATGGCGACCTCCTTTTTGTAATAATTACTTTGTAGAATCCTGGCCTTTATTATGAAACTGAGCACAAGTGTACATTGTATTTATTGGTATTTCTTATTATAAGAGCTGTTGCATGTGGTCAATTACAATTTCCAGAGTCAATATGACAAATGTCCTTTCATTCCATTGCTGATGTAATTGCTTTATAGTCATCGCATCTACACTGCTGGCCACCCAAAATACAACAGCAAGAAGGACACGAGATAGCAAAGCCAGATTTACTGGACACATAACAACAGATACAAAGATGATACGATTGAGCTTACAGGCCCGTGCGACTTGCGGAACACGCAAATATCAATAGTTCATGTGGCCCCCATTGTTGGCAATAACGGCCGCAACACGCCGCGACATCGAACGAAAGAGGCTTTGCATGTGGGCTTGGGGTATATCGGTCCAGGCTGCTTCCACACGTTGCCACAGTTCATCAGGCGTAGCCGCGGGTGGTGCTTGCCGAGCCACTCAGTTGCCGATCAGCGACCAGACGTGCTCGATGGGCGACATATCGGGAGAATAGGGGGGCCACGGCAGCAGTGGCACCTGAAGGGCCGTGAAGAATTGTTACACGATGCGTGCCACGTGAGGGCGCGCATTGTCCTGTTGAAACGTGGCCGCTGGCGAGTCTTTCAGGTAAGGGAGGACTACATTCTTCAAAACGTCGAAGATGTAGCGGTGGCTCTTGAGTGTACCGGCGGTGCGTACCAGAGGGGTGCGGGTGTCATATCCAGTTGCGTCCCAAACATGATTTGCATATCGCCAGGCGTCGGACCGGTATGGCAATGCATAACGCCAGGCGACGGACCGGTATGGCAATGCATAATGCAGGCGTCATACAGTCTCTCGCCGCGGTGCCGTCACACGCGGATCCGATCATCGTGGTACTGCAGGCAGAAGCGGGATTATTCGCAGAAGACAACGTCGTGCCATTCCGTAGTCCAGGTGCGGCGTTCAACGGTCCACTTCCGCCGCACTCGCCGGTGGTGTAACGTCAATGGTAATCAGAGCAATGGGCACGGTGTAACAAGTCTCCGCTCCTGCAGACGACGTCGAACGGTATGTTCTGACTGACACAGGTTGTTGTGCAACACACCCTAATTCCTGCGCTAACGTTCGTGATATGGCGGTGCGAGCCATCAATGCCCCCGCACAGCATGCCGGTCCTCTTGTTCGGTGGTGTTCCGCGGCTGCGGCAATCGCTCACGTCTGTCCGTCCGTCTCTCCTGCACCCATCGAATCCATACTCGTCTCACTGTGGCTGGATGTCGTCCCACAAGGGCGCCGATGTCTCGGTACGATAAACCGCTGTCGTGATCAGCCACTATTCTTCCTCTGTCGAACTCTGAAACGCGCTGGAATGACTGCCGTATTCTGCGACGACGCATCAGGAAGCTTCCCACGCACAGGTCCGGCAGCACAACACACTTCCACTACTTACACCCCGCCTTCTGTGCACCTTTATAGTGCTTTTCGGTGGCGTACCAGGCGCACATGATTTGCATGTGCCCGGCAATGCTAATCATAGTGCTTCTTGGTGGCGTGACTGGCGCACATGATTTGCATATGCCCTGCAATGCTAATCGTTTGCGTGTCCTCTCGCGGGCGACGCATGCTGCGAATTTCAGGCCAATCGGATGCTTCCTTCTTGGTGTTGGATTTTTGGGTGGCCAGCAGTGTATTAAGTAAAATTACTGAGAATGATGAGTTTCTTATTATTAGAATGATGGATGTTTTTTTTTTATTTAGTGATTACTGGAATGATTATTGTATAGTTTTCAGCTATAGAAACATGTTGCGTCAGTTATTAAAATATTTTAAGGAGCATGATGCAAATATTAGGTTGAAGAACTAATGAACTGGTCTGTTGTTGCATTTTCAAGACGTAAAGAACTCACATTGTAACATTTTAATTTTGAGTCCTTTGTTTTACTGCCGTAGCGGAGTGGCATGAAGCCCTGTTTTCTAGCCATTCATCCAAGATGGGTGCTGGTTCGATTCCCGTGTTGGGCATGAATTGCGCGTTTGTCTTATAGCACTTGTTCCTTTCCTTCCCTGGAACTAGTGGTCCTAAATTAGAAACGAGCGACTACCTATAGCTCACTGACTTGCTTACGGTGATCGTTATATCCCCCAACCAAAAAAACAACAACCTTTATTTGATATCGTTGAATAAATCACGCTTCGCACTATACAAAAATGTCTGAAATTTACAAGCCATTTCCTTGATTCCTTTCGTGAATTAACGAAGCATATCACAGATACCTTTTCTGTGAATGACGAAAAAAAAAAAAAAAAAAAACCCAAAAAACCTGAATTCCACGGGTTCTTCGTAAGCCAGGAAATTTCAAAATTTTCAGAAACCTTTCCCGATTCCTTGAATACATTAATAGAAAAAATTCTGTTCTGACATTTTCCGTATCAATATAACGGAAACTTTCTGGTAATAGGAGTGATTTCTAGGAATACTTGAGATTTTGTTAACAACTTAGAATTTAAATCGTCTGTCGTAGGACTTGATTTTGAAGTTCCATAGAGACATCGGATATTGTGCATAGCATCTCACATGAAATTTTTGTTATTGTGACACCAGATATTCCTTCGCCTATCCCCCTATTTGGTGCAACAGCTGTTGTACATTGTGTTACCGTAAGAAACCGGGTGCTTAAATTATTATATACATTGAAGAGCAATTGAATTAGAGATACCTGTCTAGTAACGTAGTAACGTGTAGCACCACCTTTCGCCCTGATGACGGCAGCGATTCGTCTTGGCATGGACTCGACAAGACACCGGAAGCATTGGGAAGCCATACGGATCCACGACCCCTGAACAAGCTCCCACAGTTCACGAAGATTTGATGGAGGGGGTCAGAGCCACGAACATCTCTCTCGATGGCATCCCGGATTTGCTCGATGGGATTGAGCTCAGGTGACCTCGCTGGCCAAGGAAGCGAGGTCACGTCGATGGAGTGTTCATCCAACCATTCGGATACAATTCGGGATGTTGAAGACGCACAAACGGGAGCAAATTGTCGTACAGGATATCCCGGTAACGTTGACCTGTGAGGGACGATGTCTCACGTACCAGGGGCCCCATTTCAGTCCACGTAAACAGTCCCCAGACAAAAATGCCACCCCCACCAGCTTGAAGAGTACCCTGCTGGCAAGAAGGATCCATCGCTTCATGTGGCTTGCGCCGTACTCGTATCCTGCCATCCGCATGTACCAACATGAATCTCGACTCATCTGTCCAGGCAACATTTTTCCATATGTCTAGAGTCCATTGGCGATGTTCCCGCGCCCATGCTAATCTTTGCACCCTTGTGATATGCAGTCAGCAGCGGTACCCTCGTGGGACGATGGCTTCTGTACCCCATAGCGAGGAGATGGTTCTGGATGGTGTGGCTGCTTACACGTTTTTGTGCACCAGCGTTAAATTGCCGAGTGATTTCTTGCACTGTGGCCCATCTATCCGCTGTTACAATGCGAGCTAGCCAACGATGACCCCGCTCATCCACACGCTGTTTTCCACGGCAGTTTGCCCTTGCAGGCATAATTTTACCGGATTCGTGGTACACACGGTGCACCCGTGACATAGTGGCTCGTGAAAATCCCAGTGCCTGCACGACTTCCGAAATGGAGTGACCCATTCGTTGGGCCCCGACATTTTGCCCACGATCAAATGCGCTTAGATCCTTCGTCTTACCTCTAATGCGTCCGTCCGACTCTTACTGATTCCCGTCGCATCACTCCTTATATTGTTGGATCGCTGCATATGTCATGTCGTTTCCGTTTACAAGGCCGCCCACAGCGCCACATTTGCATGACGCCAGCTGTCTCTAATTCAATTGCTCTTCTGTGTAGGTGGTTGTATGATGTCTATGTATCAGTCTGCGGACTCTTTAAGACAATACCTGTCAAAAGTAAATTTTGTATTTAGGGATTTTGTGAAATAATTATCTAAAGTAGTACATTTCACCTTCTCTTAAACATAACTAAAAGTCATAGACGGTTTAATGCGATCTCAAGTTCCAGGGCATTCTTTTGCTTCGAAAAATCCCGATGAAAAACGTGTACTAAGTTTTTAATAAGTCTTCGTACAAAAAAAATATTGCAAGCCTTCTCAGGAAAAGAATAAGTTCCAACATAAAATAACTAATTAACCCGTGTTAATAGCAAAAACCATTTCGTCATCGCGGGTTTCGAGTCCCTCTTCATTTCTATCTTGTACGTGGCATTGCGTTACGTGTGCTCCTAGCTTAAGGGGTAGCACGCGCGTCTGTCGTTGAATGTGTAATTGGTGGGATCGTCAAGGGCAAAGGAAAAGACTGTTTAAATTCATACGTCAGGAAAAAAGAATATCTGCTAAAAGGGAAGAAACTTTCAAAATCTAAGGTCTTGCAAAATTTCTATATAAATACGGAAAATCCCGAAACTATGACTTTTCTTCAATAAACAGAATTACTGACAACGAGAAATCTGTCAAAATACAGAAGTTGGAAAAAGCAGGAAACTTTTAAAAACAAAAATTTCTTTAAAGAATATACACTAGGGTGTGCCATATAAAAACATTTTTTAACTTGCATATCGCCTAGTACCGAAAAGTTGCCATTTGGGTCAATAAGAATTACAAAAATGATTTTTTTTTAAATTGATCAATATCGTACGTCTCCGCACGGCACACTAATTTCGCGGTTTTCCGATCGCTTGGGCCGAAAGCCAAAACGGATCAAATGTTCTTGTAATTGAAATCGAGTAAACCCTAGTGCGGAAAGGTGTCCTTTTGTGTTTCTAATAACAGGGCAAAAAAATTTTGAAGTTGATCAATATGCTATGTCTCCGCACTGCACCCGAAGTTCACCACTTTCTTCCCACAATTGGCCCGTAGACCGAGGCTAGGCAAAGGAATCCTGGCATGTAAGACATCGGAAAAATCCGTAGGAAATTGCAATGTTCTAAATGTACCATGCGTATGCATTATGCAGTACACTCAGTTTGCTTTGCAATGTGTAGCGTGTAGCTCTTTTCGTGCTTCCAATGTCACATATGGAAACAACCCAGAACTCCCCACGAGGAGGTGGCTACACTTCGAGTTCCACCCACCCTCCCTCCAGCACAGAATTTTATTGCTACGTGGTATATCTTGTTCGGTAATCCGATTTTCTCGAAAAATGTGACATTAATTGTCGTGTTGCAATTGTTGCTCTTATGAACGAATCTCTAGCTTCAAATTCACAAACTGAGGCAGCTGCTTCGGTCACCAGTTTCACGCAACGTTCCACAGCTTGCGTGTGGCAGGGAAACTTGGTAATTTTTATCGCCAGCTGCGTCAGAAGTTGCGACTAGTCGATCCAGATCTTCGCCTGAGATGTGTTTTGTCAGACTGGTTCGGTAAGACGCATGTTAGTTGAATCGATCATCTCACAACATTCATTAGCATCCAAATTTAATTGCGGCACTTTAAACTCCCTTATGACATCACTCATTTGCTGTTGTCTAGCTTTCTTTATTTTTCTCCATCCAAGATCTCTAACGTGGGCGCGTTCGTCCGCAATCATACTTAGCAATATATTCTCTGGGTGTCTGAAGAACGCGTTTCTCTTGATCACTGCATCAATGATTACTTTGCACTTCAAATCCATAAAGCGCGGTAAATTATCAGTTTCCAAAAGTGTTTGGCCACTTCTGCGCACGAACTGCGAACTTCTTTATGGAAAAGCAGACCTTGGCATATACCTTCATTATGTATTTAGCAACACAGATCAAAGTTTGCGATAGGTTTTGAGTGGCGTCATAGAGGCGCATGACTCTGTTAGTTGTCGTCAGCCACCACGAATGGGACAGTGGTCGCGGATTTCTTCTAGAAAGGCTGCTGACATCACAGTTTCGCTGTTACACGGCGCAACAGATTTCCAGTAAATACTGCTGGTCGGTACGCACTTCACATGTATCCTGCACGTTTTTCATGTGTTATGTCCATTCTACATGAATAGCTGCAAAGTCAACTACTGGGAGGTTTTCATAGCCGTCGAGAGCTGCCCCAATCTCTTCTGAACGAGTTATAGGATGCTTCCAAACACTTTTGGAAACGGATCAACTTATCGCGCTTCATGGATTTGAAGTGCTAAGTAATCATTGATGCAGTGATCACGAAAAACGCGTTCTTCAGTCACCATGAGAATATATTGCTAATTATGATTGCGGACGAACGCACCCACGTTAGAGATCTTGGATGGAGAAGAATAAAGAAAGCTAGACAACAACAAATGAATGATGTCACAAGAGAATTCGAAGTGCCGGAATTAAATTTGGATGCTAATGAATATTATGAGATGATCGATTGGACTAAAACGCTTCTTACCGAACCACCCCTGACAAAACATATCTCAGACGAAGATCTGGATTGACTAATCGCAACTGTTCCCGCAGCTGGCGAAGAAATTACCAAGTCTCCCTGCCACACACAAGCTGTGGAACGTTGCGTGAAACTGCTGACCGAAACAGCTGTCTCAGTTTGTGGATTTTAAGCTACAGATTCGTTCATAAGAGCAACAATTGCAACACGACAATTAATGCCACATTTTTCGAGAAAATCGGATTACCGAACAAGATATACCACGTAGCAATAAAATTCTGAGCTGGAGGGAGGGTGGGCGGACGTCGAAGTGTAGCCACCTCCTCGTGGTGAGTTCTGGGTTGTTTCCATATGTGATATTGGAAGCACGCGAAGAGCTACACGCTACACATTGCAAAGCAAACTGAGTGCACTGCAAATGTACACACATGGTGCACTCAGAACAGTGCAATTTCCTACGGAGTTTTCCTATGCCCTACATGCCAGGACGCCTTTAGCCAAGACGCCTTGGGCCTACGGGCCAAATGTGAGGAGAAAATGGTGAACTTCGTGTGCAGTGCGGAGACATAGCATATTGATCAACTTCAAAACTTTTTTCACTGTTATTGGGAACGCCAAATGACATTTTTCCGCATTAGGGTTTACTCGATTTCAATTACGAAAAATTCCATCCGTTTTTGCTTACGTTCCAATGCAGCCGGAAAAACGCGAACTTAGTGTGCCGTGCGGAGACGTAAGATATCAGTCGATTTCAAAAATATTTGTTTTTGTTATTCTTGGTGATCCAAATGGCAACTTTTTCGCACTAGGCGATATACAAATTAAAAAAAGTTTTTTCGGCCCACCCTAATATACACCTACCGGTAACTTTGCTGCACAGTATTTTCAGGAATTTTTGGTGAATTCACACCACTTATTCTTTAAAGTGCGTTCTTAAGTTTTCGTACTGTTAAAACATCATGGAATGAGCCTCAGTAGTTCCAGTACTTTGAGTTATCTCAGGAACAACGAGAATCGATGAAGATCATAATAACTGACATCTTGAATTCATTGCTTTTTCCGTTGAAACATTGGAGTCATTCAAAAGGTGACAGATATTGCATCATTCAAATTATTTTCCTCATAATGTCATTTTTATTACTAGGGGTGTTCAAATGAAAAGGTACGAAACGTCATAAGAACGTAACCGTTAATATATTTGCCTATTCCGCTATGGGAGAACGTAGCGACACATCTAGGGATGCGATTGGAGTCGCCGTCGTGGATCGGAGCATGCGCGGGCGCCCGCATGCGCAGGAGAGAGCAGAGGCTCTTATAAAGAGCGCCGTCCAATTGACTACTTGTTGAATTCCTCCAGCACAGACGAACCATTAACTCCGATGTGTACTGTGAGACACTCCGAAGCCTACGCAGGTCCATTAAGAACAAAAGACCGGGGCTGCTCACGGAGGGTGTGGTTCTGCTCCATGATAACGCGCGTCCACACGTCTCCAGGGTCACACACGCGGAACTGGCCAAGTTCCAGTGGGAGCAGCTTGACCATCCGCCCTACAGCCCGGACATGTCGCCCTGCGATTTCCATGTGTTTGGTCCCCTGAAAAAACATCTGAAAGGGAAGCGCTTCCACTCGGACGACGAACTCAAGGACGCTGTGCAGGACTGGGTCTCGTCACGGCCACAGGAATTCTGGGAACAAGGAATCCTTCGGCTCGTTAATCAATGGGATCGTTGTGCTGCGACCTATGGTGTATACTTTGAATAAAGTCTTCATTTATACCCACAGTGTCGTTTCGTACCTTTTCATTTGAACACCCCTAGTAGTTGATGTGCGTCAAAAACTGATTTTGAACTTTGTTTTTTATAACGACATTGAAGGATCATTCCTGTTTTCTCTCCTACATGATTAGATTAGTGTTGGCGTGGTTATTATTAAGTGTTAAAGGGGGAGGGGTCAACTTTACAGAAGAATCGTTGTTGTTTGTAGGTTGCTGTCATTGGAGCGGGGAAGCAACTAAATAAGTATTAGGTGCTAGAATTAATTCCCGCTGTTTTTTGACACACAAACACCTGTGTGTTGCCACAGAACGGTACAGGATAGTATACTTAAAGGAGTGTCCGTTGGCAGCGACGACACCTTTTCCCACCGTTGGGGTAACAAATGGATTCCGCGGTAGAAAAATGCAGGTTCTTTCGAGGCGAACCATTCATCGAGCCATTTTTGGATATCCGCGACAGAAAGGAAGTGTCTCCAAGAGTTCCTTTACTGATTTGGCGACATGAGGTCTAGCGTTGTCGTGGAGAAGAATGACCTTGTCATGTGGGATCCAGTTTCCGAGCTTCTAGATCATTCCCATTTTCTTTAAACGTTTGCTAACCGTTGACTCATCGACCCGTAGTGTTTCAGACAACTCGTGGAGCGTCTGACATAGATCCTCGTCCAATAAGGCGTCCAATGCGCCATCTTCAAACTTTTTGGGCTGCCCAGGGCGCTCTTTATCCTTCATGTCACATTCGGTGGCTTTGAAGCGTCGGAACCACTCTATGCTTGTTGTTTCAGATAAGGCGTGTTCCCCATAGGCCTGCACTAGCAAACGATGACTTTCTGCTGCAGGTTTTTTGAGATGAAAGCAGAAAAGTAATTCTTCTCGCAACTTCTCCTTTTTTGGTACGAAACTCGACATCGTGAATGCGATACAAACTCGTGTTCTGTGTCCTGCGATCGCGTGTCACACACTGCTTCGCTCCGACTACAGACGGTACGTGCGTGAGCAAGGGAGGTCACAACGCACCACTGCTGCGCTCTATTGGGCAACAGCGGAAATTAATTCAAGCACCTAATAGTTAAACGAATTGGATATAATGACAGATGATTTTGTCCGCACATATCTTTATTCTTCAGATTGGGAGGATAGGGGATATATCTGTTAGTCTGAATAAATAGAATATATTTTCAGCAGGTGATGGATGTTTCGGGTGACTTTCTCTATGTAATTCCCACCAAAATTTCCGCTCATTTATCCAGTGCAAAAGCGTTCCTCTTTTCCTTGTGTCAGAGCAAAATCCCTTGTCGTTCTGTAACGTACCAGGAGATGTGGCGTACCTGCCAGAAGGACGCACACGACATAAAGGCAGATAGGAATCAGAATAAAATGTCCGCGTAGCTTAATTGGTAGAGCAACTTATTCCGGAATGAGTGGACCCGGGTTCGAATCCTGGCGCGGATAAAAATTGACGGAGAAATTCACTTCGTTATAGTTCTCCTATGAAATCTCCAACAAGACTCTTCGTTTATGACTACTCGGTCTCATTCCCATTCACTATCTGTCACCGAAAAAGATGCTCCTGACGTAAAACGTTGACTGTTGCTAATTTCTGCGCTCGAATTGTCCCTGGCTGGCTCTTTCTGAGGGAGAGTGTCCTTCAACGACAGGGGAATTGAGAAGGAGTGCTTTTTTGTTCGTGGAAGGCCCCACGTTCAACGAAATAGTGACTTTCCCATAGGGATTTCTGCTAAGCGCTTTTTTAACTCAGGGTGAATTTCTCTACCTTCCTTTCGCACACAAAATATCCAAAGTTACTATTTAATTATATTTTAAATATTTCTATTTAACATTATATGCGCAACAAAAATATCGTATGAATTAAAAAACGGATCACCATTGACTGAAGCATTGGAAAGAGTAACAACCAGATCAACAAATAATAACTAGGTGACATCCCATCAATGATAACGGGAAGAGTACGATACCAATGTTGTACCGAAAGTAATGCAAAAATGAGCATCGCTTTTTTTATTAACTAACAGAGGTCGCTCAAATTGCACATGTTGGTAAAGTAACTCTTCCTCTATCGTAAAACTTCTTCATTACAGGTAAATAACAAATTCCAAGCAGAAGTAACGTGCCGCCATTGAATTCTTGACGAAGGAAGGGTGCAGGCTGTTGGATATCCACAGAAGACTACAGAATATTTACGGAGATGACACCATTGACAACGGCAATGTGCACAGACGGATGAAGATGTTTAACAAAAGGGAGACCAGCATTGATGACAAACCACGCATTGGGAGACCATCACCCAGGACCACTGACACGAATCGTCAGCGAATGGATGAACGGATTCGCGCGGAGAGACGAGTGAGAATCCGTTAGTTTGTCGCAGAACTGGACTAATATATTTGTGGACTGGACTAACATTTTTGTGAATATATTTGTGGACTGTGGTCACAATGCCATACAGAAGATGGTGTAAGACTTAGGGCATCGGAAAGTGTGTGCAAAGTAGGTACCTTGGCAGTTGACACCCGATTTGAAGGAGAGAAGGGTGTAAGTCTTCTCTGATCTGCAGGAAGCGTTTGAAGACAATGAACACAAATGTTTTCCCTATCTGGTGACAGGAAACGAAAAATCAATCCATGGAATGGTGTCACACTTCTTCACCAAAGCAGAAGTTCAGGAGCAAGCTATCAACAGAAGAAAAGTCATTGTAATAATTTTTTGGGGGTGACAGAGGTGTCATTCTGCTTGATTTTCTGGAACGTGGCAGAACCCTGACCATCGAGTGGTATATTAAAACACTCGAGAAGCTTAGAGAAGACATAAAGAGGAAGAGACTGAACAAGAATCTGAAAAGGATTTGCATTCACCATGATAATGCGAGACCACACACATCTTTGGCAACAAATCAGGCGATACAGCCTAGATTTGGCGCCCTCCGACGTCCGCCTGTTCGATCCAATGAAGGACAGTCTCCGGCGACAACGATTTGATGACACGAACGAGGTGAAAGTGGCTGTGAAGAAGTGAGTGCAACAGTCCACAACTGAATGTTTTCAAAGAGGATTCGAGATTTGGGTTCAACAATGCCGCAAATGCATAGCTTGTGCTGGAGACTATATTGATGAGTACCTTGGTATAGAGAAAGAGTCACTCTACCAACATATGCAATTTGAATGACCTCTGTCAGGTAATAAAAATGTTATGCCCACTTTTGCATTATTTTCGGTACAACCCTCGTATATACAGTAACTTTTAATAACCAAGTGTGTTTTTGTTAGTGATGTCCAAATATGAAAGTATGTTTCATGAACATTACAACAATAAAATAAAGTACATTGTTTGAGGCAAGGATTCGACAATTTAAACAGGCAATCGCTCTTTCCGCTGCGCCACCAAACTGATTCAAACGTTCAGACAAAAGAAATTATACTGTTTGTGTGATTGATCAGCAGACATATAACGAAACATCGGCAATTCGCAGTACCATTCTTTGGAGATACGATTTTGGTAAAAGCGAATTCTTGAATAGTTCTTCAACGTAATATTTACATCATGTAATATTTTTGTAAGTTTACTGTCGTTTTCGTATTTTCATGTGTATACAGAATACGATTCTGTGAGTAATAATTGCTATTTCATGAAAAACGATTTGGATTCATTTTTTATTTCACCCACGCGGTGATGCTTCAATGGTTTATGTTCCTACATTGTTAGAGTAACTGACATGTCTTTTTTGGGGCGGGAGGATGGTGAAAGGGTGTTCATGGTTTCACGATTACCAGATCTTAGAGCTACATGCAAATGCCCAATATAAAACCATCTCAGAAAGGGAAGTACACTAGGATATATTATGAAAGAAATACGGGATTACGCCATATAATACAAATTTTGACTTACCATCCTTGTCACATTTACGCCAAAAATCGGGTGGTCATCTTCAAAATTTGTACTAGGATATATTGTTCGCCCTATTATTGCAGAAATATTGATTACATTATCGTTGAAAATAGAAAATTTAAACTGAAAAGAAAATGAATGAGATTCTTGGGGATGGAATAAAATTAAATTATTTGAGTTTCGCTAATGTCATGATTTGTCTAGTTGGCTACCAGACTGTAAAAGAATAAATAGTAAACAGAAATAAATAAGTGAGAAACATGCTGTCAAACTTTAGAATATATTCAAAGTTAAAATAAATATTTTTTAAACTAATATTTATATACAGAAACTTCCCGGTAATATTTCTAATTAACTGTTGAAATTAGTTCACATTGTACGTATAGTACAAATCTATACTTGAAACAAAAAACCGTAATGAATTGAGATCATTCATTTTGTGGAAGTATACATTTGAAAAGCACACAATAATTCTTAATCAACACATCTTTCTTTTGTATTTGGGTTAAACAGCTATTGTAAATAACTCACAGAGTCCCCATGTTCCTAATTTGGACCCCAGTTGAATAGAAATCGGCGGCTCTGACGACTTGGGCAACGGGGAAGGAAAGTAACAAATCATGTGATATCGCAAAAACTGCTTTAAGCTAGGCATAGTGCAAATGACGATGTCGGGAATTCTATACACAAAATGAATATTGTGAGATAGGAATGAGAGAAGAAAATAGCCCGAAATGAAATTAGATAAATTCACACAATTTACAAAAAACTTAGTGAGATAAAATGCCGAATAAAGTAAAAACAATTTTTTTTCCGAAGCCCTGGGCCTAAACTGAAAGATAATGAGTAAAGAGAAAACACGATTATTATCGTTACTGCTTCAAATCAGAAATCCAATTGATTTTTTCTTTCGTAGATTTACCTTCGGTCTCTCGTTTTTTAGCAGGCATCATGTTCAAACAACTAAGAAGTTCTTATTATGCAGTAGCCTCTTGTCTCTGATTATGACAATTTGACTAGTAGTGCAAGAGAATGTAAAGGACATGTGTACATTTTCTTACCTTTCAAGTCGGGAGTAAGGTACTGTGAGGTTTGATGAGAAGACGTTCAAGAGAATTCAGTGCGCAGAGAAGTTTTGTATACAGTAGCGAACAAAAGTATTTGGCGAAACACTTTTTCGACCATAATTTTTTTTCTGCTGGACCAAATCGAGTCATTTCGGGATATGATATGTGTTGATTCGTGGGTTACAATATCGCGTAGTTTGTATTTCGCTCGGAGCGAATTTGTCGTTCGAAATGGGCTATATCAAGAGTCGCCAATTATTACTCATTTGTTTGCTGCATGTATTATTGTTTTTCTTGTGATTTTTGTGGGTTTTGTGATGTGTAGTGTGATACTAAGTCAATCTTAGGTTTTCATAAATGGGTAAAAAGGCGGAGATCCCTGTTGGAGCTCCCCAGGCGGCCGTGAACATGATGGAATCCGGAATGCGCGTCACCGACATTGCGAGGACCCTGAAGATCCGACGCCAGTTCATTTCAGCTAGCGTGCAACGTTATAAGAAGACTGGGACCGTCGAGAACAGTCTGCGATGTGGTAGGCCTCGTTCCACTACGTTGCGTCAGCATAGACGCATTATCCGTCGATCTCGTGCTGATCCCACCTTGACTGCTGTGGATATCGCCACCGAATTCCGCGACAGCGACGACCTGAACGTCAGCCGAATGACCATCTCCCGTTGTCTCACTGCTGGAATACGCCCCACCAAGAAACCACTAATCGGAGTCAAGAATCGACGAGCCAGAGTCACGTTTCACCGCCGTCATCGACACTGGACCGCGTCGGACTGGAGTTAAAGGGCTTTTCAGCGACGTGAGCAAGTTCAACTTGTTCGGAAGTGATGGCATCCGATACGTACTGACGTCCGTGTGGCCAGAGACTCAACCCCCAGTTCATTAAGTCGACTGTCAAGCACGAAGGATGATCGCTCATGGTTTACGGCGTCTTATCTCGCAATGGAATGGGCCCCATCATCAGGATTGACGGGAAAATGACCGGCCAGAGCTACACGAACATGCTCATCAACGATGTCTTACCATGGGCAAACCAGAACATGCCACCCGGATGGATCATGCTGCAAGACAACGACCGGAAGCACACCTCCAGAGTAGCGAAGTCAGTCTTCCAGCAGCAACAGGTCACACTTCTAGACTGGCCAAGCCAATCTCCAGACCTCAACCCCATCGAGCACATGTGGCAGGAGCTGGATAGACTATGTTCGAAGAAAACCTGCCGGATTAGGGCCAGATGTTCGACCAGCTGTCAGCAGAATGGGAGCGAATTCCGCAGGTCACCGTCGAGAAGCTAGTGGACTCGATGCCGGTCCTTTGTGCAGCTGTTATTAAGTCTCGTGGTTATCCCACTAAGTATTAGTTATTGTTTTTTCGTTTTCTCGTACTTGTTTTCTGTTATCGTTGCATTAAATGAATGTGATCAATTTATTATATATGAATGTGATCAATTTAAATGAATGTGATCAATTTATATGATCTTTGCGATTAAACTGAGTACCTGATCTGTGTTAAGGTTTCCGACCCATCTGCATATGGGTCATGTTTACCACTGAATATCACATATCATATCCCAAAATGACCCGATTTGGTCCAGCAGAAAAAATATTATGGTCGAAAAAGTGTTTCGCCAAATACTTTTGTCCGCTACTGTACATTGTTAATGACAGAACGAATTTGACTGTTTAGTAATCCATTCCCATAAACTGTGCTACCAAATTTCCCCAGACCCGCTGGACTTCCAAATTTCCCCAGACCCGCTGGACTTGCAACAAATGATTAATTCACTTGCTGCTAATGCCATAAGAAATTGAAAAGAACAACCTATCACCATGTGGAGGTTGTTAAAAAAGAAGCGTACTTGTATGGTCATTATGAGCTAGCTCCAGATTATTCTATTACACACCCCGGCCACTGAATTGGAAATCCTTATGTAAATTTACGTAAACGTCACTTACGCAGCGAATATGCAAAATACAAGGTCACGTGCATCACCTCGTGATCTAGGCAACTGCCCAAGACTGCTGCTACTTGTCATTAATCGTCAATTTGACCACAACGAGAAAAACATCGGATCTTTCGGAGTTCGATAAAATGCTTACTGTGGGTGCCAGTCTGGCTGCAGTGACGATCGTTACTGCGTGTGTGATGTAAATCGCACTATGTAATGGACCACGCTTACCAAGTTGGGATTGCACAGGCAGCTGAAGGCAATGTAACAGTTTCGGGTGCGTTCACATGAGCTTTCTTGGAGTCCCTCCTAACCGTTGAGGCCTACCTCACCGGCACATGGTATATGAATATCCTTGCCAACCATCCGCACCCGTTCGTAACCATTTTTTGCGGTTTAAAGACCACTGTGAGCAACTCAATGGGCTATATGCAGTCGCCCGTCACTAATTTTGGACCACTGATTCCAGGAAAGGAAGAGAGTCATTGCCGTAAGACAAATGCAACATCCATGTCTCACCGGGATTCGAACCCGGACTCATCTTGGACGAATGGTCATAAGCCAGCGCTTAAATCCCTGCCCCACCGGGCTTCGTAACGATTCTCTTTCTGCTCCATGACGCCATCTTTCAACAGGATGACGCCACACCGCATACCTCTCGAGTAGCGACCAGTTGGCTCTAGGAACCCACTCGGGCAAACCTCAACCCCACTAAGAATTTGTGAGACAAATGGAAAGATCTATTCGAGACCGCCAAATCTCGCCGGCAACTGTGGATGCTCTACGATTTCAAACGACGACAGATGATCCTCGCATTATAGGCGTCAATACCCCCGCCGTATTTTCAACACCTCATTAACTCCTTACCAAGATATCTCGCAGCTGCTGTGAGGGCAAAAGGTGGAACAAGACGTTGTTAGGTAGGTATTTGCAATAATTTGTCCTTTCAGTTTACAGACTACCTTCAATGTGGGGAACAATAATTAAGATAGCAATACCGTCTCAATACAAGCAAATGGCATAATGCATTCTAGAAGTAATGTATTGACATATTTTGATTTTAGTAGCCAAAAGACGTCTTCACTCATTTAAAAAAGAAGCGGCATTTCGATTAATTTCGAACAGTAGGGGTAAGCCAGTTTCAGTCGTTCTTTAACACAAATTCAGATACTTTGTTTTAGTTTTCAGGGGAAACTGCTACGCATGATTTTTCAATCACTGGAAGCTATATTTTTAATTTGATGTAAAACAAAAAAAAACTGATATTTTTTAAATGCTTTCGTAGTTTAACGGTAACCATGATAAACTAACTCGAAGCGCAACAAGCAATAGCTCGTCTCAAATATAGGATAACTGGTTTCAAGAAAGGGAGAGGGCCGACGCCTTAAGACAAATATAGCACGTCATCAGGGACTTGAGTCCAGGCCCAGATCGGATGATGAGCTAAGAGCCTACGATTCTGACCACTCCGGTACCGGAAAGGTGTAATGGTTTCTCCACCATTTCAATTATTGCTTTTATGTTAAACATACCGGTTCGTACAAACAAGGTTAGATTAACATAATTAGAAATTTTGTTATCGCTTTTTAATACTTGATTCTGAATTATTGGCTTTAACTTCTGTTTCTTGTTAAGCTACTCAAGTTGAACTCATAACTTGTTCTTTATTTCAAGAAGAAGTCTTACGTTATAGAAAATTTGAGTAAATGATTAGTAGATAGCAACAACAATTGACGTTACGCTGATTTCCTGACGAAAATCCGCTGCCTGAAGCTCTTAATTCCACATACTAACTAATTTTATCGGAAAAAGCTGACGTCGTGCACTCCTAATTTTGATCTTTTAACTTGCATAAAGTACGAAAAAAGTGCTGACCATCGAAACGGCGTTGCAATCTCACTGTTTTAGCAACGTGCTTTCATTTTGTTCAAATAAAAGAATATGACTGCATTATGTTGGAAATCTAAATTTTATAATTTCTTTACATTACGAGCACGACGTGACCTCAGAATTAGGAAAACTTGATTTCAAATGACGCCTTTGCTTACACTGGATATCAAACGCGGAAGAAAGATTTTTCACTTAGCTGGATATCCAAGGCAGGAGAAATTATTTTTGCTTTAACTGGATATCCAAAGCAGGTTAAAGGGTTTTTACTTTCAATGGATATCCAAAGCAGGAGAAGGATTTTAAAACCTATGAGCTACACTTCATATGCGTAGAATGCAATGGTTGTGCTAGTAATCTTTTCAGGACAGGGATTTGACAACCACAGTAAACAGCTCTAGAGGTTCGGTCCCTAATTTGGGATCAATGGTTCGAAAGAGAGAATAGAGCCATTGCCGCAGGGAAGGCGGTCTCACCAAGCTTCACCGGGAGGTTCGAGTCCCGTCCACTCGGGCAAACAGCCAGGGGCTACGTCTTATACCACAGCGCCACTGGGACGCCAAGCAATACAGGGTGTATACACTGAAGTACAAGATTATTGTTTAATACCCAATGGTTATCAGGCACGTTCTACCCACACCTATGTACATAACTTGAGATTTCTTTGTGAACAGCTCACTGCAAACATTTCAGACGTGTACGTAACATTGATAACGGCATTATGAGAAACACTCGTGATTAATATGCGAAAGAGTCATTATGGTAGTATATGAGAAAGACTCATGGCAATATGAAAAACTCTCATCATGACTATTCAAAGCAAACAGAATATAAATTCTGAATTGGCTTGTACCACTTACTGGCCATCCATGTAACATCTCTCAGAAAACTGGAACATTTCAATCGTCCAGAAGCGGGAATCGAACGCATATGTCCCGATTTCCGTTCGATTATGCTAACGGTTACACTACCCAGGACAGGGAAGTTCAAAGCAAAGCAAACTTACCTTAGGAATCTGAACATCCTCAGAGTTTTGCTAGTTGAAGCATCCTTGCTTCCTCACAGCGTTTTGACACATCTCTCATCCAGAAACGGATCTAGGTCGGAATTCGCCATTACGTATAGATCAATGAAGAAAGAAATATTCCTCATAATACATGGGAAATCGAATCGATTTCTGCGTGTATTGTGAAGAATATTTCTTCCTTCATTGACTCATCATGACAGTGTATAGTACGACTTATGGGGCGATATGAGAAAGAGTTATTATGGTAGTATATGAGGAAGACTTTTTTTTATTGGAGGTTTAACGACCATCATGAGTAACTCAATGGGCTATAAGCAGTTGCCCGTCCCTAATTTAGGGCCACTGACTTCAGAGAAGGGAGATACCCAGCGCCGTAAGACAAACGAAACATACATGTCTCACCGGAATTCGAACCCGGACCCATCTTCGACGAATGGTCAAGCCCCCGCTTAGACAACGGGGCTACTGAGACGGCAAGGAAGACTTATCATGATGGTCGGTATCATGCAGGCAGGTGAAATCATCTTGCAAGAGGAAAATCCCGGCAATACAAGTACAATTGAATCGAGGGTGTACGATGACTGTTGCACAGACAACAAAACAAGAAGTCAGCATCCGTCCTATCGGCAGAAGTAACTAGTCTATGTTCGAGGGTAACGGCGACTGGAGAGGATTGTACGGGGAACAGATGAGCTCCATTGCGTGAGGTAACCGCGCAATACAACAGAGGATCGAGAGGAGAATTCCCGCATAGGCAGCCCGTTATACTTTGAAGCAAATTGGATATACAGCATATGTCCCTTCGTGTATCACTCGTCTCCGCTAAAAACTGACAAATTTGTCTGCAATGGGCACAGAATCACCAGAGTTGGACAATTGAGTACTGTAAGTATGTCACCTGGTTTGATAATTCCCGTTTTCAATTAGTACATGACAATGGTGCCACAATGTTTTGTGAAGAACACGAATCGATGGATCTCGACACTCTGGCGTTAACTGCGCGAAAGTATGGAGACGGTGTAATGGTATGGCATTTGTTTTCCTGACGTACATTGAGTTCCTTAATATATCTGGAACAACATTTGTATACCACGAAGTATCTTAACATCACTGCGGACCAAACATGAGAGTGCATGTGCATTATATTTTGTGATGGAAGTTTCTACTTCCTCAGCAGGATAATAGATCATGTCACATGGCCAGGTTCGTGACAGAGTGGTTATAAAAGCACGGCAATGATTTCAAAGTGCTTAAATGGATCCACTCTCCCCAGATATAAATCCAGTCGAACACCTGTAGGAGGAAACTGAGAGGCCCATTTGTAACAGAGATCTTAACATCTCGTTCCCCAGCGAGCACTCAGCACCTGAAGGGTGCTATAACATCAGTTGACTGAACATATTTTCTAAACGATATCAGCATCTCGTTGAATCCATGCTACATCGAATCAAAGATATTTTGAAAGCCAAGGGCGGCCACACACTTTTTTTCAGGTAGGTATTCATAAACATTTCTACTTCAGTGTATATACTCACTTACACTCACACATGCATCTAACAGCCAAAGCATTATGACCACCTGCCTAATGTCATGTTGGTCGTCTACGTGCGGCCAAAAGAGTTCTTACCGAGCGAGGCATGGATACCACAAGATATCTAAAGGTGTCTTGTTGTGGCACCTGGTGCCAACACGCTAGCATCAGATCCTTTGCGTGAACGATACAAGATATCTAATGGTGTCTTGTGGCACCTGGTGCCAACACGCTTGCATCAGATTATTGGCGTGAATGCTACAAGATATCTAAAGGTGTCTTGTTGTGGCACCTGGTGCCAACACGCTAGCATCAGATCCTTTGCGTGAACGATACAAGATATCTAAAGATGTCTTGGGGCACCTGGTGCCAACACGCTACCATCAGATACTTTGCGTGAACGCTACAATATATCTAAAGGTTCTTTGTGGAGCCTGGTACCAAAACGGTATGCTGCCCCGGTGGCGCAGTGGTCTAAGCGATGGCCTGTGATCATTCGTCCGAACGGAGTCCGGGTTCGAATCCCGGTGAGGCATGGATGTTGTGTTTGTCTTACGGCACTGGCTCTCTCCCTTCCCTGTAACCAGTAACCCTAAATTAGGGACGAGCAACTGCTTATAGCCCATTAAGTTGCTCACGGTGGTCGTTAAACCTCCAATCAAATAAAATAAATAAAACGGTATCAGCAGATCCTTCAACTCTTGTAAGTTACGTATTTGAGCTGCTGCAGATCAGATATGTTGTTCCAACACAACCCACAGATACTCGGTTGGATTGATGTCTGAGGAATTTGGAGGCCAGGGCAACATCAGGATTCTTCCTCATGTTCCACGAACCATTCTCGAAAAACCCGAGGAGTGCAGTATGGCGCATTTTCCTTCTGAAGGAAAGCACTACTAGAGAGAAATACCATTGCCATGAAAGAACGCACCTAGTCTGCAAGGATGCCCTATCAGAGCTATTCACTTAGTTATATTTCAGCGCTCTGTGTCAAGTTCGTTGGCCTTTGCTTGCAAATAATTTCGAAGTTCCGGCATTTTGCTATCTCGCTGCTAAGTTTACGTTTTCCCACTTTGTTTCTCATTCTGCTTTTACGACAGCGGACATTTCTTCTCCCCTGCAATTTTTACAACACGGGAAAAAATCTTACTAACCGCTCTCTTTTAGAGCCCCGATCCAAAGTTCCCTGCTTTGTTCATTCTTATCTTGGCCACACCGTGAGCCTCTTTTTACACCCCTGTCCAACTACTGGTATAAGGTCAAGAGAAAATTTCAGTTGCCTTCTCTCTGCTTTTTTCCGCTGCTGATCCCTTGACCTATCAACTGTCCCTCGACCCGCCGTGAAGACTGCCTCCATTAAGCTGAAATTGTGCGAATTTCTTGATACGTACCTGCAAAGGTCACTGTCCACTCTTCCCATCGCTTAGGAATGAAGTTATGAAACCCTATTCGGCGATTCCCACGGATCGGATAGTGAAGAAACGAAAGAGAGTTTCCTGCAACATTGACGCAGTAGTATGGAATCGGGAGAAATGGGACCGTCCCCAAATAAGCGCTAAGAAAAAGGGGAAATGATTTAAACTAACCATATTCAAATGATTATTAAAGTTTATTCTTGTTAAAACCTATAATCCTCTGGTTACAGTGCTAAGGTAGATTACAGACGTCATAGTTTTCTGCGCATAAATGCCCGGACTCAGGGTTTATGAGCAGAACATTGCCGAAAGCACTACACTTCCTCCAATGGCTCGTGTTTGCTCCACGGTGCATCCTGGTGGCAACATTTCCCCAGATATACAACGCACACGTAACCGGTTCACCAGATGGTGCACCGGTACTTCTCGACAAGGTTATGGAACACAGCTAAAGGTATGCGCTTCCATTCAGTACATAATACTGCCGCTAACTGTTACTTAGTAGTAAGCCTTGGTTCTAAAATTCTTATGCGGTGCTCTACTTCATCCCATAGGTGCTCTATGGGATTAAGATCAGGGCTCTGTGCTGGCCAGTTCGCACACGATACGGAATTATCGTCAAACCACGCCGTAACAGTCTTTTCTGTATGGCTCGGTGCATTATCCTGCTGGTACCAACAAGGCTAGGTTCCATATTATTGCCACAGAGTTAGTAGGGCATAATTGTTCAGAATATCGAAGTAGACGTGCTGGTTAACAGGTTTGTCCACGATAAACATAGGGCCGGAACTATACCACGACAAACATCCCCACACAAGTACACTGTCAGCTCCAAACTTGACCGTAGGAACAGTACACTGCGGTAAATAGCGTTCCCCCGGCGGCCGCCATAACCACACACGGCCATCAGACTGATTGCTCATCAGTCCATAGGGCCCGTTTTCATTGATCTAAGTTTCACGATAAATGTTCTTTACACCATGCTAAACGACGAGTATCATTCCGAGTGGAGATGAAAGGCTTATGAGCAGCCGCACGACGACGGTAACCCATGGAATGAAGTTCTCTGTGATTGGTGCGTGTACATAGCGAGGTTTCAGCATTTTTACTTCCCTGTAGACTGAGGTCTTTGCATTACTCCGTCGATTAGCTGTAACAACTCTCCTGAGGCTTCGACGTCCTCTATCACAAATTTTCTTTGGCCTGCCGGTACGGTTTGCTGCTTCAGGCATGCCATGTGTCCTCCACCTATTCAGTGCATCCAAAACAGTTGACTTAGGTATTTTTAAACGTCTCTCTGTTTTTCTTATGGACAACCCACTGATATAACACCTAGCAGTTTTTCCTTTCTCAAAGTCAGGTCTCTCCAGCCGCGACATTTTCACTGAACCTCACAGGGTGATATGATCGCGGTCAGCTGCAAGCTTGTTTTTATACCGTTTGCAGCTGTACCGCGCATCTTAACAACGCAGCGGATCCGTTCATTTGCCTTTTCAGGTGTGTCCAGTAACTTTTGTCAATATAGTGTTTATCGGATCAGACGACCATCTTCCTATCATTCAAGTTCCAGTTTTGATGCTCGCGTGCCCATTGTAGGCGATTTCGACGGTGAACTCGGGTTAATATGTGCACTTGGAGCGACGTGCTGCCACGCAGCCCAATTTTTAGCAGGGTTCGATGTACAGTGTGTTGTGTAATATTACTTCCGTCACCGTATGCAAGTTATCGTCGTGTTGCGCTAGAGTATTCCTTCTGTTGACTCGTACCATACAGAATAGCCTTCGTTCACCTCAACCATCGATGAGTGAGCCGTGGTGAACCCAGACACCTTTACGGCGATATGTGGGTATTGCCCTCCTTGGACCACTTTTTGAAGGTATTGACCACGGCTGACAGTGAGAACCTCACAAGCCTTGCCGTCACGGAAATTATCTAACCCAGTCGTCCGACCATTACAATTTGGCCATTGTCAAACTCGCTTTGGTCCGCTGTTTTTACTACCTGAAGTACAACACTGATTAACAGAGCTCAATACAGGTGTTATTTATACAATTTCATGACGTTAACCCGCGCCGTCGTTTACTTGCAGTTGTTTCGAGTTGCTTAAAGACGCGCTAGTCATAATGTTCTGCCTCTTCAGAGTATATACGGAGATGCCGGTTGTCTACGTACAAATAGTTGTCTATTAACGGAGATGCCGGTTGTCCCTTAACACATAAATGACCACTCTAACATGTAGGAAGGCACATGACCGCTGTGTAAGGTATAAATCATGTAGACCACCTCATCGAGCAACAATTATCTTCATCTGAGGGTTGCAATAGGCAAAATGAATGATCGGAGCGACTTTGAACCCAGACGTGCCGGATCGATCATCTCCAAATGGGCCACCCTCTTGGGCTTGCCACGCATAACCGTAGCAGGTGTTTATCGTAAATGGTGTGACACGCAAAACATTTTTCGCCAAGCGCCTATCGTATGGATGAAAGCAATCGCCCATCTTGTGGACGAAAGCAATCGCCTATCGTATGGACCTTGATCAGGGGATCCAAAGGAGACTGGCGAGACTCGTGCTAGGACAAGGCGGGCAACAACCCAGCAAACGACTAGAGAATTCAAGATTGGTGCGCCGACCGACATTTCCGAACGCTCTGCGCTTCAGAAAATGTCGCGAGTGGACTGCAACAGCCGACATCTATGTCGTATGCCGATGTTCTCAGCTTAGATCAAGAAAGCCCGCCTTCAGTGGTGACAGAATCTTCAAAACTGGATGGGAAAATGCCATCTGGACGGACAAATGAAGGTTCCTTCTGCATCATACAAGTGGCAGAATCCGGATTTGTCGCACGTAACATGGCTGTGGAAGTATCCAGTGAGGTGTCAATATTATAGGACGATGGACGAGGAGTACTAATATAGGGAATGTTTCCCTGGCAAAACATTATGTCTCTGGTACCGAACGTCTGATCACCACGTGCGTCGTATCTCAGCATCGTTGCTGAACAAATACATCCTTTCATAGCAATGGTTTACAACCAGGCAAATGGTCACGTTCAGCAAGAAAATGCGTCTTCTCATAAGGTTGGTATTGTCACCAAATGGTTCCAAGAATATGCCAACGAGTTTTCCTTTCTTCAGTCGTCTGCAATGTCCTCAGATTAAAACCCTATCGAGAATTTCTGGAATGAGGTGGAACGGGCTTTTTGCTGCAAGATTGTGCAGTCGCCCAATTTGCAGCACCTGCGTGACTCAATCATTTCTGCATGGAACAACATTTCCTGCATGAGGCTTCCAGCATCTGGTAATCCGTAATGCGACGAATTCGAGATAGTCTGCAGGCCAAGGACGGCGCAACTCGCTATTAAGTATACATGTACCTAATAAACTGGAATATGTATAAACATTAGTTGCTATATCTGCTTATTGCTTTTCGCTGCCAATATTCCGACTTATATTGTGAGCGGTAAGAAGCACAAGCACTTACCGCTACATGGATTATTGTTTTGCTACGTTTAGGCTATACGTTGCCGATAATCTCTTGTTTTGTAGATTCTGAGGCAGCAATTTAAGTTCGGTTTTTTATTCAGAACACTCTACTGCGACCCTCATGTTGTGCTCTTCTAATATCAGAAAAGAAAATGGAAACCATTTATATTTCCAAAAAAAAGAAAAGACAAAACATAAACCTACTTGTAGATTAAACAAATTGGTCAAATTTCTTTTGCTACATTACAAAAAAAAATCAGTAAACTCAAGACGTTATAGTCACATTGCAAATATTGTTAGTGATTATTTCTCCGAGATTTTTCAGCACTTCTGTAACTTGAAGATGTATGAATATATCTTTAATGTGAATACCATGATATCCTTTCGAGAAATATATCCATTTTAGAAATACGGAAAAGTCTATTGGAATAAGTTCACGAAACTACGATCAATGCGCTTGCCTTGGAAAGATTTATAATTGGACGAAAGTTCCTGTATCCTGGAAAAAGCGAAGGATTTTTTATTCTTTTATTAAGAATAATATGTTATCTGAGACTTTATGGTACCGTACATCATCTCATATTTAAACTTCCAGAGAAAAAAAACCGTGCTTTTTTTCATAGTTACTAACTCGCGAACTTTCAGTCGACGAGTTTTTTATCAATATTTGAGTTACTTAATCCAAATATTTTCCCAAACTCTTAAAAAACAGCTAATTCATTCTTCCGCAAAACGCACTGAAAAATAAATGCAATTTTTGCAAACACCAGCAGTCAACGTCTTACCTCATTCTCAGGAACGTTTCTTCATTTCTTTGCAGAAAAAACCTTCTTTGCATTGAAGCTCATCTCGATTTGCTAATTTCTTTAAATAAATGTCCAACATAAAAAAAAATGTTAATTTCTGATCCTATGGAGTGCTTCCCACTAAAAGGAAAGAGTTCGTTAATCTTTTTTCCTATTTGCGGTGCTTTTTCAATCCTGTTTCATTTCTACAAGTGTCTGTTCTGCTCACCGCCCTACATGCTCTAACGCCCTTGAAATGACGCGCGCGTTTCCTTAATTAGTTAATTACAGGGAATTCATTCGAAGGTACCATCGTTATGTGGATGTCGGCAACATCGCCAATCGGAAAATTTACGGAGGCTATCTAAATAACGAGTTGTTCTTGTCAGCTGTGAGTTTCCTTCAGCGTTGAACATTCTGTCTCTGTCACTTTGAAGTTTGACTTATGGTCGAGTCATCCATTTTCCGTTAGCTCGGCCCATTAGTCAAATGAAAATGTCCCTTCTAAAGGACTGAATCCACACGATTAAATGTTGCGGCGAGTTAATTATTCCCAACACCTCAACAGTCGGGTATGAGATGCGCTGTGGCTCAATCGCTGAGACAATCTCTGGTGGAGATGGGCATTTTGCTTTTCAATATACTAGAGCAGTAGCTGTCGCTAATACAGTAGACAAACAGCTAATTTGTAATAGAATTTCAAGATTTTTGTTTTGTTTTGTTTTGGCTCGTTATACATTTCACAGTAGCGTCTTGGTTTCTTCAAATTACTTATAATGCTTTGAATGTTTTAAGTCATATATTTTTCAGATTGTTTGTTGTAACAATAGTCTCTTACATACCAACTACTTAGCACAACACTTAGAATACTACTAGCCGTCTGAGGAACATGTATAGAAAGAAAAATCAAGGAATGGAACTTTCAAAGAATTTGATAATTCCTACTTGGGTTTACTTCTTTGTTCCTGAATTGGTTTTAAGCATTTAAGCACCAACACAAATCTTCCGGGAACGCTAAAAGAGCTTTCCTGACTTAATTATGCTATTACACCTCCTAGACAAAATTTGTTCAGCTCATCAAGATAACGTGAGGTCCAAATTTAAACGGTAAATCATCGTATGTTTGTACTGACTACACCACTTTAGCAAAATGTATAAGGAATTCGGAAACGTTGACGTGTCGTTCAGGAGGAAAATATAACAGAGAATTAACATATACAGTGTGCCTCTTCAGTAATGAGACAAAAATTATTGTATCAAAACAGCAAATTATATTTTGAATTGCGACTTACACAGGATCAAAATAATCTCCCTCAAATTCCACGCAACGGTGAGATCTTTCGTAAAGGTGTTTGAAGGCAATGTGGAAGTTTTTATCCGGAACCTCTTCAATCTGTTGGTAACACCTCATTGGATGTCCTCAATGTCGCTGAAGAGCTCCCCTTTCAAGGCACATTTCATCTTTGGGAAGAGGAAAAAGTCTGCGGGAGCCAAATCTCGCGAGTGGGTGGATGTTCGATCTACAGATCGGCTTCGAAAGCAGAAATTGCTTGACAGGCAGCGCACAACGTGCAGGTGCATTGACGTGTGCGCCACAAACCTCGAACAGATCTTACTCTTGTGCAGATCTTTTTGTAAGACTACCCTGGCCATTTCCTTGCCGACACCAAGATGTTCACCAAGTAGCGTAGTGGTTATTCGCCTGTCATGGGAAACAATTTCGCTAGCTTTCACCACGTTTTCATTTGTTCGTGCAGAAACTGGACGTCCTGTGCGTGGTTCATCCTCGAGGGACTTCCTCGCATCTACGTTAAAATCGAGCGGAACTTTTTTGCACGGCTCAGACGATTATCGCCTTAAACTCTTTTAGCGCGTCTTTTGAAAGATCGTTATCGGTTTGTCCGTCCGCCTGTAGACACCATATCTCTGCAACTGTTAGTCCGATCTGAAAAATCCTCTTTGCATTGTAAAGACTGAAATATGCGAATGATGATCCTTTATTTTGTTTTATTTCACGATGTACAATTTCGCCGTTGAAATGCAGATGATATATACTTCAACATACATTTTATTCCATATATTTGCTTCTAAACATCCAATTGAAAAACACTATTTTACCTTTCGATTCCATTTATATGGAAGACTATTTTAGGTACAGTCACTTTTTCAAGTTTCGCACAGATTTTCCGCTAGGGGGCGTAAAAGTAAATTGCGTTTTTCCCGATATCTCTACTTCTAAAACTCCGATTTGAAAACTTCTGTCTTCAGCGGATGCAGCTCCTGATGGGAAACCGTTTGCGTATAATTCCTAATGTTTGGTAAAAAACGGTTTGGTCACCAGGAGGCGCGAGTTTTAATTTCTGCTTCTAATGTTTTTGCCACAAAATCTGAGCTCCTAAAATATCGATTGAAAAAATTCATTCGTGGACCGATGCCACTCACGTCGATAAACCTTATCGGAGTATTTTCTTCTTAAGATATTGCATGGTTTCTCCGCCAGGGGCGTAGATTTATATCTTATTTTTGTCAATATCTCTGCTTCTAAGAGTCCAATTTGAAAAAAAATTCTTCTTTATTGGATAGTTTCCGGTGCGACATGTTTTTCTTATAATTTCATAATTTTCAAGTAATTAATGGACTTTCTGCTAGGGGGCGTAATGATAAATTGTGTTTCCCCCGACACCTTTGCTTCTAAAACTCGGATTTTAAAAATTCTTTCAGAACCGGAAACAGCTCCTGATGGAACACCTTTTGCATATAATTTCTAATTTTTGGTAAAACATGATTTAGCCACAAGGGGGAGTAAATCTTCACTTCCGCTTCTGAGTATTTGCAGCAAAATCCGAGCTTCTAAAATGCCGACTGAAAATTATTCGTTTGTTAACCGATACTGCTCACACGTCTATAAACCTTTTCGGAACAATTTCTTCTTAAAATGATACATGGCATCTCCGCCAGAGGGCGTAGATGTATATCGTATTTTTGTCAATATCTCTTCTACTAAGAGTCCGATTTGAAAAATTCCTTTTTTGTTGCATGGCCTTTCCGGTGCGAAAGGTTTTTCATATAAAATCAGAATTTCCAAGTAACTCATAGACTTTCCGCTTGGGATCGGTAAGGTAAATTGCGTTTTTTTTCTTCTTGAAATGAAAACAAGAAGAAACCAAATAATCACAAGAGAGGAAAAATTGTCATGAATCTCTGTATCGTAACTATATGTCCCATGGACTGTGTATAAAAGATAGAAGGTATACCATGATAATAGGGGGAAAGCAGTGAGAACATTTAAAGTCTAAACACAATTCTTTTACATAAACATTTTTACAAAGTGTTTAACATCATTTTCAAATAAGCAAGTTTCGTAATTTATGTCACAGCACTGAAAACAACTTCATACGAACTAGATATTAGTCACTAAATTGTGATAAAGTATGATAAATAATTTGCAAAAATTCATTATTGCAATTTCTAAAAGTGAGAGTAAGGCAAAATTCTACTCTGTGAAAATAAATGGTAGGGGTTTCCAGCTAATCAATTCTACGCTATAAAATAAAGGGTGGAGGTTTATACTTAAACAGTGTTACTATGGAGTCTCAAATTGGTGATTATCTAAAAGTTTTATATTTTAAACTCTAAATTATGATTTCTTTAAGAATATCAATACTTTCATAGTGTTACCTCATACACTATTTTTGGGAAATTTTTACAATGAAACGGAAATTGTTTTGTTTTTATTTAAAAGTACTTAGTCACTTCCTCATGAGAAGAATTATATCTATACCATGTAATATTAATAAAAAATAACAGTTATGTTAGGAAGATTAGTTCTTACAATTTCGAAAAGTAAGAGACGAAAAAATTGTACACTGAAAAGTAAAAGGTGGGGTTAACAAATAAACAATTCTACGCTACAAAAATAAAGAGTGAGTGTTTACACTTGTTATAAACCCTTAATTGTTACAGAATGTTTAAGCCATTTTCAAATAAACATACGTAAACAACCATTTCTTCAAAGTTTTCATAGTAACATCTCATACTTTTTATTCTTCTCTGTAAATACAGACAGAAAAAAAAATATGTTTGAAACCTTTACAGTGAAATTAAAATATTTTTGGAGGGAGAGCTCACATTAAAAGAACTAACTCATATTAACTCACATAATGTTTATAAGTGGGTTTACGAATTATATAACTATCATTCCTTATAATTGTTATTCCATTAAAAATATTTTTGTTCTTATTTTCAAGACAAAAGGTATTTCAACGCAATATGTTCATTTTAACCAAATTGAACGGAGGAGGGAGGAGGAGCTACATGCACATTTCCACTCATGCATGTGAGATCCTCATTGTCACCAGCCTTCCCTCCGAAAAATGATAAAAAATTACCTCTAAAAGAGTTTTAGCGTTACACAAAATTCGCATCCCCCCCATTCTTAATACAATTATCAAAAATATAACACTTTGCCAACAATTTGTAAAATTATCAACTCTAAGTGCAATACTTTTTAAAGTTATTAGTAATTTCATTCTATGTAAAGTCCCCAAGAACAGTCCTTGCAGTTTATCGACGGATCCCTTTTTGTACCACACCAACAAAAAAGCAGAAAAATTTTCAACAACAAAATATTGTTATATTATAAGATACATCGAGTGATCACTGAATTATGACCACACCTAGCAAAGTGGTTGCGGCCAGTTGACCACGTGCTTTACAAAAGTGCGGTATTATTCGACCGACATAGCGTAACATAGGTGCGAGTGAAGCAGTAGGTAGTGAAATTCAGAGCGTGATGGGCAAATGGAAAGGTTTATCGGACTTTGAGAAAGGACAAACTGCGGGAACTCGGAGAGTGGGTGCGTCGATTTCCCAAAAGGCTAAATTTCTGGGTTGTTCGCTGGCCGCCGTAGTTAAAGTGTAGCAGGACTGGCGTGAAAATGGTCAAAAAACGACTCGAAGGCAAAACTACACAGGATAGCGAAAGGTTGATGTGAGAGGTGAGCACCGGGTCTGACGGCTCGTACTGTTCAACAGTTGACTACCTAATACAACAGAGGTCAACCCGGATCATGTCATGACCCTGCGTTGACTCCGTCCACATCCTCTCCAAACCACAGTTCATCGCCGCAAAAGATTCGCCAGATCAAAAGATCATGTAAGTTGGACGGCGGGTTACAGGAAAACGGTGTGCTGGTTTGACGCGAGGAGCGCTTTTCATTCCACTCTGCGGATGGTTGTGTAGATATTTGGTGTAAACAACATGAGGCACTGGATCCATGCTGCATGGTCTCCACAGTGCAAGCCCCTGGAGACGGTTGTATGGTGTGGGGCATGTTTATCTGGCAGGAACTGGGGCCCCTGGAGACGGTTGTATGGTGTGGGGCATGTTTATCTGGCAGGAACTGGGGCCCCTGGAGACGGTTGTATGGTGTGGGGCATGTTTATCTGGCAGGAACTGGGCCCCCTGGAGACGGTTGTATGGTGTGGGGCATGTTTATCTGGCAGGAACTGGGGCCCCTGGAGACGGTTGTATGGTGTGGGGCATGTTTATCTGTCAGGAACTGGGGCCCCTGGAGACGGTTGTATGGTGTGGGGCATGTTTATCTGGCAGGAACTGGGCCCCCTGGAGACGGTTGTATGGTGTGAGGCATGTTTATCTGGCAGGAACTGGGGCCCCTGGAGACGGTTGTATCGTGTGGGGCATGTTTATCTGGCAGGAACTGGGGCCCCTGGAGACGGTTGTATGGTGTGGGGCATGTTTATCTGGCAGGAACTGGGGCCCCTGGAGACTGTTGTATGGTGTGGGGCATGTTTATCTGGCAGGAACTGGGGCCCCTGGAGACGGTTGTATTGTGTGGGGCATGTTTATCTGGCAGGAACTGGGGCCCCTGGAGACGGTTGTATGGTGTGGGGCATGTTTATCTGGCAGGAACTGGGGCCCCTGGAGACGGTTGTATGGTGTGGGGCATGTTTATCCGGCAGGAACTGGGGCCCCCTGGAGACGGTTGTATGGTGTGGGGCATGTTTATCTGGCAGGAACTGGGGGCCCTGGAGACGGTTGAATGGTGTGGGGCATGTTTATCTGGCAGGAACTGGGGCTGGGGCCCCCTGGAGACGGTTGTATGGTGTGGGGCATGTTTATCTGGCGGGAACTGGGGCCCCAGGAGACGGTTGTATGGTGTGGGGCATGTTTATCTGGCAGGAACTGAGGCCCCCTGGAGACGGTTGTATGGTGTGGGGCATGTTTATCTGGCAGGAACTGGGGCCCCTGGAGACGGTTGTATGGTGTGGGGCATGTTTATCTGGCAGGAACTGGGGCCCCCTGGAGACGGTTGTATGGTGTGGGGCATGTTTATCTGGCAGGAACTGGGGCCCCTGGAGACGGTTGTATGGTGTGGGGCATGTTTATCTGGCAGGAACTGGGGCCCCCTGGAGACGGTTGTATGGTGTGGGGCATGTTTATCTTGCAGGAACTGGGACCCCTGGTGAATGTGGAACAACATACGACTGGTGCCTACTATCGTGAATCACTTGCTGACCCTGCACAACCATCAATGTTTCACTTTTTCCGAATGGCGACGGTGTCTTCTAAGATGGCAATGCGCCGAGCCATAGGTCCAATGTTGTGCAGGAACTGTTTGAAAGAACACATTTCTGTAATATAGATTAGCCTTCGAACTTCCTCGATATCAATCCCATAGTTCATTTGTAGGACATTATGGTTCATTTGTAGGACATTATGGTTCATTTGTAGGACATTATCAAGCATCTGGATACACCAATTATCTCCATACCTTCATTGAAGGCTGCATTACACAAAGCTTGGTTGCGATACCTCCCAACTGCTTCCGGCATCTTACCAAATCGATGCCACATCGGGGAGGTGCTGTACTGAGGGCAAAAAGAGAATCTGCGAAGTATTAGGTAGGTGGTCATAATTCCCTGATCACTCCATGTATCTTACTATCTATTTTTCTGAGTTTTCCCATTAGTCATGTTGATGCAAAGGATGATTTTTTTTTTACCAGAGAATAATGACTTTCAATTAACACTTTGAAGGAAGCAATATGCAGCCCCAGTGGCTGAGTGCTCAGGGATGGCCATTAGCAATTCCGAGGTAGCTAGAACTGGTGTTCCAGAAAAGGCATGAGCAGTGCGCCTGTCTTACGATGCTGGCTGTATCGCATTCCCGGAAACAGCGTCCCTAATTTAAGAGGAATTATTCCTTTTAGCGTTAGATGCTGATAAGAGTCGTTAACCCCCCCCCCTCCGCCCATCTCGATGAAAAGGAAACCGAAACGATCTCTTTTCTAAGCCTGAAGACAAGGGAACAGATATTTCTACTTTATGTTTTGATTCAGTTCTTCTCATTTGTTTCCAATTCACATGATCAGAATAATTTTAAGTATCACTTTCAGTGAACCGGCAAATACCCTTCATGATACTGCGAATCTGCGTTTCTGATACAACCTCATCTCCTGCATATGTAATAGCTTCCAGTGGAGGTGAGAGCGCGAAAAAAATGCGAGAAGCTAAAAAATCGTAATTTTGTTTTCTTGCATAAAAATATATAGAAATTTGTTTGAAACAACAAATATAGAAAACAACAACAGTACAAAAACTTGTTTGAAGTAACTAATGTAAAATTCAGTTAGATAAATACATACCACATGAAATCTCCCAGAAGGCAGTGGAAACGAAGAAAACTTGTAATGTCTGTTTACATCTAAGGAAAGAAGTAATTATTTTTTTCATGGGTATTCTCCATTTAACTTAAGGATTTTGATTTCCCCTAAATATGGTTCTGAGGTGTATAAAAGTTTTGAAAATGTTATAACTTTTTGGTTCTTAGTGGTGAAACTTATTTCATTAACTACCCAAGTAGCAATTAATGTCGGTCCGATATCGGCTCCATGTCGGTAGCCGATATAACCGATATCGGCCCGATATCAGGGAGGATAACTTTTTGCAATATCGGTCCTATATCTGTAGCCGATATCGGTCCAATATCTGTAGCCGATATCGGTCCCATATCTGTAGCCGATATCGGCTAAATATCAGGGAGGATAACTTTTTGCAATATCGGTCCGATATCTGTAGCCGATATCGGTCCGATATCGGCTCAACGTCGACTGATATTAACGACATTCAGCCGACATAACCGATATCTAGCCGATATTCCCCAAGTAGCAATTAATGTCGGTCCGATATCGGCTCCATGTCGGTAGCCGATATAACCGATATCGGCTAAATATCAGGGAGGATAACTTTTTGCAATATCGGTCCAATATCTGTAGCCGATATCGGTCCAATATCTGTAGCCGATATCGGTCCAATATCTGTAGCCGATATCGGTCCAATATCTGTAGCCGATATCGGTCCCATATCTGTAGCCGATATCGGCTAAATATCAGGGAGGATAACTTTTTGCAATATCGGTCCGATATCTGTAGCCGATATCTGTCCGATATCGGCTCAATGTCGACTGATATTAACGACATTCAGCCGACATAACCGATATCGGCCCGATATCTAGCCGATATTCACTGCTACTTGGGTAACTAATCAAATCAGTGAAGTTTTGTATAACGGTGTTTACTGCATGAGAAGATATTTGTTTTAATGGTTGTCCTATTTCATAAAACATTACTCATGTTATGATTAAAAGTGTGTTTCTGAAGTACTTCAAAATTAAATTTCGTCTTTCGTAAAGCGGATAAACGCATATCTATATTTTTAGGTATCCTATGGTGCTCTGTCCCCAGCACTCAGTGACCAGAAAAACTTCCCTAGATTCTTCAGAACGGTGGCACCGGACTCTTCGCACAATGCAGCTCTTTTGGCATTTATTCAGTACTTCAAATGGGATGCAGTTGCTGCTCTTCATGAACAAGGCGACAGGCATGCTCTAGTAAGCTATATTTTTTTATTCCTACAGCTCATGTCATTTATTTCACTCAATGTGTGTGTGTGTGTGTGTGTGTGAATACGATATATGAAAATTCACTCTCACAAGTGCCTCACTGATGTGATATAAATCCAAAAACATGTACGTCACGAAAGCAGTACATATAATGAAGAGTTTTTCTTTACTACAAGAATTTCCAATCATCAAACATGATTCACAGGTCGACAAACATTACACCAGAAGGCGATGCAATTTCTTCCAACAGCATGAAGGCATGTGTTCCAAGTTGTTGTCTTTTCATTTTTCCTAAGTCTGGTACGAGGACACATCTTCAGCCTTCATAATGAGATCCCATTTATGATGTTAATGGTGTAGAGTATAATTGGTTTCCATTATCAATAGTACAGTAGTTTAAAAAATGCATCACCTGCATGTGTAATGGCTGTTCACATGTGAATTCCATTTTATGGTTGAAAATTGATGTAATAAGAGTTCAGTGCGAAGGATATTTACTTACGAAAGGAATGAAACAACAATTATCAGTAGCAAACTCTTTCTAGTATTTATTTGGTGGAAGGAAGGGAAAAGTACGAACATCTAAATATTCACAGAATGCAGGAAATAACGTTTTACAAGATAATTAACGAGTCCTCATTATATTTGGCACATACCTGTGCAACGAGAAAAGCATCATACCTGTGCAACGAGAAAAGCATCATACCTGTGCAACGAGAAAAGCATCATACCTGTGCAACGAGAAAAGCAACTCTTAGCCCGTTAACATTCTATCATATCCCCTTTGCCTCTGTGACTTCCCTACAACGGCAAAGTAAGGAGAAAATTAGACTTTTTGGTGTAATATGGTGACAACGTGTGGTATTGTGTGATTTCAAGATTTTTCAGTTGGAAAATCTGTGCTGTGTCCTGGTCATGTTAGCCTGCTAATAGACTGCTCGGACAACCAATGTTTCGCCTGTTTTGAAAAAATAATATGATAAAACTATGGAGAAACGACATATGTAGCGCCATTATGAAACGACATATGTAGCGCCATTATGCCACCAATACCTAAAATTCCAAGAGATGGCATAACAGCGAAGCATGAATAACATCTACCGTTTTAGCTTTGTGACAGGGTGGTGAATCATTTCTCCAAGTTGGTCAAAAATTATTACAAGAAATAGGCAAGACACTAGGACGTCTATTATGTCTGTGCATCCACTAATCCGTTCATGCGAAATAGGCGCCCAACTTTATGGTAAGGAATGCAACCTCAAGTCATTTGACGTTTAGGAAACTTGGCAGTGGGTATTACACAGTCAGAATGGAATTAGTTGCCTTGCCATTTCTTCACAAACTTCTGAGAAGTTAAGATTGGATTTTGACTCATCCAAGAAGATGAACGCTCCTACTATTCTCAGACTAACGTATGTGCATTTGAACCCATTCATTCTGCTGAAATTTCATTTTCTTGGTCAAAAATGTTTCTTTTTTCTGAGACAACTGGCTTAAAACCTAGCTTGGAATAATCTCCATCTAATGAATAGAGCACTTTCTTTAACGCCGGTTTGATCTTCAGATTTCGTTTTCTTGTCTGTGGGTGTAATAAGTCCGTTTCTCAGACTTAAACACTTTAACACTCTGTCTTAAGCTGCCGTTGACACACACTTTCGCTTACCTCCTGCTTTTGTAGATACAGAGTCTATTCCGGGCGATTCCGCTAAAAATATTTTATAGATCAGTGTTTTTCAACCTTTTTCTCCTGATGTGCTACTTCTTATGTTCTAATTACCTTAAGTGCCACCAATACCTAAAATTCCAAAAGTTATCAGGGGAAGTAATTTCTTAGAGAATGAATCGTACTGTGAAAAATAATATATTGATGCTTAATGAATAAGTAAGTTATATATATATATATATTGTATTTTTAAAATCTGAATAGAATGGAAGTGACAAAAATATTATTAATGAGATACTTGAGCTTGCATCATTGAAACTAGTTTCATGATATCAGGGTGTGTTTTGCTCAGTTTTAGCCTCAGGGTTTTACATGCAGTCTGTTCCGGTATTAGTTTTTGACAAAAGCAAGCACGAAAAAGCCTTGATCATGCAAATACTGTATGTTGTTGAATACGGCACCAAGAACTTGATCGCCCTCTCGGCGAACTCGAGGTAGCCACATCGTGCTTTAATACAAAAATCAGAAAGTGGAAGTTTCGAAAAGATGTTTTAAACTCCAGTAATCACATGAAAGTTCAATGAACTGTTATTTTTCTCCATTTGTCAATACTGCTGGCAAAGCATCTCGTTCAGAAAATGGATCCCTGAACCTGTTGTAGGAATCAAGATTTTCCGAAAAGTAAGCAGTGAAGTCTTGAACTAAGTTTTGGCAGTGCTTCCGCTTTCTTATATCCCCCAGTACACCAGAATCAAGTGGCAGTTCATTCTCTTGAACGAAACCTTGAAGAAGTGGGAAGAAAGGTATGCCACCTTTTTCAGCTTCTCTATCCGCAAACTGAAGCTTGCGTTTCATGGCGTTCACTTTTTCTTGAACACGAAAGGGACTGATGTTGTCTCCATGAAGGCTTTTCTTGAGGTTATTCATTAAGCTGAAAATATCCGCTAGGTACGTGACTCCACACAGCCACAAGCCATTACAAAATCTATCCCCAATCCACATTTGTCTTAAAAATCAGCAAGAAAGATCAGCACTTAATGCCGCAGTTAAAATTCCATCTCCTTTCCCCTCGAAAAGAACCGTACATCTGTATAGAAAAGTGACATTTTGTGGTCACTCCCATTTTATCACACAATATTGAAAACAATCTCGTCCTTAGACCTTGCGATGTTATATAATTTAGCACTTTAACCACCTCATTGAGAACAGCTTTCAGGGTTGGTGACAGATTTTTGGCCACCACATGTTCTCTATTTATGCTGCAGTAAGTGAAGGGGGATTTAGAAGCAACTTCCTTTAGTTTTGTTATCACGCCACTGTGTTTTCGTGTCATAAAACTTGCTCCTTCAGAGCAAACTCTCAGACATTTACCCCAATCCAGCTCATTAGTATTTATGAAAACATCAATTATCAAGATGTTTGCAGAAGTTGAATGCGCAGTCAGTGGTAAAACTTGCTCCTTCAGAGCAAACTCTCAGACATTTACCCCAATCCAGCTCATTAGTATTTATGAAAACATCAATTATCAAGATGTTTGCAGAAGTTGAATGCGCAGTCAGTGGTTCACAGAACAAAAATTCTTCCTGAAGATCCTGTCCATCTTTAAATATAATAAAACATATAAGCTGAGGAAAGTTTGCTACATCAATCGACTTATCAAACTGGAGTGTAAAGCTGGGGTAAATGTCTGGGAGTTTGCACCGAAGGAGCAGTCACTTGCTCCTTAACACATTCTGCCATGGAACTTATTCATCGTGGTACAGTATCATCAGACAGGGATATTACTTCAAGATGTTTAGCAGCTGATTCTCTCAGAACTGAGGAAACAATATCCTTTGCAGCTGGCAAAACTAATTTTTCCCCGATGATGTGCGATTTTCCTGCCTGTGCTATTTTTAGACTAGTATGAATGACGTTTCAACTACCTTCTCGTTTACAGTCAAGAAAGACTATACTTCCCCCTTTATTGACCATTATTTCACGCTCTTTCCGCCTAAAAATTCACACTCTTGTTTTGTAAGCTGTCATGCTTTGTTTTGAAGTGACGATGGAGGTAAGATGATTTCATGCAGCCATTGGACAATGTTTCAAAACAAATAACGCACTGTGGAAAAGTCTCAGTTTCTGTTGTTAAATTTGTAATTCCCAATCTTTTATTTAGTATATGGCTTAATAGATGGAGCCAGATGCACATCGCATTGCACAGACTATGTGTCACGTGAGCGTTACTTCGATTTCACTCCTCCGTAGAGTGAGCAAAGAATATCTAACGCGAAGCGTTTATATTCTTTGGAGTGAGGTTGTCGTGATTGCGTAAAGCGAAGACCTCGTTTGTGTGTCTACATGTTATTTTTATGTAATAAAGTGTTGTGTTTTTAAAATGAAATTGTGGTGATTTAAAGTGGAGTAGTGCTTTGGATATATGATAGCAATCGAGATGAAGCAGGATTTCAGAAATAATATAATTAAATTACCCGAAAGCCATAAACTAACCTACTGCAAAGGGTTATGGGCCCAGAGCAGAAACAGAATGCTGAGAGTGGAACAGACAGAAGAAGTCTGCCCATTTTTACTTTCGTACTTTGAAAAAGAAGCTCAACTCCGCCATGTTTGCTTTTGGTTTGGAAGTCTTTAAGTTTAGTGCTGCTAATAGTCTTAGGCAACAGAGGGTAACTTACTGAAAAGGTAAAAACACTTTTTCCTGCCCCCAAAAAATGACAACATAAAAAAGAGTGCTACAATTTTTTTTCGCTGAGTAGAAAACACAAGAAACGTTGATTTACATTACAGAAATAAATTCACTTTAAGATGATGGAAAACACACCACTTCCAAAATTATGATGATAAAAATTTTACATCATGGAAGTACAGAATGTTGTGCATTCTGGAAAGTAAAGAATTAGATAGCGTTTTAACTGAAAACCCGTCAAAAGACGTAGCTGAAAAGGCTATATGGGAAAAGAGGAACTTTCAGGCAAAAGGAATTATAACATGTTCTATGTCAGATACACAAGTTGCTCTAGTTCTAACTAGTCAAACTAGTAAACAGAGTTGGTAATCCCTACATACGCGTTCTGAAGGCGATTTAAAACGAAGGATGGTAGAGGCGACAAATGACGTTTCTAGAACTACAATGGGAGCGAGTGAAAATTGGCAGGATTATTTGTATTATTTATTAAGAGCTGAAAAACTGCTTGAAACGGCATGAGTATTAGGGGCAGAGATTGATGACCAAGAATTTATCGATGTACTAATTAGCGGTTTACTGAGTAAATATTACCTCATAACAATGCAGTTTAATAATTTTGAAGGTGCGACGTTGGCTGATGTACGCAGAATTTTTAAAGCTCACCATAAAAAAAATGAGCATACCCTAAATGCACATGATTCTCCAGCATATAAAGTAAATTATACAGAAAGGCTTTTACTCTATTCCAGACATAATGTATATTTAAAGAAAATCCTATTCCATATTTGCTCTAAGCATAATCACAAAGCTGCTGAATGTTGGCGCAATCAAGCTAACAAACGGAAGGAAAGTGAAAAACGGGAAACTAAGGTTCAACATTCTCACAGGGTGAAATATTATCCAACGATTCAAAAAACTAATGTTGTAGAAGATGTAATAAATAATGGTCACGCAGTTCTGACAGTTAAGACAGAAAAACCACCAGTAAAATACTCAGAAATGAATGGATTCTGAACAGTGGGGCTGCGACATCTAATTCAAGATGGATAAGCAATGCAAACGAAGATAACACGTTAATAACACTGGCAGACAATTCAACTATACATGCACAGAATATGGGCATTGCGGAATTAAAAACTGAAAATAATAAAACCCTATTATGAAGGATGTTTTATATGTTCCTCTGCTTTCAGGAAACTTGATATAGGTATATAAATCAGTCGAGGATAACCAAAACGTAATTTTCGACTCGAATAGTGGCCATATTATGGAAAATGGGGAAAACCTATTAAATGCTAGTAGAGAAAATGGCTTTTTTGTGATAAACTGTGAAGATGATATGAGAAATAAATCTGTAATTATGAAATTCAGCAGGGGAAATTACATGGGGAAATTGGCATGAACGACTGGGACATGTAAATGAAACATACGTGTACCAAATGAAAACAAATTCCATGGTTCACAAACTTGATGGAAAAATTACCAACCTTGGATCTTTTGAAACTTGTATTCAGGCAAAATATTCCAGAAAACCCTTCAAAAGTGTGCAGGAAATTCAATCAACTAAACCACTTGATATTTTACATATTGATTTAATTGGTCCAATTCGTGAGAAGTCAATTGGAGGTGCAAGGTATTTGTTGACTAGTGTAGATGCCTATTTTAGAAACATTTTCAGACATTTTTTGAAGAATAAAAATGAAATACTAGAGGAATTGTCTACTTTTATTCAGCAAATCGAAAACACCATGAATGCAAAAGTAAGAAGAATAAGATCTGACTATGGTTCAGAATTTCTTTCTAAACAAGCTGTAAAATATTTTAAGGCAAAGGACATCGAACATAAGTTGACAACAGTCTACACACCACAACAAAAGGGCATTTGTGAAAAAGCCAACAGATCACTAATTGAAGGCACCAGAGCATTATTGATGAGCTCAAAAGTCCCAATGAAATTTGGGCAGAGGCAACTAACACTTTCACCTACATAAAAAACATAATTCCTGCAAAGAAAAATGACACAGTAACTTCAGAAGAACAATTTTCAGGGAAAAAACCTTCTGTGGGTCATATGCAAATCTCTGGATGTACAGCTTACTACTGGATTCCAAAGAACGAAAGAGGAAACTCCAACAAAAAACAGCAGCCAGATTTTGAATGGGATACTCAAGTAATAGGAAAGCCTACCGTATCTACGATCCAATAATAATATTATTGTAGAATCTAGAGATGTACAATTCTTGGAAGACAAGAAAGGAAGCGAAATGTTGGAAACAGCTACATTTAAAATCCAAAATTGTGAAATTTTAGACATAAGTGAAAATGAAGAAAATTTTCAGATGTGCCTGATGATGATGAAGAAACAGAATTAAATGAGCAAAACGAGCAATTCATCTATGAACCACAATTCGAAATCACTGAAGAAAGTAAAAATGAACCTCAAAGAATTACTGTAGAACAAGAGAGACCATATCTAAGACCCCAAGCAAGGCTAAAAACTATTAAGAATCATCAGACAAAGATGACACAGCAAAAGATCCGGATTACAATCCTCATGATGAGATTCCCAAAGTTGAAAGTCAGTGCTGCATACCAAAATCATTTGAAGAGGCTATGCAAATGCCTGATGCAGACAAGTGGAAAGAAGCAATGGAGAGAGAAATAAATTCGCTCAAGGCTCATAAAGTATGGGACATAGTAAATTTATCAGAAGGTGTAAAATCTATAAGATGTAAATGGATATTCAGTAAAAAGAAGAAAAAAATCAGGAAGCAAAATATACATACGAGGCAAGGCTTGTTGCACTAGGATGTTCTCAAAGGTTTGGGCTAGACTACAATGAAACATTTTCACCAGTAACGAAAGCAGACAATTTTCGATGCTTAATTTCTTTTGCAGCTATGAAAAAATGGCAAATACACCATTATGATGTAGAAATTGCTTTCTTGTATGCAAAATTAGAGGGCAGGATATATATGGAACCACCTCTAGGCTTTGGAAGCACACAGGGAAACAAAAGGCTAGTGTGCAAGTTAAACAAGGCACCACATGGGCTAAAACAAAGTGGAAGAATATGGTTCCAGACTATAAGAAACTATCTGGTAAAATGTGGATTTAAAAATTTCAAATCTCACCAGTAACTTTTAGCTATAATAAACGTAACTCAAAATTATTTTTAGGTTTACATGCACGGTGGCATATTTGTGATTAGTTCAGATAATGAAATACTAAAGGAGGTAACTGAAAAAATCGGCAGAAGATTCAAGCTAAAAGAAAGTGATGATACAAGCAATGTTCCAGAGATGAAATTATTCAAAAGGAAGGACAGATCGCTGTGAAACAACAAATCTTTATCGAAGAAATTCTGAAAAGATATAGTATGGAAAATTGGAATCCTGTAGCTACACCACTTGACTTAAATCAAGACCTACAGAAATATGAAGAATCAAAAGGATATGATGTTAAAAAAAACCAAGAACTTTTAGGATCACTTATGTGTTTTTCTACAAAACCAAGACCAGATTTAGCTTACCCAATAATAACTTTATCAAAATTTACGGAGGACCCAAGAGAAATATACACGCAAGCACTTAAGCGTGTTCTAAAATACTTAAAAGGAACAAAACATTACTCTATGGTGTTTACCCAAGGTGATCCAAAACTGGAATGCTATAGTGATGCATCATGGAGATGTGGAAAACAAGATGTGCAAAGATCAGTAAGTGGGTACCTATACCTACTGGGACCAAATCTCATCAGCTGGACTTCAAAAACTCAAACCACAGTTTCACTTTCGACATGTGATGCAGATATTATAGTTGTTGTCGAGGCCATGAAGACTGGAACATTTTTACAATTTTTTTTTGAGAACTCACTGGAAAAGGATTCCAAAGTTCAATTATATACTGTGACAACCAGTCAGCAATTTTTGTAGGAAACAGTGGCTGTACGTCACATAAATCAAATAATACCGTAAGACAGGTAAGTTTCATTAATGAGAAACTCAGAGATTTGACTATTTATCTTCAGTGTGTGACTACAGATGAACATATTCAGACTTTCTTACTAAGCCTTTAAGTAAATCTAAACTTAACAATTACCTAAGACTCTTAAATGTTGTATTAGTTTTATGAACTCTTAGAACTTTTAAAAGTAAGTGACTACAGATTGAAAATTAGAAGGAAATCAGTTGTTATATTTGTAATTCCCCTTACTTTATTTAGTATTTGACTTAATAGATGGCGCCAGATGCACATCGCATTGCAGAGACTGTGTGTGACGTGAGAACGTTACTTCGATTTTCTCCTCCGTAGAGAGAGGTTGTCGTGACTCTGTAGCAAAAGGCTCGTGTGTGTCTACATGTCATTTTTACGTAATAAAGTGTAGTGTTTTTAAAATGTTATTGTGGTAAGTGATTTAAAGTGGAGTAGAGCTTTAGATATATCATAGCAATTGAGATGAAACAAGATTCCAGAAACAATATAATTTAATCACCGAAAAGCCATCAACCTACCTACTACACTTTCCTCACCTTTACAAGTAAATCCAAATCATAATTATGCCGGATCGTTCTTCCGCTTGACGACCTTACCTATTTAGTTGCAGTTGGGGTAGATGCACATGTCGGTGTGAAACAGTAAAGTCATATCTTGTCGGTACCCGCTGTTGCTGTCGTTTGCATGGCATCACGTATTAGTGTTTCACTAGCAATTCTGTTCTTGGCTTTTTAGCAGAAGTACGTGATAACAATTTATCTATTGCGCAACACAACTTCAATACGCTACACTGAGAAACAACAGACAACTGACTTACTTACAGATAGAGGAGATTGTTTAAATACTACGAGAGAAGGATCAGCGAACAAGTCGAATGTTCCTGAATTTTCAAGAATTGTCGAGTCTCGTAGTTCGCACAGCTGCCGTAAGATGAGAGGCGTTCGTATGAACAATATGGTGGCAACGGACATGAAGCTTCGCCCATCAGCTAGAGTAAGGTTGAAAGTGGAAATAAACGTGACGCTCGTAGTATTTTTCAAAGCAATTTAAGAAGGCATATTGTAATACGACCTTAGGGTAATAGTCTTTATACGTGCTATGTGAAACAGTTTTTTATCCTAACAGAACCCTTTTCCAGTATAACTTTTAAACTTTATTCATTTTTGAAAACTTGCCCACGCGAAAGACAGAGCGACACCTTACGTACCACCGGTTGAAAAACGTTGCTGTAAATTGATTATCGTGCAGGTAACCCTTCAGCACACACTTCTGGATTGGTGTTAATTGCATGCACTGACACACACTTCTGGATTGGTGTTAATTGCATGCACTGACACACACTTCTGGATTGGTGTTAATTGCATGAATTTTCCCGTTGCAGCTTTCTCTGCAGCGATCTCACTACTGGTTGCTGACTTTAGTGGTCTGCGTTTTATACCCTCCAACGTGTATTAGGCAATAGACACTGTTGTGCCATGAACGAACCTCTGAGTAGAATGTCCGGTATAATTTTAAAACGGTCATAGACCTGCAGAATATAACAGATACGGAACTTCTTAAGGCGATGCAGTTTCTTCGAACACTACTGCAATTCATATAACCAATACGCTATAATCTTTTGTTGCTTGCAAACCAAAGGAGATTATAACGTATAATCACCCGAAAGAGGCAATTAACAATAGAATTTTTTAAAATTTTCCTGTAGAATTTTTAAGGACGCTGTTTAATTACACGTAGTATGAATTCCACTGCGAAGTGCCTTTACAGAAAATATTCCATGTAATTATAACGCAATGAAAACGTTCAATGTATTTAGAAAAACCCAGCTTCATAAACGTCAATTAATAAAATGCAATTAGAAAATTATGCTGCATCAAAGAAGATATAAGTTCATTTGCCCTCTCGATTTACAATTCTAATAAAAATATGAAAAAACATTGCGACAGAAATACACTGCTAGACACAGAAATTGTCGCACTCAAAAAGAGGTGTGCTACAAATATGCAAATCGCAGTGCGGGTGCACCCACTCGAGATATGCAACTGATGTTAAACCGGAGCAGATGACATCACACGTTCGTGAGATAAAAGTGCCAGCAGCAACAGGGATGGTAATGTATGGTCGCTGGTGGAAGCTTCGCGAACGTTTCAGAATTTTTTGCTTGTGGTGCTAAACTGTTCAGCAAAGGCCGAAAATGCCGGATACACGCCGTCGGCAGTTTTATCGCCATTTGGATGCGTTTCACAGAGGAAGAATTGTTGTCCCGTCGTATGTAAAGCGGGTTAGTCTACACATCCTATACTGCGCATATGCAACGGGATTCGCGAGCTATTGGACGCTGTTGGCACCAGTGGATACAAGAAGATTCGCCCGTGCATCGGAGTGGCAGAAGTGTAGTCCGAAAGACGTCCGCACGCATGGAACGGACGGATTGTTCGGCACGCTCGTTTATCACCAGAAAGCACTGCAGTCGATATTCGACGTGCTGTGTCATCGGCCATGGACGTCACCATAACGACCTGAACTGTAAACCAAAGTTTACATGTGCCAAACCTGCGCAGTCGGATACCTAACCTTTACGTCGACTGCCAATGACGGTTAGCCATCTTAGCACTCGTCTGGCTTGGGGCCGAAGTTATGCAAACTGGGGTCACGAATGGACCACTGTGGTAAATATACGATGTCATCGCTCTGTCCACATTATTTTATAAACAACGAATAGCAACTGAAAAATTGTTCACCGACACCGCTGGGATCGAACCCCAGATATCTCGATAACTAGCCGAGTGCGTTCGCTTTACGCTACGGTGCCAACAATTCACATCGTATATTTACATTATCTCCACGCATTTGAAATATATTCACTATTTCTATCGTCCTTTGGATTTATCTGCTGTAGTTAAACAGCTTGATTTGTTGAATGCCAGTAGATGGCGACGCATCCGTTACGGAGCCCGTCAATATGGATTTGTGTAGTCAGATGCTGACTGATAAGCCACGGATAGCGCTGTGAATTGTTGGCACCGTAGCGTAAAGCGAACGCACTCGGCTAGTTATCGAGATATCTGGGGTTCGATCCCAGCGGTGTCAGTGAACAATTTTTCAGTTGCTATTCGTTGTTTATAAAATAACGTGGACAGAGCGATGACATCGTATATTTACATTATCTTCACGTATTTGAAATATATTCACCACTGTTGTCTTCAGTGATGAATCCCGTTTCTGTCTGGCTGCTGACGATCACGGATCCGTGTCTGACGTCAGCCTAATGAGCAGCCGGATTCCTGTTTCGCTCGCGACCTTCACACCGTCCGACATGCAGGCATCATGATATGGGGTGCTATTGCGCATGACAGCAGGTCACCTCTTGTATGCATCAGGGGCACACTGACAGCTGCACAATACGTGAGCGAGGTTCTGCAGCCCGATTTGATACCGTTCCTTACATGTCTTACAGCATACAGTTTTCCAACAGCATAACGCCCGTGTACATACCGCTCGGGTCTCCAGAAAATGTTTGCAACATGTTCAAACACTTCCATGGACAGCAAGATCGCCCGATTTATCCTCAGTCGGAAACCTATGTGACCACACTGGACGTCGTCTGCAATCGATTCAGCTTGCGCACGATCTTGATGAATTATGGGAGCAAGTCAACCGTGCAGTGTTTTCCATTCCTCAGGACCATATCCGTCGATTGTATGACTCATTGCAACGCTGTATTGCTGCCTGTATTTCCGTTCGCGGTGGTACAACCACTTATTGAGGCGTATCATTGTGCTGCATTATCTCATCTGATCAACACTGTAAGTGGCTGAAAATAACATCAATGTAAACCCTTATGCATTCCTATTTGCATGCTCAATTTCACCCCTCTATCCTCACTAGTGGGTGGGGCAATTTCTATGTCAAGAAGTGTATAACACTTCGTACAGAGCAGTTCTTATTCTCCACTTCTTGCGAAAATGTTTTATGTCAATAACAGTTTTTTACAGTGTATATTCGGTGTATGTGCGCCGAAAATCTTTCTTCGTTACAATATTCAGGGTGTCCATAAATGAAGTATATAACTTCAGTATGCTACTGAAAAAAAAAACCCTACAATAAACAACAACTTACTTTTAATCTCAAAACACATGGTAACAGTGAAAGCTTTTTTTATTTCTTTTGAAAGGTCAGTAGGTCTCCCCGTGTGTTCCTTTGGTTGCTCGCAGGATGTCTAAACGTTAGTCCAGTTCCACCCATGTACGCTGTAGAATGTCAAGTGCAACAAGGAGCCGAGTTGGAAACGGGTCAAATATTTCTGACTCGGACCCGACCCGGACCCGGACGTCCCATTAGTGGACCCGACCCGATCGGGACCCTAACTGACCCAGATAAATCTGCTTTGAACTATAAATTCGAAACTCAGTTTTTATCTATATATATTTATTATATATACATATAAACGTAACATATATATTCATCCCAATAACTGCATGATATTTAATAACTTAAATCCATTTTTAATACTAAAATTTGGTTACTTGCCAAATTTTAGTGCCATTTTTAGTGCCACTATTTTGTGTAATCCAGAAGTAATGGCTGACTATGACCTTGACCATGGAGTATATTACAAATAGGAATCATTATTTACGATTACACAAATGTATTTTTTTTAATGTGTTTAGATGTGTTTAAATCTTTCCACGCTTTGATAGAGGTGCGCATACTTTCATATGGTCCGTTAGATTTTTGGTTCCATAATCTTTTATTACACCGTCGACATCTTTCTTTTTAATTAAACACTTTCCACTTTTGAAAAACAAGCAAGACCAAACAACACAGAATTAATCAGCGGTTCCTTAATGAGACGAAACAATTTCCAGCATTCGCTTTTCTCCTTGTGGTTATCAACAAGCACGTATTTGTTGGTCTCGGCGCCTTTCTCAAACTCGTTAATACTAAATCCATCCATATTAACAAATAAGGAGTGAATTTTGACATGACATGTCATGGGAACGGGATGTTAACACATCAGTCGAAAACCTCTGAATGCCCAATGTAAAAGATGCGATGTGAAAAGTAACTCTTAGTCATACAGCGAAATTTCCACGGAGAGAGCGAATCAGCTGAGAAACAGGCGAATGGCGTTTGCTTGTTGCTTGCCTTGGACAATCGCGCTGTAAAAGAACGCAAAGGAATTTTCTTTTTACGATGTGATTTCGCTGTGTCTGACGTCGGTCGGTGGAAATCTTCGTTGCTTTAAGAAAGAGACGACAATATTTTTGCATGGCAAATCATTATTCACTCTGTGGGCCCCAGTATTGACTACAGAATCCCACAACGTGCATTTTTCTTTGGAATATATTTTTCTCTTTTCAAAAATAAAACGGGAATAAAGCCGAGTAAAAATCGGCTCAGGAACACCTTGACCCGACCCGTTGAATCCGCACGAAATTGTCGACCCGTTGACCCGTTTCCATCTCTGACAAGGAGAAAGGCTGCAGTTATGCGTTCTTTGAGTGCAGTGATAGCTGTAACTTTTTTCTTGTACAGAATGTCTTTAATAATGCCCGCAGGAAAAAATCGCATGGGGTAATATCACGAGAATAGGGTGGTCATGCCGTCGGACCCCCACGTCCAATCCAACGCCCCGTGAAATGGTGGTCGAAAGATTTGCGTACACCCAAAGACCAGTACGGAGATGCTCCATCTTGTTGGTAAATGATGTCTTGAATATCCTGGAGTTGTGGAATTGCGAATTTTTCTAACATGTCTAGGTACGCTATGCCAGTAACGGTTGGTTCAACGTGGTTGAATTTTACTCTGTCTTCCATTAGACCTGCCCAGACATTAACCTTTGGGATCTCTCTCTCTCTCTCTCTCTCTCTCTCTCTCTCTCTCTCTCTCATATGTAACCTTTTTCTCGCGTACAAAAAAGGTTTCATCTTTCACTGAACTCAAACAATGCATTACTGCACCCTTCTGGTTACCCCTGACATTCTGCAGCGTACGTGGACTGAACTGGACTATCGTTTCAAAAGTGGTGTGGTAGAAACAGATCCCTTTTCATTAAGTGTTTCCAGGTACGCACATGATATTTTTCAAATTCCTAATGGCGAAACCGTTCAGGAGACAGTGTAAGGAAGTGCAATGTGTAAACTGTCAAAATGAATTACAAAATATTATTCTTCTGTCTTCTCTTAATGAATCTAAGTAACCAAAGTACCATTTCAGAGGTTTGTTGAATTTAGGGAAGGAATGTGTGATATCAAGTAGCGTAAGATTGTTTAACAAATAATGGAGAACAGTGTGAACATATGATATGAGGTAAAAGCAATAAAAAAGCTTTGCTCTCATATTCTCTCCGTGGTTTGAAGACTAATGAATGAAATTAGGCACATAGCAAAAGGACAAAGGAGGTCAGCAAAGCAGATTGACAAAGGAATGATACAAAGAATACAAACAATTATTTTTCTCTCGCCTTCTGTTATAAGTACTAGTTAATTATTCTAGTCTGAAAGGGAAGAAGATAGTATGTAGTATTAAGTATGTATAGAGAGACATATATAAATAAAATAAGGCACTATATATGTGATTTTTCGTCCTTTTGCCTTCTCTCGATGATTATGAAAGCTGCTTAAAGTTCTAGCTGCAAATGTATGATTAAGAGGAAGGAAGAATGATGAATTTGTAAACGTATTACAAACTAGAATGACACAATTTCTTCAGGGAATAAAAGTGCTTATAAAAGTTACATATATCACCTTTTTGGTGATACAAAAGAACAAAAATTAATTCATATACCAGAATCGTCAGCTCTATAATTAGTATCAATAGTATAAATGAAGTTCGCTCCTTTTTAGAAGGCGTAACCAAATCATACTCTGTGATATTCCGTGGTTGAATATTACAGAAAGTCTATTGTGTCTAGCACAGTAGCATGATTGCGGAACGATCAGTTTTCAGAGAAACGAATGGCCCAAGGCTAATGATACGTGTAGGTTAACTGCATAATGTTTTAAGGTTTCACGTCCTGTGTTTACTGATTGTTTATCATAACAGAAGTCGCTTTAACATTATTACTTACAACAAATAACAATACGGCTAACGTGCGTATGATTCAGAATACTTACCTAAAAAGCCAAGTAATCTTTATTTTCTCGCCACTTGTCCAAGTGCACAGCTTTACAATGACATCGACAATATACTCTTATGCGGTGTTTAGATAACCTTTTTCTCTCATAATATCAAGCTAACAGGCGGACATATTTTAAGCAGTAGATCGCATCTCGTTCACAACACCCTACTCCAGGCTTGTCCTTTTATTTACCTCGTTGTCTTTTGAGGATTCGACGTGCCGTTCAGAAAGAAATATAACGTAGACGTAACATTCTGTAATTTACATAAGAACAGAAACTCACGAGGAAAGGTTAATTTAGAGACATACGTCACAAACTCGTAGCTGAAAAGTGTCAGTGGTTACACAATGGTTGTATGTTTTTCTGGACAACTGGTAATTCCGAAACATAGTTAACACGGGATTAAATCAGGTTTTCCCGTTAAAAATCTGCCGTTTTGAATTATCAGTTAGAATGATTACAAACGCACAGCGAAGATCTATCTTCCAACTCCTGATTGCCTGACCTTATTCTCCACAGGTATTAATGATATAATATATGCATACATGTTCATAAATTTCTGATATCGGTTCACACATAATAAAACCTGGGTCGAGGAGTTTTATGGAAGCGGTGCCAATGCGTGACTTTTTCGAAAGGGTTACTGGAATCCTACAATAGACAGTATAGGAAATAATACAAGGCTATCAAAATGATACTTTATTATCAGGATAAGCTTTTTCAATCATTAAAACTGAGAATTCTTTTTGTTTGTAGAACTTCTTTATTTTGCTTCTCTAGCTGGTCATTTTCTTTCTTTCTTTCTTTTTTTTAAATTTTAAGGCCAAATCTTATTTTTGTCTTTATTTGTCTCTAAGACAGTATGAAACAGAACCAGTTCAACTCACGACATTAATATTCGAAGGAAGATGAAGTACTACCGTTCATTCTGATTGTTCCAAACTTGCAGCTTGAAGACAGACATAGAACATTAACACGATAAGTAATAATGAAACCGTTGTCCTCATTTAGTACGCAGCTTGCAATACAAATTTAGAAAAAGTGCTGGAATCAAAGGGGGAAAATATTCACAACGTAAAAGACGCCACGTCACCAGATCCTGGAATAGTGACAACGAAAATATTCTCTGTGATTTAGTGCCCGTCTCATAGTTCATGCCTTATCTTCGGCTTTGTGCACAAGCGTAGTCTACAGAACTCGCAGTGTTTCGTAACCACGATCGGAATTGAAAAATACACACACACACACATGCCTGATCTTGCTAATGGGGGCACTATCTGCTCATACCCAAGACATACGAATGAGCAATACCTACCGACGGACAATATGGAATGAAGGACTTATCATAGGTAAGTTTCGTCGCATTGCTGTTTCGTATTTGAATAAATTATTTTTATTCATTTAAAACTGTTTCCAGTAGTAACAGTGGATACTAGCATACTTCGCCTCTGCATAGAAGAATACAGGAGGGTTTGCTTTAAACAATATTTCCAGCAGACTGTCTGATAGTCCATGAGAAAGTCCACAGAGGACCGTAATGTATGTGACTGAAAACAACTTACAAAGAATATTGTAAGACAGATGTTTTTACAACAGTTTCAGTTTGAGAACACCAGCAGTAGACCGTGATTCATTTACCTATAAAGAAATTGCATGATAATTGAGAGGCGGGTTACCATAAAGAAATTACAATGCTGCAGTAAACGGGTCTACTGTAAAATACGTTCGCAGTGGCCTGTAAGTTTATTAATGAGAATCGCAAACTCAGTTCGAAAGGACGTTCATTATAGACAGCATTTATGGCAGATCATAGCAAAATTTATGATAGGAAACATTCTGAGAAGCCCCTAAGACGAACTATTGCGAAAAAAAAATCATGTTCGTTAGGGGGAAAAAATAAAAAAAACATGCGTCGTCATAAGAAAAGCATTCTCAACGATCGATAAAACACACTTCATTGCAGAAAAACGAATACAGCAGACTTCAAGAATATTATTTTAGAAAATGTTCATAGAGTGAAAGAACGACAGGTCAATGCAGAGAACAGTGGCCACCCTAATCCGTGTAGACAGCTTTATAGAAAACATTCACAGCTGTTTATGAGGCTCTTCATCGTAAGAAACACTGAAAGTAAATTGAAATGGATGGTTGCAACACATTTTAAATAGCTTATTGTGGAGAATGTTTGTAATAGATTGTCATTCCATTTAAGAACTTTCTAGCATTCTAATTAATCACGAGAAAATGTACGCCGATTACACTCATGGACAATGAAATTTGCTCACTTAGAAGTAAACCTGCTACAACCGCGAAACTTTGCAAGTAGCTAGAACGCATGATGGTATGCAAATGATTCACGTTTGATGCGATTGCGCATGACCGCACACCCTTTGGTTGGGCTGCAAGCCCGAACCGGAAGCCTTGTAAACCGGCGTGTAGTCGATGCCCCATGAAAGCGAAAATCACCGGCCAACGCAAGCAAGAGTACAGAGTGACAGGAATGACGAGTATACGCCAGAGACGTCGATTTACCCAACTTACGGACTTTGAGAGAGGCCTGATAATAGGGCTGAAAACAGCAGAGTCGTCTGCGCGCCGTACAACCCGCTATGTGGATCGTATTGACCATACAGTCCGACTGTGTTGGGAGCAGTGGACACGTGACGGCACTGCCACACGGCGGAGCTGCACCGGATGGGCCACGAGGACCAATGGTAGAGAGGATCGACGGATCGTTCGCCAGGCACGAATGGATCCCACGGGGACCCGGTCCACTATACAAGCAGATGTAGAGGTTCCTGCGTACCCACGAACCATTTCTCGACGCCTCGTGGTAGCGAATCTGCGATCCCAGCACCCCTTACGTGTGCTGCCATTAACACCATTAACACCGGAACATCACCGGCTCCGTGTGCAGTCTTGCAAGGCCAGAGCGACGCGGAACGCCACAGACTGGCGGCGTGTGGTGTTTAGCGATGAGTGTCGCTTCGTTTTGGGGACCGATGATCACCTTTTCCGGGAGTGGAGGGCCCAGGGTTAACGGCACAATCCCAACCTCGCTATCGAGCGCCACACCTCCCCCACTGCAGGTATTATGGTATGGGGAGCTATAGCCTACGATAACCGATCAGCTGTAGTAGAGGTACGTGGATCATTGACGGGCCAGCTGCATATGGATGAAATCCTACGGCCCTATGTGCTCTCATTCGCAGCCGGGATTCCAGGTGCGCTCTGTGGCGAGGTGAAGGACAGGGACGATATAGACCAGTATAAAAAGTTACTCTGATCAAGGGACCATAGACAAAGTTACGACAGGATTGCCAGAAGGTGGGCAGTTTTCTCGGAATTGAGAAGGATGCGGAGGTCAGGAATGCGTGGGCTTGTCCCACAGCAGCAAGCGGATAGCTTGGAAGCATGGAGAAAGAGAGAGAGACAGAGTGACATCGACTTATGTCATCGAAGTTCCAGCTGCTGGCGGAGGAAATGCACGTCTGTGATTGGCAGAAAAGTGTAGCGTACCCCGGGAGAAACGGTGGCTTAACACGGAGGGGAGATTTTCGGGCACTTTCGCTGCTCACACCTGGGTCTCACAAGATGGCCACGAGTGATCTCTGACGCCTGAGGGTGCCAGAGAAGTTAGGGAAAGAATGTGACTGAGGTCACAAAATTCTGCAACTGTGCTTAGAAATGTACTGCGGTACATGAATGTAACTGAAAACATACTGAGGTAAAAACAGTATAAAGAGTTTGAGAACTCAGCACTTGCTGCATCACTAGTGACTCATCCAGATAACGGAACTTTCGTCGCTCTCGGAGGAGTGCATGACCTGGACTCTCCTAATTGACAGTTGCATCCTGCTCTATTGAATTACGTATGTTCATGTCTGATGATCTATTGATCAATCATATGTTAAACTCTGGCGACACCAGCCGATAAGTGCACATAAACCGGATTCCCTCCTGGGATGCCTGTGCTGTAAATAAAGTTGTACATAGGAACTCCGAGTGCTGTAAGTATTAATCTGCAGCAGCCGAGTGTTGCGACAGGTGAGTGATATACCGATTCAAACCGGTACCAGAATAGTTTGAATGGTGGCAGCAGTATGGATAATAAATGCTTCTCATTTCAGTGCTATCAAAACCGTTACGCCATCGTCACCGTATCACACAACCACACGCTCTACCAGCAGGATAATGCCCGCCACCTACACACTGCTAGGGTTACACAGGACTGCCTACGCCATGTCCAGACACTTTCATGGCCCGCCCGCTTCCCGGACATATTCCCTATTGAGCATGTGTGGTTCCAGTTGAAACGCCAGCTGCTCCCGTGCCGCACTATCCGGGATTTGGAACACACCGTCTAACACGTTTGGGCTAGTCTACCGCTGGAGAACATAAGGCGTCTGTTCGCCTCCATGCAGGACCGTATTGCAGCATGTATCGTCGCACGAGGCGGTGCGACGCTCTATTGAAGACGCCCGGACTGCGTGCCACAGATCCCTCTGTAATTGTCCGGTAGCTCTATTTTTGCCATCATGTGTATCATTCAACTGTATCATTACGTCCATAAAATTTCAGTTTAATCCGATGCTTCCTTCTTGGTGCGAAAATTTCATTGTCCGTGAGTGTATATTTAAAATAGTAATTAACGTTCTAACGTTTTCACTAACAACGAGAAAATGTACGCCAACTATACTTAAAATAGTAAAGAACCTGTAACGTATACTCTATATTCACTTTCCTTTTGATTTTACTATCTCTGGTTATTTTATTTTCCTATGTAAATTATCTTCCTACTGAACGGAATATTATTTCACCCGCTGAATGAGATCTGGCAATGAGTGTAAGTCATGACGTGGTGGTAGCTCGTATATAGGCGCGTTCATCGAGAAGTGTGGGTTGTGTGTTGTTGCGTTGTAGTTGTGTTGTTGCGTTGGAGTTGCGTTGCAGTGTGTTGTTATGTAGTAGTGATATATGAGTGCCTTAGTTGACCAGGAGTCATCATAATAAACAAGTTGTTCTGTAAGTTCAGTCTTTTTCAATTCTTAGTTTTGTCAGACCTCTGTCTGGCTGTTAGGTTTATGACTTTGATTACTTAATATAAATAACCAGCGTTGAGACTTTGTTTAAGTTCATAATTAACGAGTAACAACACCCTTTGGGAATTCATTATTTTGAAGCGTAGAGCATTATTCATTCATAATAATTAGCTTAGCAAAAAGATAGACAAAGCTAATTCATTATAATTGGCGCCCGAACTTTTCTCGAACACGAGATCCTGACTATTATTACCCATGGCTTCCTTACCTGAGACAACTGCAAATTTCCACCATCCGGCAAGTCTCGAGGGTAATGGTGTTTGTTTGGACAATTTGTACGAAGCCTGTGGCTCTGACTTGGATATGAATAATCTACACATACCCAAGCATTCTTCACCATTTCGGAATGCACCAGCTTCTTATCACTCTGAGTCGCGGGTCGTAGCTGAGGGAATTCAATCCTCTCAGCGAAGCAGAATGCTTATACCCATTTCGTGCCGCATGCAGGAACAATTTATTTCAATGGTTTGGAGTGGGTCTTTAAAGTTCCTCGAAGATCTGGAAGACCATTTTGATTTATATAATATTCCGGAAGACTGCAAGGTCCAAATTGCCGGAACTTGCTTGAGAGATACCGCCAAGACCTGGTATCGGCAGTGGCGAGGGTCGAACCCGGATTCTCATTATGAGAATTTCCGTGCAGAATTCTTGGAGGTCTTTCCTTTCGGCCTCAGTCGAGCTAGCCTTGCTCAACAGCTGTTTTCTCGTCAGCAGGGTCCCAATGATAGCCCTGTTGCATTTGCGTTGGAAACTACACGCCTATATAATCTATGGGATCCACATGCCAGTCATGTTGACATGTTGGATACCCTCGTACAGCAGCTCGACCCATTCTTGCAAGATTTTCTTGAGGTTCGACACCCTACCACTATTCATGAATGCCTTCGCCTCATACGCACGTATGAAGAGCGACATGGCAAACATGCTGCAACTCACCATGCTCGGGCACCCGCGAGGCTTATTCCGAAAACCCTCAGCGGCATAATAGACAAAACTTTCAGCGCGAGCATACACACGTGCCCACCCAAGCTTCATACGTTCCACCACACAGAAGAGTGGCGAACCAGCAACGAGTTTCGGAGCAAGCTACGGGGTATCGTCATAATGCACAGTATGCTCGACCCCGTTCCACTCAGCAGCATTTGGAACGTTATCATGCTCAGGGCAATAATAATTTTTCTGCCCGTGCTGAGGGCAGACGTACCGAAAATGAAAATCTCAACAGACACGCGGAGTTCCCGACGCAGGGTGCACGCAATTTTCCTTATCGTGAAAATTTTCCCGATACCCGGTAGGGTCGAGGTTTCCGACCACATGATAACACCACCAGAATTCCTTTAAACTTCCACAGGAAGTAGACGAAGGGTCGGTCCTGCTTCCTGATACCAAACATCCTGACCCTAAAACAGTATTAGTGACTGTTCAAACTCCTCAGTTGCCTGATGTATTCTTGACACTTGAAGACATTATTGTCGAGACAAAGTTCGACACTGGGTCTGAGATATCAGCCCTAAATACAAAGTTTTGCAATGATGTTTTTTCTGCAATACATGTTCAGCCTGCAACGCAGTATTTGCGAGGTGCAAATAACGAAATCTTCAGTATTTCAGGAACTGTCACATTATCTTTAGGGCTGGGAAAAGCTCGTTTTACACATTCTTTCCTGCTTATAGACGAGCTACCCGTGAAATGTCTCATGGGTATGGACTTTATTAACAAGTTTCAAATAACTTTGAATTTTGTACAACATGTGATTTCCTTTCCGGAACCTGTCGAAATGATTCCGACGGTTCCTGTAGATATTACGAGTTTATTGTTGAGTGACCAATTGAATGAGGGGCAACGAGACCAGCTTTCTCTCCTTTTACAGGAAAGCCCTGGTTTATTTTCGGATCAACCTGGTTTCACACAGGTGGTTTATCATGTTATTGACACTGATGGTTCGAAACCCATTGCGACGAAACCTTACCCTTGTGCTCCACATAAAAAACAGGAAATGCAACGTCAAATTGCGGAAATGATTAAGCAAGGCATAATCAGGGAGTCAACAAGCGCCTGGGCTGCTCCTGCCTTCTTGGTTCCAAAGAAACAACCAAATGAATTTCGTTTCGTGACAGATTTTCGCAAACTCAACCAAGTCACAAGAACAATCAATTATCCCCTACCTGTCATGTCACATATTCTAAATGACTTGTCGTCAACCAAATGGATGTCAACTTTGGATTTGGCGAGTGGATATTGGCAGGTGGCAGTACATCCGGACTCGGTCGATAAAACAGGCTTTGTGACTCCTTTTGGGGCCTATGAATATTTACGTATGCCTTTTGGTTTAGCTTCTGCACCTGCTACTTTCCAAAGCTTATGGACACGGTTCTCAGACCTGTCCTGGGTCCCCATGTGCATGTCTATTTGGATGATATTATTATAACATCAGAGACTTTTGACGAGCACCTTTCTCTGCTCAAACAGGTGTTCCAACTTATATACAATGCTGGCTTGACGTTAAAACCTAGTAAATGCCAGATAGCGAGGGACGAGATTGTATATCTGGGGTTGAAAATTACTCCCCACGGCTTATTCACTGATAATGAAAAAATTAGGCCTATTGCTGACTTTCCTCGGCCTAAAACAGCAAAAGAACTATCCCGCTTTCTGGGAATGACCGGATGGAATCAGCAGTTCGTCCCCGCTTATGCTACAATATGTGAGCCATTGTATGCTTTAAAGCGTAAATACAAGAAGTTTATTTGGACACCTGAGGCTAACGCTGCATTCGAAACACTGAAGTCTGCATTGACTCAGCCTCCGGTGTTGGCTTTCCCGGATCATTCTAAAGAATTTGATATTTATACTGATGCATCCGGAGTTGGTCTTGGTTGCGTTTTGTCACAAGCTGGGCATCCAATAGCTTTTGCGTCTCGTACTTTAGCCAAAGCTGAACGCAATTATTCAGCTACGGAACGTGAATGTCTTGCTGTTGTGTATGCACTGAATAAATTTCAATGTTATCTTAACGAATTGACAGTTAACATAATTACGGATCATTCTGCCCTGCAGTATTTGAATTCTGCTAAACACCTATCTCAAAGACTTATGAAGTGGGCTCTGAAGTTACAAGAGAGCAATATCAAAATTTCGTATCAGCCAGGTAATAAGAATCAATTACCGGACGCATTATCTCGCGTTCCGATTAGTGGGGTCCCCACCGAAACTACTCCTGGATGTCAGCCTTTACTTCTGATAGCTGATATCACATCCAGAGAGCAGATAATGGCAGAATTAATAAATGATCCAGATTTTGGGGATATTTACAATTTTTTGCTTGCGGGTTCGCCCCTACCAAGTGATCCTTCTCTGGCTGGAAGGTCACAACATTTTGAAGTAATAGAGGGTCTTCTTTATTATACAAAGTCTCGGACTACTAGGGCAGAGTTTCGCCCATGTATTCCGCGAACCCATAGAATGGCTCTTTTAAATGAATTTCATGACAAACCTCTTGCAGGCCATTTAGGTATTCGCAAGACCCGTTGTAAATTGCGGGATGTTGCCTATTGGCCTGGCATGTACCAAAGTGTGCTCGCATACGTTCAATCATGTCACTTGTGTCAGATTAATAATTATCGTAATGTAAGACCGGCCGGTCACTTGAAATCTAGTTCAAGTTCTCATGTATTTGATATTATTTCCATAGATTTATTGGGACCTTATCTGTTAAAAATAAAGCTCGTTATGTTTTAGTACTAACTGATAATTTTTCTAAATGGGTTGAAGTTTTTCCCATTAAAGCCGCTACGGCTGAGATTATTTGTAATGTCTTGGTTAATGAAGTATTTTCTAGATATGGTGCACCTAATAAAGTAGTTTCGGATAATGGTCCTCAATTTATTTCTGACATTTTTGAAAGAATGTGTGCGAGACTACACATTAAACATAAATTCATTTCCCCATATCATCCCCAGAGTAATCCTGCAGAACGCGTTAACCGAACGCTAGTGAAAATGATTGCGACTTTTGTAATGGACCACCATGAAAGATGGGATGACCATTTAGAACTTTTTGCGTTCGCCCTCCGCTCGTCTGTCCACGAGTCTACTAAAATTACTCCTGCAGAACTTTTTCTGGGTCGCAAAATTAAAACCCCTTTTGAAAATTTAACGGGGATTATCGACGAACTAAATCAGCGACCAACTCCGCAATCAGTACACATTATGGCAGAAAAAGCTCGTATTGCAATGCTAGGAGCACAAGCGGCTCAAGCACGATATTATAATTCTAGGCGTAGGGAACCAGATCTTGTCGTTGGAGATCTCACTCTCGTGGAAACGCACTTCCAGTCTTCTGTTTCGCATACTTTAGTGAAGAAATTTGCACCCAGCTACGAAGGTCCATATCGGGTGGCAAATGTCTTTGAAAATAATATTGTTCTGGAGAAACCGAACAACAATTTTCAATATGTACATGTTGATCAATGTCGCAAGTATCACGAACGGGATATCGAGTTCATTATCAATCCTACTCAACCTTCTGTTCCACAGACTCAAGAATCTATATCTCATGTTCAACCGCCAGAAATTGTGGACGACCCACCGAACATTTTTGACGAATCACCAGTGATTTTTTCCTTCACCCTCCCCCCTCCAGACGAGTTTCTACAACCGCAACCTGATTCTCCCGTGAGACCAAGGCTCGATTCGCGTTCGTCGAATACTAGTATCGTTCCTTTCCCTCCAACCATTGCCAAGACTATTGCTGCGCCGTTTCCGGCCACCTCTGCACCACCGCGGGATACTTCTTCTTTGAATACCTCATCGGAAAGTATTCCTATAGGCAATTCCAAACATCGCCCTGCACGACCGCTGAAATACAGCAGCGACTCAGAGGCGTCGGACATTTCGGATTTGTCAGTTATGAATCCAACATTTAATATTCCACACCGTCCAGCACCACCAAAAGCTGGGCGCAAACGTCACTTGTCTCCCCAATCTGCTTCGCCGCAACAGCGACGAAGGCAGAAATCTTTGCATCCGCCCGGGTTTCGCCCCTGGAACCTCCGTTCAGGGCAAACAGGGCCGATGCCTGCTACTACTATCATGCCCCGTGGGCGTAAACGAAAACAAGCGATGTGGCCGGAGACACGTCCCTCCAAAAAGATACTGGAAGGACACAACGGGCCCCAGCATCAAGGGACTTCATATCCAAAGCCTGGGGGAGCCCGTTCCTATCAGCCGCAGCAGGGATTTCCGGACCGCCAGACTTCTGACGTTCCTGACCGTTCTTCTCAGCCGCAGGGATTTCCAGACCGCCAGATTCCTGACCGACAACAGACCGATGTTCCATTACCGTCCCGGAAGAGATCCAAGCCACCTGATTTCCCCAGTCCCATTAGGCCTGGAAAACGTTTTCGCACTAGAATTTTTTATGCGTCCTCGAGATAAGTAAGTTCACGTGGACAGGTTCTTTTTCTCAGTTTATTGTTTTTCCTGCTCGACCAGTTGGCGTGTCAGAATTTCTTTTTTTCGTGTGGGCCTATGCATTCTTTTTGTGTATATATGTGTGTTTTTTTTTTATATTTCTTCTATGTCCATCTACTAATCCACTTTTTTTGTATATATCTATGTGCTTAGGGGTAAAATAATAAAATTGTTACTGTTAGGCAGCTCCAGGTAAATTTCGCTGCTGATACAGTTGTTCTGTATTTCAACGCATGAGGCAAACGTAATTTGAAATGAAAATAATAAAATTGTTACTGTTAGGCAGCTCCAGGTGAATTTCGCTGCTGATACAGTTGTTCTGTATTTCAACGCATGAGGCAAACGTAATTTGAAATGAAAATAATAAAATTGTTACTGTTAGGCAGCTTCAGGCAATCTTCGCTGCTGATACAGTTGTTATGTATTTCCACGAATGAGGCGCACGTAATTTGAAATTAAAAAGTGATTCCTGCTAGGCAGAATAAAAGGAAAGTATGCCGATGCAGGTTTGGTTTGTTCTACACTACAAATTTCACAGTCGAATACAGATTCGTAAATTGTTATGCCAAGTTGATAATGTAAATACGGCTACCACCAAACAACAAATCAAAAAAAAAAAGATCGAGAAACGTCAATCATCGAAATGTAAGACTTACACTCCAAAATTGATAGATTTTTCGGAAACCAAAAAAAAAAAAAAAAAAGAAGAAAAATTAAGGGGGAGGAGATGATGTAACGTATACTCTATATTCACTTTCCTTTTGATTTTACTATCTCTGGTTATTTTATTTTCCTATGTAAATTATCTTCCTACTGAACGGAATATTATTTCACCCGCTGAATGAGATCTGGCAATGAGTGTAAGTCATGACGTGGTGGTAGCTCGTATATAGGCGCGTTCATCGAGAAGTGTGGGTTGTGTGTTGTTGCGTTGTAGTTGTGTTGTTGCGTTGGAGTTGCGTTGCAGTGTGTTGTTATGTAGTAGTGATATATGAGTGCCTTAGTTGACCAGGAGTCATCATAATAAACAAGTTGTTCTGTAAGTTCAGTCTTTTTCAATTCTTAGTTTTGTCAGACCTCTGTCTGGCTGTTAGGTTTATGACTTTGATTACTTAATATAAATAACCAGCGTTGAGACTTTGTTTAAGTTCATAATTAACGAGTAACAACACCCTTTTGGGAATTCATTATTTTGAAGCGTAGAGCATTATTCATTCATAATAATTAGCTTAGCAAAAAGATAGACAAAGCTAATTCATTATAAACCTTCTAGAATTCTAACTAATAACGAGAAAATGCACGCAAAAGATGTTTAAAATAGGAGAGGACTTTCTGGTATTCTAATTAAAAACGAGGAAATGTATGTCAACTATATTTAAAATAGTAAAGAACTTTCTGGCATTCTAATTAATAACGATAAAATGTACGCCAACTATACATACTTAAAATAGTAAAAAGGTTTCTAGCGTTCTAATTAATAACGAGAAAATGTACGCCAACCATACTTAAAATAGTAAAACATTTTGTAGAGTTCTAATTAATAACGATGAAATGTATGCCAACTATACTTAAAATAGTAAAGAACTTTCTAGCGTTATAATTAATAATGAGGACATAAATGTTCGCCAACTGTACTTAAAATAGTAAAGAACATTCTGGCGTTCTAATTAATAAGGAGGAAATGTACGCCAACTATGCTTAAAATAGTTAAAACAAATTTGCGTCCTAATTAATAAGGAGGAAATGTATGCCAATTATACTTAAAATAGTAAAGAACTTTCTGGCGTTCTAATGAATAAGGAGGAAATGTAAGCCAACTATGCTTAAATTAGTTAAAAAAATTGGCGTCCTAAATAATAAGGAGGAAATGTATGCCAACTATACTTAAAATAGTAAAGAAATTTCTGGCGCTCTAATTAATTAATTAAGCGAAGAAATGTACACCAACTATGCTTAAAATAGTACTTCCTAGCGTTCTAATTAATAACGAGGAAATGTACGCCAACTATACTTAAAATAGTACTTTCTAGCATTCTAATTAATGACGAGAAAATGTACGCCAATTATACTTAAAATAGTAAAGACCTTTCAAGTGCTCTAATTAAGAACGAGGAAATATACACCAACTATACTTAAAATAATACTTTCTAGCGTGATAATTAATAATGAGGAAATGTACGCCAACTATACTTAAGATAGTACTTTCTACAGTTCTAATTAATAACGAGGAAATGTACGCCAACTATACATAAAATCGTAAAGAGCTTTTTAGCGTTTCCTCTGTTCCACAGAAGTTAAAGGGAAAAAAATTCTGCTTGGCGAACGACCGAAGGTTTAGCTGATAACAGGTAAAAAGTTTGTCATGATTAGCTCTGCATATTAACATTGAAACCGTCTTATAGCACGATTCAAATTTGCGTTAGATATCTTATAGGTAATATCTTAAAGTTTACTGGTATGTTAAATGCATTGATATCTTAAAGTGCATTGCGCGTTGTATGTCATTGTCAGTACGATGTTTATGTTTATTTTAAAATTGTAATATTTCTTTTTATACAATTAATGTTTTCTGAAGGTTGATTTACTGTGTAATCCGAAAGATCTAAAAGTTTATTTCTATACTACTAACTTTTTGTTGTTATTTCTTAACTTTAAGATATCTAACGCAAGTTTGAATCGTGCTAAGACGGTTTCAAAGTTAATATGCATATACTTCAGCACGACAATATTATTATTTGAATTATATGATTAGCTATGTTTGTTGAAACGGTCGCAGAGCAGGTTCGACGTAAAAATATATATGTTATGATTAAGATCGTTTTCCTTTCCGAGCGTGCATATTGAGCTGGATATTCTTTCTTACTCGTATTATAACGCTTCGCTTTCATGCATTTAGCTGTTGTCCTAAGTTAAACAACGGAACACTTTTGTATTGTTTGTTTATTAAGAACGGCGTGAATTTTCTTGTAGCTCGATGAGGAAAATTTATGTTATTTTGATCAACAAACAGTGTAAAAACGTTCTCCCAACATAAAGTTTTGTACCTATTTTGCATACGTGTCTTTGGTCAACCAAAGCGGAAAATATAATTTATTTTTGAATCTATGCATTCTTGTTTTCTTTATTCAATGTGATTTACGTAGACCATGTTTTCAAATGTTTAGCCCATCAATAAGCTGGTGACGGACTTGGAACAAGCGAATATTAGCGTTACTTTCACGAAGGGCGTTAGTGAACGCGATTATAAGGAACAGCTAAAAGAAATGAAGGTAACTGTCATCATATTTTACGATGTTTTCAATGCGACGTTCTTTTTATTGAGTGTATATAAATGCATGCAATATGGCTTCATTTAAAATGGTTTTTATATGTGATGCGCCTTCTACAAACAACGTTCCTGATGCTCGTACGTACAGACAGACATAGGAGAACACCGGAACTGATTCAAATGTATTTTTCCTATAAGGATGTGAGACCAAATTCCTTTAACACTACTAGGTACGCCATCAACAGGGATTAGAGCGAAATGGCGTTTAAAAACAAATTTAATCACAGAAAAATCTGCATTATTATGTATCGTTTTTGCTTGGAATCAATTAATATTCTGAAAATCGAATTTACATCCATTTTTGCGTTTTTTTACACAATGAATTCAGATGTCTTTTCTGCGCGATTCGGCGCTCTTTTGTGATACATTAAAATTAACATTAAACTCCTTAATTTTATATTTTTTAATTTCATCTGGTCAAAATTGTTAAATTTGCAAAAGCGCATGTTTAAATGGAATTACTGAAAGTCAAAACAGAAGTTCTAGTTCTTGGTTGTTGCCAATGAGTTTAAACTTACTGTTCACCTTTAACAAACTATCGAAGAGTAATGCTGGATCTCGATTAGCAGATACTGCGTTGTTAGTATACGTGATAATGCTATATCAGACAAACCCAATGCAAATCCAGTGTTACAAATGTCAGCGATTGATTAGTCAAGTGTGAGTTCTTGCGAATGGAGAGAACACTCATGTCGTATGCCAGTTTCAATGGAAACTGTTTCCTAATATACACGATGGGGGAGGGGGGGGGCTTAAATGTCTCTGTGTGGCGTAAAATCGGAACGACTGCACTTAGAGAGAGTAGGTCCAGATCACATTGGAAGCCTTAGTAAGATACAAATTGGTGTGTGCCATTGATAGATCGCGGTCGTAGCTTTGAAGTCTATAAATAATATTTTTCACCGTGCTAATTATTCGCTTGCATACATGTGCGGTTCATGTGTTGTGGCGCAAAAAGACTTGTGTACCTGGCGCCAGGGCAAGTACACGTTCTAAACCTTGTGCCTTCTCATGATTAGGTTTCTCAGCGTTTTCCGTATGATAAGAACATCAGTTCTGTGCATTTCTATAAGTATGGGAAGTACTCTTACCTAGTGCTGTACATCTTTGTTGAGATGTGTCTAAAGTACGCAACCATAAAACAGAAAATATAAATATTACTGAAAATTAAAGTGAGTTTGCAAATATGTGGAGATTATTTAAATTGCTGTCAAAGCGAATTGAGTTTCGGCAAAATAGAGTTCGATCGCAATCCAAGTCGAAATTGATATCACCGAATAATAAATCACGATCGATTTCGAAGTTTGAATTAATTTAATACAACAGAAAGTGGAGGAATTTCTGAAACTCGATGACTATGGTTAACAGTTAACGCTGCATTATTTCTTATTGTTCACGTTTTTAATTTTAAGGACATGTATCACTAGGCAAAAAAATTATTCTTTCTAGTTCGCGAGGAAGAAATTTTATATTTTATTTGACTAAAACTGTCATCTTAATGAACCCGATTCATGCGCAAAAAATTTCAATGATCTATCAAATGGTCCAGGACGAGAAGTGATACATTTTGCAACACAAATTCCATAAAACAGTACGTTCGCTCTAACAAATAATTATTCCACTTTTCCACCAGTTTCGTTCGAAGAATTTTCAAACTCAATTTTTGGTGTACCCGAAAGGTGTTCTAGGCAGTATTTGCTTAACTGCTTCAAAAAGTCGCAATATTTTACCTTTTAATTCTTCCCTTTTATTAAGAAAAGTAGATTGGAGTGAGAAGGAACCATTTACCTCTTGTTATGTCTACCTTATCGTTAACAGAAAAAATAAAGCGCTTTTATCAATTTTCCGCATTCAAGTGAAGAAATTGTGGAGACATTGCGATGATAATGGGTTTTAATTTTAATGAAAAATTGCAGGTCTGGCTGACTACTAATTGGGAAACGATATGCTTTACAGTTATTGGCATTTCGTAAAATGCGTCTGTTAGTTACACTTCTCATATCTCATGGCATTTTTAGCTGGAGTGCTGAGAAGGAATGTTTTACGGTAGCACAACTGCGATTGATGAAATCTTCATTCCAGATGCTCCGTTAAGTTTGTTGTAAACTAGAATCAATACGAAAACTTGAACCATTTCACGAATCGTTAAGCTTCCGTCATTTTGCTATGAGTTATCGCTTCTGAAGTATCGATTCATCGCTTCTGAAGTATCGATTCATCGCTTCTATTGATTGATTAGTGGTTAGACTATTCACTGCCTGTGACAGACAGTTTTCTCTATTTAAGAGAAGGATACACAAAAACGCACGCACAGTTCGTTGTTACGTTTCCAAATGCCATTTGCAGCAGCGCGCAAGTTTCGACAGCTGATTTCCAGGTTTCTTCGCAAAATATAAATCATTAGATATTGTTTTGTACTCATTTTCGCGGTGAGCAGTGTATAAGCAAAATGCTTCGCACTTCAGGATATAACACAATTCATTGAATCGTTGACCATTATTGGATGAATGGTCTAGGATGTGAAATTTTTTTCATTATGCTGCGTCGGGTTCGAATTCCATTAAGGCATGGATCTTACGGAACGATATTTTCCATTGTCTTCTCTCCAATTCAGTAATTTATTAAAGAAAAATTAAGATATATCGTTCTCATGGAACCGATTCAGTAATTTATTAAAGAAAAAATTAAGAAATATCGTTCTTACGGAACAACATTTTCCGTTGTCTTCTCTCCGATTCAGTAGTATTAGGTAGTCAAGATGGTTCTTTACTACTAAAAAAATGATCATTAAGAAACCGACTAATGAAATACAATGAGATGTAAAGACGCGTTTACTGGTGATATTTAGAAAAAGTATTTACAGGGTATATGTTTTTCGGTTTCAGTTCATTTTGCTCAATATTTCAGATCATCACACAGATCTTTAAAATTCAGTAGTTCTGAACTTAACGAAAGATATCAGCCTAGATTTGAATATCTTCGACGTATCAAACACTTTTATTTGTTTCAGTCTTGATTTCCACTTAAAGCTTCTCTCATATTTAGCAGACGCTCGCACACGACTTATTTTCCCAATCGCATCCGTAATTCTATCATTTAACTTATTCCGCAATTTAAGCCACTCATATCCTTGAAGGCTTTCTATTTATTTCCAGTGATCTGGACTGAATAAATCCTTTTGTTGGCTACTCCTGATTTACTCCTTTTAACTCATTATCTCGGCAAATGAGCCAACTGTGAAAGATCTATTTTATCTCGGCAAATGAATCAACTGTGAGAGATCTATTTTTGCAGATCACGTAATTTGAGTTAAAAAAAGACCTCATTTCTTATGTTAAAGAAAGATTTTGTCCAAGAACGCATTCTTTTTAAAAATTTACCGAATACACTACAACACACAAATTTGTAAAATGTGAATCCGTTTATTGGTGTAAATCATCATCATCATCATCATCATTGTCAACCATCATCAATCCACCAAGTTTCCTCCACAACGGTCTGTCTTGTGCCAATCTCCTCCATGTCACACCCGCATACTTTCGAATTTCATTCACCCATCTCCCATGTGGTCTTCTTCTGGGTCTTTTCCTGTCCCTTGGAATCCAATCTAAAATTTCCGCTGTCCATCGATGGTCTGTCCTTCTGGCAGTATGTCCAGCCCATTGCCATTTCAGGGATTTAACTCTGATCATGATGTCTTCCACTCTTGTCATTTTTAGGATCCACGAGTTCCTCTTCTTATCTCTCCTAGTTACACCAAGCATGCACCTCTCCATGCAACTTTGAGTTGTCTGCAGCCTTTGTATGTCTCTTTTAGTTAAGATCTACGTCTCTGCACCATACCTAAGCACTGGAAAGATGCATTGATCAAACACTTTTCTTTTAAGACATAATGGCATATTGTTCTTGAAAATTGTGCTGTTTATTCCAAAAGCTCTCCAGACAAGTTTTGTACGCCGATTAATTTCTTCATCAATGTGACCCTCACTTGATATCTGCTGTCCAAGATAAACGTATGCGTCTGTTATCTCCAGATTTTCTCGATCAATCGATAAATCTTCATTTCTTGTAAAAGCATTGAACATCACTTTTGTCTTCTGAAAGTTCATTTTTAATCCTACTTCTTTACTCTTGTCAGCAAGTTCGTGGATCATACTCTGCAGCTCTGATGGGGTAGTTGCAAAAATGACTACGTCATTAGCAAAGCGAAGGTGAGTTAGATAATCTCCATAAATCTTTATCCCTTTGTTTTCCCAGTTAAGTGATTGAAAGACATTTTCCAATTGGCATTAAAGAGCTACGGAGATATGATGTCACCTTGTCTCACTCACTTTCCAATTTTTATGTGTGTTGTAATTTCAAACAGCCGAATCTTTCTTTGCACTTGCATTTTCATAGATGTTATTAATAATATTAAAGTATGCATCTTCAATACCGCAGGATTTCAAAGCCATTGTAACTGCTGATGGTTTCACCGTATCAAAGGTCTTAATTCATAATCGATAAAAGCCATGCACAATAGAAGTTCATATTCCCTCGCTCTTTCAATTAGTTCTCTCAGTACGTGGATATGATCTATAGTGCTGTAGCCACTCCTGAATCCAGCTTATTCTCTTGGTTGAGCCATGTCCAGTGTTACCTTCAAGCGGTGTGAAAGAACTTTAGTGAAGATTTTATAAACCACTGATAGGAGGCTGATAGGTCTTTAGTTCCTGAGATCCTCAATGACACCTTTTTATGTAGCAGGACCATTGTAGCGTTGTTCCAATCCTCAGGAATCTTCCCTTCATTAAGGCATCGAGTGAACATTTTGGCGAGTACTGTTTCAATTTCTCCAATTGCTTCTTGTATGATGTCTACGGTAATTCCATTTTCTCCTGGAGCTTTTCCCCGTTTCATGTTCTTGATTGCATGTGCACCTTCTGCTGGGAGGACTGGAAAAAACTCTGGTACTGGTACCTTTCGTAATGACTGGAGTATATGTATCATCCCTTTCATATAGTTTTGAGTAGAAATCTTTCACTCTTGTCAAAATGTCACCTCTATTTCTTGTTACAGAACCATCTTCTTTTCTCAGTGCCATAATCTATTTTCTTCCCTTACTCAGATGTCCCTTTTCTCTCTTCAAGCTTTGGTTGTTTTCAATCGCTTTCTTTAGTTCACAGTTGAATTTCCTTACATCTTCAGTGATACCTTTTCGTACCGTCTTGCATAGCTCTATATATTCCACTTTGGAAGTCACATCTCCTTTAGTTGTCCTCATCACCCTTCTTTTTTGCATCAGAAATTTGTTTTTTTCCTGATAATTCGTTCGTATGTAACTTGTTCTAAGTACCAGCTATTTTTGTTGCTATTTCCATAAGAGCCTTGGTTAGTTTTCTGTTAACTTCAGAAATATCCACTTCTTCCGATGTTAGTCCTTCTAAAGCAGAGAATCTGTTCTTCGGTTCCAACTAGAAGGTATTATGGTGTTTTTTAAGGTTTGTTATGTCAATACATTTTGTTTGTCTTATGAGCTTGCTACGTTTGAGTTTAGTGTTGAGGTGCATCTTACATCTCACCAATCTATGGTCACTACCTGTGCTGAACTTATTTAGCACACTGTAGTCTTCTATGACGAATTTTTTGTTACACATAATAAAATCAATTTCACTTGTCGTCCCATTTGGATGTCTCCATGTCCATTTCCTGTGTGGCTTTTTCTTGAAAAAGAAGTTCACGATGAAAAACCCTTCTGCCTCTGCAAACTCAACGAGAGTATTTCCACGCTGGTTTCTGTTGCCGTGACCGAATTTACCTACTGAAGTTTCATTCTGTTGCTGTTGCGCTATTTTTGCATTGAAATATCCCATAATTATCTTCAAGTGCTGCTTGCCTTTATTATGTAGATGACGAATTTCCTCATAAAATTCTTCAATTTCTTCTTCAGGATGGCTTGTGGTGGGTGCATAAGTTTGAATAATCTGAGCCTGGTATCTTTTCGAGAGTTGGATAACGAGTCGTGCAGCTCTGTCAGAGGAACTTTCAACTTCTACAACTTTATCCTTCAGTTTCTTGTTTATTATAAATCCAACACCACTAGTTCTGCCAGTATCTGTCCCACGATAGTAGAAGAGATGTCCACTTTTCAGTTCAATGAGATCTTCTCCTTTTCTCCTTACCTCACTTAGCCCGACGATGTCTCACTTGATCCTTTGTAGTTCCTCTTCCAATACAAGAAGCCTTGAATCAGAAGATAGGGAGCGTCCATTATACGTAGCAAGGTCAGCATCAGATGGCAGCCTAGTCCGGTCCTCCGGGGATTCTTAACACCCTCTGCCTTTATGTTGCATAGGCCGCTGCCTTGGCCAGGTACATTCCAGCTGCCGGAGACTGCGGGCCAAGATTTAAGTTGTGAAGTCATTTTGGAGAGGTTTGGCCATAACTTACCACGCTGGCCAAGCGAGTTGTTGAGTGTGGGATAGCATTTCCTCTAATCCCGATGGTATAGTTATACCGCTATTGGCGGTCGTCAGAGCCCCTTTAGTGGGAACAGGATGCACCACGAGAAGGTGGGGTTGACATTTGTCAAGGAGAGGCTGTGATGTTACGCATCACCTGAATTTACATCCCATTGCTATAAATATGACATGTTATTTTCAAGTTTTCAGATAATATCTGAAAACATGAAAATTTCGTCATCCTGGAAAGCGAGACAAACCTACGTCTCCCGGATACACCCCGAGTATGCTAACAACTACACCACCCAGAACGGCCAAGTTTTAAGTTTCCGATTAATTTTAATATAACCATCACAGGATTCGCACCAATAAACAGGTTCAGATCTTCCAAATTTGTGTTGTACACTGCTGGACGATTGCTAAGGACGGATCATAAACGGCTATATAGCGCATAAAAAAGTAAGTGTGATTGGATGCCAAGTGAAATAAAATAATGTGAGAATGGCAGGACATTACAAGAAAGACAATTTATTGTGCTCTGAAATGCAGAAGGCTTTGGAACGTGTTCAAGGGACAAACAGGCCATTTTGTGCAGAATACGTAAACGTGAAAAAAAAATGCAATTACCGTCCGCAGGCGTTCCGGCGTAAGATGTCAATACGGGATATGGACACCATGGAGGGCGATGCAAGATTCCACACGTCGTGCCATGCTTTGCGCAGCATTATCAAGCAGCTGTTGGGGTAATTTATCCCATTCCTCTGTCAGTGCACGGATGAGGGTGTCCTTGTTTATTGGAGGGCATTGGCAACCAGCAAGACTCCTCCCCAAAGCATCCCACACATTTTCAATGGAATTCAGATCTGGAGAACGTACTGGCCATACGAGGCGTTGAATATCCTCGCTCTCAAGACACTCCTGGAAAGCGACTGTTCGATGACGTGTTGCGTTGTCGTCCATGAAAATGAATCTATCACCGACAGCACCACGGAACATGCAAACATGAGGTAGCAGAACATCATTAATGTATCGTTGGCCAGTCATAGTCCCAGTTGGAAGCACATAGAGGGACGTACGGCCATTGATCATGATGCCAGCCCATACCATGACACTACATGTCGGATATCGGTCTCTTTTCTGTATGTTTGCTGGACAATATGCAGTACCACTATCACGCCAGATCAGTTGTCGTCGACAATCAGACGATAGACTGTATCTACTCTCATCTGAGAAGAGGACAGCAGACCAGTCGTTATCAGTCCAATTGCGATGTTGATGGCACCATTGCAAACGGGCGGTACGGTGACGTCTGGACAATGGGATGCACACAACAGGACGGCGGGCGTACAGTCCTCCTTCATGCAAACGTCTGGCGACAGTTTTTCGGGAGATCCGCTTGCCAGTAGCAGCCATAAACTGATTTGCTACCTCACTAGCTGTGCTGCGCCGGTGTAGATTTGTTGATAGCACTATGTACCGATCTTCTGCAGGTGTCGTACTGCGAAAACGACTTCCCCGTGACGTTTGCTACACTCTCCATTTGTTTGAAATGATTTCCAAAGCATTGAAAGAACACTGTGGCTGACGTCGAACTCCCTGGCAACATCTGTTATTTTTCGCCCTTCTTCAATCTTGGCAATAATACCGCCACGCGTAAAATCATCTAGGTGGTGTCGGGAAGACATAGTGAAACTTGCAAGTTCGTCAATTGATTCTTTCCCTTTCAACTTTGCGTTTGAACAACAACGGTCTATACGCGTCAAATCCTTTATATCTCTTATCAGCGCTATGACGTCACGAACAAGCTGGGCAATCCAAAATTTGCATACGCACAACACGTCTTACTGTATCTTGCACTTATGCTAATTTCCACATTTTCCTGCCTTCCATTTTATGGTTGCTATCGTTGCTACTGTCATCCGTCCTTAGCAATTATCCGGCATTGTACAATGGTGTAATCTCGTATTTCATTCACTGATATTCTGCACTTCCGGGCAATCACGGGAATGAATTTTAAGTCTCCAGATTAGCTATATAGTAATGCCGGTCGATTTGACTAGTGAATCATGTGATGGTTGTATTCAAATTAATCGGAAACTTGAAACTTAGCCGTTCTGGGTGGTGTAGTGATTAGCATACTCGGGGTCTATCCGGGCGACGCGGATTTGATTCCCACTCCAGGACGACGAAATTTTCAAGTTTTCGGATATTGTCTGACTTACCCTTCAGGTCATATTTACCCCAATAAATGGATTCATATATTCCAAATTTGTATTGTACAATTGTGTAATCTTGTATTTCATTTATTGATACACTACACCATCTTTATAACGTAACACATTAGCAATGTATAATGTTTTCATATTTATTTAACTTTTTTTTATTTCAGAAACTTAGTCGTTCTGAGTGGTGAAGTGGTTAGCATGTGTTTTAATGGCATAAGACACGTGCTTTCATCAGTACAGTTTGTCATACGTAATATCAGACGTATCTGATACTCTCATTAGACAAAACATTAGATGCGATGGGCAGTAGACATGGGCATCCCCGCACAGAGTGGAACAGACCCAAATCCCAGGGGATAAATTGGATGACAGCAGGACTATACAACAGCTGATCGCAATCGACAAACATGGGTGAACGTGGTGATCTGAGCGGACCCATTTTTAATGCAAGAGAGAGATGGGTCATTCTTTCGCCCAAGTGGCAAGGACCCTCCGGTTTCAGAGGGCAACCGGATCAAAGTGCACAGGTGTACTGCAAGTACACCACCGACGGACGTACCAGCGCCAAAGAGAGCAAGCGGTAGTCGACCACACGCCATTGATGAGTGATATGGACGCAAAATATCCAGGCTCGTACAGACTGGCCAATGTCGGAGGTCCAAGCAGCGTCAGTAGTGAACAGTACGGCGCACTTTCCGTATCCTGGGCAACGGGGGTCAACTATTCTCGTGTGCCACTGCTGACTGTTCGTCATCATAAATTGCGCCTCGCCTGGTGTCGGGAACATCAAACTGGATTTCTGCAGATTGGCGCTGTGTTGTGTGGTCAGATGAATCCCGTTTTCAACTGTACCGATCTCACGAGAGAGTGCAAGTGTGGCGTTGACAGCACAAGGATATCGCCCCATTTTGCCAGCTCGAACCTGTTCCAGTCTGTGGTCGCTCTTTGATGGTTAGGGGTGCCTTCTAATGGGACACATTAGGTCCCTTAGTTTGTCCGGAGAGGCCATCATTAACCGTTGTGCGGTGCCCACATGTGCTGCCTGGTCACTTACATGCTTTCATGGACTTCGCGCATCCTAAGGCAGTTTCAGTAGGATAATGCGCAACCCCACCTGGCCTAAACTTCCTGGGCATGGCTGGAGGAACACTCGTATGGATTTTGCACGATCCAGTGGTCCCCAATGTCTCCGGATATAAACCCTGTGGAAGCTCTCTAGGATGCCATGGAGTGTAACTTCAGATCCACGAATCCCGGACCTTCGTCTCGGGCGGAGTTGTGGACAATGTTGCAACATGCATGGCTGCCATTGCGTCAGGTGGAGTCGGTGCTTCGGTATGTACAGGTTTTTATTCGCGCTAGAAGAGGACCAACACGCTATTATTTAGGTATGTCTAATCTTTGGTCCATTGGGTGTATAGCCCATTTCTTACATCTCCCCATTACGAGTTTATCCGTGAAATACCATAATGGCTACAAAAAAATATACAGCCGCGGTGGAGCACTGGTCTAAGGGATGGCTTCTGATCATTCGTCCGAAAGCGGTCCGGGTTTGAATCCCGGTGAGACATGGATGTTGTGCGTGTCTTACGACACTGGCTCCCACCCTTCCCTGGAACCAGTGGCCCTAAATTAGGGACGGGCGACTGCTTATATCCCATTGAGTGGCTCACGGTGGTCGTTATACCTTCAATCAAAGTATAGTAATGCTACTGTTATTATTACTATTATTGTTATGTTAGTGTTATTATCATTACTGTTGTTATTAAATAAATGAGTTTAGAAAGATAAAAATGTTTATTTTGCAAATGGCAGCAATTATGTCTTCTGAATTTCTCTGTTTCCTTGAGGTACACGACTCTCGAATAGTAATTGGAAGTTTCTCGCACCTACTGCTAAAGAAGATATTTTGCCAGGTAATTTCAGATATTTTGTTTTGACTACATCTCACTCACCACGTTTTCAGTTTAAGTAAGCAAATACACTAATGTTGATGATCTTGAGAATATATGACATTTCAACACGGTAATAAATAAGTATGTAAGGGTGTCTTTTCTTTGTGGTGTGCTGCTTGTAAAAATTGTATGAAATATTTTTCTTTTATGTGCTGCAAGGAAACGCTTCTGGATTCCTAAAACCTTTACCTGAAAATAAGTAAAATTAATTTATTTAGATTTTTTTTTCCATTCCATGAGTCTGCACGGGACTTAGTTTTGAAACACGGGTCCGGCTCGAACCCAAGCTTTAGTGATCTCGGACCAGAACAAACGGTACAGTTTACGGCCATGCCCGTTTCAGACTTACAACCAGCGTTCTCCGCCACTTACAGCGAATGATTCAAAGTTTCGTCTGGAGAAACAAAGCCGGTCTACCAAACTGTGCAACGTCAGTAGTATACGGAATGTAACGCAGAGAAACCTCCCACATATGAGGTAAGAATTCCTCCCACATATGAGGTTCGGATCTGATCACTTACTTCTGTTAGAAATGTAAACGCATTTTCTCTTCCACGCTAAATCATAAATAGTGTATCCTTGATCCACAAAACTGTAAAGAAATACTTCTTATTTGCAGCAAAGAAACGCACCGGAAGCCTGATTATCCGTTTTCGTGCAGATGAAATGTACGAATAGCATCATTAGTTTCATCTCGGGCTCAAGCGGGCTTCTTTTTTATGTTAAAATACTGAGTCGTTCTTTTCCGGTTTTTTTTTCTACTGAGTTTCAGAAAGAGGAATCAGTTTTTTTCCCGAAGTGTATCCGTGAATCCTGATTGCATGGGAAGGGAATTGATGTATCATTGTGTGATAGTTTAAGTGATTTTTAGAAGACTAATTAGCCTATGAAAGTAGGGGTTAGAGGCAGGCGAAATAGAGATTAGGGAACTCCACCTTCGCACAGACGCAGTTGGACGGCCAGTTCAGTGGCTAGCTAAAATTGCCCTCGGACACACCAGAGAATACGACCACAATTCTCAAAAGAACCACCCGCAATAAAACATATGGGAAGGAAAAAGGAAAAGCTGCTGGTGTCATAAATTTGAAATTGAAACGTAATGGACAGGAGAGGAAAAATCTGTTATAAATTAGGACGTAGGGGGTGCATATGCAGTTTGACTACGTTGTGAAGAATAGCTCTGGGGTATGATGGGAAGTTAAAGTGCAAATCAAAGTAAATTTCTTAGAGGAAATAAGTCCGCTTAGAAACCAGTAGTAGGTCAGCCGAGATATTGATTGCGTCGACGGATTTGTTCTGCCTGTGTGAAACCCGACTTAGGATCTCAGCTCTCAGGACGGAAGTTCGCCGCCAGTATTTCAGATATCGTTAAAGCAAACATCGTGTAGAAGGCGGCAAGGAAACAACAAATCAAACAAAGCTTTGCTATCTGCTGTTACTCTTGCCTCCACTCAACATTCATCCCTTAAGTTGAGTGACTCATTTTATCCATTTGCGTATTACAATATGAATGATCCGTATCTCGAAGTATTACGAAAAAGTTTGGTGGTTGTAAAACAGTTAAAAATGAAGTGGGAAAATATACCACGTGGAAACATTTTTTTTTTCCAAATTATATTGATTGCACAATCAATGCAAAATTGGATTATGTTTAGTTCGAGAATGAAATACAAAGTCCTTAAGGATCTAACAGACTTTTGCGTCACGCCAAGACATGCATGAAGACCATCTGGTCTCCATGCACAAAAAAAAGGTAGACAGTTTCTTTTTCTTAGATAAAAAAAATATCAGACACTGCAAAATTTTCAGTGAAACGTTAAAATATAAATTTTATTTCAAGGTTATATCCTTCCTAATGAGATGCATAAATGCTGAGCATCATATTCCATGCTCATTCCTGTTTCATGTAAAAATCGGATAAAAGGAAAAAAATCATCAGCACTCGGAAAAGTTGGGCTCAGTCGGGCTCAGGCACGACAGTACACAGACTTCATGGGGATGAGTCGCCCTCGGGCTGAAATATTTCGGTTTCGGACGGATTCGGGCTTCTAAACTCATCTCTATTATACGAGCCAAACCAAGCCCATGCAGACCTCAAGTTTTCATGCAGACTGAACTGAACCATAACTTTTCTGATTCATGGACCGCAATTGTTCGCTGGAGGTGCACCCAGAGTCAACTCTGAGAAGGTAGTAGAAGGAGATCCACGTTTGGTGAAAAGAATGTGAGGTTATAAAACCTGTATTCATATCAGTATAAATAATGATTTGAACAGAAGGTAAAAAAAAAAAAGTCAATTGGTGCACAATTTTACAATATGGCCACTAAATATTATTTAGGGGCTTATCCCTACGTATTATAATCTTGTTTTGGTCTCCGAATAACATTATTGCCTCAGCGGCTTCAGTCATGTTTTGACAGTAGTTTACATTTTTTACTGTCTGTGTCTGCAGCCATGTTTTGACAACAATTCAAACTTCTTCAGCTGCGTTGAAGCTACTTCCTTACTAGAGTGCTGTGTCGTTGTCCTCATTTATAGTGAAGGATGATGAATGAATCATTTGTTCAGTTCGTGTTGTGTTGAGTTCGATTGAGAAGGTGTGTTGCTAGGGCGCTCACTGCGGCTGTCGACGTTTGCAGTAACCCCTACCGAATGCACACAATTTTGCAACATATTGACATGAACATCTATCGTTTATCGAATGATAACAGGTAGTACAACTTTCTTTGCCCACGAAAATCGAATTACACTTCACGCTTTATCGCGAGACTAACGTATTATTCCGATCGCGTTTTCAAAATACTACAACGCACATGCGCCGTCTAGTTGCACAATGTATTCATTCGGGTACATTACTATCTATAGTTATAACTGTTGCGTTTTTCACAAGTGTACTAGTGGAATGAGCATCCGTATAACCGTATTTTTCGATCAATCCTTGTTGAGTGCTTGAAAACAGTATTAAGATTCATAGCAATGAAGGTAATTAAAACTAATGCACATGTGCTGCAAAGAAGTAACGAAGTGAATAGCTCCTGTTAATATTCCGTAAGAAATGATAAAGGTAGTGAGACACAAAACTAATTCTGAGAGCGTTTAAAATACAGGGAGATTTGAAGAGAAGGTGAACATCACTGCGTATAGAAGATTATGAAGACAGGAGATGCCAGTGAGATTAAATGTATAAGTGTTTGGAACTGTACTGATCCAACCATTGACTTTGAGTTCGGCCATTCGTAAAACATGTGTATGCTAAATACTAAAGAAATGAAAATGTTGAGGTAGATATGTGGCATCACCAGAAGAGAGGGTGCGAGCCACAGTTAAAGTGTAAGAGGAATGAAATAGTCCCAAGACACAAAAGGCATTGGTTTGAGCATCGGTTAACAAGGTCACGTTGCAGGAAAAGAAGGGTACAGCCTCTATAGTCAGCATCGTTATTAATGCTTAGGATGATTGATCAGTAATTCCCGAAGACCACTGGTGGCGGATTAGGGATATATAAATCGGTATCCCCAGTAACATTAAATTTTGTTTTGGATTGAAGGTTTAACAACCACCGTGAGCAATTCAATGGGCTATAAGCAGTTTCCCGTCTCTAATTTAGGGCCACTGGTTCCTGGAAAGGAAAAGACAAACAAAACATCCATGCTTCACTGGGATTCAAATTGTCGCTGCGCCACCGGGGCAGCAACATTACAATTTCCTAGCACTGTTTGGCACAGGAGATTGTATTAAAAAAACAACTTTCTGCAGAATGGATTCAAGTGATAATAATGATCACCCACTTGGAAACATGGTCCCACGTGAAGGTGCAGGCTGCATTCAGGTTTTTGTGGGCATGGAAAACGCCGTCATCGGTGATCCATCGTCAGCTACAAGACTTCAAGGTTCTTCAAGCCACGTACATTTGAAATGTTTTAGAATGGTATTGAAAATCGACAGATGAAAAACGCAGTAGTAAGCCTTCAGCATCAGCCACGAACAAAAACGTCACGTGCGTGGTGGTTGTGGTGCAAGAAGACTGACGGGTGACTTTTTTAAGATTGCTGCAAATACACATGTTTCTTTCGGTACTGCACATCATATCCTTCAACCTAGTCACCGCGCGTACCTCCAAGTGAAACAATGATTCCAGAAGTCATCATTTTCGTTGAACGTATTCTTCAGAAGGATCTTTTTATTCGAACTCCGGTGCTAAGCAACTCCCTCTAGTCAGGAAAGTATAATGGCCATGGGTTGCAAATATTTGTGGAGAGTTATAATCTGCCATTGAAAGTATTTATTAATCAGGGCTTGTATTTTTTAATTATGATCAGCATAGTACATAATATTATTTCAGTTGTCCCACCATGATCTTTTACGTAACAGAAAAATTCTATATCCCTAAAAATAATTTTTAAGCTGTGTAATTGAAACAAAGCAAAAATATTCACGTTTCTGAGGAGGAAGGTTTTTCGCTTTAAGCGCTCACGAACGGCAATGTATGACAGCGCAAATTTGTTCATTATCAGTGTAAGACTGATTATAAGAACAACGAATATTTGAATTTAAGAATTCTTAACACAAAGTAAAGGCCAGAGCTTAATAGAAGTGGAGAACGCAAAGTGGTGCGTTAATTATGTGTATTACATTTCTCCAAACTAAACAAAGATGTGAAACCGAATTTTCAGGTGTAACTAAGCTCGTCCTTTGAATAACAAGTGTGTTAGATGATGTAAATTGTAATAATAATCGAACATGCACTGAGATACCGTGCCCCTACCAGCAGGTAGCTTCTTACGCTACTGTTGGCCTGCAGAACACCCTGAATTCGTCGGGGGCAACATACGGGATGTTGGAAGCGTTGTGCACAAATGTTGCGCCATGAGGAAATGATTAAGCAGGGAAGTTGCTGCAAATTGAACGGCAGAACAATCTCTAGGTGAACAGCCCTTACCATCTCTTCCAAAAGATGCTCGGTGGGGTTTTAATTCTGGAGCAGGCCACTTAAGCAAGGAAAAATGCTAGCATACACGTTATCCTGCTGTACGTGTACATATGCTTGAAGGGTCGTAAACAATATTTGGATATGGCGTGCAGTTCAGATGTCGTTTACTCGGTGTCAGGGACCTAATACGCACCAGGAAAACATTCCTCAGATCAGCACACCCCTGCCAAGGTTGACATCTAAAAGGATGACTCCATGGCCTCATGTCGTATGTGCCAAATTTCGGATCCTTTTATTAAAATAACGCAGAAGTTACCGTAGTCTGTTCATTCCGACGACATTGTTTAGTCATCAGTGGTTCAATATCTGTGCTTCTGAATCCACTGGAGCAGTAGCGAAATTAGTGAGGATGACCGAGGGGCTCGGGTCTTCCCCAAGAGGTATCAATTGGCCCTTTGTTCTCTGCTGGTGGCTACTTATTTTTTAATATGTATGTTTACAAATATACATTTTTGTACGAATAATTCGAAACACATTTTAACATGGCGGAGATATTTCTATCGCTTCCCAATACTTTGGGAGATGCTGTCTCCAAGTTATTTTTATTTACATCTTCAATATTTTGGTCCACTACCATTAAGAAATTCTGGGTGCGCCATTATATTGGAAGTATAGTTTTGTGTTCTGCGCTAACTACGTCGGCACTCGTCATGATCTTAGGTTATTCAAGCCCATTTGCGACATGTTCCGGTACATTCGAAGAAGACCCTTGGCAAATCAGTGTTCAATTCTGCAGTGAGTTGCTGTGATGTTTCAATCTCTGCACTCTTACACGATTCTTGCCAGTCTCCTTGAATCCCCTTTGATTCACCAGCTCCCTTCGGCCACAGGTTCAAAGATTGCTAGACATTTTTGACAGAGAGAGAGAGAGAGAGAGAGAGAAAGTGTTGTGCGTCACTTTTAAATCATTGCTACGATTTTGTTCCATTCAGTTTAAACCATTGCTAAGAATTTGCGTAAAAAGCCCCGGAATACGGATGTTTTAAAAGTGCCCGAACGCTCGTGCCTGGCGTCAACTGTCATGCCACGTTCAAATTCTCTCAGAACATTCGTTTCTCCCATTTTTGCCCTCAATCGAACTCTAATAGATGTTCGAGAGCTGGTCTGCTTAATTTATACCGTACGGCGCCCTCCCATGACCTCTTACGTACCGAAATAAGCCATTTATATGACGAGAGCAGGTGCAATTTTGGCATATGAAATTCTAAAACCAAAGTTCGATGGTAATTAACAATCTGTTTATAACAAAAAACAAGAAAGATGACACCGAATTTTCGGGTGTAATAAGCACGTCTTTTGAATCCGCTCTGACGCAAATTAAATTTGTCAAAGCTATTCAAAGTCAATGGAACCGGTATGGAAAACAATAGTATCTGACGGAAGAAAGAAGTTTTTTGATCGCGTTTTTAATCCCTCAGATATTGCTGTAAACGGAATCGTGACCTTACGAACTCTTAGAAACAGAGATATCGACAAAAATAAGATGTGATTTTACGTCCCCTGGTGGGAAAACCAGGCATTATTTTAGGAAGAAAGTATTCTTAAAAGTGCATCCATATAAGCGGTATCGGTCTAAGAAAAAAATTAGTCGAGTTTTCAGGAGCCCAGATTTTGCAACAAATACTTACTTCACAAGCAGAAATTAACACTTATGACCCCTGGTGGCTAAACCATTCTTTACCAAACAATAGAAATTATGTGAAAAAATATTTTCCATCAGGTCTTTTATGCGATACAGGAAGAATTTTTCAAATCAGATCTTTAGGAGCAGAAATAACGCAGAAAACGCAATTTACCTTCGTGCCCCCTAGCGGAAAGTCTGTGATTTTCTTGAAAATTTTGAATTTATAGGAAAAACATTTCTCATCGGAAACACTATCCAACAAAGAAGGAATTTTTTAATCGTACTCTTAGAAGTAGAGATATTGACAAAAATTAGATATACATGTACGCCCCCTGGCGTAGAAACCATGCATTTTTTCAAGAAGAAAATTTTCCTAAGAGGTTTGTCAACATGAGGAGTAGTATCGGTTAACAAACGACTTTTTTTTTAACCGAAATTTTGGAAGCTCATATTTTGCTGCAAATACAACAGAAGCGGAAATTAAGACTTACGCCACCTGGTGGCCAAAACATTTCTTACAAAAATTAGAAAATATGTGCAAACGATTTGCCATCAGGAGCTGTACACCGGTGCAGAAAGAATTTTTCAAATCGGAGATTTAGAAGCAGAGATATATTTGAAAACGCAATTTACATTAACGCCCCTTAGCGGAAAGTTTATGAATAACTTGAAAATTTTGAAATTATATGAACAACACTTAACACTAGAAACACTATCTAACAAAGAAGGATTTTTTCAAATCGGACTCTTAGAAGTAGAGATATTGACAAAAATAAGATATATATCTGCGCCCCCTGGAGTAGAAACTATGCATTATTTTAAGAAGAATGTGTTTCTAAAAGGTTTGTCGACATGAGTAGTATTGGTCAACAAACGACGTTTTTTTCAATCGAGAATTTAGAGCATCATATTTTGCTGCAAATACAACAGAAGCGGAGATTAAGATGTACGCCCCCTGGTGGCCCACCTATCTTTTTTACAAAAACGGAAATTATGTGCAAACGATTTCCCATCAGGAGCTGTATCCGGTGCAGAAAGAATTTTTCAAATCGGAGATTTAGAAGCAGAGGTATAGGGGGAAACGCAATTTACCTCTACGCCCCCTAGGTGAAAGTCTATGAATTACTTGAAAATTTTGAAATTGCAGAAAAAACATGTCACACGGAAAACACTATCCAACAAAGAAGGAATTTTTTAAATCGGACTTCTAGAAGTAGAGATATTGACAAAAATAAGATGTACATCTACGCCCCTGGCACAGAAACTGTGTAATATTTTAAGAATAAACTATTCCGAAAAGGTTTATCGATGTGAGTGGCATCAGTCCACGAAAGATGTTTTTCAATCGATATTTTAGAAGCTCCGATTTTATGGCAAATACATCAAAAGCAAAAGATAACACTTACGCCCCCTGGTGGCCAAAGTATTTTTTACCGAAATTTGAAATTATATGCAAAAGATTTTCCATCAGGAGATGTATCCGCTGAAAAAAAAAATCAAATCGGAGTTTTAGAAGAAGAGTAATCGAGGAAAAGGTAATTTACTTTTACGCCCTCTAGCGGGAAATCTATGCGTAATTTGAAAAAAGTAACTAAATCTAAAATACTCTTGGATATAAATGGAATCGAAAGATAAAATTTTTTTTAATCGGATGTTTAGAAGCAAATATGTGGAATAAAACGTGTTTTTGAATTCGACATCATCTGCATTTACGCCCTCTACCGGCGAAATTGTACATCGTAAAAAAAACCGAAATGAAGGATCATCATTTGCATATTTCAAGCTTCCCAATGCAAAAAGAATTTTTCAAATCGGACTAATAGTTGCTGAGATATCGTGGGTACAGGCGGACGGACGGACGGCCGGACAAACTAGTAACAGAAGCACGATCTTTTTTTACAAAAGACGTGCTAATAATCTCGTAAGAAAAAATAACTTTTTGAATTGGTCTTTTATTGAAACAAAGGCGATTGTAATTCGAAATATTCCGCCACGGTTCCCCAGTGGTCTAAGCTCTAGCCTCTGACCATTCGTTCGTGATGAGTCTGGGTTTGAATTCCGGTGAGGCATGGTCGTTGTGTTTGTCTTACGGCACTGGCCAGTTGCGCTAAATTTGGGACAGCCGACTGCTTGTAGCCCATTGAGTTGCTCACGGTGGTTATTAAACCTTCAATAAAAAAAGAAGGAAAACGTTAGTGGCTGTTTCTACAAGTAGACTCAACTTTAAGAAACTTTAAACTTTCGGTAACAAAGTTTCCCAAACTTAGACCTCGTAAACGAGCCATCAACGACGCTTGTATCTTTTCTGGTTGACATTCTGCGTTTGTCGCCAGCATTTCAAAATGCACACAAGCGTTTCAAGCGAAATTTTACACACTTTCTAAGGCCTGGTATTACAACTCGTGTACTAACTTTGAAGTTCGTTTATCTGCACGTCTCGAACTTCGTACTTATTAGAGGTCAAATTTCTGAGTTGAATATTGCTCGTTTTGCTTTGCTTGAAAATGCGCCCATTGCTAAAGAGCATATTGAAGTTGATTTTGCAGAAGGCCTGTTTACTTTTCTTGTATAACAGTATAAATTACGCAGTTCTTCGTTTCATATTTATCATTAATAATATTTTACTTTATAACATTTTGTTGTTCATTTATATATGAATGTACATGTGTATTAATTTTAGTTTTTAACGTGACGCAGATTTATCATCTTGGTATGTTTGGAGCTGAATATGCATGGATTTTTCAAGGCGACTTGAAAGAAGCCTGGTGGAAGAACGCTTCGGGAACTGAGTGCTCTGATACACAGCTGCAAGAAGCCGCTCAAGGACTTATAATGGTTGGAAGCCATTATGGTATCATCGGTAGCACCTCATCCATATCCAACATGGTAATGCTTTCTATTCTGCGTTGCTTCCACCCAAACACCACATGGGACATTTAATCGATCATAGCGAAATATATGTACCAGGAAACACATTCTCTCTACAATTACTTAGCAAGAACAGTTTCTCAAGATCTTTGCCTAATGGATGCGCATAAAACACTGAACCAACATTTTTTCTCTTTTCATTTTAAGCGTTAGATACATTTATCGGAAAAATGCTAATGAATTAATCGGAAAATTTTGCTACAGAGTATTAATTGCGACTGTAACAGTTAGGAAAACAAACAGCCATTGGCTTGGATCTCAACATTCCGTAATTTGCAATGCATCCGTTGCACATGGAGTAGAAAACTCGTAAAAAGAAATGGATGAACAATAAAAGATTATTTGACACCGACTTTTCCTCCGGAACATTTTTATTGATAAAGACAAGGAAAATGTTCCATAATATGAATAGGAATTTCTGGTTATTAAATCACAAGTAAAACTAATTTTCACACGCATACACACACACACACACACACAATGTGTAAACAGTGTAGGTCAGATGGGACGATTGGAATGCGTAATACAAAAACACGGTCTCTTGCAACATGGTCAGTCGTGGTAGTAGCTCCGATCACATTTGACCTGAGTTTCTTGTCAGTCAGCCTTATTCAATTCCAGAGAGTTAATGAATCCAGATTACATCAAGATAAAATAAATAAATTGTCAAGATGAGGTGGGAGAACGCTCGAACGTAGGAATTGCACTTTTAAGATTTGAAGAATGAAATGCGAGGCAACTCAAATTTTTCTCACATTTCATTCTTTGTATTCAATTTGCTTCTAATTGAAATATATTACCTTTCTGAAATTGCTTTACTAAAAGTTTATTTGGTTTTACTCGTTTCTTAAACAGTGGATTTATTTATAACCAGTAATAGCACACGGACCTCCTCCGTGGGAAACGTAAACCAACCGGTTAGCAACTGCGGCGTAAGGATACGAACAACATTTTGGAATTCTAACAAATTAAACAGGAAAATCAAATTTCGAAAAGTAAATCGCGCGATTTATGTAAAGTTCGAAACAGTGGTTGAATATTGGTAGTCAAAATCTTACCGTACAAATATGTTGGAACTCTATATGGAGCGTAGTAACACAAAGGGAGCCGGTTCTGAAACGTAAAGAATCCAGCAGACAACTGAGACGGAAGGACACGCAATAATTCGGAAGCCTAATACAGTAAGCAGCAAGATAAAATTTCAAATTGCAAATCGAGTGCTATGTCATGCCCAGGAACAATGGTTGTAAAAAACTAAGAAATCTTTCCGTAGAAATAGCTTGGGACTATTTATGTTGCATAGTAACACACGGATAGGCGTTGTCTGGAACGTAAACAAACCTGCCGGCAACTGCGGCGAAAGGATGGACGTAACACTTCTGAAGTGCATTCCAAATATTTTAGCACAACTTATTAATATTGTCGCTTCTATTTTCCCGTTAGTCTTTTTCCGCAAATCTTTACAGCATTATATAAGCCACCTAAAGGTATGTAAAAGATTGGTCTATATACGTAGTTCAAATATATTTGAACTAAGCAGCGTTGAGAAAAAGTATTGCATAGTTGGAATTTACAATTCACCTTTTAGTTAGCTCTACTGGTACACTAAAATTCAAGAGTGTTAGAGCCATCTTGCCAGCATTTTTTTTCCTTTTATTTGGGGAAGGGATCCTCTTTTAGTTCTCTTTTCAAATAGTAAACGGCATTTAGTTCCTGAGAATCTACGTCTTTGAGCTACAAAATAACAAGTAGTGCAAGTAGATAGACAAAGTCATCGCTCTTTCCATGTTTTTTTTAATTAACACACAGAAACCGAAAAATTGTATTTCGACACCGCTGGGATTGAACCCCAGATCTCTTGTTAACTGGGTGAGTGCTTTACGCTGTGGTGCCAATAATCCACGGCGCTATATTGTTTATCTGTCAGCATCTGATTTCACAAATCCGTAGAGATGGGCTCAGCAACTGAGACGTAGCTCCATCTGGTGGGGCTTAACGGCATGAGCTATTTAATTATAGCTAATAAATCCAACGGGCGAGAGATATGGTGAAAAACTTCAAATACGTGGAGACAATATAAATAGACAAAGTTATCGCTCTTTCCATGTTTTTCTTTAATTAACACACAGCAACCGAAAAATTGTATTCCGACACCGCTACGATCGAACCCCAGACCTCTCGATAACTAGCCGGGTGCGTTCGCTTTACGCTACGGTTCCAAAAATCCACGGCATTATGTGTGTTTATCAGTCAGCATCTGATTTCACAAATCCGTAGGGTGGGCTCAGCAACTCCCTTATCATTGAGAGATCTGAGGTTCGATCCCAGCGGTGTTGAAATGCAATGTTTCGGTTGCTGTGTGTTAATTAAAGAAAAACGTGGAAATAGCAATGACTTTGTCTATTTACATTGTTTCCAAGTATTTGGAAAATTTTCACCAAGTAGTGCAAGTGTGCCCTTTTTCTTTTTTTTTTACTAACTTCGAGTAGGAACTTCACTGAATTTATTATAACTCGTCACTGGATTTCGTGGAATTGCACATTTTGGCTATTGTATATATAAATTCCCATTCAAAGCATTAGTCCTGGATCAGGCATATTTTGCGATTTTCTTGTCATTGTGAATATTTTCAGAATTTTTGCCTCTCTTTTAAGCAGATATATCAGTCCAAGAAGTGCGAGAGTATAATGGCTTGAAGAAAACAGAAAACGAGTACTTCGACATCCACACTAGACGCCTGCGTATGACCCAGACCCAAAGCTCCCTTATCTTGACGTCTACCTTGCTAACAGCTAATTTGACAGTAGGGCTTATGTAAAAAGTGATCCTATGACATATTTTTGACAAGCTTATATGTTTACTGGGTTATTTTTGCAAACAGAAAGAGATGGGAAATTGTTTCCATCTTAAAGCTTTTGTTTCAGTTAGATACAAAGAAGTGCCACAACGAAGGCAATATTCACACTGAACGGATGGGTGGGAAAGTATCTTGGCTATTAATGTTCCAGCTAACTTAACACACGAATTTTCAGTAATAATGTGTCGCTCAGCTGTAATACATAATCATACCTCGAACATCGGTTATTTCTTACTTATAATTTATAACATCGTGTTCCGTGAGGGGCGAGAAAGCGATACTTTCTCTCATTCCTATTTTTTGTTTTGCTTCAATTGCAAGATTTTCCTCACTCTACATTCGGTTGCAACAAAACATATCTTACTCTGATATTCATTGTCATTTCATTTATAAGGCCAAATGAGAACGAATCTGCTGGTGAAATAATTAATTCACATGTAAGTGTGTTTGGCGATTAATTTACAGATTACAAACATGGTGTTTTGTGAATATTTTAAGACTGTTGTAATTAGAAAATATCAAGCTCAACAATATCTTCAAATACAACACAAATGAAAAACTTAATCTAAAACAATGGCATCAACAACTGTTTTTTGGGGGGGGAAGCAGGGGGTTTAACAACCACCGTGAGCTGCCCTATGAGCTATAGGATAGAGAAAAATATATTTATATAGAGGATTTTATGAAAGGAGTGTCTGAACCCAGGTCTTAAACAACCCTCAAATGTAGGAAGCTAGGCGATTTGGACTAGAGTGTCCGAGAGAAAAGTCACATGGAAGCGAGGTAGAAAGGGTAGGAAGACGCCCTTATTTATAAGTAATACCCGGGTGCGACGGCTTAACGTGCCAGTACCCGGGTGCGACGGCTTAACGTGCTTATCCAACACATGGAGGATATTTAGTGGTTCAAGAGTTCGTACCTACCTTGGATAGATTCTGAGACTTTTCTGTTGCAGTCACGAACGTTGACCAAACGCGGCCTCCGTGGCCTCCTGTGGGCTACAAGCAGTCGCTCGTCCCTAATCTATGGTCCATGGTTCCGGGGACCACAAAGGGGGTAAGTGCCGTAGTGCAGGCGTCCCTCATATCTGGGACTCGGGCCTTGATCCACTCCGACGAATGATCAGAAGCTAGCGCTTAGACACAGGCGTTTCTCGTGAATGTATGATGACCAGATAATTTTTCAAGAGCTGATTAAGGCTAAGTAAATTCCGTTAATACCTGTGGCATGGTTCTTTTATCTGCAAACATATCAATAAGCAAGCTACAAAAGAATCTAGAATTCCTTCGGAAGCATACAAAACAATCAATACTAGATGAATCAACAGTTAGAGGACAGAATGTCTCGCTGCAGATTTGGTTGTCTTGATACATGTTCTCACCTCTGTAGTACGTCACATCATCTCTCTCTTAATTTCTTTTTAAGCGAAGTAGGAATTTTTCGTTAATTCCAAACAATATGCGGAACAAACATCACACATTTTTCGAAGAACCCAACGGCCAGTGGATCCATTTTCCACAATCGGGCGCCATTGTGAAAAAACAAGTTTGTCCGCGACGGGTATCGAACTCGTGTCCCCTCACTCCCGAGTAAGTCGCTCTCCCAAGTGAGCTACGCTGACAGAATGTCTCGCTGCAAATTTGTCGTATTGACACATGTTCTCACCTCTGCAGTACGTCACATACGTGATAACTAAGGGCAACTATGATTTCTTAGCTGTTTTGTATATTTAAGATATCGGTTACGGTGCGTGTTGTTTTATTATGTTAGATACCTCTTCACGTACATGTACCTTTTGTCATTTGGAATTATACATGCCATATTAAGAACCTTATTTCAGTGCTTAAGAGATTTCTACTGCATATTTATATGCGCATTTCATCATTTTTGAGTACATAACTATCTGAAGCATACTCTTCACCTCTTTGGTGCGTATTAGTAAGAGTATTCTGAGAATTTGATAGCATATGTTTACACTTGTAGCACAGATGGAAGTTGATAACTGATAAGAGGAAGATGTAATTTGTGAATGACTTATTCATTTGAAACCAGTGTGTATACTAGTGCACGCAGCATCATACGCTAGTAACCTTTTAAATGTTATTAAGGAACTCGCAACTATGCAAATATTATTAAAGAATTCATAACTTCATATATTATTAAGGAACTTAAAGAAGAAAGTTAAGAAGTGGGACTACCTGCGTTCTTTGAGTTTTCCAGCAAGTTCCTGAAAGTAAATTTGGGTGTTTACAAAAGAGAACTAATGCATATGTTTTACACGAAAAGCTGATATATATATAACTAAGACTTGAAACATCAAGTAGGTATTATCTGTATCTGTCTTGGCTGCAATCATTTAAACTTAAGGCAGCCTAAATGAAGACAGCAGCACACGAACGCAACTCTGTAGGAATGATTTTCGAAGAGACTACATAATTTTAAATACCGAATCACCATTCTACTTCAAAAAGGGATAAAATGCATCACAGATCATTTGAAATTCAAGCATACACATCTGATGTCATATGTAGACAGAAAAGAAATGTGTATCTAGTGCTCCCAAGCAGCTAAAGAAAAAAAGTCGGGCAAGGTCATCCTTGAAGTAACCAGAAATTAATTCCTGAATTAGGGGAAGACGGATTGAGAGTAATTTTATTAGTGTAAAAGCTGTTATCCTGATAATGTTCTGAACTATTATAATAAACATGCAGCGGTGCTACATGAGAGCAAAAATTATTTGCATTCTAAGAGGATGATAAAGATATAAAAACACGAAAACATGGAAAATAGGAAAGAAAATCTGGCTGGTACGTCACTGTGGGGATAGAAACCTCCAAAGGCGGGTATAAGAAATAAGAGATTTAGGGAAATTTTCTAATAGAAGTTAAAGGATGGTAACGATGTTGAACACTGCTTTTTTTTTTAAATGGAGTACATTTATCCGACTCCCCGTAGGGTAAACGGAAATCTCACCTATGATCCGTGTAATCCAATTAAAGAGTCTGAAGCTCAAGAACAGTGCTTTGAGTAAAGTCATGGGTAGGAGATAAAATGGCTCATTTTAATTGAAATCCAATATCTTGATTTCTCTTCATACCAAATCAGTCTTCTATGCAAACTTTCGGTGTAATTTTTATTATGAGCTGTGTAACTACATATGAACTGGCTATATCAAGAGAAACTCTAGAGAAACTCTCTCGGGTTCTCTTTTGCACGCTGTTTAGTGTTTTACACGTATCACAGAATCACACTCATTCTAACTACAGGAGTCTCCACCTCTTTTGTTCTCTGGATTATTCATGGCAGTTTTGTTCGTGTGTTACCTTTTCTACCATTCGTACGATGTATATCTCCAACACTTGGGCTTAAAACATAGTCAATTTTCGTAAGTGAGAGTTTTTAAAATCACCTCTAAATAATCCTTTTAGCTTCTTAATCCACTAAGTTTCTTGGATCTTTATGCTGTGAATACTACTTACGGGTTCTCATTCTCAATTAACAGTTCTGTTTTTTCTTTGATGTGTATGCACTAACGACAACGTGTTTTCAAAGAAAATGCCATGCCCCCTTTGTTGGATCCTTTCGCATACATACCTGAAATATATATATCATCATCATCATCATTGTCAACCATTATCAATCCACTGCTGGACGAAGGTCTCCCCAAGTTTCCTCCACAACAGTCTGTCTTGTGCCAGTCTCCTCCATGTCATCCCTGCATACTTTCGAATTTCATCCACCCATCTCCCATGTGGTCTCCTTCTGGGTCTATATATATATATATATATATATATAGCAAAAGCAAATTATGTGAATAAACAAAAACCGTTGAACAAATTTGAAATTCCATAGCGCCAGAGGCTGCATAACAGAAAGATCAAATAACAATAGTGTAAAACAAAGCAAAATTTTGAACTTGAAAAACAAATACAAAAAAATAAATAAAAAGATCAGCAATCACCAAATCCATCACCCGAACCAGGCTAGCTTCAAGCGATGAAAAATACCGAACATAAGAATGCAAGGAAGCATATTATTATATATATATATATATATATATATATATATATATTGTATTGACAAAAGTCACCGGACACCCCTCCAAAAGCAAATGAACGGACCCGCTGAGCTGTTAATATGCGCAGTGCAGCTGCAAGCGATATAAAAACAAACCTGCAGTTGACCTTGATCATATCGCACTGTGAGGTTGAGGGAAAATGTCGCGGCGGGAGAGAAATGACTTTGAGAAAGGAAGGATTTTATTAGTAGGTTGTCCATAAGAGAAACCGAGAGGCGTTTAAACGTACCCACGTCAACTGTCTTCGATGTACTGAATAAGTGGAAGACACATGGCATGCCTGAAGCAGCAAAACGTACCGGCAGATCAAAGAAAATCCGTAATAGAAGACGTCGAAGCCTCGGGTGAGTCGATGCAACTAATCGACGGAGTACTGCACAAGACCTCAGTGTACAGGTGAGTAAAAATGCTGGAATCTCAGTATGTACACGTACCATTCGCAGATAACTTCATTCTATGGGTTACCGTGGTCGTGCGGCTGCTTATAAGCCTTTCATCTCCACTCGGAATGCTACTCGTCGTTTAGCATGGTGTAAAAAACATTTATCGTAGACCATAGATCAAGGGAAACGGGTCCTATTTACTTATGAATACAGATTAATATTACATCAGTCTGTTGGCCGTGTGTGGGTATGGCGGCAGCCAAAGAAACGCTATTTACCACAGTGTACTGTTTCTACGGTCAAGTTTGGAGCTGGCAGTGTACTCGTGTGGAGGTGTTTTTCATGGTATGGTCCCGACCCATTGGTTATCGTGAACAAACCTGTTAACCAGCACGTCTACCTCGATATTCTGGACAATTATGCCCTACCAACTCTGTGGCAATACTATGAAACCGAGCCTTGCTGGTACCAGCAGGATAATGCATCAAGCCATAAAATAAAGCAAGGACTGTAACGGCGTGTTTTCACGATAATTCCGTATCGTGTGTGGACTGGCCAGCACTGAGCTCTGTTCTTAATTCCATAGAGCACTTATGGGAGGAACTAGAGCGCCGCATAAGAAGTTTGGAACCAAGGCCTACTACTGAGCAACAGTTAGCAGCAGCATTATGTACTGAATGGAAGCGCATACCTACCACTCTGTTCCAAAACCTTGTCGAAAGCATGTCTCGAAGAATCAGTGCACACATTAAGGCCAAAGGTGGTTTCAGAATCAATTTAATGTAACAAAACAGAGGAAACGAGCAACATGGAGTCGTTCCAAAGAAAAAGAACAGCAATGATACAAACTCATAAAAGCGATGATATGTACATTGAATGAGTAATGACAAATTTACAGCGTGATGCAAACAGAGCAATGCTTGAGGAAGAACAAAATGATCACAGGCGGGGTACCGCAGTGCGAAAGAACATCAAAAAGTTAATGCAGAATCTTAACTCACTGTGAGATGTAACGGACTTGGAGTAACAGCAAACCATGGGGCCACTGGCGAGCAGGTCGCATAGAAGGAGCTATCGCGGCATGCGGAGATGTCAGACTGCTACTCCTGCTGGACCACCGCGCACAGAGTAACGGAAAGCATGGTGAAAGCTGAAGTTCCAAGTGCCGCATTTATGAAAAAGTGTCGAGGAGTGGCAGTTCGTCTCTTGCAGAAGGAGTAAGTCGGCCCCAAGAGGCGAGAGATCTTCCAGAACAAGAACGCTTGTGAGGGGGTTAGCAAACCCTCTACAATTCAGAGTGGCGACCTTGAATGCGTAAGTCCGACATCGTATGAAAGGGCAGTTGTGGCAACTTTCTGGAATGTGTCGAGGCGATTGATGATACCACGATACCACAAGACGTAGTCGGGTTGCTTGGCATTATGCCGGAGGAATTTGAGGATGGAGGTTGCTTGGTCGAAAACCTCTGGAAGAACTGCTTCAAACTGCTGTAAAAAGATGAGAGAACCCTCCCGATTTGTTTTATGAGTGAGAAACTCGTAAAGACCTTCAATGGAGACAGGTTCTGAAGGAAGAGAGGCATTGGTAAGCAGAGTCGAGAAATCTTCAAACGTCGGCAGAGGACCCTTGGATTTTGAAGAGGAAGAGCTAGAACGGGACAGGGGAGACTTGGAGCCTGCTAGACAGGTGGAACAATGTGGGCGGCCAGTCGGAGCAGGTGACTTCTTTTTCCTCCGGGCTTCGGTACTGGTAGTAGAGCGACGTTTGCCGTGGATCGATGACACACGAGATGTGGAATCAGAGGAAAGGTCCACCTCATCGCCGGGAGCAAAAGTGCCGACGGTGAATGAAGCTTGAAGATCAGCCGTGATGTCCTCTGATGGAGAGAAGACACGGGAAGGCAAGGAGGATTCAAGTGGAGGAACATCCGACAGAGTGGAGAAAGCAACATCGGAAGACGCGTGTTGATCTAAGGCTTTAATCAGATTTTCGGCAGAACTGGGTCCAGGAGGTGCAGACGCAGGAGGAGGTATGGCAGCAGAAACGGAGGAAGAGGTAGAAAATGCTGCCTTGGAGCTGCAGGAGTCAGTGGCTCTGCATGGGGGCTTTGAGCCCGCTGATGGCCGTAAGCCTTGCAGCGTGATCAATGCGCAGAGGTGAGGAGCTCACTCCGGCGGCGCTCGTTACCACAACGAACATCGAGGGACCGTGGAAACTTTATGAGATGCTCTTCCGACGGGAAGATGATGCGAGCAGTTCTACGGAAGCCACAGATATGTTTTCATCGGGGTCAGAGGGGGAAGAGGAGAGAGTTTTCACTGGGCCGACTACTCTGCCGCATCGACTAAGTGCAACACACAGCATATCATCAGAGATCTCCAGTGGTACCGGATGTAAAGAAACCATAACAGGACGCTGGGCGATAGATTTGGCTAAGAGGTGACGATCGCCAATTGATAAGCGCCTGAGACAAGACAAGCTCGGCATATATATACTGTACGTCTATCCTTCTCAATTTTCGACAGCCATGCTCAACAATTAGTTTCAATCCTTTTCTACGGGTTTGTGTGGGGCCAAATTTCATAAACAATTCTCTAAAACTTAACAAAACGGAAGACTACAATTAGAGATTTGATATTGCTGGTTACTGTGTTAGATTTACGATGAGTGTATCCAATGAGTTTCTTTACGTGTTCTTTATGCGTGTATGCCGACGGTTTTTACGTTTCAGGCACGGCTCTCCATATGTTGCTACGCGCTATAAATAATTCCACTGTTTAAAAAACAGTTGATCCGGGAATTTTTCACCGAGGAAATATACTGTATTTCAGTCTAATGCAAACAGAATACAACAAACGAAATGCGAGATTGATATGAATTTTGTCGCATTTCTTCGCAGTTTAATATTGCAATTAATCCGCTCGACCATGCTCCCTGCTCATCTTGACTATTTATTCATTTTATCTTGCCGCAATCAAGATCCATCAACTCAGAGCAATGGGGCAAGATTGACTTTTTAAGAAATTGAAGGAAAATGTCATCGAAGCTACCATTATGACTGGCGTGCAGTTAAAGACCATGATTTTATCAAAAGCATCTCAGTCGTCTCATCTGATCTTCCATTTCAGTTTAAAAACCCACAGTTCCCTGCTCTCAGTTTCGCAGTGAGTATCAACAAGCACAGGATAAATCGTTAAAAAGTTGTTAGGCTCAACTTGCAATATCCATGACTTTCTCATGGCCATCTCTATGTAGTTTACCTCAGAATTTGCAAAAATTAAAACCTCTTCTCCTTGCCTCCTAATTGCAGAGCATTCAACGGCGTTAACCAGACGCTTTTCAAGAAACAACTTACTTGCGCTTCGTAGTAACTGTGCTTTAAACTGATCAGAGCACAAGTGAAAAATGTTGGTGTTTCTAATATTTAGAATTTCCTATATCCACAGTCAATAAAGACCCCTGGGTTCATTCAATTGTGCTAGCACAAGTATAGATTTTTATTGTCTCTTTTTTTTATTCTTTCATTTTATTACAAGAACATACGCGGAGTGATAACTGAATTATAACCACCTACCTAATATTTCGTAGGTCCTTCTTTCGCCCACAGTACAGTAGCTATCCGACGTGGCATTGATTCAATAAGGTGCCGGAAGCAGCTGAGAGGTATGGCCAACCACGTTTTGTCTAAAACGGCCTTCCATGCAGGTTTGAAGGTGATTGGCGTATCTAGAAGCCTAATACGCCGTTCCATAATGTTCCACAAGAGCGTTATGGGGTTGATATCAGGGGAGTTTGATCGGCAATCGATATGATGGAAGTCCAAACTACACTGCAGGCCACCCAAAATGCAACACCAAGAAGGAAGCGTCCTATTGGCCTAAAATTTGCAGCATGCGTAGCCCGCGAGAGGACATGCAAACGATTAGCATTGCAAATCATGTGCGCCCGGCAAGCCACCGAGAAGCACTATAAGAAAGGTGCACAGAAGGCGGGGTGTAAGTAGTGGAATTGTGTTGTGCGGCCGGACGTGTGCGTGGGAAGCTTCCTGATGCCTCGTCGGGGAATACGGCTGTCATTCCAGCACGTTTTGGAGTATGACAGAGGACGGATAGTGGCTTATCGCGACAGCGGTTTATCGTAACGAGACATCGGCGCCCGAGTGGGACGACATCTAGCCACAGTGAGGCTAGTAAGGATTCGGTGGGTGCATGATGGACGGACGGACCGACGTGAGCGATTACTGCAGGCGCGGCACCCCACCGAATGAGAGGACCGACATGTTGTGCGGCGGGCATTGACGGCTCGCACCGCCACATCACTAACGTTAGCGCAGGAATTAGGGTGTGTTGCGCAACAACCTGTGTCAGCACGTACCGCTCGACGTCGTCTGCAGGAGCGGGGACTTGTCGCACGGCACCCATTGCTCCGATTACCATTGACGTTACACCACCGGCGTGTGCGGCGGCAGTGGGCCGTTGAACGCCGCACCTAGACTATGGAATGGCACGACATTGTCTTCTCCGACGAATCCCGCTTCTGCCTGCAACACCACGAGGATCGGATCCACGTATGGCGGCACCGCGGCGAGAGACTGTATGACGCCTGCATAATGCATCACCATACCGGTCCGTCGCCTGGCGTTATGATTTGGGGCGCAATTGGATATGACAGCCGCACCCTCTGGTAGACATCGCCGGTACACTCAACAGCCACCACACCATCTCCGACGTTTTGGAGCCTGTAGTCCTCCCTTACCTGAAAGACTTGCCAGCGGCCCCGTTTCAACAGGACAATCAGCGCCCGCACGTGGCACCCATCGTGCAACAATTCTTCACGGCCCACCAGGTGTCACTGCTGCCGTAGTTCACCTGTTCTCGCGATGTGTCGCCCATCGAACACGTCTGGTCAGATCGGCAACCGAGTGGCCCGGCAAGCACCACCCGCGGCTACGCCTGATGAACTGTGGCAACGTGTGGAAGCAGCCTGGACCGACATACCCAAGCCCACCTCCAAAGCTACTTTCGTTCGATGCCGCGGCGTGTAGCGGCCGTTACTGCCAGCCATGGGGGCCACACGAACTATTGATGTCTGCGTGTTCCGCAAGTCGCACGAGCCTGTAAGCTCAATCGTTTCATCTTTGTATCTGCGGTTATATGTCCAGTAAATCTGGCTTTGCTATCTCATGTCCTTCTTGGTATTGCATTTTGGGTGGCCAACAGTGTAAGTTCCTCATACCTATCCTGCAAGACATTGGACATCTAGATGGGCGCATTGTCATCTTGAGAGACTCCATCGCCATTCAGGAAAAAGTGCAATATTGTTGGCTGTACAGAGTCAGAAAGCAATTCACGATAATGGGCACCAGTCATGTGTTGTTTCACATGGACCAGGAGTCCAAGTTCCTGCCAGGTAAACATGCCCCATAGATACAACGACCTCCAGCGGCTGACACTGTGGACCATGCAGGATGGATCGAGTTTTTCATGTTTTTTTGCGCCAAATACGTCCAACACCATCCTCCATGGAATGGAGTAAAAATGCTACTTACCAGACCAGCACACTTTTTTCTAGACATCCGACGTCCAACTTGCATGATCTTTGCACAAGGCGAGCCTTTCGCGCCGATGAACCATGGTTAAGAGTGGATGTCGTCTGGGTCGTCTGCTGTTGTAGCACAACCGCGCAATCGCTCGACTCATGGTCATTATAGATATTGTTCCGTGTTGACCTCTGTTGCACTGGGTAGTCAATTGTTGAAAAGAGCTGCGTCTGCTGGCCTGTACGAGCTGTCGGACACGGCGCTCTACTCCCACATCAAACTTTCACTTTCCTATGCAGTTTTGCCTCCGGGTCCTTGTTCAATCATTTTCACGCCATTCCTAATACACTTTAGTACGGCGGCTCGCAAACAACCCAACGGGTCAGCCGTTTGGGAAATCGTGGCCCCCCGTCCTCCGAGCTTCCATAATCTGTCGTACCTCACAATCCGAGAAATCCTTCCGTTAACGCATCAAGTTCCTAACTTTACTATCTACTGCTCCACTCACACTTTATACACTATATTGACAAAAGTCGCCGGACACAACTTCAAAAGCAACTCAACGGATCCGCTGCATTCTTAAGATGCGCAGTACAGCTGCAAACGGTAAAAAAAACAAGCCTGCAGCTGCCCGTGATCATATCGAACTGTGAGGTTGAGGGAAAATGTCGCGGCGGGAGAGAACTGACTTTGAGAAAGGAAGGATTTTTAGGTGTTATATTAGTGGGTTGTCCATAAGAGAAACCGAGAGGCGGTTAAACATACCCACGTCAACTGTCTTGGATGTACTGAATAAATGGAAGACACATAGCATGCCTGAAACAGCAAAACATACCGGCAAACCAAAGAAAATCCGTAATAGAAGACGTCGAAGCCTCAGGTGAGTCGTTACAGCTAATTGACGGAGTACTGCACAATACCTCAGTGTACAGGTGAGTAAAAAAGCTGAAATCTCCGTATGTACACGTACCATTCGCAGAGAACTTCATTCTATGGGTTACCGTGGTCGTGCGGCTGCTCATAAGCCTTTCATCTCCACTCGGAATGCTACTCGTCGTTTAGCATGGTGTAAAAAACATTTATCGTAGACCATAGATAGAGGGAAACGGGTCCTATTGACTTATGAATCCAGATACATATTACATCAGTCTGTTGGCCGTGTGTGGGTATGGCGGCAGCCGAAGAAACGCTATTTACCACAGTGTACTCTCCCTACGGTCAAGTTTGGAGCTGGCAGTGTACTGGTGTGGGGGTGTTTTTCGTGGTATGGTCCCGACCCATTGGTTTTCGTGGACAAACCTGTTAACCAGCACGTCTACCTCGATATTGTGGACGATTATGCGCTACCAACTCCGTGGCAATACTATGGAACCGAGCCTTGTTCGTACCAGCAGGATAATGCACCGAGCTATAAAGCAAGGACTGTTACGACGTGTTTTCACGATAATTCCGTATCGTGTGTAGACCCTCATCTCAATCCCATAGAGCACCTATGGGATGAATTAAAGCTCCACATAAGAAGTTTGGAACCAAAGCCGACTACTAAGCAACTGTTAGCAGCAGTATTATGTACTGAATGGAAGCGCATACCTATCGCTGTGTTCCAAAACCTTGTCGAAGGCATGTCTAGAAGAGTCAGTGCATGCATTAGAGCCAAAGGTGGACCGACACCGTACTAATGTATGTCGATAAATGATATTTTGTGTTTCTCTTCTAGGTGTCCGGTGACTTTTGTCAATATAGTGTATATTCTATGTCTGTGTACTAATCGCTCCTTTATAGGAAATCACGTGGTCAACGGGTCGCATGCACTTCTGCTTGGGTTGATCATTATTAAGTGATTACTCGGCGTATTTCAGTTAAATGTCTGTGTGTATTTTACCTTTTGATAATTTCAGAAAAATTCGGATAACACTGGCCCGGTAGCTGACTGATGTATCTTTTGTTAAACCGGGCAACGCCGGGATCGCTTTGCTTATTTATAATAAATTTATCATAAAATATTTCCTTGGAAAATTAAAGGCATGTGTTTGATTGATTAATAAATTTTCATCCTGTACACGTATGCAATCATTTAGGGTATCACAATTTTCATTAAACCCGTTAATAATCTGAATAGCGGTCTTTTATTCGCGTATTGTATAATAAATTCTGTAATTGTTAGCTACGATTTTCATTTACCAAAGTCATGTTTTATGGGAAATCCTATTAGACATACTGTAGAATACGATTGTATAATGTTTTAAATATTTTAAGTTCGTGTATTTTCCAGATTGCTTGCTGAGACAATAGTTACGCAAATAAGCAATAGAACTTGATCAACAAGGCCAGGAGTCGCTTAAGAAATAGCACGTACGTAATAATCCAATCTTTCTTTTATTTCGAAAGTATAGCTTAAAAAATCGCCCGAGCAGTCACTAGTCGATGACGATCACACGTTGCGCGTAGAGACCCAGTTTTTTGGATGACAGTCAAGTCTTTAAACACTTTAACAACAGCTGCTCTGGAACATTTCACGAATGCGGCGGTTTTGGTGATACTCGCTCCATGGCTCCGAACTCCTACAATCATCCCACGTTGAATGTCCGTCAAATCGCATTTTTTACTCATCTCATCTACCAAAAATCACTTCTACTACTGTCGCAAACACTTTGCTTTCCCTTTTTATACTAGCCTCGCCTTCTGGCGGCAACAGCGTGCAGCAATAGCTCATTTGCTTAAAACTGTCCGGTGGTCACAATAAGGTGGCCACTCAGTGTATAAACTTAAAACAAAAAGCTCACCAGCTGCTTCCATGTCCTGCCTTGGATTAAATATGGAATGACTTCACTAAATAGTATTTTTAAGTTTTCAGTTATTCTGACTGATATCACATACGTGTTTCACTAATAACACAGGTAAAGTAAATCCATTTTACTATGCTCTGAGATAAAAAGAAAAAAACACCTTTGAAAGAGTTATATCTAGTTCAAGAGTCTCTTTGTGAAACTAATTACGTATAATGGATTTTTACTATGACAAACAACAGAAAAAATCTCAATGGACCAAATATTAGAGATACCTACGTAATATGCTGTTGGTCCTCCTTAAGTGCGAATAACAGCCTGTACACACCGAGACATCGACTGTGCCAGATTCCGGAGTGTTTCTGAATGTAATGCCAGCCATGCATGTTGCAGCATTGCCCACAACTTCGTCCGAGACGTCGGACCAGAATTCAAGGATCTGATATTCCGTCTCACGCTGTCCCAGAGAGCTTCCACGGGGTTTAAATCCGGTGACGACCTTGGGGACTACTAGGTGGTTCCAAACTCAGATGAGTTTACTCCTCGAGCGTTGCGTGCGTGGTTGCGGTCCGGTGGGGTGGCGCATTGCCCGCTGAAACAGACTATCGGCCGCAGGATGCGCCAAGGCCATGAAAGTGTGTAAGCGATCAGCCAGCACATGGTTGTAGCGCGCAGAGTTTAAGCCCCTCTCAGACGCACTCATGGACCTAATGTGTCAAATGAGAAGGTTTCCCAAGCCATCACAGATTCTCCACCGCCTTGGACGGAGCCTACTTGGTACAGCGGAGCCATGGCCTCATGCTGTTAATTCCAAAATCCACACCCTCCGGTCAGCTCAGTACAGAAGAAAACGGGGTACATCTGATTAAACGACGCGGCGCCATTCTGCAAAGATCCAAATTAGATGTTCCCGGTAAAAGGTGAAGGGTAATGTCGAATGAGGAAAACTCAACAGTGGAACACAGGTGGATGGTAGCCCCGTAGATAGCGTGCGTCGTACCGTTCGCTTGCTGACACTGCTTGGGCCTCCGACAATTAACCCGGATGCGGTTTGCGTCGTCTTTGCCAAGCGCTAGATCTGTGCGATTCCTCATAGCCTTGGTCGACGATGGTCACCAATATCGTGTGGCTGGCTACCTTTTTTTCTCTAGGAGCTGTTGCGTCCGTCGATAGTATACACGCAGTACACCCTTGATACTGTTGCCCTCGGGAACACTAAAGTTCTTTTTTTTTGAGCCATAGAATGATACATCTGTCTTGCGTCGACAATGCGTCCAGGATCAAAGTCCCTGAGGTCGCTACGTTTACCCATGTTGGTCAATTGCGATTTAAAGTTGGGAAGCTATGCTTTCCTGAGTGTACACCAAACATCAAATGAATTAACTTATGTTCAGAAATTTCCACGTTCTACCAGACAAAATCAAAGAATTGTTTTTGTGATTTGTGCATTAAAGGCAAAATCAAAAACTAATGATTGAAAACTTATTCTTCCCTAAAAACTGCTGTAGCAGTGCTGTTTTAACTCTTTCCTTAACTACCGAAGTATGTTAGAATCAGAAGATCGCAAGGTTCCATGAGCACTGTAAGTAGTATATGTCCCATACTATGGGACACATCATATACTACAAAAAACCTCAAAATCAGGCGTTTTTTGATTTTTCAGACCTCAATAATCACGAACATTTTAAGGCTTTTTATGAACAAAAACACCATATTTTCATTAAAAATCATTGATTTTTTAGCATAAAATAGTCAAAAACATCAGATTTTTGAAAATTGAAGTTTTTACTCTGTTTTTCATCAAACTAGAGCATCATAAAAACACACATTTTAAGTCATTTTTGTGAACATTTTTGAACAATTGCAATCATTTTGAACTTTGAATAGCTTTGATTTTAAAAGTGATGAAATGATGGTTTCAGTGATGAAAATCAATAGAAAAGTTGTAAAACAAACTACTTTGAATTGGTACTTTGCAAAGTCCTTTTTAAAAATGCATTAAAAAAAGGGGTACCCAAAATGGATACCCCTTATAGGAAGATTAAAAAAATAGGAAGATAAAAAGTGTAGGAAGATTAAAGTTCTAATTCATAATCATAATATTTATCATCAATTTTGCCTTTAAAGTTAAAAACATAATTACCTTTATTGAGTTTTTTAATTGTTTTATCTGACAGTTTTCCATGACATTTTTTAAGAAAATAATCTCTTTCTTCATCATTAACTTCTAATTTTGCAATTGTTGTATCTCCAAATTTTGTTTGGATTTTTTTCAATGATATGAGTTTATATTTTCCTGTATTCAAATCTTTTAATTTGAAAGTTTCAGGATATGATCTGATGTTGTTGAATTCATCCATTTATTAGGAAACATTTTTATAAATATTTTTAAAATATATTTGTCACAAATGTAATTTCTTTTGTAATCTCATCAAATATTTCTAATCCTTTGTTTTTAACCTCTTCATTTGTTCTTATTTTCAAAATTAGTTTATGCATCTTTTTAAGATATTTAGCAATCAATTTAATAAGATCAGGATATTCATTATTATAATCTTTACTCACATATATTAAATCTTCACATAAATGAGATAAACATCTTATATCATCACTATATTTGATTCCTTTACGATCAGTAAAGAGAGCTCTCATATCTCCTAATAAATCCATTTATAAGGTTTCATTTTTTTGAAATACAATTCTTGTAAAACATACATCTATACATAGAGCATCCAGTACCTAAAATTTTTGCACATTTAGTTAATTCAAGATCTATAGAAGGAATTTCTAACTCATCAAATATTTGTTTTTCCATTATTCCTCCTTTATATACAAACTTACCACCATAATATTCATACAAGTTTTTTATATAATTTTTAATCTCATCAGTACTTATCCATAGAGATTTTTGATCTGGAAATCTTTTAAATTTTAATCCATGAATATCTCTTGTACATTTATATATAATTCTTCGCTCTCTATCATTTAATATATAATGAGGTTCAAATACTTGAATTGTTTCCCCTACAGGTTGATGTAAATGACACCAACTTATCTCTCTGATTATACTTTTATTAGGAAGAATAAATCCTTGAAAATTGAAAATCAGTGTAATGTCATCCATTTATATAGAATAATTTTTATAAATAGAAAGATTAAAAATTCAGAAGTTTAAAACATTCAAAGATTTAATATCCAAAAGGCACAGTATTATAATCATCTAAAATTCTTCTTTTATCAAATCCAAACATGTATCTTTTATTTGTTTTCTTAACCATAATATTTCTATCTTTTTGAATTTGAAATTGATTACTTTTCACATCTAAATACTCTGTTTCTCCTGTAATTACTTTCATTCTCTCATCGAAATTTAAAACAGTTTCACTCTCATAACTCATTTTAAATCCTTTAACTTTTCCTTTTACAATTCCATCATTTAATATATATCCATAATCTTTAGAGGCTCCAGATATCCATGATTTCATATGTTTATCATCTCCTAATTCATCAGTCCATTCACCCAACATACATCCTGTTTTTATTTTATTTGTACCATCTTCAATATATACAATACTATCGGTATCATAATATATCACTTTATCTCCTAATTTATCAAGCATTTTATATAATCTTATTCTTGCAGAACTAGTTGTAAATGCTGCTATATAAACATTTGTATTAAAATTATTTTCGGCATATTGGTCTTTCTTTTATAAGTCATTTCTACACAATCGTCATTCATGAATATCATGTTTAATTCCTTAATATTATCATTCAATATAATTCTATAAAAATCTTCTAATTCCATTACATATTCAGTTTGTTTCATATTTTTTCGTTGTCCAAACTTACCCCATAAAGAGTTTAAACATATCTTACTTATAAATCTTAAACCAGGATTTTTTTCTATTTTTTCTAATTTTATATCTAATTTTTCTTTAACACATCTCTTATATTCCTTTTCAGTTTTAAAATTTTCAGACCATTTATCATCAGTTTCTAATTTAATTTTTAAGAACATTTTAACATAATCTCTAAACAGTTCATCTGTTTTATTTTCAAAATTCCATACTTCATATATATTTAAAATTTTATAACATTTTTTAAGTGCTAATCTCATTTCATCAGTAGTCCAAGTACCAATAAAACATCTTTCAGTATGATTACATTCTTTATTTCTGACTTCATAACAGTCTTTACATCTTTTCTTTTCTACAATTTGATTCGATTTAAAATGATTACATTTTATAGTTTGAGAACATGATTTACATAGAGTGAATATTAATTTTTTGCCTTTATATGGTAACACAGGATGATATAATTTCCTAGGTGGTAAGACTTTACATTTTATTAATCCAAACCATTTCTTATCATACTTCTTAGGATTAAATATTTTTGTAGGGTGACCAATTGGATAATTATCAAAATAATTAACTGTTGGATATAATGAACACACATCTATATATCTACCTTTTTCATTTCCTTTGAATTCATATTTCAATTTTGTTGGTTCACATCTACCACCATAAAAAGCATCTCTAGGATTTAAAGGATCTACAAAATCTCTATTCCATTCAGTTTTCATATATTTTTTAATTTCCTTATTATTATCAAAATCACATTCCCATATTTCAATTAATTCATATCCATTATTTTTTATCTTCTTATTTATCTTTTTTGTTCTATTATATAAGTCTTTCATACATATCTGATTTTGAATATTTATAGTTGATTCTCTATAACATTTAGGACATCCATGCCAGTGACATCCTTGAAACTGATACACTATATTATTATAAAATCCATCTACTTTATAATATTTATTACCTAATTTTAATTTCTTTTCTCCACCATTTAAAGCATGTTGAATATTAATATTATGTTTCTGAGATAAATAATCTAACCAAACAATAGATTTTTTACTATATTTATCTTTATGAATTATATCGTCATCAACAGCAATTGTATTTTCTTTTAGGAATTTATCTCTGTAAATAGCCATACATACACCTGCTAATGTAACATATTTAAAGGGATCTATGTTTGCAATTTCTAAAAATAATTTTCTAAATTCTAAGCATCCTCTCCTTAAAATATCTACATCTGATCTACAGTATTTAATGAATTCTTTTTGAAAATCAAATGTTTCATGTCTTACAGTATTATACCATTTATCAAACATTTCTCTCTGTTCTGATGTCATACTATCATAACCATAGTAATATTTTTAGGATATAGACCTACATAATTTTGATTATTTGATGTATTGAATAAATGAGGAAAATACCCTTTTGCTAGTTCATCTAATCCAAATGTTTTAGGAAAATTTCTTAATGGAACTAATGTAAAATTAATAGAATCAATAAATCTCATATTTAAACAAGGAATTTGCATATAATTAAGTTTATTTCCATTATATATAGTGAATACTTCAATTTTATTTTTAAAACAATACTTAGCTAAGAATTGAAAATCAAATCCTTTTCCATAATGTGCTAATACTGTATAGCCGTAATGTTTTTTATCAAATAACCATTCACAATATTCATCTTCATTTTTAAATATATTTTCATCTCCTTTAAAACCATGATTTATAACTAGATTTACTTCATGAATTCCTGTTTCTTGTTTCGTTTCAACATCAAAAAAGAAATATTTTTCAGTATATTCATATTTACATTTTTCACACCATTTATCTTTAAATGGAATATTTTCAACACAGTCTTTTATACATTTACCACCTTTTGTATCTTTACGTTTCATAAAACATTTATGATCATTTAGAACCCATTGCCAGCAGTTTTTACATCGTTTTTCACCACATCTATGTTCTTTTGATTTCCTCTCATATTGATTAATAATTCGTTTACAGTTTAAACATTTCCATAAACTATTACAAACACTTATACCTTTTTTATCTTTCATTTCATGGTATATAAAACACTCTTTACCTTTAAATAATCTATTACATTTTTTACAAAATATTTCATCACTATTACAATATTTGCTATCTGTTGTAAAACATCTATCACATTTAAGAGGACATTTATGTTTATCTTTTTTATCATAACTTATTTGACAGTAATCACAATAATTTCTTCTACCTAAAAATCCTTTAATAGAAGTAATAACATCAAAATGATTTCTATTTTTAAATATATAGATACATGTAGGTTTATAAGTACCACTATATATTCTTTCGTTAAAATTCTCTCTACAAAATATATTAATTTGAATATCTAAGAATTCTTCAAATATTTTAACCTCTTCTAAACAACATATTTCTAATGGAATATTGCATAGTTCATGTAATTTTACAGCTAATGATTTTTGTAAAACTCTACCTTTTCTAATATATGTTATATCATTCTTTGATATTTTTTCATGGTTTAATTTATTACATAACACCTCAGGATTTTGAATTGCTAATGCTGTTACAATTGATCTAGCTAAACAAATATTATCATTATTTTTTATTTGGCATATACTTCTTTTATTTACAATATCGTCTTCTTTAACTATTATTAAATGTTTTCCTCCTTCAGGTAATTCAACCACATTAAAATCAAATATACAGTCTGTAATATCTAATTCTTTATATTCTATTTGATCAGATAATTTATATATATAATATTCATAAGCATCATTTGTTGACATCATTTTATCATGAAATGGTTTATTGAGATTAGGACTGTATACTATTATATCTACTTTTCCATGAATTTTACCAATTGCTTTTCTAAATATATCTTGTAAAATATTGAAATATTGTTCAGGTTTAATGTTTACTCCAGCTACTCTATAATTCTTTCTATGTACCATATATTTTTTAATATATTTTCCTTTTGTTTCAATAATTTCATAATCAGGTTTAAATAATTTTTCAAGATTTACAGCTGTTTTAATTTTCTTTTCTTTTCTTGGTTTCAGTTTGTTATCTTTGAATTTCAAGTTAAAAGAATCAAATAATTTTTTAATTCTATTTCTTCTCTCTGGATGATTAATAAATATTTTTCTTTTTCTATCTAAATATTCTGATGTATCTAATCCAAGGATATCTACTAAAACAGACTTATAATCACCTGTCTTTCTAATATATTTTATCAACGATTTAATTAAATCATCTTTTTTTACATTTCGTTTTTTGATATTTAATCTTTTTAAAACATTTCTAAGTTTCTGAACACTAATAGCATTCAGAGCACTTTTAAGATGCACAATAATTGGCTTCAAAGTTTTATCCATTTATTAGGGAGTAAATTTATAAAGGGATTTTCGAAATCAAAAAGTGATAAAAGCTAAACGACGTTTGTGCAATTTACTTCTTAAATGTCTTTGTTTATGAGTATAAGTATATTGTTTACCACAATCACAATTTATTTTTCTATATAAAATTATGCACTGACAAGATTTGCAAAAATGCTGTCTATCAACTTTACCATAACGATGTTGAACATAAAATTCATCAATAGGTTTTGTTTGTTTACAACTTGTGCATGTTTTGTCTTCCATTTATTAGGAAACAAATTTTATAAATACTTAAGCTGAAAAGTTTGCTGCTTTAAAGTCTTCCCAGATCTTTTCATTATTTGGATTTATATTAATTTTAATATCATTTGATATATTACAATAGTCACAAATTTTTTTAATAAAATATGTATATTTTAAATTTTTCTCATAGTACATAAAATCTAGTAATTTTAAAAATAAATCTTCTGCTTCCTTATTAAATTTAAGGTTACTTTTTCTTTTAAACTGATTAAAATATCTTATTCTACTAACATATCTACTTTTTAAATATTTATTATAATCTATATAATAACAGTCTTCCTCTTCATCATATTTCATTTTCTTTATTTGTTTCATTACTTTTTTAAAATTTTCAGGAATTTCAATTTGTTCTTCTTCTGAAGAAGAAAAGTAATTAGTTTCTTCATTAAAATAATTCATTTATTAGATATCATTTTATTAAAAACTTTTTAATTTTTTAACATAATAATCTTTAACAATCTTGTTAACTTTATCATAAAAATCATTTGAAACCCAACAAGCTATATTTGTAATTAAATCTTCACTGACATATGTACCATTAAAGTTATATTTTATTGCTGTTTTACCTCTTATTTCATGTATATTTTCACGGCCCGAATTCGGGCCGTCTAAATTCTTAACCAAATTGATCATTTTTATGGCGGCCCGAATTCGGGCCACCACAATTTTTATCATCAGACACATAAGAACCATTTACATTATACTTTTCAGTTAAACCACCTTTAATTTCATATATTACATCATTTTTTCCCATGGCTGGAATTCCAGCCGTGGAAATATCTTTAATTAAATCTTCTGAAGCCATTTTTTAAATCTCTTACCTCCATCTTTACAAAGTTTAAAATATCCAGTATTTTTATCTATTATTAATTTAAAATCTCCAAAGAGACCATAATAATAATTATCTTTAATATTTTCATAACATACATCTTTTAATGAAGCCATTTATTAGATATCATTTTATTCTTTTAATATCGTCAGTATTCATTATTTTCATATAACAGTTTTTTCTTTCACATATAGATGTCAGCACAAGGCATTATCTCTCTTTCTTTCTTAGTTGCAAAAAACAGTCATTACATAACACTGATAAGCTGCGAGCGAAAATGTTTACATAAGTTGAATCGCTGCCAATATTCTCCGCGGCGCGCGATTACGTAACGTGTCCTCGGAAAAAAGCAGTTCTTCGTTACGTAACAACTTTGGATCATAGCCAAGCTTCGACATAAATATATGTTTCAAACAGAAACTTCCTGGCCAGACGTGGCCGATCGTTAGCGTAAGCGCTTCGCATGCAAAAGGTACCAGGTTCTAATCTCGGTCGGTAGAATGGCTCCCTGTCTCAATCTTTGAAATCAGAGTTTGGGTTCACGGTAGAGCGGGTTTGAGTGATAACATCTAAAAAAGTTCTGTGTGTGTGTGTGTGATTCCGGTGGAAGGGTCTTAAGAGTTAACGCCCATAAGTACCTGGCTGGCCAGGTACAAATAAAAAAAAAGAAGCATAGACCCTCCACCGAAAGGGCGTTTTGCAAAAAAATTCAAAGTACAACCCAACTGTTAAATTCATCAGGATATCCCAACCATTTAACTAAGTATTTATTTCCTTTCTTTCTAATAATTTTTTCAATCTTATAAACGTCATCTTTCTTATCATATTTCACGAGTTCTTTTTCATAAAATGTTCCTGTAATTTCTTCGTTATTTAAATCTTTTATTTTATATGTCGGAGGATCTGTGTTCAATATATCTGAAATTATAAATATTTCTTCTGTAAATGTTGGAAGATAACCTTTCTTAAATTCTCTTTTGTATTTTGAAATTCTTATTTTATCTCCTTTTCGATATTTTGGTTTATTTTTCTCTTTTTCTTTATACAAATTATTATAAACTTTTAATTCATTTTCTTCCTTACTTGCTTCTATAGGTGTCATTTTAATGGATCTATGATAAGAATTATTATAATTCTTAATTAATTTATCTAGTACATTTAACCACTTTCTAGTATTATTTGCTGTGAAATACTTCCACATTTTAGTCTTTAAAGTTCTATTGAATCTTTCAATAACAGCACATTTAATCTCAATATTTTCAGTTGTAAACCAGTGAATATTTTCATCCTTGAATAACTTTTGAGTTTGTTTATTTATAAACTCTGTACCCTTATCTGTTTGAAGTTTTTCTGGTTTTCTTTCTTTAAATATTTTTTTAAATGCTCTAGTTACCTCTTCACCTGTTTTTCTTTTAATCGGAATTGTCCAAGCATATTTACTGAATATATCAATCACTGATAAAATATAATTTGTGTCATTATTAAAGGATTTAAATTCTTGCATATCTATAAGGTCAGCTTGAAATTGGTCATTGACATGAGAAACATAAATTCTTCTTCTTTTAAATCTATGAATAAGTGGTTTATGTTTTGTATATACATCTTGTTGATGTAAAAACTCTTCTATATCTTTCCTGGGTAATTTAGTTTTTCTTTGTAATTCATTAATACCACAATAACCAGTTTCTGGTGTATAATAAATATTTTTAAGGTCTACGTCTTTAAAAAAACACTCTTTTTAGATCCACAGACTGCACATATTCCTTTTGCCATGCGTCTTCCATTTTTAGCTACTGTTTCTTGAATATCTTTAGTTTCAGTTTTCTGTTTGCATTTTAAGCAATAGGATGAAATTCCTAAACCAAATGTTTTCTTTGCTTTTATAATTGGTTTTATAACAGCTCTAGCTTGTTTCTCTCCTAATGGATAGAATCCACTTGTAGTATTTTCAATTGAATCTAAATCGTTTAAGAGTTCTTGATCAGCAATATGTCTCTGTTTAGTATCTTTAGTTTTACTATAAGCTACATCATGTTTTTTACAAGCTTTATCAACTCTGTTAATTCCTGGATCACCTCTTTTTAATCTCTTTTCTAATTTTGTAAATGGACCACAATACTGGTAACCAGGTATATGCATTTCAGGTGGATTTAATTTATCTTGTAACCATCCTACTATATCACCTCCTTGTAATTCCATTTATTTAAGTGTAAATCTATTTTACATATCTATAACCATTTAGTTGCGTTTGTTTTACATATTTCTCTAAAGGAAAATACTTCATATTTTTTATAAAATCCTCTTCTCTAACGTAAGCATCCTGTTCTGAAATTGAATTAGCGTTTATTAAATTTAATATCTGTTTATAAAATTTGTAAGCTTGTTTATATTCTTCTTTTCTCTCTGAAATATTTAGAGTTTTATCAACACCTTCAATGACTCCTGCTCCTAAAGAAAGTGCTGCTAAAGGAATAAATGCAAAAGCTGATAAACCTGAAGCACTAAATATAAATTTGCCTACTGATAATGATATACTAATTTTATTATAGTAATTAAAACTTTTTCTGTATACATACATTTTCTTTTCTAAATATTCTTCCATTTATATAGGATCAAAGTTATGTCTGTATCTCATATGAGGATTTTTCAAATCTAACATGAAGAAATCATAAGGTTTTTTAATACTTTTTTGATAAGGATCTATATTAAAATCACCATCAATTTCTCTAATAATTTGTTTAATTTCTCTGTGCTGAAGTTTAAAAAATATAAAGTAATCACAGTTGTTTCTTATATCAATAGGTGTTGAATAATAGGTCTGTGATAAATAAATAATGGATGCATTTTTCTTCCTTCCTCTTATAAAAAATTTTTCAATTTCGTTTTGATCTTTTTCTTTTACACAGTCATCAAAAATAACTAGATTTTTTAATGAAGGATCTAAGTCATCTACAGTAATAAATTCATTTATGTCTGAACTAAATAATGTTTCTTTCTTAAACTTTTTAAATAATTTTAATAACTTATTTTTATTCTTTCCCTTTATTTTTAAAATGTCTTCCTCTTCTATATCATCAAACATTGAGTAATTTTCTTTTAATTTAGAGTATTTAGGTTCGTTAATATCTTTTGCACATATGAATAATGCATCAAAATTTAAATGATCATATATTAAATTTAATAGTAAATTTGTTTTTCCACATCCTGAAGATCCTGTTATTAAAAGTTTAAAAGGATGAATAGGTAATATTGGATTTTGATTTGGATCTATAAATTCTTCTGGTTCTGAATAATCTTTTAGTTTAATGCTGTAAGGCTTAATCATATTTATTTAATAGAAATTCAGCATCTTCAATAAACATTTCAGCTTCAAATAATAAGTCTTCAGCTGGTATTCCTTGAGATAAATAACATTCAGCTAGATATAATGCCATTTCAGCAAAAGATAAATATTCTTCAATTTGTTCAAAATCTTCCATTTATATAAGTAAAATAATTTGCTTGGAAGTAAAATAATTTGCTTGGAAGTAAAATAATTTGCTTGGAAGTAAAATAATTTGCTTGGAAGTAAAATAATTTGCTTGGAAGCAAATTTTCAGTTAAATAAATGAGTAAAGTGATACAAGATTTATTAAAATTAGCAAAAGTAAATGCTGAACTAAGAAAACGAAATAAGGAAAAGCAATTAGAAGATTTAGGATATGAAGAGGCAATCACAAAATTTCATAAACCTATAGTTGAAAAATTAGAATATCAAGATGTATCTAGAAAAGAAAATTTAAAAGCTATTCAAGATGCAATTGAAGAACTTTCATTTCAACCAATTGCAGAATCTTCAAGATTTCCTGCCTTAGAAGATGTTGAAGAACCTATTTCAGATGCTAAAGAAATGTATGAGAGAGAAGCAGGAATTCATAAAATTAACTTAAACAAAAACTTGAATGCATCAGTTATTAAAAAAAGTTAGGATTTGATTTACCTTCAGAATTAGTTAATAAGTCTGATGAAGAGATTGATGAAAAAATAAAACAAGCAAATGAAAAAATCAGTGAAATCGGACGTCTAAAAGGTCCTCAAGTAAAAGCACTTAATAATGCTAAAGATGAAGAAAAAAAGAAAAAATTACAGAAAAAAATTGATCGTTTCGATTATAAAATGGCTGAGGTGCGAAAATATATTAGAGCATTAGAAGCTCTCAAAATGGGGAATTACTATATGGGTGAGGGTCTTAATATTTTAGATAAATTAACAGATAAAATATGTAAGGGAACTAAAAATAAGAAAGTATATAACCAAGTAGTTCAAATACTAGATTTATTATTGAAAGAGGGTAAAATGACTAATGAGCAAGTAAAACAATATTATTCAAAGTTTCTATCTTAATAAATGAGTAATTATATTGTATCAAGAATTTATTTGAGTGAAGGTCAGAAAAACAAATTAAAATCAGCAGTTAAGAAAGGTGAAGAAATTACATTGCAAATTGATAAAACTAAAAGTGCTAATCATGATATGTATTTAACAAAAACTCAAATTACTCAAATTAAAAATGGTAAACGAATAACTATAAGTAAGACACAATTAAAGAAAAACGGAGGTATTTTACCCTTTTTGATCCCTATCTTAGCAGCTCTTGGTACTGGTGCTTTATCTGGTGCTGCTAGTTTTGGTGTGAATAAAGCTTTAAGTAAAGTAACTGGATCAGGTTGTAAACCGAAAGGTTCACACCTTAAAAAAAAACATTCTGGAAAGGGAGTTCTTCAGAATTACGAGGTATATCCAATAAAACGATAGAACAAAATATGAAAGATGTAAAAGGATTCAGAGGTGTATTTACATCAGATTTATTACCTAAAACGATTAAGAAATTTGAAAGTGGAATTATTAATTTAGATATATCTACAGGACCTGGGACTCATTGGGTCTGTTATTATAATGATCCTAAATATAATTTTGTGGAATATTTTGATCCATTTGGAGAATATAAATATAAAGACATTAAATTGAATAACATTTTCATACCTAAAAATATTGTAAAATATCTTGAAACATCTAATAAAGGAATTAGATATAATTCGAGTTTTTTACAAGAACCAACATCTGTTAAATGTGGTTTTTATTGTATGAAATACATAACTCAAAGGAATAAAGGTAAATCACCTGTTGAAGTTTTATATTCTTTTACCCAAGAACCAAGTGGTTATAATGAAGATTTTGTGCTTAATAAATGTTAATTTTAGATTCAAAAAATTTTGAGAAATCAGAAGATTTTACAATTGAATATGTCCCACCTATTCCTGTTAATGAAAATTCAAAAATAGCTTTAAAATCTATGTCTATGTGGGTTTCATGGAACAATATTGATGAAGAAAATAATACATTTAAGTATTTTGATGGTAGTTTATGGCATGAAATAACTTTAGATAATGGAAATTACACATTAAGGGAATTAAATAACTTTTTAATAAAACGATTTGGAGATGAACCACCAATTAAATTTAGAGCTAATTTCGCTACACAGCGCTTTATAATTGAATTAAAAGATGAATATAAAATTGATCTTAGAGAGAGTAAATTACATGAAATTTTAGGATTTGAATCAGAAATATATGAAGATAATCATCAAGAAGGAAAATATATGGCAAACATTTCTAGAGGAGTTGATGACATACACATTCATTGTGATGTAATTACAGGAGCTCTATATAATAATATTAATTCAGATATTTTGTATTCCTTTACGCCATCTAATCCTCCTGGTAGTTTAATAAAAATTGATGAAATAAATCCTTTATTTTTACCCATTAATAGACGAAATTATATTCATAGAATTCGAATGTATATCACGAATCAAGATAATGAACTGATAGACTTGAATAATATGAGAGTTTTATATAGATTAATTTTAGCTTAAGCGCAGGCTTTTCAGCTTAATAAATGAATTATAACAAACATAGATTATATGCAAAACGATATGGTGGTAATATCTTCACTGAAGGAATTAAAACTTTTGGAAAAAAATATTAGAAGTTTTAGGTAAATCAGCAAAAACAGCAATTGAAGATAAAGCTAAAAATGTTATTCAAAATAAACTTGAAAATATATTATCTAAACCTCCTGTAACTGTTAATGATATATTAGCTAAAACGAAAATTCAGGATCGATATGGATCTGGTTTGAAATGGTATAAATGAGTTTTTTATCCTAATAAATGGAAAAACTTTGGGACTTAAAAGCTATTCCAGATTATTATAGTAATAAAATTGCTAAGTATGAATACATAAAACATAATGAAGATAGTACTAATGTAAAAGAATCTGATCAATATAAGTTTACTATTAAAGATACAAATTCACCTATATTATATAGTAACGGTTATATATGCTTAGAAAGTAAAATAGTAAAAAATAATAATGATACTATAGGAACTGATAATGTTACATTTGTAAATGGTGGGAATCTGTTTAGATCCGCTTCATTAACTATAGGAAAAGAACAAACTGATTCTAATATTGAATGTGCTTCATTAATTCATCAAATTAATGGACTTATAAATTTCACAAAAGATTATTCCACTTCAGAGGCTACAAATATGATGTATTATGTTGATACATCAGAATCAGCTGATAAAGATAAAATAGTAATAGATGATCCTAATAAAGATGTAAAGAAAGGATCAGATATCAAATTAAAAGAAAATGCCTCTTATAATAAAGGATTTAGACAGAGATGGCTTTTAACAAAAAACAGTAATGTAATAAAATTTTGGATTCCTTTAAGACAACTTTTTGGGTTCCTCAACGATTTTAGAAGATTAATTTCTGATATAAAAGTTACATTTGAATTTCAAAGAAATAGTCATAATGATATGTTATACACAGATGTTGCAAATCCCAATTATAAAGTTATTATATCTGATTTTCAATTATGGTTACCTTATGTAGAGTTGTACCCATCCATTGAGGCTGAATTTAAAAGTATAGCTTTGAATTCTACACCTATTGAAATTACTTGGTGTTCTGCTTCAATTGAGAAAAGTAATCAGCAAACAACATCAAGTGGTGCATGTCATATAAGAACTACATCTGATGAGGTGTTAAGTGTTCTTGTCATTCCACAGTATGTAGAAAAAGAAAGCAATCAAAATCAGAACAATATGGTTTTTGATAATTTAGATCTCCTTGAATGCTGGATATTATGTAATAATAAAAAAGTTCCAGAAGAAATTTATAAAACGAATTTTAAAGATGGACAGTTAGATTATAATAGATGTTATTCTGAATTATTAGCAGCTGGATTAAATACTCATAATACTGAAAGTGGATGTCTTATAAGTTATGTAAATTATGCGAGATTGTATCCAATCTTTTATTTTAATTTATCTAATCATCCAGAGTATACTAATATTTCGAATTTAAGACTAGAATTTAACTGGAGATTAGGATCAAATCCAGGTAAACCATATAGATTTTATTTCATCGTGAATGAAACAAAAAGAGGATCACTTAATATGGCTAATAAGGAATTTAAAACTTTAAAAACTTTAGATTAAATAAATGAATTGGTACCCTTTTGGTTCATCTTATGAAGAATTTGGAATTGGACCACCTGGACCTCCTGGAAATGGATTTAAATTAACAGATGATGGTAATTATGATATGGAAGAAAAAAATTTAAAAAATTGTAAAGAACCTATAGATGAACATGATGTTACTACAAGAGAATATGTTTTAAAACAAATAAGAGACAATAATCTGGAAGTTAAAAATGAAATAGAAAAAAATATTAATGGTAGTTTTTCAGATTTTGTTCAAGAAACTGCTGTAAGAATAAGAGATTTAGATGCTGTACTTAAAGGTGAATTAAGTAATTTGGATCAAAAATATTTACATATTCAAGATGGGAATGTGATTAATGCAAAAGGTAAAAGAATAGGAAATGTTGCTGATCCTACAGCAGATAAGAATGCAGTGAATAAGAGGTATTTAGAAAATAATGTTTTATTTTTAAAAGATGAAAAGTTTGATGTTCAAAATAAAAGAGTAGTGAATATTCCATCTCCTCAGGATATGTATGACGTAGTTAATAAAAATTATGTGGATAATCAAAAATTTTATGCAACAATTCAAGAAGATCAAAAAGCATATAATACTCGTGGTGCTATGCGTTATTGGGAACCAGTCGTTTTTATGAAATTTAGTAGCAATCTCCTTGACAGAAATATGAAACTGAGTGAAAATATGGATATGAAAATTACATTTTATTTACGTCCTAATTATACTAATGGGAAATCAGAAGTTTTAATTACACTTGGGGAGAATATATTATTTAATGGTGATGCCTACATCGATAAACCTTTAATACTCTTTGCATCAGGAAAACAGAATGATGAATTAAGTATACAAGTCATGTCTTATTTAGAATTAAACATTTTTAAACCTTACTTAGAAATTGAAAAAATAACATTCCATTTATAAAAATACATTCTATGTAAATGGATAGACTAATTAGGAGCAGTATTAATTGGGATTCATTTTCTAAAGATAATGAACTTTCAGAAGATATAATTAGAAGTGTAAAAGATGCAGTAAATTGGGATTTAATATCAGAATATCAAAAATTATCTGAAGATTTTATTTCAGAATTTCGTGATAAAGTGAACTGGGATAAAATTTCTCAATATCAGATTCTTTCTGAATATTTTATGAATAACAATGAATTAAACTGGTCTTTGATTTCTCAATATCAAACACTTTCTGAGGGTTTTATATTAATGAATATTGATAAATTAGATATGAGAAGAATTTCTATGTATCAGAAATTAAGTAATGATTTTATAAAAGAAAACTTTCGATTCTTAGACATGTCAGTAATTCCAATAAAACAAAAATTAAGTGAAGAAACTATAGATTTTCTTAGTGATTTTATTGATTGGAAAGAAGTTACAAGAAATCAAGAATTAACAGAAGATTTTATTATGAAATATAAAGATAAAATTAACTGGTGTGATATTGTTATCAATAGAAAATTCTCTGATGATTTTATAAATGTAAACTATAAAAAACTTGTTGTGTATCTACTTGCAAAGATATGTCATAAAATTTAAATATTTTTTAATCTTCCTACACTTTTTATCTTCCTATAAGGGGTATCCATTTTGGGTACCCCTTTTTTTAATGCATTTTTAAAAAGGACTTTGCAAAGTACCAATTCAAAGTAGTTTGTTTTACAACTTTTCTATTGATTTTCATCACTGAAACCATCATTTCATCACTTTTAAAATCAAAGCTATTCAAAGTTCAAAATGATTGCAATTGTTCAAAAATGTTCACAAAAATGACTTAAAATGTGTGTTTTTATGATGCTCTAGTTTGATGAAAAACAGAGTAAAAACTTCAATTTTCAAAAATCTGATGTTTTTGACTATTTTATGCTAAAAAATCAATGATTTTTAATGAAAATATGGTGTTTTTGTTCATAAAAAGCCTTAAAATGTTCGTGATTATTGAGGTCTGAAAAATCAAAAAACGCCTGATTTTGAGGTTTTTTGTAGTATATGATGTGTCCCATAGTATGGGACATATACTACTACTGTACACATCAATAGAGTAGTAATAGTCCATTCAACAGAAGTGATTTGACGTTTGATAAAATCCTTTTATTTTCATGATTTTGCTTACTTAATTATTACTCCGGGTCACCTGGGATTAAACCATCTCTCATGTTCTATAACTCCTCGCTATTCATTCGTGCCTACCGGTCGGGCGCGGAGACCACGTACCCCTTCACGAATTCTACTCCTTGCTCCGAAACCTCTAACCACCTCGCTTTACTGCCGTCAGACGCCTTCTCTCCCAACACACGTCATCATTCCTACCCTCGAAATCTCTTTCTCCTATTGTCTCCGTACTCCTTCTAAAACGCGCTTTCCAGCTTCTGTGCCAAACACATTCTCTCCATGCGTCTCCATCTCCATTCCTAATTGCCACCCCGAAGGACGGAAGTCCATCCTAATGAGTAGCTTTAAAACTCTGAAAACAGCCTTTCTCTATTGTCGCTATCCATACACGAAATCCTGTGTTTTATCCACTCAAGAAATCGCCGATAACTAATCGTTTCCGGTAACTTACTGGCTCTCCCAAATCGAACTCAAAAATCATATCCCAAAATTACTTTTAAACATTCTAAAACTGCAAGGATTCTTAATTATTTACCTATTCATTAAAATTCAACCATTAAAGATATCTACATTTCATAAAATAAACATTCCCGTTTAATTACGCTATTAATAAAGGTTATTTACAATTACCACTATTCCACTGCACTGAATAAAAATTAAATTTGGAAATAACACTGTATCAAAAGCATACATAAAATATGACGTCTGCTTTCTGTTTGTGAAATAATGAGAATGAAGCTCACATATAGAATTACCAAATTCGCTTAACGCAAGAATATAAAACCTTTGTAGGTTTAAAGAAACCTTGAGCATCTAGGGCTATTAAAAGTCGTTGGTTCCTAGTGTAGGAACATTGTTTGCAGTAAAGGGTCGCAAGCTAGTGCCGTATTTGGAGTGAACCGGCCTTGCTTCGTGGCGGTTCTTCCGCGGACTCAACACCGACGATTGGCAGAAGAGCCCCACACTGACCACTCGTCTAGGAGAAAAACGAACAGATGCGTAACTAGGGCAGGGCCGTTGCCCCCGGGAGCAGCTAAAGAGAACTGTACTGCTGCAAAAGTTTTAATTTCTTGAAATTAAAATTGAAACTTTTGCAGCAGTACAGTTTTGCCGCGCCAAACGTTTCGCTTGTCCATACTTTTCACTTCTTTGTTATATGCTTCGCCAGTTTCAGTAACCTAGTAAATTAAAATTCGCATTTCTTTCCCAAAATTTCAGTCGATATTAATTGTTTACACTAAAAATGGCGTACGTTGTAAGAGAAAAATATTAAAAATGACGTACGTGTTAGAGAACAATGTCGTTTAGATTGTTGAAAGTTCTGTGTAGGCTATTTGATAATTACTGTGACTGCGAGCAACGAGATCTAGCTGCATTCGCATTTTTTGATGTGTTACTGAAGCCCGAGACAGTTTGGGGGAAAGCCGTGCAAAGAGTTAGTCTGACGGTGCCTCTCCGTAGAGATAACATTGGGGTGTGACGTCAGTTTTGTAATTTTTAATAATTTTAGTATTTATACATACTAAAATTATTAAAATATTATAAACTGAATTGAACTGACAAAACCACGAACACCTGCGTTATTGCAGGTACCAGCTGCTCTTCACTTGAGGTTCTATTCTCACAGATCTTTTGTGTGATTACTGTGTTCTCGTTCTCAGAACATGTTTACTATGAATTTCGCTTTCAGAGCCATTGGTGTGGTTCGCTTGTTTTCGTTCCTTGTGTTGGTGGCTTAGGGAACACTATGGCAGGTTTTAGCGTTAGGCGCCCTTTTGCTATCTACGAAAAACCACTGCTTACATTCGGTGTTCTTCTGAAGGGTACGACATGTTGGGTTTTTACTTCCGTTCTGAAATTTTCAAGTATACATTCAACTTTTTTAAGCATACCTTATTCTATATTTATTTGTAATGTGCTGGTGCCTATTATTTTGCAGGGCACTATTCTTTATCTATTTAGAGTTGTGGACAATGTATATATATACATATATATATATACAGTGGAGTCACTTTATTGTGACTACCTCCTGCTTTTGACGTCAACAGCACGTAGCCAATGAAAGAAAACACGTGTCTTGAGCTGGCTTGGAGGGTATATAATGTGCGCTGTAGGCCTTCTGAAAACATATCACTCGTTACTGTCATGGACAAAAGGAGCAATTTATCGGATTTGCAAAAAGGGATGATCATCGGCTTTTAGGACCAAGGGTGGCAGTATTTCTGAAACAGCTCAGCTTTTGAACTGTTCGCGTGCTGTTGTGGTTAAAGTGTATCGTGATTGGAGAAATGGCAACATTGTGAATAAGCGACGTGGATACTGCGGATCACCACGTGCCTTTGATGTGAGAAGTGAACGTCGGCTTCGAAAGTGCGTGAGGGCCGATCGACAAGCTACAGTCGGTTAACTCACTGGCCGAATGAACCAGTGGGCTACTGGAAGTGTGTCTAAAACGACAGTTCAGCGAACCCTGCTGCGTATGGGGCTCCGATGCAGACGAATGGTCACTGTACCTATGCTAACGCAGGTGCATCGGCAGAAAATTCTTACATTTGCACGGCAGTATCGGAATTGGACCTCCGCTGATTGGCAAAGGATTGCCTTCTCCGATGAGTCACGTTTTCTGCTTCGTCGAACAGATGGACGTTGGCGTATAAGGCGAGAAACATAGGAGAGCAAACTCTCTTCAACCATTGCTGGAAGAACACAACCATTGCTGAAAAACACAACCATTGCTGAAGAACACAAAGGCAGATGGTCTGGGGAATATTTTCGTGGCATTCTCTCGATCCACTCATACCTGTGGAAGGCACTATGGACCGAATTAGTTAGGAATCCATCCTTGCTGACCACGTACACTCATACATGTTGATTGTCTTCCCTGGGGTGGATGGGATTTTCCCGCACGATAATGCGACGTGTCACACAGGTAGAAATGTCAGAGAGCGGTTGGAAGAGCGCGATGAAGATTTCAAAGTACTACCCTGGCCCCCTAATTCCCCAGACTCAAACCCAATTGAGCATTTGTGGCACCATCTCGAATGTGTTGTTCGCTCTGTGGATCTTCCACCACATACCCTCCAGCAGCTGTCAGATGCACTGTAGTCAGCATGGCTCCACATACCTGTGAACACCTTCCAGCATGTTTTATATATGTATATAGGAAACAGATAGATAGATAAATCGATCGATCGATCGATAGATAGATAGATAGATAGATACAGAAAGATAGGGAAAGCAAAATTCTGTGGTTTGCCCTAGGCACAGAAGTACCTAGAAGCCTCTGAGGACGAATATAAAATGTAAACAAAGGAACCCTAAATTTGCATGACCAATACCTATTCCTTTCTTTCCCAATTCCAATCAGAATTATATATTACGCTTATGATGAAGTGAAAATGTAACAATTTGATTTTCCATATTTCCTCAAATAGATTATATTAATTTCCGTACAGTTTTTGCTGTTTTTATGCATTCTATAGTAAAGGCTTGCTACGAAAACTCTATCCTAAATGCAGATTATTCATCAAAGTATTACCGCTGTACACAAATACTGTACGTGTAGTTTTAGTTTTGTCACAAACGACAGACCTCCATCTACCATTCCTTCATATGCGTGTATAGACTTACGCGGCTACTACAAGTAAATTTAATATAGAAAGTGGAATATTTTTATAGTGCACACACACACATACATATATATATATATATATATTTCATAAAAAGTATTTCAGCATAAAAGGTACTGTACACAGGAAATGTGCAGTAACTTTAATTCGTGTTAATTTTTTTTTTTTGTTTGTTTGTTAAGAAATTTGATTTCATTTCGAAATTGTAGTGAAGTTTCTGATTTCAGTTTCTGTTCAAACTCTAATTGCTAACTGCTGTACAACACTGAAAGAATGTGGCAGCTTCGCATTCTGGCGGCGAAACGTTTGTAAGGCAATTTCAGAACGGGGACAATTCATGCAAATGTCTGTCTACTGCTGAATAATTTTAAGAGAACAGGGAGCGCATCAAATGCAAAGCCTTCGGGTCGTCTGTTCATTCCGAATGATTCAACTGCATCTGTTCGAAAAGGCATATAGAAGAGTTCCTAACCTTCAACGAGGCGACCTTTGCACTTACTTCAAGAATCTGGAGCAACAATTTTAAACGTTTAACGAATACTATTGAAGATATGTCCATACCTCATTGCAATTGTGCATGGCATGAAAACAGTGATTGTGCATCACGTACATGCAGTGTAGCCTGAACCACGGACAATTAAAAGCGAATTCCTAATGAACAATGCTTTGTTTACCGTTTCAAGCACATTTCTCATCTGCGAAAGTATTCACTGTCAAAAGCTGCGAATGGAGATTTTCGAGAGAAAAATGTAAAAGTAAAGTGGCGCACGGAAATGGGATTTTCAGTTGGGTTTAAAAAGAAAAATAACAAAATTCTTTAAAAAGACAAATCACAAAATTCGTTACTCCTTTGTGTATATTTTCTAAGAGCAACTCACTGAGTGCAACCTTAGATACGTTTTAATGATTTATTGTGACATAACTGAGAGCTTATAGGCTATAAGGCAATATGTTTTTGTCTTAGCAAGACTCGTGCTCTATCGGGTTTTCAATGATGTTTGTGAGTAACACAAAATTATATTTCCGGTATCTTTATAAGCATAAGTTACAAAAGAGAGTTGAATCTCAACCTTACTATATTTAACTTTCATAGAACTGTTAAAATGAGAGACACATTAAGTCACAAATTTCAAACAAAAGATCAATAATTCAGTTTAATTCAAACTCTATTTCTGAAAGTGAAAAAATGTAACCAACAGCAAAATTTTTCTTTGCATTAAAAATTAATGGAGATTGGAATTAACAAATTTTGAAACTCAAGGAAAACTGGTGTCAGAATAGCTCCTCCAAGGGGTGTAGAAAAAACATAATGAGGGTTAACGTGAAATGCAAAATATAGTTCTTTCGTATTACTTTTATTGCAAAACTTATTTAAAAATGGAAGAATCGACTGAAGTTTTAATAAAAGTGCAACTGCAAATTTCATAAAAGCGCAAAAAAGTTCAAATAGTGCAAAAGACTGAAACATAAACCAAAAATAAAATTACCAAATTACCAGATGGTGGTAGTGAACACAAGAAAAGGAAAATAATTTCAAAGTTATCTATCACAGCAAGGCATAGGAAAAAAGTTTCTTATTTGCGAAAACAAAACGGAGTGACAGAAAAACATTTTTTTTTTGTCATTGAAGTAACTACAAAAAATGTGATATACCCTGGGGAGACAAAATTTCGTCCCGTTTTGAGCTACACGTTATGTTGGGCCTTTATACCTGTGTGAGACGAGGACCTGGGTCGACTAGAGACTATGATGACGTGGAAAACCCGAGACTGATGACGTGCATTTGGCATGAGCGACAAAATTTTTTCAGGTGAGCGGAAGATAGAGGGCGATTAACGTGCTTTTGGGGTGCTCTTACGCCATTACGGAAAAAAATAGGGACTAAACGCAACAGCAGCAGCAAAGAAAATGTTTGCAGCTGAACCCAACAAAAACACAAGTGTTGGGAAACTGCTGGCCAACAGCTGGCAGTGATGGGTCACTTCTGTGTGAAATCTGCCGCTCACGGCCCGGTAGCGGTCCGTTGGTGGCAGCGCCATCAGTTGGCAAGCTATTGATGGCCCTGCAGCATCGCCGTGAATTGCGAGCCTCCAAGCAAGTGCCACTAGTAGCCCGTAGCTGGCAACCGATACAGCCCCAACACCAGGAGGAAGCAAGGGACTGCGCATGCGCAGAAGCAACACGTGCTGTGTCTCTGGTGGTACCAGTTAGTTGAAGACGACGCTATCGCCATCGTGTTATTTTAGTGGATGTTAAGAAAAAAGCCATATGTAGAGTATCTAATTAATTTCCTAATGAAATGCCAAGTCGACGAAGATATCATTAAGCCATGAAATAACAGATTACAGCCGTATAATACATCCACACTATTCCCATGAATAACAAGAAATAATTTGAAACGGCTTGACACAACAGTCCTGGAAAAACATTAAAAAAACGTTTGCTGGGGAAAAAAATTATACTCGTACAAAATTTATTAATTATTTGAAAGAAAAAGAAAAAAAAAGCAACGCTATTTGGATATAATGTACTCATCCGTGGGTTGAATACACAAGACTGGATGAATTCGCTTCTAAAAATAACGAGGAGTAAAATAAAATCTATTTCCTCTTTAAAACAAATGTAGCTTCGCACAACGGAAAGGAAAGATACAACGTTAAAAAATGTAACAGAATGTGCCATGAGCGGGTAAATATATTAATTCAACAATCGCTTTTCAAGACGGCAAGTACAGCACAAAACTTTGGAAAGTGCCTTTAATTTGGCACACTCCTTGAAAATGAGTAAAGTTCCCTTAAGGTTAAAAAAAAAAACTATAGTTACGTTGAAAAAATAAATTTATGAATTATATGAAACTAATATTTATGAAAAATACCTCGCAATATTGTAAAATTAAAGAGAGAACCATTCGATTACACATTTCTCAGGAAAAAGACTCAGCTTCAAGCACGCGCTCGTAGGTGGAGAGCTCGCCTCCCGCTCCGACAGCCCTGGCTCGTTTCCACCCAGATCCAGACCGACGTTTTTCCGGTCTGTTGCGAAAATTTTCCCGGCGCAGTGCCGTAATTCAGAAGTTTCGTAAGGGGAGGGAAAAAAAATTGTAGTTTTGGGAAACCGCGGTTATCCTTCATTTTTTTTTATAGCTACTACTGAGAAATTGGCGGACAAGCTTCAGCAAGTCATCAGTTACGTCACGTGATTGCCGGCTGCTACTGCCGGGAAACTAGCCGACCACATTAGGCTAGCCATCATTTATGGCACGTGCTTGCAGGGCAGCTGAAGGGCCATTTGTGGCAGCTACTGCCTGTGATGGATAACTGATGGCCCTGTTGTGGCATATGACAACTGATGGGAGTGCCAACTGTTGTCCAGCTATTCGCCTGAACTGCTGGCCCTTCTGTTGGGCGCCCGGACATTTTATTGACGGTTCGGCAGCGGCAACATAGTGCTGGGCCAGCAAGGCTGTTTTTACTGGGAAGGCAAGAAAACAGTGCTTCCGGTGTTTCAATGCTGGGTACACAATTCTCGAAGACCAGCCGATGTTAGGATGTCCAACACCCACCAACACTAACACTCTGTTCGAAGACATGACAGCGAATCACAGTACCTGTACATCATTAGCAACTGAGGTAGGGTTTCCCCAAACTCCGTCTGTCGTCAGTTTGCACCAACTTAGTTTCTCCTTCAGGAGCCATCGAATGGTGACAGGAATAACACCTTGAATTAAATGAATAACAGCCCATGAATTAACACCCAAGCAGACACAAAACCCTATCGCTTTCTATCGCAGTTTGCTGTCAACCCGATAGGGCAATAAGTTTTTGCTTCGTATCTTCAGAGGTGATGCAAAATGGATATTTCTTCGTTATTCTATCACTGGGAACCACTGGCTGAGGCCACGTCAAGAAGCGTAACCAGTAGTGCGGAGAAAGCGGTTCAAGAGAAAAGTTAATCTGTGTATTTTATGAAAACGTAAGGGTCCTGCGCACTAGGAACTCATACCAGATGGTCAGCCTATGGGCGGAAACCTCGATACCCAAGAACTGCAGCAGGTTCTTGATACTACTTGCCAGTTTTACCCAGAGCGCACTCAAAGGAAGCGAGCATGGCTCTAAGTGGATAAGGCCCCAAGTCACACCACTAAGGTGTCCTGGAGGAGTGACTTGGCCTTTATATACTACACTATGTGGACGAAAGTGTTAGGACACCCATAAGCAGGTGCAACTATGTGCTCACAAAGTAAGCACATGGTCGATAAGGTCTAAAACCGACAAAGGGAGTACGCTCAGATCAATCGCTGATAAAATGGCTGGCAGGAGAGAGCTCTGCGAGTTTGAAAAAGGCGTTATAAAAGGCTGCACAATTGGAGGTATGAGCACAAAAAGCATTGTTAATGCCAATAAGGTCGCTAAATGGATTATGGCCTTTGTCATCAATAAGTGGAAAGGACGGGACATTGCAGGAATTTACCTCGCCCTGGAAAACCCACGATACTGCAACCCAGGGACCGAAGGGCACTGCAGAAAAAGATTTGGAAAACCAGTTCCCAACCAATGCACGCCATAGCACATGATTTCCAGATGGCCACCGATGTTATGGTCTCACCTAGACCTTCAAAGAGAGGCCCATGTAGTCGGGTGTCATGGTCAAGCAGCCGCCCATAAACCTCTCATCATAAAGACCAAAAAGCCACGCTGCGGTCAACAGCACTAAAATTGGATGTTGGAGCAATGGCGGCAGGTGTTGTAGAGCGACGAATCCCGCTTCACATTATTCCTATCGGATGGAAGCGTCTGGGTTTGGGGGTTACACAGAGAACGTCTGCTTCCAGAGTGTACAGCGCCGATTGTGAAAGACAGAGGAGGTGAAGTTATGGTATGGAGTTGTTTCAGCTGATATGGTGTGGATCCACTGGTTGTTATTCAAGGCAACATGAGCTCTGTGTTGTATAGAGATATCCTGTATAACTCAATACCTCAATATTGTGGCCGTTTTGTTTCTTCCAAGACGACAATGCCACTTGTCATGCTTCCTGGGCTACAGTGGAGTGGTATGAGACAAACTACGCCCCACGGATTGACTGGCCTGCTCAGAACCCGGGCTTCAATCCCACTGAGCACCTTTGGGATGAACTTAAACGACAGGTGAGGTATAGCCTAACTCGACCTTCTTCACTGACAGAGTTGGTCGATGTACTGAAGACGGAATGAAGGAACATCTTGCTCTCCCGACTCCATGGACTTGTGGACAGTTTTGCTCGAAGAGTGCCTGCTGTAATCTCTACAAATGGAGAACCTTACCACTACTGATGTAAATACAATATAACGTAATCTCAGTAACGGTTTTTTGTGTATAGTGGTCATTTATTTTCAAAGAAAAATTGAAAAATTTCGCCATTCTACTTCTACATATGCTATAAATGCCGGAATTCACATCAAGATCAGGGGGAAATTCTTCACTTGTTCAATCTTTTGTTGTTTCATTACAATTTGAACAATGTTTGGTGCAATATCATTCTTTTTCCAATGCGTAATGAGCCTAGATGATAATATTTAGCAAAATTGAATTTTGGCATCACTTTTAAAGAGAAGAGATTAAAATTACTGCAATCCTCCATAAATTTCGAATATTAACTGACTTTCAGAAATAAAGTTCATTTATTGATACTTTGTTTGTTTTTATCCTAAAGTAAAGTAACTCCTCATTTTCTGCTATGCAAAGATAAAAATACCAAATACTACCCTAAATCAGTACTAAGTAAAAACAATTAAATTCGTTTGGAGAAGATGAAAATGACTTTGAATTAAATTACCAGAAATAGAAGAATGCAGTCATAGCCCCTTTTGCCACCAATACTTGAAGAATGTTTACGTAGTATGTGGTGACTGGATTATCTTGATTGAGTTACACATGGAGACTGGATTGTTTTGATTGAGTTATACATGGTGACTGGATTGTTTTGATTGAGTTATACATGGTGACTGGATTGTTTTGATTGAGTTATACATGGTGACTGGATTGTTTTGATTGAGTTATACATGGTGACTGGATTGTTAAGCTTAGTATCTCTTTTGGTTACGCATGTACGTTGAAAATCCATCCTGTTTAAATTACGTACTTTTGAACGTAGGAGTAAGTGAAAGGATGTCTGTAAATTTCTAAGAATCTGAGCCATGGTGTCCTGCGTTCGAAACGTTACAAACAGGGCCGGATTTAGCGTTCGTAGGGGCTTGCGAAACAATATTTGATGACGCCCAAACAATAGTTTTATTTTGTAATTGTTGTTGGATTTTAATTTTTCAAACACATACGAAAGATATAAAACGTTAGTTAAATACGAAAGATATATAACGTTAGTTAAATACGAAAGATATACAATATATTGGGTCGTTTCATAATTATTGGCCGCCCCGGTGGTGCAGTGGCCTGAGGCACCGGCCTCTGGTCATTCGTCCGTAAGGGGTCCGGGTTCGAATCCCGGTCGGGCATGGATGTTGTGTTTGTCTTACGGCACTGTCTCTCTCCCTTCCCTGGAACCAGTGACCCTAAATTAGGGACGGGCGACTGCTTATAGCCCATTGAGTTGCTCATGGTGGTCGTTAAACCTCCAAGGTAAAGTAATCCTTCGGTGAAATGAACTTTTCGATCAAATGTCCTTTCGATGAAATGAACTTTTAAGTGACCTTTCGGTGAAATTAACTTTTCGGCCAAGTGACCCTTCTGTGAAATGTACCTTTCGATCAAGTGATTTTCGGGGAAGTGATTTTCGGTCAAGTGATTTTCGGGGAAGTAATTTTCGGTCAAGTGAACGATACCCGGCCGGAATGTGACCGAAACGGTCGCAAATGTTAAACGAAGCGTGGGTTGTTGGAACAACGAGTGACAGAACTGTCCGTAGACTGTTTTTCAAGTTCTGTAACGGTGATGTTGCCATCGACCATAAGCCAGGAGCCGGTTGACCGGTTCTGTGTGACACTGCGCATTTAAGGCGGAAAGTGGAAGACAAATCATAGTCCACAGAACATGAGATCAGTGCCGAACTTATCGTATCATCAGCGACAGTTTCCAGACACCTGGCAGCTATGGGCAAGGTTAAAAACGGGATATCTGGGTTCCAAACGAACTCACCGAACAGCAGCTGATACGGTGTCTGGAAACAGGCATTACCCTCCCAAAACTTGAGGCTAGTGCTCCCTTTCTTCATCGGATGAAAAATGGGTGCTTTCTGCAGTTGATGAAAAATGGGTTCTTTTTGACAAAACGAAGCGAACAGCGCCGTGGCTGGATAAAGGGGAACTATCCGAACACATGCCCAAACCCGAGTTGCACCCACAGAAGTTTCTGATCTCTGTGTGGTGGACTGCCACGAATGTGGTTCATTATGAGTTTTTGCCGTGAGGTCAAACAATCACAACGGACGTGTGATTGTTTGACCTCGCGGCATCGACCAACTCTGGAAGCATGCGAAAGATCAACGCCTTGGACTACGAGGTCCTCCTTCACAATGTTTATTTACCTGACTTGGCCACCTCAGACTTTCACACGTTTTGCAGTTTGGACCACTTTTTGAGGGGTAAACGGTTCGCTAACAAGGATGCTGTAATTTCCGCCGTTAGCGATTCCTCGGACCACTGTGATGCTAGTTTCTGCCACCCTGGCATTTTTGCACTGAAAACACGTTGGGCACAGTGTATTGCTGCCGACGGCAGAAAATTTTCGGAATAAAATGCATTTCGTCATCTGTTACTGCTATTTGTTTCTTTGTGTCCGAATGGGCCAATAATTATGAAACGACCCAATAAATGAACGGTATTGCACTATGCCGCACTCATCTTCGCTCCATGCATGTATCCCACCAGAGAGAACGGGATCGATCACTAAAACAAGGTTAATATATAAACACATCAAAAACACATTCAAAACACAGAGAGCATTTTCAACATAAATATGCACTAATATGTCATACCATCGGTATAGCACAGTTTGTTAAGTCGCTATGCACTATGTGGGAGGCGGACGATTATGACGGGTTCTTGAATCCCGGTCCTGCAACCCATCTAATCTGCGGTTTTCCACGGGTTTCCCGCAGACACCCTGTTTTGGGGACGCAAATCCGTAGACGGTTCTCTGTGAAGTCTGCCACGGACGCGCTTTTCTCGTGAACCCTTCTTCCCAAGGATGCCTCGTGTTACCAGAGGAATATCGATGGGCTGGTAGTAAAACACTGTAAGACGAATGAATTCTGATGCCACATGACAGTGTACTCGTGAACTGTCATGGGTAATATACCCTACGGGGATATTACCCATAGTTGTTGATTATGATGATATGCACTATGTTGACAAAAGTCACCGGACACCTAGAAGAGAAACACAACATAGCATTTATTGACATACATTAGTACGGTGTCGGTCCACCTTTGGCCTTAATGCATGCACTCACTGACCCTCCGAGACATGCTTTCGACAAGGATTTGGAACACAGCGATAGGTATGCGCTTCCATTCAGTACATAATGCTGCCGCTTACTGTTACTTAGTAGTAGGCCTTGGTTCCAAACTTCTTATGTGGCTCTCTAATTCATAGCATCGGTGCTCTATGGGATTAACATCAGGGCTCAGTGCTGGCCAGTCCACACACGATACGGAATTATCGTCAAACCACGCGGTAACAGTCCTTGCTTTAAGGCTCGGTGCATTATCCTGCTGGTTACAACAAGGCTCGCTTCCATAGTATTGCCACAGGTAGGGCATAATTGTCCAGAATATCGAGGTAGACGTGCTGGTTAACAGGTTTGTATAACCAATGGGCCGGGACCATACCACGAAAAAGACCCCCACACGAGTACACTGCCAGCTCCAAACTTGAGCGTAGAAACAGTACACCGTGGTAAATAGCGTTCCCCGGGCGGCCGCCATACCCACACATGGCCATCTTGTGATGGCTTGTGTATCTGGATTCATCAGTCCATAGGACCCGTTTCCATTGATCTACAGTCCACGATAAAAGTTATTTACAGCATGCTAAACGAGGAGCAGCATTTTGAGCAGAGATGAAAGGCTTAAGAGCAGCCGCGCGATCACGTTAACTCATGGAATGAAGTTATCTGCGAATGGGACGTGTACATACCGAGGTTCCAGCATTTTTACTCACCTGTGCACTGAGGTCTTGTGCAGTACTCCGTCGATTAGCTTTAGTAACTCTCATGAGGCTATTACAGATTTTCGTCTTCTATCACTGATTTTCTTTTGTCTGCCGGTACGTTTTGCTGTTTCAAGCACACCATGTGTCTTCCACTTATTCAGTGCAACCAAAACAGTTGACTTGGGTATGTTTAAACAAACGCCTCTCAGTTTTTCTTATGGACAACTCGCTAATATAACACCCAGCAAACCTTTCTTTCTCAAAGTCAGTTCTCTACCACCGCGACATTTTACCTTGACCTCACAGTGCGATATGATCGCGGTCAGCTGCAGGCTTGTCTTTATACCTTTTACCGCTGTACCGTGCATTCAATCGCTTTCTAATATTAATTAGAAAGCGATTGAATTTGGACAAATTATGCACACCGAAAAAAAATATATTTAGGTGGTTATGTGTTGGGTTGCCACTAGAAAGACAATATTGGTTCGTTCGGCCATGCACAGAGGTACGTGTGCGCGTATCTTTGGAGGTAGTGTCTGCTTGGAAAGATGTGGCTAATTCTCTTTCGTTTAAAAAACAAAAGAGAATTATTCTCTCTATACGAAGAGAAAACTGTTAGAGAACCCTCTATCAATGCTTTCAGATTTTTAACACCTATGCTTTCGTTCTGCAATTGTCTGATAACATTGATTTGATGTAAAATGGCATACCATACAGAAACGCTTATCAGAAATTCAAAGCCTATAAATTTCTCAGATATACTATAAAAAATAAGTGGTGTGAATTCACGGAACATTTCTGAAAATAACCTACAGAAAAGTTGCCGGTAGATGTCCGTGTTTTTCAGAAAGTTCCGTTTTTGAAAATTCCCGTTTAACTTCAGTATCTTCACAGATTTACCGTAGGCAGAAATTCCGTTTACACTGGCGGAAAGTGAAAAAAGAACACCAAGAAGGAGACGTCTGATACCAACGAAATTTATACAGCATAATAACGGAATACAGAGGATAACGTGATCAAAACATTATGGCCAAATACAGCTGTATTTGCTGGTAAAGTACGAAATTGAACCGCCATGAACTGCGTCACACTGTGCAATTCTGGCATGGAGTCTGTCGTACAGATATTGGATGTAAGTTTGGGGTATTAAATTCCAAGCATCCTCAACCTGGACGCGTAAACCGGGGATGGTCGTGCCTGGCCGTGGAGACCGGATAACTCGTTGTCCCATAAAATCCCACACTTGCTCAATGGGGGACAAATCCGGTGAACGTGCAGGCCATGGAAGTTGTCTCACACCCTGAAGTGCATGTTGCCTGCACGTGCCGTGTGTGGGCGTGCGTTATCTTGCTAGAAAACACCACGACGGACCGACCTTACAAATGGCACAACAACGGGCTGAATGATGTTGTTGATGTAAGAGGTGCTGTTTAACGTACCCGTTACAAACACTAGTTGTGTACGGGAGTGATAGCTGATCGCTCCCCACACCCGGACACCAGGTGTAGGCCCTGTATGTTGCTGGCGGATGCAGGAAGTATGGAGCGCTCCCCTGTGCGTCTGCGAACACGCATACGGCCATCGGAGGCTCCCAAGCAGAATCTGCTTTAATCGTTGAACACGACAGATCGCCATTGCGTTTTCCAGTGCAGACGTTGGCGACGCCACTGCAGCCGTTCCTGACGGTGGGCTGGAGTCAGAGGTACACATGCCAGAAGCACACGTGCACCTAGTGCTGCATCCAGTAGACGGCTGCGGATTGTTCGCCCAGTCACCTCAGGTGCAACGGCAGCTCGGATGTGCGTCGCCGTGGATGTTGTGCTTGACAACGCCGCTGGTTTTATGCGTCGATCGGTCCGCTCATCAGTCCGTCTGTAACTCCCGGTTTTACGTCTTTTCGTGTGGGAATGTTCCTCGGACCATCTACGCTACCATCGTACCACCGCCGATACTTCCCGTCCAATTCGCTCCCCAATATGACGATACGACTGCCCGGTCTCGCGGAGTCCAACTAGACGACCTCGCTCAAAGTCCGATAACTGCTGACATCGTACACGTCTTCCATGTCCAGGCATTGCAGCTTCTTCAGGGTCTTCGCACCTGTCCGTACGCCGACGACTGATTACATTCACTTCGCCGTACTCCTTAAATACCACCGACGATAATTTGCATATTATGCCGTGCTGTGGCGTAAGCGCTCACCGGTTGGTCCCGAAATTAACATCACACCTACGTAAACTCGACTCCATTAACATATGTAAATTTCATGTTCGTCCGCCAATTCCTTCTTGGTGTTCTTTTTCAACTTTCCGCCAGTGTATTTCAGAAAAATCCATTTCAGGATTTTCCGTATTTAAACTGATATTCCGCATAAACGACGGCGCTGCAATTCTTTAGCCACAGTCAAGATCGAACTCCTACCGTTTTGGGTCAACAGATAACACACGCCTTTAGCCACTGCGCTAAAAACGCTGGGAAACCGGAGCCACGTGTATCATAAAACAAATTTCGCGACGATGATTTTTTTTATTCTTGTCATTAATGCAAGTGATTTAGTCATTTTATTTTCTTTTGGAGTTTATTATTTTTCTGAATAGGTTTGTAATTTTTTTTTTTTCTGTAAGAGGACTTTTTACAAATAAAGCATTTTCCATCGTGATTTTTCGAAGCAACAAAATGCTTTGCAAATTGATATTTTAAAACTGACAATGACTTCCAGTTATCTATAAAAAAAGGTGAAATGTACTTTTTTCACAAAATTATATTGACCTTTTCTAAAGATAACTTAAAGACACACACACACACACACAAAACCTCCTAAATATAAAATTCACTGTTGATAGCTATAATGGATTTTGTCTTAAGCTGTCCAAAGACTGATTAACAGACATCGTATAACCATCTGTACAATAAGTTAAGTACCTGATTTCTTACAGTAACACATTATATAAACACAATAAATAGCTTGTGCACGTAATAGGGGAGAGGAGAAGAAATATCCTGTGCCACAATAAACAACATTCATGCGGTATGCTATGCACAATACCTGATCTCGCAACGGAACTTCAAAATTCGACAGACGATTGAAATTTAAAAGTTATTGAAACCTCAACTAATCTCTAAAAATCGCTCCCTTTACCGGTAACTTCTCGTCATGTGGCTACGGAAAAAGAGAGAACGGAGGTTTTCCATTAATATAGGAAAGGAATTGCGGAAACATATTTAAAACGACAAAAGGAAGAGAAACTGCGAAAAGGTTTTTGAAAATTCAGAATTTCCCGTGGTACAAAAAATCCCTGAAATTCAGGTTTATTTCCGTCATTTCACGGAAAAGTTTGTTTCAGAAATATGCTTCGTTAATTCACGAAAGAAAGGACGGAAAGTGGCTCGTGAATTTCTGAAACATTTTACAGTGTAGAAAAATTGCATCGTGTCGTATACCTGTTTCTATCCCTTTTATGTCATGTATATCTGTTAAGGCATAGTAGATATCTCTTGTCTGCGTGCGAAGCGCTTTTACTCTCGATGCGGCTTAATCCCTGAGCTATGCTTAAGCTTTAGAGTCGATACATGATTTAGTAAAATCTTCCATCATTCAGTTAAAGCAGAAAACATAGGGAATATTCTTTGCAATATTCCAGAAAAGGAAACAGCTTCTGTATATGCTGCGGCTGCGTACGTAATCACCAAATTCGGGGGAATGACAAGCACATCAAAGAAAAAGGTATTTGAGAATTATGTCCGCGTACTCTTAACTGATTACCTTTATTTTGACCGCTTTAATGTTAATGTCATGATCATGAACAGCCTTAACCTTGTAGATCTTGCAAATGCTGACCATGCTCTTTTATAGCACCCTTTTCATATTTTTGGCGGAGTAACGACCATCGTGAAAGTCACTGGTTTCAGGGAAGAGCCAGGGCCGTAATTCAAGTGTACCACCCATGCTTTATCCGTGTTTCGAACCCAGACCCACTTGGATGAACGGTCAGAGGCCAGCGCTTAGACCACTGCACCATCGGGGAGGCTTTCAGCGGACCTAAAAGTCATTCACCTTTTTAAAATCAATGACAGAAAAAAGTCTAATATGACAGAACAATATCGTGCTCAATTTGATCTAAGTATACTTTCATTATGCACTTGGTTTGCTAAACGGTTTATTATTTCATTTTGCAAGCTTTTTGCTGAGATAACGATCAGCGTTCTTCTGGGCACAAACACGTTTCAAACGTTTTTAGATCACATTATCAAACTTCTCAAATAGCTGTATTATTCCGGAGAATTTTCTATTATTTGCTGTAAACAGCTTATCAGATGACTCCAGAAAGCCAAACTGCGGACCTATAAAAATTAAATTATTGACATAAGGACACCTCTCCAATGAATAATTTTGTGGTTTAAGATTTGCTGATGTGAAGCATCTACATCTTCATTTACCCGAAGTCTTATATCTGTTTTCATCCGAACGCAGTAAAATGTCATTCGATCCGGCAACTTTTCATACACCTTCAACGAACGCTTTTGTGTCTCCAGTTGCAAAAACATGTACTTCCTAGTGAAATGTGAGATTTTTGTGTGGAAAATGGTAGCAGGAAAAACAATACACACAGTCTGAATTATTTGGAATACGTCAGCCATCTGCGCTTTATTTCTGAACCATTGTGTCCTGTGTCTTCATCTCAAAGGTTTTTGAAAAATGATTGAGGATAAAAGATATCCATCTTATCTGATGGATATCTTATATCCTCAATTACAGATGGTTCGGAAATTCATCATTACCTACAAATGCAGATTTTGTTTTTGCCGGATCAGCTGTATAGTTCAGCGAAGATGGCGAGTTATTGTAATGAGCAGACTGCTTATTAGTATTCTGATTATTTAGCAGAGCAGCTGAATCGGCTTCAATTTCTTTGTCAGTCGAATCCAAAAATATTCTAATTCAAAGGTTTTTTGCATGCTGAGACCCACACGATGACCTCTCTTCTTCATCATATCGTTTTAGGTGATCCAGGAAGTTGTATAAAGGCTTTTCGCAGCTTTCCGGTTTTGAGTTTCTCTTTCCGATTTTCTCATATGATCCTGACAACATTTGGGCTCACACTTTAAAGTTATATTTCCAGATATTAGACTGAAAAATAAGTAATACTTCTGCCTAAAGAATATGTTAACATTAATTAAACAATAGTATCATCATCCTAGCACAAAATGTCTCGCATTATCAACTTATATAAAGTGCTAAATGTCAAGATGACTCAAGATCTGTCTTCACTTTCGAGAGGATTGCTGTCATCTATTGGGTTCTTGCAAATGAAATGTCCGGCGCGGAGACAGGCCCCAACCACAGCGGAATGGAACCACCCACCGGTGCTGTGGTTATTACGTCACAGAGTTAATATAAATAGTTAAAACGTGCGTGAAGAACAAGGGTCACGCGTGATTTGTTTGGACGTAATGTGGCTTGCAAAGGAAACATACAGACGTTGGATTTGAGAGTCATCTTCCTGTATGAATTTAAATTGGGCCATTCTACAGAAATTGTAACTTGAAACATTAACAAAGCGTTTGGGAAGAATACAGCCAACGAACGAACCATTCGGCAATGGTTTGTAAAGTTTCGAAGCGGATATATGGGCCTGCAAAACGAAGCACGTTGTCACCGACCTGTTGCTGTTTATGACGATGTTCTGTAACGTATAGTAGTCTAGTCCCTGGCCATAAGACCCGCCGGAATTTTGAGGTGGACGAGGTTTCTCTTCAGATCCTGTCATCTGGCAACCCGGGCATAAATTTTATAAGACGCCATTTTGTTTCGGCATATACGCGTAGTAGTTAGTATTGAATTTCGTAATTTTCTGTTTTTTCAAGTATACTTGTACAAAATACGACATGGTTTTTAGATTCCTCATAAAATTTACTGTAAGATAAGACTATTTAACCAGTAATAAAACAAATTTATGAAATTTAACCATTTATTTTATTTTATTTAGTGATTTCTTGAAAGGATACTTATATTTAGCTACACAAAAAATTTAACTGATGTGATTTTTTTTGTTTCACACTGAATAAATGAAATGGAGGATAACAGCAACTTGTTGGCCTACCTCTGTGCCGAGCGAGTGGAACTTCAATAGATGCGGACATATCAAAATGCATTTTATGCAAAAAACCCAACAAAGAAAAAACAACTACAACAGAAGAAAGACAAAAGAATCTTGGCTGCAGCTGAAATACGACAAGGTGATGTTTTTAAACGTATCAGTCTCCTTGGATATGATTCTGAGTTCGTGTACCATTGTTCAAATGCATGTTATAAATCCTATACACTAAAGAAAACTTTGCTTCAGAAAAAAAGAAAATATGAAGCCAAACAACTGGAAGAATCAAGTGAAGACCCACTCCAAGGTTCAGAAATATCGCCACACAAAAAATTGAGAACTGATGTTGTTTGTCGTAACCAGCCATCGTCTAATAAGTTGGAACCTACAAAACTTCCATGTATTATTTACGGAAAACAGAAACACAGGAACATCAAAGAAAAATATAGAGTTAGTGAAACCAATCGAGCTAAAACATTTCCTGCAGCCACTCTGTTCTTTAAGGACAATGTATAAATCAGAACTTGTGATCTTGAAGATCAATCGGCTTTGTTTGGAGCAGATTTATACTACCACAAGCTCTGTTTTGAAACGTATCTCCAAAGATATAGAAAACCAAATCAACCAAATATTAAACAACAAAGCAAACCAAAGGCCAAAGAATAGAGGATATTGAACCACTTTTTCAAGACATTCTGGATCGTGGCTATGGTCGAACACTTAGTGAGATTTGTGATTATGCCAACAAACAGCCTAGAGAACAGTCGATTACAAATACAGAGGTAAAATTGTACATGATAAATTTTTTGGGAATAACATTCAGTTCTGCAAATCACCACAAAAAAAATTAGTCCCAGTTTGTTTATTCCTCAAAGCTCACTGTTGATCAAGTAGCAGAGAAGCTATGATCTGTAGACTGTGTTAGGGAGGCTGGCAAAATAATTAGACAATCGTTCCTGGAAACAGATTTCAGCCTTGACGATGAGTTTGGGGATGCAAACCAGCTAGAAAAATATTGGGTAAACACGCCAATCCCACTAAATTGATTTCTTGTCTCGCGTAATTAATGTTGATAAACTAACCATCATTTCCTACATTAATGATAACAATCAACCATATACGACTTCAGGTGAAGTAGAAGTAGAAGAGGAAACAGACAATGATGAAATTGAAGAGCTCAGTGAGAAAACATAAACCACTATAACACGCAGAATCAAAGCCCTTTTTCAGATATTGTTCTACAATGTTCATAAGGGAAGAAAGAAGACTCCTCTGCATCTGATGATTGGCCATTCAATTCGTGAGAAGTGTAAGCAAGCCATCTACACCAGTGAATATTCCTCCAGATTTCAAAATCATTGTAGCTGTTAACATTTTACCATGTGACGAGATCAAGAAGAAAAAGACAGTGATAAATATGTTGCAAAGTACTGGAGGATTAACAAACCAAAGTACATCGACATGGTCTGGCATTCATGCTATCATCTCAAAGGCAAATGTTCCGTTACAACATGTCGAGTTTCTCCCAATACTGCCTTACCCAGTCACAACATATGATAGTGTGTATTCATGTATTGGGAATTTTCAAAGCTTGCTTTTACATATCAATCAACAAGTACTGCCAGTTGCAGGTAATGAAGGCGTTTTCCATATTTCCGCAGAAATTCAGTTGATTGCAAGTGGATTTCCAGACCTTGTTCTACTCCTGGGATCCTTCCATATGACTAAAATTCTACTTGCATGTATTGGAAAATACATAAAGGGTAGCGAGTTAGAGAACGTCTTTATTGAAAACCATGTGTTTGGTCCAAAGGTATTGTAGTAGAGAGTGTCCAAAAAGGTAGCAATTACGTAAGATCAGTAAAAGGAATGTTTATGCAAGCAAAAGTGGTAGAGAGGCTTAAATGGAGAGTAATTTTGAATACCATCGAGGATGATGACGACTTAGCTACACAAGTTGATGATGTTCTCAACTCTATGCAACACTCAACAACGGAAGAAGCAGAATTCAAGTTCCAAGAGCTTGTCGCAACATCAGAAGAAACACTGAAATCATTGAATGTTTTCATACAGGAGCAAGTTAAGAATTCTGAGCAGTGAAAATACTTGGAGGGATTCTTGCATCTGATAAGTCTTTTGAAGAACCTCATAAGAGCTGACTGGGAGGGGGACTGGAACCACCACATGCAAACAGTGAAGGAAGTCCTTCCAACTTTTCAAATTTTTGATAGAGTCAACTAATATTTGGGATAATGTTCACTGTTCGTCGGGCAAATGCTTAACCTTGAGACTCGTTATCCTGATGTATTTGACCGATTTAAAAAAGGTCATTTTGCTGTTCGAAGAACAAATGGAAAGTTTAATGCCGTGGGGATCGACATGGCTCTCGATAAATCGTTCACAGAAGTCAACCGGAGGGATCATTGGCCAAACAAAAAGGAAGGAATACATTGCTGACTGGGATCTTGCTTACCATGAAGTTCTCCTCATAAGAAAAACATTTCAAAGGCTGCTGAATATTACACCAGTTGACTATGAGCTGATAATGAATCATGAGTTAACAGGAAGTCTTAGAAATAGAATGGAAGCCAACATTCAACAGATGCTCCAGTATATTGAAATCAGAGAAAACCCATACCTTGTAAAAGGTAAAGTTAGGCTTCCCCACAATCTAACGAATGAATATGTGCCAGCATTGAATGCTAAGAAGATGCTCCAATTTGTAGTGACAGCACAAGAAGTTTTCTGCATGTTTCGAAAGGAAAGGTTTATAACACGCTCAAAGCCACAATCAGCGCCTATTCATCAGCAAAAGCTACCCTCTTTTCTAAGTGTAGCACAACCAGATATGCAGACAAAAGAGCAAACTGTGAAAAATTCCTTCAAAGACCATTTGCTGGCGCAGAAAAAAATTGATATTGCGAAGGAGAGAGGAATGACAATGACAGAAATTCTAACCTACGATTTTTCACCTTCTGCCTTATTAGACGAGAATGGTGCTGCTATCAAACCCATGAAGTCTCAACTCATGTCAGAGTTGACCAAAAAATTAGACACTACTGACAGAATTTTCCAAAAACAGCATACCCTGAAAAGCAATGTGGTTGTTTATGTAATGAGTCAGATTGGAAGGCTGCCAGTTAAGGAAAACGACACATTTGAAGATATGTTTATAATCTTTGACAGTTATTTTAATAATGTTTGTAAATTCAGGCGTGTGGACTATGTTTTTCACAGGTACCTTCAATCTTCAATGAAAAATGCTGAGAGAGAAAGAAGTTCTTCTGTGCAACCACTACCGTTGACATCCATTGCTAAAACCACGAAGCTTCCTGTACAGATCGAGGGCCACGGGTGGCCTAGTGGTCAGCGTTCGTGACTGCCATGGAGATAACCTCAGGTTCGATCCTAGGCAGGTACGATCGTTCAAAACACTAAATACCCGCCGCGCGTCGGATGGGCCCGTTAAGTCGTCGGACCTAGGGTACTGGCCCCCCGGTAATAAATAAGGGCGTCTTCCTCCCCCTTTCTACCTCGCTTCCGTGTCACTTTCCTATCTGACACCCTAGCCCAAATCTCCTATCTTCCTATTCCTAAGGGTTGTTTAAGACCTGTGGTCATACACTCCCTTCCTAAAATCTTCTACATATGATCTGATCTGTACAGATCGAAAGATTTTGGGCATCAGCTGACAAAAGAACTCTGATTCAAGATGCCCTGAGAGCGAGTTTCTGAAGAAGGTATCAGTTAATCGACAATGGGAAACTATCCTCAGCTGCGTGTTGCTTAAAAGTGGATCTATACTCCGGCCTTAGCGATAAAAGATAAAAGCTTCAGACAAATCAAGGATACTCTTCTAGTTACTGTTGAAGAGGCCGACTTTCGTATCATTCCTCATTTTTCCACGCTGTTAAAGAAGGTTTACAGCGTATCGTTGTGCTTTCAAGTGACACAAGTGTTTTTGTGATACTCATTCATTTCTACAAGTTTCTTAATGAAAATGAACTCTCTGAACTGTGAATGAGAAAGTCGGCATCAAATATCATAATTTATACTCTTGTGGACAAGATAGGTGCTACCACAGACTTCTTTCTTGCTACTCATTTTCTTACAGGTTCTGATGTGACCAGTAAGATAGGCACCAATTTGTCATCGCTCAAGGCAGAACCAGAAAAATATCTCCACAAATTTGGCAGGCGTTATCCTCCAAGTACTCAATCCTTTAAGTTAGCTGAGGAGTACTTGGTGAAGGTTTTAAAACCAGGCTCCGTGTGCAAGACATTTGATGCACTTCGATTTAAAATAATGACCAAAACTGGCATTCCAAACTTACAAGGCTTCTCTAGCACAATCTCTTCATTACAAGGTCACCTGAAAATATCATTTAACATGGTATACTCATGCTCTACAGTGTTAATGATGGACGACTCATTAGCCCCAACTGATTTTGGATGGACAATCAATGCTGATGACGCATCATTCTCCCCAGACCCTTGCATTAGTGAACTACCTGAAGATATGATTCATACCTGTACTTGCAAAAGCTGTCATACAAAACGATGCAGGTGCCACAGAAACAATGTTTCTTGTACGTTATTTTGCAAAAGGAACTTGTCTTGTGACATTCAGAAACATGCATAAAATACTTAAATTGATCATTTTACACTGTGCATAATTTGTGGTTCCTTATGTATCGTAATTTGATAGTGATACTTCAAAATATTATTATCTATTCTTACCTTGTATTGTTTTTTCGGGTTTTTTTCTTTTGTTTTCTCCTTCAATATTCACAGCCAAGGGTCCCAGAGGACTATAAATAGTCTCAACTTAGAGGAAATTTTATGAGGAATCCAAAAAACGTGTCGTATTTTGCATAGGTATACTGGAAATAACAAAAATTACGAAATTCAATAGTAACTATTGCGCGTATATGCCCAAAACAAAATGGCGTTCTGTAAAATGTATGCCCGGGCTGCCAGATGTCTACCCAAGATATTATCCTTCATTTGGGTGTTTCCTAACAGGTTCTGAAGAGAAACCTCATCCACCTCCAAATTCCGACGGGTCTTATGGCCAGGGACTGTATTATAGTTGAAGCGGACCCCCGAAACAAGTGTCGTGAGATAGCGGCAGGGGTAGGCGTCCACCAGACGACAGTTGTTCGGCGTCTGGCTGCGCTGGGTAAGGTCAAAAAGCTGGACATGTGGCTGCCGCGTGAGTTGACAACTACCAACAAGACTAGGCGTTTGGAAGTATGTACGTCGCTGCTTTCCAATAATAAACAGGGACCTCTACTACATCGAATTCTCCCCTGCGACGAGACGTGGGTCCTTTATGACAATCGTAAACGATCTGCATGATGGTTAAGCAAGGCACAGCCTGATGGATGCCATACTAAGCCACCCCTGCACACCAAGAACATGATGCTCCTTGTCTGGTGGTCCACAGCCGCGATAATTCATCGGAGTTGCTTGGCAAGAGGCCAAATCATCACTGCAGAACGTAATTGTGCTGAATTACACCAGATGCCCCGGAAATTGCTGCAGAAACAACCGGCTTTGGTCAATAGACATGGTGTTTTTCTGCTCCAGTGGAACGCCTACCCTCATGTCCCTCAACGAACGATGGTGATACTAAGCGCTTGGACTATGAAGCACTGCCTCGTCCTGCCCATTCTCCGGACTTGTCTCCGACAGACGATCATCTGTTTCGTTGCCTGGATCGCTTCCTGGCCGGGAAACAGTTCACGACACACAGACGAGGTTCAACGCGCAAATGATGGCTTCTTCGGGGCTCAGATACAAGACTTTTTTCGTTCCGAGATCACGGCCTTGCCGGACAGATGGCAACTATGTATTGATGACTAGGGGCACAATTTTGCCTAGGTAAGTTGTCCTACTTTTCCGTTCTCGCCGTCCACTTATACTGGGACTTTGCCGGACATTTCATTCGCACCAACCGAATATATCCGTTCTTCGGGAGTGTAGATTTCCGTGGAACTTCCAAGAAGCTCCACTCACGGGCCAAGTCAGCCAGCTAAAGTTCTATTATCTGAAGCTTACAGCTCATGAAGCGGGAGAAAAGATTTCCGGAAGGGTGCGAAAAGTGCGCGAAGCGGCACATTTAATCCAAGGTTGATGACGAAACCAACATTTCTGTTTTGCGCTTAATTGTAACAATGCACTCTTCTGATGATTTGGATTGTTCCAGTGACAGCGATACCTTTCATCGTCTCCAATCATCATCGCTCATCGTCTCGAATTACACCAATCGCATGATATTTGGTTTTATATATGATCTACCATTTCAAAACAAAACAAAAAAAGTTCGGTTCGACGGCATCGCCCTAAAGCCTGCCCTGTTTACACAGGGAGTGAGTTTAGCATTGACATTCTTGCAGTTCAAGGCCTGTATTAAAAAAAGTGGGTTAAGAATTACTAAAGAAGACCAAGAAATATGCTTAGTTGAAGGTGAGGGGGAAAGTGTCCATATTTGCTGTTGCAAGTAGGCTCAATACGTTTAAAGATGGTGACAGAAGCCTCGAAAGTAAGCGCGATCAGGACGTGCAATATTGGTAGATCGCAACGTTCTCTATCACAGTACTGAAGCAGTTCCATCGACAAGCACTCTGAAGCACTCGTCTGAGCTAGGCTACTGATAGCCAACTATAGTTAGGAATGCGTAACGCAGTGGTAAGTTAGAGAGGTGCTGCCAAAGTTTTCGACATGAACTCATTAATAAACAAGTCAAACACATAACGAGTTCTGTCTTGCGAGACCACACGATCATCGTTTCATCAAGTGAATTGTAACATGCGATGAAGAATACATCTACTTCAACAATTCGAATAGCCAAAAGCAGTGCTTGGCCCAAGCCGTTCAGCACTTCCTTTCCCAAAGAGATTCGGTAGGAAGACAACGACTGTTTGGTGGAATTTCGATAATGTAGCGTATTTCGAACAGTTTCTTGATAGACGTGCCATCGATGCCGACCTTGTTTCACACAGCTGGAAAAGGCGCAGTATGTAATTTTTCAACGTCACTCAGTATTGGTAAATCGACAACACAATGCCCAACCGCACATGGGGCTTCGAACCAAAGAAAAAAGCATTTGGATCATTTCCTCATCCAATGTATAAATACGGACCTAGGTATTTCCGACATCAATCTCTTCCTCTTCATGGCTCATTAGGACATTGGAGAAAGTTGAAAACCATACTTTCCCGCCTATGACGACTAAGCATGATATCGAAGAAGTATCGACTGATTTTCGACAAATGACTATGAAATGCTAAAAACGGTGGTCTGTATTTTCTGAGGAAGGCTGGGATTCATAGTGAAATAATCGTTCCCCATGTATGCCATTAAACGCTAAGACTTGGATGAAATGACCCTTGATGAAGCTCAGTCCTAATTGCTTGAAATCCTCGAATTTGATGTTTCAAAAATAAATTAAATGGTATTTAGCACATAATTTGTAAAAGAAGTGTGTGCTTATAGTATCAGACACTTTGTCCGTCCGTCCGCCTGTGGACACCATACCTCTGTAACTATTTGCCCTATTTTAAAAATTATTTTTCATTGGAAAGCTTGAAATGTGAGAACGATAACACTTGCTTTCGGATTTTTCTGATACATAACTTTGCTGCCAGAGGGTGTTAACGCAGATATTATCGAAATCAAAATTGATTTTGTTCCACATATTTCTTGCTAAATACCTGATTGAAAAGATTTTTCTTCCTTTCGATGCTATTTATAATGAAGACTATTCTGGGTACAGCTTCTTTTTTAAGTAATGTACATATATATATATATATACTGTATTTCACTATGGGACGTAAAGTTACATCACGATTTCCCCAATTTTTTCTGCTTTTAAGAGTCCAGTTTGAAAAATTACTTCTGTATCAGATGCAGCTCTTGGTGGAAAATGTTCTACATATAACATGAAAATTTTGGTTGAGAATAATTTGGCCACCAGGGGGAGTAGGAAATTTTTGTCTGTTTCAGATGTACTTGTAGCAAATATGAGCCTCTGAAAATTCGATTGACAAAACTTTTTGATAACCGACATTTCTTACCTCAGAAAACCTTTTGAAAATACTTTCTACGTAAACTAGTGCATAGATTTTCCGCCAGGGGCCGTAGATGTACATGTTATTCTTGTCGATATATTTGCTTCTAAGTGTTTGATGTGTAAATTTCTTTATAGGGGAGACTTTCTGGTACGAACTGTTTCGCACATATTTTCATTTTTATCGCACAAGTGTGCCACTAAGGGGCGTAAGCTTACGTTTCAGTTTGCAATATATTTGAGGGACTAAAAAATCGATTGAAAAAATTCATTTTCGGTCAGGTACAACTAACAATGAAAACATTTCGTATGTACGGTACTTCCGAAAATAATGCACACTTTCGTCTCTAGGAACGCAAATATTTTAATTTGTTTTCCGCGATATCTCTGCTTCTAAATACCCTACTTAAAAAACATCCATGGAATACGATTTACCTTGTGGAACACTTTAGGTTTGTACTTGAGGAGCTTTTGATAGTTCACATTTCTGTTTCTAGGTGGTGTTCGTGTATTTCTGTTTGCAGCTGTATCTCCACTTCGAAAAATCCTATTAAGAAATTCATTTTTTTTACTGTATACCATTCCCTGCAATACATATTGAGAAAATTATCCTTTTTAAATAACGCACATCTTTTCCGCTATATGATGTAAAAGTCAAAACCGTTTTCTCACTGTCTCTGCTTCCGGGACGCGTATTTGAAAAGTTATTCTTCCTTAGCATAGCTTTTGCCATGAAGAACACTTTTCGCATGTTATTTTCCATTATGCAAAGTTCTTCCGCTAGACGCCATAGAGTTATATCATGTTTTCTTCTATATTTTTTCTTTTCACTGTTCGATTTGAGAATCTCTTTGTCTGATATCTTTTTTCTGCAATGAGAAACGTTTTGTGCACCAGTTTTTAATTTTTATAACATACAAATTTAGTCACTGGCAGAAATAATTAGCTGTTCCTATATCTTGATGTTTTATCGATTATAGAAGATCGGTTGATTTTTTCGATCGGGATCCATTGAATATCAATGACTTTGATAAATTTTATTCGTGTCAGAAAGGATTCAAAAGACGTGCTGATAACAACCAAAAATTCATTCTCGTTTTTCGTTTTTCTTATTTTCTTATTACTATTATATTAAAAACCCTATGCAGCTACATTTAATCCATTTCATGTAGAGAACTACAGAACTAGCTAAATCTATTATATTCAAGGATTCTGGAGTTTTTTCTTAAGGAATCATTTTTCCCTGAGGGAAAAGTTAAACAAAATACCGTTTTCTAGGACATCAGATGTTAAGTTCTCAACTGCTACCTATATCACTTCGTAAAATTTCATTCGAAGGAAGAAAAATCACTTGATGTTACTGGGTAAATTCCAATGGAATGCTAGAGTTAACTCTCGTCGCTCTCCAGCTAAAAGTTCAACATCCTTTAATGTATCCCATATTCAATATTGACCTGTGACTTTTCAGACTTTATTGGAAGTCTGTTTAACTTTCTCGGACCAAATGCAGGCTTTTAGAAAGAACGAGAAACGATTTTCCCAAATCCATTAATCTTCCTTATGTCAGACAGCTGGTTACCTTAACAACAGAGAGGTTAGCATATATCTGTAAAGGTGCGTTACTTTTGTTTTATCCTTAGACGTAAAAAACAATGCTTTGTTGCTGAAACAACGGGAACGGGACATTCGCTGAATAAACTGAAAAATCTAACGCGTGATGCATGAAAGAAAGAAAGCACAGGTATATCATTTCAGACACACCGGCGCTAATGCCTTAGAAACATACACAACGAAATAAATACGGTTTTTTAAGAATTATTTCATTACATTGTTTCGAAGTTTTGAACTCTTCGATCTTAACTGATGAGAGCGGAATTTAAAATAAAAACATTTAAAGTGTGGCGAATGTAAATAGTTTCTGATAAAAGTCGATTTTCTAATCAGCTTGTCTTATATATTTGGCATGCATTGTATGATTTTACCCTTTCCTGTGATACGGGGAACACGAAAGATACGCAAGAAAAACAAACTCATAAATTGCACATTTCTTTGTAAAGAAATCCACTGATCCAAGTGTAGAACTCTTATTAACTAGCTATTAATTTTTGCTTTCGAATACTACATGATTCCAATTTTAGCAGTTACGGTGCCACAGGACCCAAATGTCTCACAAGAATGTTTCTAGTGCTAGTAAAAATTAATAACAGTATATAGACACTAAAAAAATGTGGATGAAAATAAACCGGTATCAAAAAGGGTTCTTTGCCCAGGTGGCCGAGTGTTCTGAGACGCTGGCTACTAACCATTTGTCCGAGATAGATCCAAGTTCGAGTCCCGGATGTTGCACGAGTGGTAGGTATACTTGTCTGGCTCTGTTTCTTCCCAGGAACCATCAGTAGCCCTAAATTTGGGACGGATAACTTCTTATAGCCCTGTATGCAGCTTATGGCGGCTGCTGAACTTCAAAACAAAAAACAAAAAAAATGTAACTCCCTTATTGAGTAAGTAGTGGGTTTGTTATCTGAGAGACTGTATTGAGACAATCAACCCTGTTTGCACTGATCTTGAAAATAATTGGGCAGATTTTACGTAACAACATGTCGGAAGATACACCACTTAGCAATTGGACGCATGTTTTGAACCTAAGACCTATTTATAGAATTGGTGCTTTTCCATGTGATGAAATGGCTTTTTACCTGATCACAGTCTGCTGTTTACACCTCCGTTTTTTTTTAAATACGTGCTTTGCAGAAAACAAGAATCATATAAGTAACAGTTTCTTTTCTGTTTGTTTATTGGACCATGGCTAGGCGGAATTTTTTTCCGTGGAAAGACTGTATCACTAGTGTTAGTGAAAGTTACCTATTAATAACTGAGACACCTGGTAATAAAAAAACAGCAACACTCTCATTAATATTGCTGCGTTGCTATTTGCAAAACCTGCCATATTTAAGTAATCACATTGGAACAGCACTGTTTGGAGTGAGTTTCATTCATTTGAAAACCTTACGTGGGTTTTAAATTATATTTCTTTTCTGAGAAGGAAGAATAAGATTTTGCTCCGTCCCAGTGATCGGAGGCCTAGGTTTATAACACGTCGTTCGAGCTGCACTTGGGCTGGAGTCACGAATAAGAAAAGGCTGGTGCGCTTATCAAACAGCCATAGTCCAGGGCAGGAGGTGGAGGCACCCAGGAGCATGTGGTTGCAACTTCAGAAAATTTAAATGCTAGGGAAAGTGTACAATGAGGTCTTAAATATGAATGGAAGGTTTTATGGCGTCCCTACGAAGTTCAAAGAGAAAGAACCAAGAGCTTTATGCCACTGTTATGCTCAGCTTTTAGATTTAGTTGTGGTTTGTCTTTGTGGGAAGCAAAACTACGGCAAAATGCTATCAATGCAGATAACTTATTACGTAACGTTATTTACGCATCATCAAAAAGATACGTAATATTTAAACGAATTTGGAAAAAAAGAGAGGACTTCATTTTCAGAAATACGCTGGACTGTCAAAAATACATTTGTACTATCCAAAATACGCCATAGTGTTCATTATCTTTCACTGTCGGTAGTAACTGAACAGTAATGCGTATCAAAAAATGTTTGTCATGCACTACAATTCTTTTATCATGCTACGACTATACGGCGTTTTCTCTCTATCTCTATCTCTGTTTCTCGGAAACTTGGAATCAGCGGCCCCAAATTAGGAACGAGCAGCAGCTTATAACCCTCATAGTTGTTCATGGTTGACTTTAAGCCCACAGTTAAAAATAGGAAAACGTTTTAAAATTCTCTAAAGAATTCTGGGACCTACGAACTTAAGAATGCAATGCTATGCTGAAAATGCCGCATTGGAAATTTTAATAAATATGTTTTTCTTTATTCTTTTCTGATTGCCCAGTTCGCTTCAAGAAATGTAATTGAAATTCCTTTATATTTCAAGTAGAGCTGTATCGTTTTTTCATTTTTTATCCCGCAGACATCCGAAGAGATATTAGCTTCCATTGGTTATGAGACGTCTCCAGGAGACAGCGGCTTCGTCATGCAGACTTACGATGCATTATGGCTGATAGCTCTATCACTTCGCAAGACCCAGGAAGCATGGGAAACAGATGGACGGAATCTCACATTGGACAACTTCTCCTATTCAAACGACGAAATGACCGAGGACATATCGAATAATCTTGGAAGTCTCCAGTTCATCGGAGTCTCGGTAAGTACCAAGAACTCTTCGTGCCTAATTAACAATGTGCGCAATGTTTGCGAAGCTATCGCAGCTCAAACAGCAGGAGAAGCAGAAGCATTCACGCACGCACGCATGCGATTTTACTGGAGGTATTTCCGTTCATCATGCACGATAGGTTGTGCGTACATTTATTAAAATATGAGAGAATGATTCGTGTACCAAAGCATATAATTTCCACGTCGTTCCTGTTCACTGGGCTGTTGTGGGCACAAATACATTAGTGAATAAAATCAAGGTGACTTTTCATGCTTCGTTTATAAGAGAGCGAAAGGAAAAATACAGAACACTTCTATAGAGAAGATGCATATACATGTAATTACGGCACCTTCTGCATGGAAATCTTCCGTAATTTTCCTTTTGCTGAACATAGAGGAACTTCGAATTCGACCTAAGTTATTTACCAAATAGCAAAGGGATGTTCAAAAACCAGAGGAATTTTCAAAGCCGACAGATAGAAACATTGATATCAGGAATAATACCATACATCACCACAATTCTTGGTAAAAAAACTGTTCACTATTAGGAGAAAATACGCGCAAATGATTTTCTGTTTCGCGCGATATCTGACCGGGAAAAACATTTTTTTGTTAATTTTTCAGGAACGGAAATATTGCTGGAAATACATAAAAAATAAATAGGAATATATTTTCTGTTGTTTGATAAAATATAGGAGTACATATATTGGAAATTGTTTGTTACTTGAAATTTGAAATCACATGCAAAATTCCTCACAGCGACCTGTATTCGACCCAAAAAATATTTTTTTAATTGGCCTCTTAAGAGTACATATATTGGAGAGGGCGCAATTTATATTTGCGCCTCTTAACGAGAAAACTTTGTTATTTGAAACAGAAATTGGAAACAAAATGATATTCGTTTGAAATGTTATCGAGATAATTTTTTCAATCTGGTATTTTGAAGCAACAGTATGGAATGAAATGTATTTTGAATTCGATAACATCTTCATTCACGCCCTCTAGCTGCAAAGTTATGAATTGAAAAAAAAATCAAAAAGAATGTATCGTCGTTCTTAAATTTCAGACTTTCCAATGCAAAAATGAATTTTTCATACAGAGATATGATGTCCACAGACGAACAAAGTGACTAAAATGAAATATGATAGCAACAGACGGACGGAATGACTAACATGAGATAATGTCCAAATGACCAGCCAAAAATAAGGGGGAAAGTCGCGGTGGCACGATTTCCTAAAGATGACTGGTTCATTAACACAAAGCTGTCGGCGCTAAAGATGTAAATAAACATTTATTTACTTAGCTTTGTTAATTCTTTGGTGAGAAACAGATGCTTTCCAAAGACATTCTTCATACTAGATGTTTTGGCGAATGTGCGAAGTGTTTTTCATTATTTGCGATTTTAATTTTTATTTGGCACTGAGTTCAACAAATGTTTAAGAACTGAAGCATGGCAAAATAGCTTTTGCTCAATTAATATACAATTTATGTTACTTTATTTGCGCTGCCTTATGATTTCTCCAAAACAAAATATACATTCTTATAAAAATTTGTAATGCTGTTATTATGCATCTACGTATTTCCTCAATTTTAAGGTACATCTGGCGCATAAATGAAAAAATTAGAATTATATTCTTTGCAATAACAGCTTCACATTGAAGTATGAGATACGTAGTAGATTCACCGAAAAGGGGTTTTTGTGTTTAGTAGGTTTTTTTTTATTCTATTATTTCGGCATCATGGTTACCGAAATTGCTCGGAAGGAAACGTCGCAAAAATTGAATTTCCGCTGACAGATCCATGATTTCTAAAACGGGGTTTCGGTCAGTCCTTTTATCTTCAAAGAGGAGAGTTTCCTTTTTGTTAAATAAACGACTTTAGTTTTGTGTCGATACATTCGATACAACATCGATGATATCTTTTCTTTTAGCCCAAATGGGAAGAAGAAAATTGCTGTGCGTGTTTGGCAAGTAAACAAGCGCGTTCTCAAATAGTTATTGAACCGAGTGTCTGCTATAGCAGAAAGAAAGACGTTTTCTCAAAAAATAAAACAAAAAAGTACATGAATGTTCGTTTTTCATAAAAACACTATTTTCTTGGTTTTTTGTAAACGCTGATGGAACGTTTTGAGCCCCTCACTTCCCTGTTTCGACGTGAAAATGTATCTCATTTCCCTTGACTTTATAAATAGCCAATGATGAATAAAATCGGCTTAGGAAAAAACACCAAAAGGAATTGCTTTCAATAAAATGTAAAAGGAATTTATGATTAAAATGCTAACAGAAAGCAATCACTCTCGAACATCTAGTACCTCCAAACAACCTACGATATGCTACTATAACGTAATCCGTTGGCTTTGCTCCGAATTTCCTAAGTGCATAGTGTTTTATGTGTCTTATAAAGAACTGCTAAACACACATTTGATATACTTTTTTCTCTTTTCCTAAAGAAATAAAGATGAAAACCAAAGTCACCATACCTTATCTTTTGAACTTCTTTTTATTAGAAATAAATTTTTAGTGATACATGTAATATAAAATAAAGGTTCCTTATAAAGTTCCAATAACTCTTACATTTATATCAATAAGAAAACACGTATTTTGCCGCCCTGGTGACCGAGTGTTCAGAGGTGTAGTTGTCTGGTTAGTCGCCCGAGATGAGTCCAGTTCCCAATCCCGATGAGGCATGGGTAGTGTGTTATACATTTGTCTTACGGTGCTGGCATTGTCCCTTCTTTGGAACCAGTGGCTCTAACTTAAGGACTTTATATACCTTCGAGTTGCCGATACAAAAAAAAAGAAAGTATACTTTGTTTTTGAGAAATCATAAAGGGCTTTTCACTGTTCTTCCATCTCCTACCCTACTTTTACTAGTATTGACTAGATTATTTTCAATAGATTTTGCCATTCAAAATACTCCGGAGAAAGTGAAGTGAATATACATTGCTACTGGCCACCCAAAATGCAACACCAAGAAGAGCATGAGATAGCAAAGCTAGATTTAATGGCCACATAACAACAGATACAAAGTTGGAACGATTGAGCTTACAGGCCCGTGTGACTTGCGGAACACGCAGACATTAATAGCTCGTGTGGTCCCCATGGCTGAAAATAACGGCCGCTACACGCCGCGGCATCGAACGAAAGAGTCTTTGGATGTGGGCTTGGGGTATGTCGGTCCAGGCTAATTCCACACGTTGCCACAGTTCATCAGGCGTAGCCGCGGGTGGTGCTTGCTGGGCCACTCGGTTGCGGATCATCAACCAGACGTGTTCGATGGGCGACATATCGGGAGAACAGGCGGGCCACGGCAGCAGTGACACCTAGTGGGCCGTGAAGAATTTTTGCACGGTGCGTACCACGCGCGGGCGCGCATTGTCCTGTTGAAACGTAGCCGCTGGCAGGTCTTGCAGGTAAGGGAGGACTACAGGCTCCAAAACGTCGGAGATGTAGCGGTGGCTGTTGAGTGTACCGGCGATGCCTACCAGAGGGGTGCGGGTGTCATATCCAATTGCGCCCCAAACCATAATGCCAAGCGACGGATCGGTATAGCGATGCATAATGCAGGCGTGATAAAGTCTCTCGTCGCAGTGCCGCCACACGCGGATCCGACCATCGTGGTGTTGCAGGCAGAAGCGAGATTCGTCGGAGAACACAATGTCATGCCGTTCCGTAGTCCAAGTGCGGCGTTCAACGGCCCACTGCTGCCGCACTCGCCGGTGGTGTGACGTCAATGGAAATCGGAGCAGTGGGCGCCGTGCGACAAGTCCCCGCTTCTGCAGACGACGTCGAACGGTACGTGCTGACACATGTTGTTGCGCAACACACCCTAATTCCCGCGCTAACGTTCGTGATGTGGCGGTGCGAGCCGTCAATGCCCGCCGCACAACATGCCGGTCCTCTCGTTCGGTAGTGTGCCGCGGCTGCGGCAATCGCTCACGGCGGTGCCTCCTTCCCTCCTGCACCCACCGAATCCATACTCGCCTCACTGTGGCTGCATGTCGTCCCACATGGGCGCTGATGTCTCAGTACGGTAAACCGCTGTCGGGATAAGCCACTATTCGTCCTCTGTAGAACTCCGAAACGTGCTGGAATGACTGCCGTATTCTGCGACAAGGCATCAGGGAGTTTTCCACGCACAGGTCCGGCTGCACAACACACTTCCACTACTTACACCCCGCCTTCTGAGCAACCTTCTTATAGTGCTTCTCGGTGGCGTGTCGGGTGCACGTGATTTGCATATGCCCTGCAATGCTAATCGTTTGCATGTCCTCTCGTGGGCGACGCATGCTGCGAATTTCAGGCCAATCGGATGCTTCCTTCTTGATGTTGCATTTTGGGTGGCCAGCAGTGTATAAAAGCAGAGAATATGCCACAAAAGGAAATCTAGTCAAAAACATTTACAGCGAAATCTCAGATTCATATTTGCATACATGTTTTATACTTTTCATTCAGTTCTATGAAATGTATGCTTCTGTATATTTTTCAGTTATTCGCTTTTTTTCCATCTAACAGCTTCCAAACATAATGCTTAAAGCCGAAATTTTCTCATTCATCCTTTAGTAAGATCTACTTTGCATCGAACTCTCAGATTTTTACATTTCTTTACTCTGTATTTCTTGCAATGTAAGCAAGGAACTGCAGTGATTTCTTTATTACATTAAAATAAGAAAGGCGACACCGAATTTTCCGTTGTAATCAGCACGTCTTTTGAATCCTTCCCAACTCAAATAAAATTTATCAAAGTTTTTCATGGTCAATACCGGTTAGAAAAAATAATCAATCGGATTTCAACAATAGATAAAACATCCAAAAACAGAAACAGCTATTTACTTCCACCAGAGCCTAAAAGGTATGTTTTAAAAATTAAAAATTGGTGCACAAAAAATTTCTCATAGCAGAAAGGGTACCAGACACAAACGGATTAAAATCAAAAAGTTAAAAGAAGAAATGTAGATTAAAACATATATCATCATCATCATCATTGTCAACCATTATCAATCCACTGCTGGACGATGGTCTCCCCAAGTTTCTTCCACAACGGTCTGTCTTGTGCCAGTCTCCTCCATGTCACCCCTGCATATTTTCGAATTTCATCCACCCATCTCCCATGTGGTCTTCTTCTGGGTCTTTTCCTGTCCCTTGGAATCCAATCTAAAATTTCTGCTGTCCATCGATGATCTGTTCTTCTGGCAGTATGTCCAGCCCATTGCCATTTCAGGGATTTAACTCTGATCATGATGTCTTCCACTCTTGTCATTTTTCGGATCCACGAGTTCCTCTTCTTATCTCTCCTGGTTACACCAAGCATGCACCTCTCCATGCTTCTTTGAGTTGTTTGCAGCCTTTGTATGTCTCTTTTAGCTAAGGTCCACGTCTCTGCACCATACGTAAGCACTGGAAGGATGCATTGATCAAACACTTTTCTTTTAAGACATAATGGCATATTGCTCTTGAAAATTATGCTGTTTCTTCCAAAAGCTCTCCAGGCAAGTTCTGTACGCCGATTAATTTCTTCACCAATGTGACCCTCACTTGATATCTGCTGTCCAAGATAAACGTATGTGTCTGTTATCTCCAGCTTTTCTCCATCAATCGATAAATCTTCAATTCTTGTAAAAGCATTGAACATCACTTTTGTCTTCTGAAAGTTCATTTTTAATCCCACTTCTTTACTCTTGTCAGCAAGTTCCTGGATCATACTCTGCAGCTCTGATGGGGTAGTTGCAAAAATGACTATGTCATCAGCAAAACGAAGGTGGGTTAGATAATCTCCATTAATCTTTATCCCTTTGTTTTCCCAGTTCAGTGATTGAAAGACATTTTCCAATGTTGCATTAAAGAGCTTTGGAGATATGGTGTCACCTTGTCTCACTCCTTTTCCAATTTTTATGTGTGTTGTATTTTCAAACAGTCGAATCTTTGCACTTGCATTTTCATAGATGTTATTAATAGTATTAATGTATGCATCTTCAATACCGCAGGATTTCAGAGCCATTGCAACTGCTGATGGTTTCACCGAATCAAAGGCTTTTTCATAATCGATAAAAGCCATGCACAATGGAAGTTCATATTCCCTCGCTCTTTCAATTAGTTCTCTCAGTACGTGGATATGATCTATTGTGCTGTAGCCACTCCTGAATCCAGCTTGTTCTCTCGGTTGAGCCATGTCCAGTGTCACCTTCAAGCGGTGTGAAAGAACTTTAGTGAAGATTTTATAAACCACTGATAGGAGGCTGATAGGTCTGTAGTTCCTGAGATCCTCAATGTCCCCTTTTTTATGTAGCAAGATCATTGTAGCGTTGTTCCAATCCTCGGGAATTTTCCCTTCATTAAGGCATCGAGTGAAAATTTGGGTGAGTACTGTTTGGATTTCTCCACTTGCTTCTTGTATGATGTCTACAGTAATTCCATCTTTTCCTGGAGCTTTTCCCCGCTTCATGTTCTTGATTGCATGTGCAACTTCTGCTGGAAGGACTGGAAGAACTCTGGTACTGGTACCTTTCATGCTGTCTGAAGTACATGTATCATCCCTTTCATATAATTTGGAGTAAAAATCTTTCACTCTTGTCAAAATTTCGCCTCTATTTCTTGTTACAGAACCATCTTCTTTTCTCAGTGCCATAATCTGTTTTGTTCCCTTACTGAGATGTCCCTTTGCTATCTTTAGGCTTTGGTTGTTTTCAATTGCTTTCCTCACTAGTTCACAGTTGAATTTTCTTACGTCTTCAGTGATACTTTTTCGTACTGTCTTGCATAGCTCTATATATTCCACTTTGGAAGTCACATCTTCTTTAGCTGTCCTCATCTCTCTTCTTTTTTGCATCAACATTTTGGTTTTTCCTGATAATTTGTTCACATACAATTTGTTCTTAGACCCAGCTAATTTTGTTGCTGTTTCCATAAGAGCTTTGGTTACTTTTCTGTTAACTTCAGAAATATCCACTTCTTCCAATGTTAGGGCCTTCTAAAGCAGAGAATCTCATCTTCAGTTCCAATTTGAAGGTATTATGGTGTTTTTTAAGGTTGGTTATGTCAATACATTTTGTTTGTCTTATGAGCTTGCTACGTTCGAGTTTAGTGTTGAGGTGCATCTTACATCTCACCAATCTATGGTCACTGCCTGTGTTGAACTTGTTTAGCACACTGCAGTCTTCTATGACGAATTTTTTGTTACACATAATAAAATGAATTTCACTTGTCGTCCCATTTGGATGTCTCCATGTCCATTTCCTGTGTGGCTTTTTCTTGAAAAAGGAGTTCAAGATGAAAAACCCTTCTGCCTCTGCAAACTCTACGAGAGTATTTCCACGCTGGTTTCTGTTGCCGTGACCGAATTTACCTACTGAAGTTTCATTCTGTTGCCGTTGCCCTATTTTTGCATTGAAATCTCCCATAATTATCTTCAAGTGCTGCTTACCTTTATTATTTAGATCACGAATTTCCTCATAAAATTCTTCAATTTCTTCTTCAGGATGACATGTGGTGGGTGCATAAGTTTGAATAATCTGAGCCTGGTATCTTTTCGAGAGTTGGATAACGAGTCCTGCAGCTCTGTCAGAGGAACTTTCAACTTCTACAACTTTATCCTTCAGTTTCTTGTTTATTATAAATCCAACACCACTAGTTCTACCAGTATCTGTCCCACGATAGTAGAAGAGATGTCCACTTTTCAGTTCAATGAGATCTTCTCCTTTTCTCCTTACCTCACTTAGCCCGACGATGTCCCACTTGATCCTTTGTAGTTCCTCTTCCAATTCAAGAAGCCTTGAATCAGAAGATAGGGAGCGTCCGTTATACGTAGCCAAGGTCAGCATCAGATGGCAGCCTAGTCCGGTCCTCCGGGGATTCTTAGCACCCTCTGCCTTCATGTCGCACTGGCCGCTGCCTTGGCCAGGTACATTCCAGCTGCCGGAGACTGAGGGCCAAGATTTAAGTTGTGGAGTCTATATATATATATATATATATATATATATATATATATCACCGTTAGGTGATGCGTAACATCACAGCCTCTCCTTGACAAATGTCAAGGAGAGGCTCAATTCTCGTGGTGCATCCTGTTCCCACTAAAGGGGCTCTGACGACCGCCAATAGCGGTATAACTATACCATCGGGATCAGAGGAAATTCTATCCCACACTCACCAACCCGCTTGGCCAGCGTGGTGAGTTATGGCCAAACCCCTCCAAAATGACTCCACAACTTAAATCTTGGCCCTCAGTCTCCGGCAGCTGAAATGTACCTGGCCAAGGCAGCGGCCAGTGCGACATGAAGGCAGAGGGTGCTAAGAATCCCCGGAGGACAGGACTAGGCTGCCATCTGATGCTGACCTTGGCAACGTACAATGGACGCTCCCTATCTTCTGATTCAAGGCTTCTTGAATTGGAAGAGGAACTACAAAGGATCAAGTGGGACATCGTGGGGCTAAGTGAGGTAAGGAGAAAAGGAGAAGATCTCATCGAACTGAAAAGTGGACATCTCTTCTACTATCGTGGGGCAGATACTGGCAGAACTAGTGGTGTTGGATTTATAATAAACAGGAAACTGAAGGATAAAGTTGTAGAAGTTGAAAGTTCCTCTGACAGAGCTGCACGGCTTGTTATCCAACTCTCGAAAAGATACCAGGCTCAGATTATTCAAACTTATGCACCCACCACATGTCATCCTGAAGAAGAAATTGAAGAATTTTATGAGGAAATTCGTGATCTAAATAATAAAGGTAAGCAGCACTTGAAGATAATTATGGGAGATTTCAATGCAAAAATAGGGCAACGGCAACAGAATGAAACATCAGTAGGTAAATTCGGTCACGGCAACAGAAACCAGCGTGGAAATACTCTCGTTGAGTTTGCAGAGGCAGAAGGGTTTTTCATCTTGAACTCCTTCTTCAAGAAAAAGCCACACAGGAAATGGACATGGAGACATCCAAATGGGACGACAAGTGAAATTGATTTTATTATGTGTAACAAAAAATTCGTCATAGAAGACTGCAGTGTGCTAAACAAGTTCAACACAGGTAGTGACCATAGATTGGTGAGATGTAAGATGCACCTCAACACTAAACTTGAACGTGGCAAGCTCATAAGCCAAACAAAATCTATTGACATAACCAACCTTAAAAAACACCATAATACCTTCAAGTTGGAACTGAAGAACAGGTTCTCTGCTTTAGAAATCCTAACATCGGAAGAAGTGGACATCTCTGAATTTAACAGAAAAGTAACCAAAGCTCTTATGGAAACAGCAACAAAATTAGCTGGGTCTAAGATTAAGTTGCATGTAAATAAATTATCAGGAAAAACGAAAATGTTGATGCAAAAAGAAGATAGATGAAGACAACTAAAGAAGATGTGACTTCCAAAGTGGAATATATAGAGCTATGCAATACAGTACGAAAACGTATCACTGAAGACGTAAGAAAATTCAACTGTGAACTAGTGAGGAAAGCAATTGAAAACAACCAAAGCCTAAAGATAGCAAAGGGACATCTCAGTAAGGGAACAAAACAGATTATGGCACTGAGAAAAGAAGATGGTTCTGTAACAAGAGATAGAGGCGAAATTTTGACAAGAGTGAAAGGTTTCTACTTCAAATTATATGAAAGGGATGATACATGCACTCCAGACATCATGAAAGATACCAGTACCAGAGTTCCTCCAGTCCTTCCAGCAGAAGTTGCACATGCAATCAAGAACATGAAGCGGGGAAAAGCTCCAGGAGAAGATGAAATTACTGTAGACATCATACAAGAAGCAAGTGGAGAAATTGAAACAGTACTCGCCCAAATTTTCACTCGATGCCTTAATGAAGGAAAGATTCCTGAGGATTGGAACACCGCTACAATGATCCTGCTACATAAGAAAGGTGACATTGAGGATCTCGGAAACTACAGGACCTATCAGCCTCCTATCAGTAGTTTATAAAATCTTCACTAAAGTTCTTTCACACCGCTTGAAGGTAACACTGGACATGGCTCAACCGAGAGAACAAGCTGGATTCAGGAGTGGCTACAGCACAATAGATCATATCCATGTGCTGAGAGAACTAATTGAAAGAGCGAGGGAATATGAACTTCCATTGTGCATGGCTTTTATCGAATATGAAAAAGCCTTTGATTCGGTGAAACCATCAGCAGTTACAATGGCTCTGAAAACCTGCGGTATTGAAGATGCATACATTAATATTATTAATAACATCTATGAAAATGCAAGTGCAAAGATTAGGCTGTTTGAAAATACAACACACATAAAAATTGGAAAGGGAGTGAGACAAGGTGACACCATATCTCCGAAGCTCTTTAATGCCATATTGGAGGGTGTTTTTCAGTCACTGAGCTGGGAAAACAAGGGGATAAAGATTAATGGAGATTATCTAACCCACCTTCGTTTTGCTGATGACGTAGTCATTTTCGCAACTAGCCCATCAGAGCTGCAGAGTATGATCCAGGAACTTGCTGACAAGAGTAAAGAAGTGGGATTGAAAATGAACTTTCAGAAGACAAAAGTGATGTTCAATGCTTTTACACGGAATGAAGATTTATCGATTGATGGAGAAAAGCTGGAGATAACAGACACATACGTTTATCTTGGACAGCAGATATCAAGTGAGGGTCACATTGATGAAGAAATTTATGGGCGTACAAAACTTGCCTGGAGAGCTTTTGGAAGAAACAGCATAATTTTCAAGAGCAGTATGCCATTATGTCTTAAAAGAAAAGTGTTTGATCAATGCATCCTTCCAGTGCTTACGTATGGTGCAGAGACGTGGACCTTAACTAAAAGAGACATACAAAGGCTGCAGACAACTCAAAAAAGCATGGAGAGGTGCATGCTTGGTGTAACCAGGAGAGATAAGAAGAGGAACACGTGGATCCGAAAAATGACAAGAGTGGAAGACATCATGATCAGAGTTAAATCCCTGAAATGGCAATGGGCTGGACATACTGCCAGAAGAACAGACCATCGATGGACAGCCGAAATTTTAGATTGGATTCCAAGGGACAGGAAAAGACACAGAAGAAGACCACATGGGAGATGGGTGGATGAAATTCGAAAGTATGCAAGGGTGACATGGAGGAGACTGGCACAAGACAGACCGTTGTGGAGGAAACTTGGGGAGACCTTCGTCCAGCAGTGGATTGATAATGGTTGACAATGATAATGATGATGATGATATATACCGTATATCCCTGAAAGGAAGAACTAACCGGAAAATAAGCCCTAGCATGATTTTTCCGGATGCTCGTAATACAGTATGAGCCCTACTCCGAAAATAAGCCCCAGTTACGATACGTAGTACCGTAGTCAGCCAGCGTATCACTGTTCAAAAAACCTGAAGCGAGTGCCACAATCACAGGAAAATACCCTGTTCATGAGTTTAATTTGCCTTGAATATCCAGAGTAAAAAAGAAAGCCGATTGACTTTGAACTCCGCCGAGGATATGGTTTTTGTTATTATGGCGCATGCATTCAGTTCGGTTTAGAGAGCTAGCGGGAGATGAAACAAAGCTGTTTTTTTTTTCGGCAGCTGTAACATCCAGTTTTGAAAAGGGAATCCGACGTGGGAAACTTTACCAGTGAACGTTATCTGTGGCAGAAAAGTTATTCATCAACAGGCGGTGTGTGTTTTTAGAAATGGGGTGGGGGGGACATGCGAACTCAAAGAAAAAGTAAGAAGTGTTCTAACCGCCTTCAACGGATTACGAAAGGGGTTCGCCCCTGCCCAAGTTATTGTGTTGATAAAATTCGAATACATCCTTCCAAAACGTTTTCCGTCTGCGCATCTCATAATCATTTCTTCATTGTAAATTCATTAGTTTGCCGGAATAAAACTGAATTAAACAGTTTTTTACCGAAAATTAGAAATTATATGCAAAACTTTTCCTATCAGAAGCTGTATCGCTGTAGAAAGAATTTTTCAAATCGGAATTTTAGAAGCAGAGATGTTGGGGAAACCGTAGTTTAGTTTAACGCCTCGTTGAGGAAAATCTGTGCGTAAATTGAAAAAGTAACTACATATAAAATACTCTTCGACGTAAATGGAATCGAAAGGTAAAATAATGTTTGAAATCGAATGTTTAGAAGCAAATATATATGGAATAAAATGTAATTTGAATTCGATAGCATTTGCATCTACGCCGCCGTCTAGAGGCGAAATTGTACATCGAAAAAAAAAAAAAAAAAGACGAAATGAAGGACCATCATTCGCTTATTTCAGGCTTGACAATCCAAAAAAAATTTTCAAAGTGAACTAAGAGTTGCAGAGATATGGTGTCCACAGGCGGACGTACAAACCGATAATATAAGCACAATTTTCTCTTTTTTTTTTTTTGTAAAAGACGTGCTAAAAAAAATAAAGTGCCGTTGAAACACTCTTTGTAACAGTTTTTGTTGTAAATAATGAAGGTAACTCAGCCTATCAAGGTATTGTAATTTTATTCCATTTTCTTTTGGTATGGTGTTCTATTTATGCTTCTGCTCTTGTAAATCTTTTGTATAATCCTCTCGACAACTGCTAATTGTTTTGATCTGTTGTGTGTATAGCTCACTGAAAACAATTATGTGATCAAACGCAGCAATGTAGTTGAAGTGAAAAATCTGGGACTGTTTAGTTTTGGATGAAGGTCTGAAGCTCATTTGATCCTTAGATCACGAGGAAATTGTTTCTGCTTTGCGACCAAGGGATACAGTTTGGATACGTATGATGAGTTGAATATTTCCTTTGCGCGCGTCAATGCTCTACGGCTACCTTGCTTTCAAAGAAGACCGGCGTTGCAAAGGATAACAGTGAGCGATGCAGTTAATGAAGTACTGGGAGAGAGGAAGAGCCTGCTTGGAAACTGAGAGCCTCGCAAAGTAAACATGCACGAAAAGGTATTCACTACAATTTGGACGTCATTGATTTAATCCACGCTGAAATTCATCGTCTTCTGACCGCTTCCAAATGACGAACTAGACTTCCTTCCCTTCGCCGACGTGCAAAATAAGGATGCATTCGCTCTCACCCAAGCACGAAATTAACTCGTTAGTTCTTGTTGCTCTGCTTAAGTGATCAGATTAGAGCATCTTCATGTGCAGAGCACGCGTGCGTCTTCAGCTAAAAGAATTAAAACACATCAGATGCCCGGCACGTACAAGTTTATTCAGTTTAGTATAAATAGTTCACAAGGCTGTTTAGCACATGAAACAAAGGCTGTAAGAATACCGCTTATATTAATTTCAGTCATTAATTTTCATTTTAGATTTTGTTATCTTATGAGAATGCCAAATAAAATGTAATCCCGTGCCATGCTTTTGCGATTCTGGTAATGATGATATATTCCTCTATTTAATCTTCCATTTGAGTTTCTGTTTTCTTATGTAAATTTTGTTACTGCTTGGTTTAGAATTTTCTCACTAAACGGGACATTACATCCCAGAACAGCTTGCACATTTGGCAACACTGACAGTGAGACAGATGAAGATAGACTACTTTCGATGGAGATCGTGAATATAGTGGATGTGTTTCTGATAAGCTTAGAATTGCGAAAGAGCTTGAGGTTTTTTACAGATTTATGTGAATCGACGAATACATCGATGAGCCATTACATTAAGACCACCTACCTAATAAGCTGTAGGACCCCCTTTAGCCCGTAAAACAGCAGCCCCTCGGCGAGGAATCGATTCGACAAGGCGGCGATAGGTATCCTGGGGTATCTGGTACCATAATGTCAACAGCAGGTCCTCCAATGCACGTACATTTCGGTGTGGTGGTGATTTAGCGCGATCTCGTCTTACCAAGTCGAACCGTAAATGTTCGATTGGGTTCGTATCAGGTGAATATGGAGGCCAGGGCATTAACATAAAGTCACCAGCATGCTCTTCGAATCACAGCTTGACAATTCTGGTAGTGTGGCATTACGCATTATCCTGTTGGTAATGTCCATCACCAGCAGGGAACACAGTTGCCATGAATGGGTGAACTTGGTCCGCAACGATGTTCAGATACCTGACAGCTGTCAGGAATTGTGCTATTGGGATAATGGGGCTTAAAGTGTCCCAATAAAATATCGCGCACAGCATAACATCGCTACCGCGGCCTGTTTCCGCCCAACAGTATATCTAGGTGCCATAGCCTCCGTTGGTAATTGGCGCAACCGCGCTCGACTGTCTACGTGATGCACGAGGAATATTGATACGTCAAACCAAGCTACTTTCTTCCAATCATCTACTGTCCAATCTCGATGATCTTGGGCCCATTTGATGCGTTGTTGGCGATGACGACGTGCAGTCAGCTTGGGAACCCGGCTGGGTCTTCAGCTACACAGGCCCATGCGCAGAAAGCTACGACAAACTGTGGGCTGTGACACATTGCCCTGATCACCACTGCTGTAGCTGCCGGTAGTTCGTCACACTATGGTTCTGTAGTCGCTGTGAACAATGCGCACCACTATTCGCTCTCATCTGGCTTCAATGAACTGCGGACGACACACGGCTTGACGACGCTTCGTCGTTTGGCCATCTGTGCACCACTTTTGATACGTACTCACTACAGCGGCACGTGAACAACCCACAAACCGCGCCATTTCCGAGATCGCAGTTCCGAGGCACCGTGCCATCACAATTTGTCCTTTATCAAACTCCGATAAATCTGCAGCTTTTCCCATTCTGACTCCAAACACTCTACTAACCGAAAGCCGGTCCTCGGGTTGTGTATATACTGCTCTGTGAACTTTACCCGCGCCACCGTTCGGTCTCCAGGCGCTCTCATTTCTCTGGGCTGGGGGTGGTCATAATATAATGGTTCATCGCTGTAAGTGTTACTGATATATGACTGAGATTTAGATGTTCATACAAGAGCTTGTTATGAAATGCCAGAGGTACGATTTTATGATTGTATTATATTGGTGACCTCTACTTTCATTTCGTGGAGAACAAACATTTGTCGTTACATATGGTTTTGTTGATTCTGTGACCCTGGCAATTTTATCCATGTAGTTTCAAGAGTGTGAGATATATGTTCAACGAATTATTTAAGAACATCGGTTTTATTCATTTATCAACAAGTGTAGTTAAAAAAACACTAATTAACTAATTAAAAGCAGTGTTTGGCTCAGTGAAACACTACATAACGAGACAAGTTTCATGGGATATGTAATGACGTACGGAATAAAGTTGATAATTATGGAAAAGTTCACTAAGGCGAGAGTGTTTCAAAAGTGAGCGGAACTCACCGGCTATGAGCTGGTCCAAGGTGTCCAGGTGTGTGTATTACTTGTTTTACCATCTTGAGCGCTTCAAGGATTCTCTGATGCGGCAGAGAACTGTCTGTAGTGCACACTTCAATCGTTCCTCCGACACAAAGCCAGAAACACATTTGATCCTTTTACGTAGGACTAACAGATGTTTAAATTCCTGAAGTTGTTAAAGCTCAGTTTTTAAGTTTAAAAGAGTATTTTGTTTTCCCCTGAATTTTTTACTTAGAAATAAATTCAACAAATGGAAGCCGTCTCAGTGGCGCAGTAGTCTAACAGTTGGCTTCTGACCATTTGTCTGAGATGGGTCCGGCTTCGAATCGATGTAAGGCATTTTTGTCTTACGGCACTAGCTGTCCCTCTTCCCTAGAACCAGTGTCCCTGAATTAGGGACTGGCGACTGCTTATAGCCAATCAAGTTGTTCACAGTGGTCGTTAAACCCACAAAATAAAAAAAAAGCAACAAAAACAAAGCAATTGAAAAGAATTTGGAATATTTCAAAAAAGCTCCCACAGTAGGTAACGACTATCCCATTGAAATGCTAATGTATGCTAACGATCCAATGTTTCCGTGATTGACATGAATCCCAACGACAACTTTTGTGATTCTAAGGCTATCAAGTAAACAAGCTGCTCTTTTCCTTTCCTCTTTTCGTGTTTACGATAGCAAATTATACACTAGAAAATCAAAGAAGCCATTTTCGTGTCCTTTCAGGATAGGTGTTTGGAGTACGGTAATTTTCCAAGTCATTCTGCTGCAGAAATATTTTACTGCTCCTAGAAGTCACCTGCAGCACTCATATTTCAGAATCAATGATAAAGGTCAAGAAAACACAGAATTTCAAACATAAAAGATCATATTATTCATAATTTGAATAATACTGTTCTTTATGTTATAAGTAATCATGACACAAGATCGGTTTAATACCGATGAAATGAAACAGAAGATAAACAATTTCTTTCCACATTGCGAAACGTTTTCTTAAATTCACGAGCCACTTTCCGTGATTCTTTTCATGAATTAACGAAGCATGTTTCTGGCGCAACGTTTTCCTTGCAATGGTGGAAAGAAACCTGAATTCGACGGATTTTTTGTACGCCAGAAAAAAACTGAATTTTCAGATACTTTTTGGTAATTCATTTTTTTATTGACGGTAAATTCCGTTTTTTAGGTGTGTTAATAGAAAATTCAGAATTTTCAGAAACCTTTCCGCAGTTCCTTTAGTATATTTCATATGGCGAAACATTGACGGTAACAGGAACATTCGTTCGAATACATGAGGTTTGATTAACAGTTAAATTTCTGTCGTCTGTCGAATGATCTGATTTTAAAGTTCTGTAGCAAAATCGGATATTGTGGATACGATATTCCATGACATTTCGGTTATTGTGGCACTAGATATTCCTCCTTCTTTTGAGCTCCAGCTATTGTGTATTGTGTTATCGTAAGAAACCGGGTATTTAAATTATTGTACAAGTGATTGTACGATATCTATGTATCAGTCTGTGGAGGCCGTAAGACAAAATATATTATAGCAGATCAGATCAGATCATATGTAGAGGACTTTAGAAAGGGAGTGTTTGACCCCAGGTCTTAAACAACCCTTAGAAATAGGAAGCTAGGAGATTTGGGCTAGAGTGCGTGATATTAAAGTGACACGGAAGAGAGATAGAAAGGGGAAGGAAGACGCTGTTATTTGTTACCGGGGGCAGTACCCGGGATCCGAAGGCTTAACGTGCCCATCCGACGCACGCTGGGTATTTAGTGGTTCGAACGTTCGTATCTGCCCGGGATTGAACCTGAGGTTATCTACATGGCAGTCACGAACACTGACCACTAGGCCACCTAGATATTATAGCTATTGAGTGGAAATTATATATTTATCAGTTTTTGCGAAATAATACTATAAACCATTTTCTTAAAGATAATTGGAGGTCATTGTCAATTTAATAAGATCTCAAGTTCCAAAGCATTTTGTTCCTTCAAAACATCGCGATGGAAAAATTACTATTTCATTTGTGATAAGTCCTCCTGCAGAAAAAATAAAATTATTACAAGTCTATTCAAAAGATAATAAGCTGCAACAGAAAAGGACATGACTAATGTCACAGATTAATAAAAACAATTATCATCGCGCAATTAAGAGTTTTGTCTTGAACGGCACTCTGATTTCTGAGTCTTTCTGGGTCGTTCGCTGAGACGAGTGATTTCTGTTGAGCCAACCGAAACGGCCACAAATCGAATCCTACTACGGCGAATGGGTGCTCTGGTGGGAGGGCTGAAAAATTTAGGGGCTTTGAAATTTTTACACAGGGTTAGTACAGTAAATGTGGAATGATTTTAGATACTCATATCTTAAAGATTATTTAACTTGGAAAGGTTAAGAAACCGTCATTTGAAAGCTCAGTTTATAACCTTTCCAGATAAATCATCGACAACATCGTCAAGAACAACAATGTCACAGAGGAAATGAGAGAGCATCTGTGCTGTCGGCTCTCATCGCCGAGAGAACCCCAAAAAAGATTGCCAAGTTCCATAAATTCTCTTTGTCCTTTGTCATCGAGATCAAGACCAAGGTCAACAACACAGAAGACCGTGACGACATTCTTACCTCGCATACGGACCATTACCGTTGCTTACATACGATCAGGACGCCAGAGTTCGCCATCAAGAAGCAAGAGTTTATGGACAACTATCCTAGGAAATCTGTGAAACCTCATCTAAGGAGTTGGGTGTTGCTTACCTTACTATCCACCGTATCATCCACAAGGGCCTCTGCTATAGCTCCTACCTTCTTAAAAGGGGTCAGCTCAAGGACCATATTATGCAGGAAAGTCGCCTGATGAAGGTAAAGAAACTGCTCGACAGTCAAACACCCCGAGAACAACTTGCCGAGATTCTTCTCAGACGACAAGAATTTTGACCAGAACCAGAAGGTCAATAGAAGGAAGGACAGATGGTTGTGCAAGAACCCTGATGATGTTCCCAGAGTCATGTAAACAACATTTCCTCCCACCGTCATGGTCCTCAGGGTCAACTGCAGCGAGGGAAAAGTCATGCCTTCTCAATTCCTTGAGAAGGGTCAACGCAGACTGTACATTAAGGGGCTGAGAGACGCATGGAAGCGCTTAAAGGACACTATTGCTGACGGGTGCCTCATACACGGTCGACTCACATTATTGTGACCACCAGCTAATATCCTGACTAACCGCTGTGTGTAGCGCCGACAGCAGCTAGACGGGCTGGGAGTGACTCAATAAGGTGCTGGAAGGTATTCACAGGTCTGTGCAACCATACTGACTGATGCGCATCTGACAGCTGCTGGAGGTTGCGTGGTGGAGGATCCATAGAGCGAACAACACGATCAAGGTGGTCCCACAGATGATAAATTGGGTTTAAGTATGGGGAATTAGGGGGCCAGGAAAGTACTTTGAAGCCTTCATCGTGCTCTTCCAACCACTCCCGGACATTTTTAGCAGTGTGACACGTCGCAATGTCGTGCTAAAAGGTCCCATCCGCCCCAGGGAAGACAATCAGCATGTATGAGTGTACGTGGTCTGCAAGGATGGATTCAGGACGAATTCGGTCCATAGTGCCTTCCATAGGTATGAGGGGGCCCAGAGAATGCCACAAAAACATTACCCAGACCATAATGCTGCCCCAACTAGCTTGTGTTCTTCCAGCAGTGGTTGAAGAGTGTTTCTTCTCAGATGTTTCTCACCTTATACGCCAACGTCCATCCGTTCGATGAAACAGGAAACGTGACTCGTCGGAGAAGGCAATCTTTGTCAACCAGCGGAGGTCCAATTACGATACTGCTGTGCAAATGTAAGCCTCTTCTGGCCGCCCCGGTGGCGCAGTGGTCTAAGGCGCTGGCCTCTGATCATTCGTCCGTAAGGGGTCCGGGTTCGAATCCCGGTCAGGCATGGATGTTGTGTTTGTCTTACGGCACTGGCTCTCTCCCTTCCCTGGAACCAGTGACCCTAAATTAGGGACGGGCGACTGCTTATAGCCCATTGAGTTGCTCACGGTGGTCGTTAAACCTCCAATCAAAAAAAAAAAAAAAAGCCTCTTCTGCCGATGCCCCTTCGTTAGCATAGGTGCAGCGACCATCCTTCTGAATCGGAGCCCCATACGCATCAAGATTTGTTTAACTGTCGTTTTAGACACACTTCCGGTAGCCCCCTGGTTTATTCGGCCAGTGAGTTGCTCCACTGTAGTGTATCGATCGGCCCTCACGCACCTTCGAAGCCGACGTGCACCTCGCACATCCATGGCACGTAGTGCATCGCAGTTTTCACGTCGCTTATTCGCAATGATACCATTTCTCCAATCACGATACACTTTAACCACAGCAGCACGCGAACAGTTCACAAACTGCAGTGTTTCAGAAATGCTGTCATCCTTGGCCCGAAAACCAATTATCATCCCTTTTGCAAATCTTATAAATCGCTCCATTTTCCATGACAGCAACGAGTGGTATGTTTTCAGAATTCCTACAGCACACCTTATGCACCCTCCATGCACGTGCCGTTTTTCATTGGCTACGCGCTGTTGACGACAAAAGTAGGAGGTTGTCATAATAATGTGGCACGACTGTGTATCTTCCAACAGGATTGTTCCCCATCCCACAAGGCCAAAGCAACTCAGACATGCCTTGAAGAGAATGTGCCCTACCACTGTTCTCCAGATATTTGCCTCCCCTCCTATTCTAGCCCCTTGCTTTACGATATGTGGGGCTTAGATTAAATAGAGACCAACAAGCACATATATAACATTCCTGACTCCGTCAGACATGCCATCGCCAATGTCATAACTAACCCACATGAACAAAGACCAGGTCTCCAAGGTCTACGACCAACTCCACTCAAGGATCGAGGACGTCATCGATGCCAACGGTGGGTTCATTCAGTAGTTGAGAAGTGCATTTGTGTATCAACTACTATATAAGATTTTGCTTCAATAAAATGTATATCCATATTTCAATTAATTGTTTAATTATATACATAAATTTTCGACATTTACCGTAAATACCGAAAAACCCGAAACAGACTTTTGTGAAATGAACGGAATCATTGACAACGGAAATTTTATGAAAATATGGAAGTTAAAAAAAAAACGGGCACTTTTAAAAACGAAAATTTCGTTAAAAGACGGGAACCTATCGGCAACTTTGCTGCGCACGTTATTTTCAGGAATTTTTCGTGAATTCACGCCTCTTACTTTTTACAGTGCACTTAAACAAATGAAAATATAATATGATAAATGCTGAAAAGGTTGTGATTCTTTAATCCTCCGTACTATTCTAATCTGAGGAATTACTGATGCAAAATCATGGGCTTCATATAGATTTCGTCAAATTAAACTTAGCTACTATCCTTTCTCGAAACTATTCCCGCGAAAGTTATTGGGATTCTGAACATGGCGTGCATTTCCAACAAAAATACTTTTTAAACTTTCCAGACCTGTGTTGGAAAGCTTGATTATCTAGTTTTAAAAAAATTCAGTTTTATTGATTTAGTTCTATGAAATTTGAGGAAAGAATGCTAATTATGGTGGCAACAAATCTATGGAATGTCTGACCCTAGAAAGATTTCATCGGGATGTCTAATAAGGTGTCAGTATTTATTTCTCTTTCAAAAACTGCGGTGTTCATTTGTCTTGTGTACCGTAAGGATATTTTTGTTGGAAAAGAAATTCCATAAGTTTGATGAAATAATTTGATCAGTTGTTAAACAGATGGGTTTAAATTGTATTTTTTCTATTGATTTCTAAACTTAATGGAATTATACTTTCCGTGTTAAAGGAAAAAAATGAAATTATGGAATGAAGTTCTCTGAGATTTTATTTTCATGGTGTGCATTGTGTATCTTTCATATTTTATGGCTCGTGTTTACGAAAAAGAGGAAACTGAACAAGAAAGGTGAATTAAGTGAATTGGATTTGCACCGTACCGTAAATAAGTGTTTCCACTGAAATAGTCCTGTGTTTTCATAACTGGAGACTTAAATTCATAATTAAATTTCCTATTCTAAATTAGAAATATCCGCATGGTTTGAAAAGAAAGAGTTTACCTATCAGCATTTGTGAAAAGGAATGGCTGATTAATGAAGTTCTAAGGAAGATATGTCTGGCAGAAGCACTTGATTCGTCCTTTTTAAAACCGCAAAAATTTCCATCTCTCTGACCCTACTTTGTTAAGTATCTCGCAGAAAAAAATTAGAAGCACTGCTTTGTCGCTTAACATTCCACAAAAGGTCACGCTCCTTAAATAACTCGGCTAATTAACTAGTTTTAGAAATAGGAAAAGAAATAAACGACGTCATTTAATGCAAGCAGCCACTAATTGGCTCTGAGGATCTCTCGTATGTTGTTGTAATTCTGCCTTTCCTTTTTTTCTCCTCCTGTGTTGACTTATTCTTCATGTCTTGTACTGTGGACCGGTTGTCATTACATTTTGAGGAATTTCGCTAACAAAGATACGACGAGTTTTAGTTAAATCTACTTAAAGAAGCCAATTATGAAATACCCATATTTTATGTAATACTTGAAGAATTGCATGATTGAATGCTGAAATGAACAAGTATTAATGTTCCTCTTTAAAGATATCGCAGAATTTACAAATGTACTAAGATCACGTTTTTTTAACCTACTCGGTATCATTGGTGCCGTTGCGAAGTTTTCATAATACCAGTCTATAATTCAACGACGTCCGATTCAAACGTCTCACTGTATTCATCAAAGCTGTTTCGGGTGGTTTTGGTCATGATAATCATCTAGTCTAAGCCATAAACAGTTTGTAATGATCGCGACAAATTAAAGAATTTTTTAATTATCTAAATGTAAAAGTTGTGTATGAACAAGTACATCCACGGACTATGATAATGAATATTTCATATTAGCCATATTGTTGTATGAAAAAAGGAGGAGTCTGATGTTTTCAGGTAAATGCAGACTTTGCATCAGAAAATCACAGTGTTAATCATGCAAAGAGCGAAAAACTCGTTTGCGCCTATGGCCTTTTTGGTATTGTTGAAGCCCACCGTTAAGCTTGGCTCGACGGCAGGAAGTTCGCTTCAAGAAGTCGTAAAACAAGGAACGATTCACCGGAAGTTTTTAACTTAAGTAATGCGACGGCTAGAACTTTTTAACTTAACTAATACTTAACTAATACGAGGGTTGTACCTAAAGTAATACAAAAGTGGGCATAACTTTTTTATTAACTGACAGAGTTCCTTTAAATTGCACATATTGGTAGAGTAACACTTTCTCAATACAAAGGTATTATTCAACACAGTCTCCATCACAATCGATGCATTTGCGCCATCGTTGAACCCAACTCTCAAATCCTCTTTGAAAAAATTCAGGTGTGGACTGTTGTACCCACTTCTTCACAGCCACTTACACCTCGTCCTTGTCACAAATCGTTGTCCCCAGAGGCTGTCCTTCATTGGACCGAACAGATGGAAGACTTAGGGCGCCAAATCCGGGCTGTACGATGGATGGAAGACCACCGACCAGCTTACTTTACTGATCACCTGATTTGTTGCCAAAGATGTGCGTGTCTCGCATTGTCATGATGAATGTGGATTCTTTTCAGATTCTTTTTCGGTCTCTTCCTCCTTATGGTTTATCTAAGCTTTTTGAGTGTCTCAATGTACCGCTCCCTGGTCATGGTACTGCCTTGTTCCAAAAAATCAAGGAGAACGACACCTCTGTCATCCCAAAAAACAATCACCGTGACTTTCTGTCCTGATCGCTGGCTTCTGAACTTTTTAGGCCTTGGTGAAGAGGTGTGACACCGTTCCATGGATTTGTTTTTTGATTGGAGGTTTAACGACCACCGTGAGAAACTCAGTGGGCTATAAGCAGTCGCCCGTCCCTAATTTAGGGTCACTGGTTCCAGGGAAGGTACAGAGACGGTGCCGTATGACAAAGAGAACATCCATTCCTTCACCAGGATTCAAGCCCGGACCGCTTTCGGACGAACGATCAGAGGCCATCGCTTAGCCACCTGCGCCACCGGGTGGCTTCCATGGATTGATTCTTCGTTTTCGGATCGTAAAGATACGCCGACTTTTCACCCCCTGTCACCAGATCGAAAACAAACATGTATTCATTGGGTTCAAACGCTTCCAGCAGATATGAGCAGACTTCCACCCTTCTCTCCTTCAAATCGGGTGTCAATTGCACGTACTTTCCAATACCCTAAATATTCCATCATCTTCAGTATGGCATTGTGATCACAGTCCAGGTGTTCAACAAGCTCATGGATTGTGACTCCTCTCTCCACGCGAATCAATTCATCCACTCACTGACGATTTCTGTCAGTGGTTGCTTTCTGTCAGCTCATGGATTGTGACTCCTCTCTCCACGCGAATCAATTCATCCACTCACTGACGATTTCTGTCAGTGGTTGCTGATGATGGTATCCCACTGCGTAGTTTTTTTCAATGCTGGTTTTCCCTTCTTTAAACTTCTTCATCAAACTTTGCGCATTGTTCTTCTCAATGGTGTTATCTTCGTAAACATTCTGTAGGATTATGTGGATGTCGGACAGCCTACACACCTTTCCTTCGTCAAGAACTCAATGACGGCACGTTGCTTCCGCTTGGAATCCATTATTTACCTGCAATGAAGAAGAAGGCTTACTACAGAGGAAGAGTTACTCTACCAACATGTGCAATTTGAACGACATCAGTCAGTTAATGAAAATATTACGCCCACTTTTGCATTACTTTAGGTACAACTCTCGTACTAATGATATATGGAATTTCCGTTTCAGTCTAATCCGGAGAACTGTCGACGAAAGACGCGAACACCTGGTAATCTAAGTGGTATGAGACCCAGTTTGAGTGCGCGCCGGTTGTTAAATTTAAACCCAGGGGAAAAGCCAGGGAGTGTTTGGAGAGTCTTTCAGAAGAGAGACATATAGTTACTTCTTGGCATTTTACGAGCTGAGTCTCGTGGTGGACGCGCAGAAAGAAGAGGCCAGTAGTCACGCTCTTAGTAGCCTGAGGGCATGTGTGTGAGGAGGAGGTTCCCTCAGTAAAGATAAGCCTGCATCGGAGCTTATCCTAGGAGTGGCCGAAACGAATACCTAGGGGAATACTAAATCTTGACGAGATCGCGTGTTTTCCGCAGCTTTCGAAACACTTAGATTTGGAAATGAAGGATTTCATAATGAAATTTCCGTTACGTTACCAGAAAATATCATCTCTCATTTATGCCTACTTTATTTCTGAGGGAAACGCCTTTCAGCCATCTTGATAATCTTATGCCATAGTAAAAATAAGACGGCGGCCTGCTTGTTACAAATGAAGTAATTCACTGTTAGTTTACGAAGGATACTTTGGAATCTGTATAGCGGTAAATTGCCGTAAGCTTCCGGCAGGGAAGCCAAATATAACAGCTCCGGCATTACACAATTTTTCTTTAAAAGTTGTTTGTAAATTTAAATTCAAATTGTATTTGAACTTACGCGTACTTAATGTAAAATAGGAAAACAAGTAAAAAACTCATCACAGTAACAGTCATTTAACCATTTTAAACACAGTAAGACAATGGAGTATGACCGAACTGTTGTCTGCAAGATTTCTCAGGGACAAAAACTGTGACAAGATGGCGGTCGTTTTTAATTCAAGCCACCACAATGAAATTGCGACACATGATGAGAGACTGATACAAAGAATTCCCTATTTCAAAAGTAAACATAATGGACAGAGATAATGTTGACTTTCTTAGAGCTCACTAATTTTTTTTTATTTTGATTGGAAGTTTAACTACCACCGTGAGAAACTCATTGGGCTATAAGCAGCCGCCAGTCCCTAATTTAGGGTCACTGGGAAGGGAGAGAGCCAGTGCCGTAAGACAAGCACAATATCCTTGCCTCATCGGACTTCGAACCCGGTCGGACGAATTATCAGTAGCCATCGCTTAGACCACTGCGCCACCGGTAAGCTCACTGTTGGTGAAGTGATCATAGATATTGTACTTTTGTGGGTATATGCATGCATACATCCGTATCGGCTCGTTGCGAAGGAGCTCGTGACAGCTAAACAATCTTGTATAAACAAAGTCATAGCTCACAACTGTATGTGAAGACAGTTGTTCTAGTACCATTTTTTTTTTCGGGATTGAACGACCATTAGGAATCGCTCGTTTCTAATTCAGCGTCACTGGTTCCAGGGAAGAGGCAGAACTACCGCCCTCGGAAGAATACACCACTCATGTCTCTCCGGAATCGAGCGCCTGTGCGGGACAAAAGGTCAAAAGCCAGCCCCATGGGACAAACTCTCCACCTCTCATTCATCCTGGACCAGTGGTTCTCGAATTGTGGTACGCGTACCCCCAGGGTTACGGTTTGCGACTTTCAGGAGTACGCGAGCTGCTCTTACAGAGTCTAATGAAATTTGTTCAAAAATTCTAAGTATAATCGTTTTTTTTTTACATTCTTCTACCTGGTTGTTCGTGTGCCCGATATTTTTGGGCGTGTCAAACTACATAAAAAGGGGCTACCTATTAGACCTTTGGTCGCGGGCTATGCTTGCCCCACCCGACCGCTTGAAAAAGCTCTTGCCCTATATTTGGCTAAGTTAGCAGAGAGCTCCCCGTATTCTATTAAAAGCTCCACTAGAGCAATAGAAAGGATCAGAATGATTCAGCCACATGCTGGTCCTTTCATATTAACCTCTCTAGGTGTGGTTTCACTACCCTTATGTACCTGCGGACGCCACTCATCATATCATAGAGTCAAAACTTGCTGAAATTAATGTTCCCACCACTGAAATCTCAGCTATTATGAACGCACTTTGTTTAGTTAAACGGCGTTCGTATTTCAAATTTCTTGACAGAATCTACTTCCTAACCGAGAGTTCCCCCATGGTATCCCCACTTTCCGCAGTTTTAGCAGAAATCCTGCTACAATACTTTGAGAATAAAGTTCTTAATGAATTCCCTTTAGTTCCCAGTTTATTCCTTAGGTACATCGACGACATCCTTGTGTTTTGGTCTCACTCAAAGGATGATTTAAAGCAATTCGCGCCGAAAGCAATTCGCCGACGCACTATCGTCAGCATTTCCTACCATCGGGCTCACGATAGAACTTGAATCTAATTTCTCTTTGCGTTTTTTGAATTTTCGTTTATTTCATGATTCAAATACTAACTCACTGTCTTTTAGTGTCTATCGAAAGCCTACCTATTGTAACAGCCTTATCCCGTTTAACTCCTCTCATCCAAATCTACAAAAAATTTCTGCTATCAATTTTCTTTTCAGAACAGCCTTCACGCATTCTTCAAATGATAGTCATTTCCAGTCTGAGATACAGTTCATGTTTTAATTAGCGGATAAACATGGATACCCCAGGACGATGGTTAATAGATTATACACTAGAATATCAAGTGAACGAACTATTAATCTGAAGCCAGATACAAGGCGTTCTAAACGATTCGTGGGAGCATTGGACCAGCACCCCTATCACTATCACACTATCTCATATCTGTTCAAAACCTAACATACAATTCGGCACCCGCTCGAAGAACCTCCTATCATAGTTAAAAAGGATCGAGCAACAACAGATATATTTTGAACAAATGGGGTGTGTATAATATTCCACTGCTGGACCCCTCAACAGGAGAACATATTAACAACTACGTAGGCTCGACACGAAGGAGTTTGGGTATCCGTGTCCAGGAAGACAAATACGATATCCGAACCAACATCAATAATACAGCTTTATCAAGGAATGTGGTAAACGGAATTCTACAACCAGACTGGGAAAACACTAGACTACTGGACACTCCAGCATATATACATTCGCTGCATTTTGTTGAAAGTATGTACATCGAAGCTTTAGGGGACAAATGCTGTAATGACTACTTGCCTGTGGACATATCAAGAATTTGGAAAGAGCGAATTACCAACCTGAACTTTAAATTATAGTAATATATATTTACAATTCCAATAATATATAAAATTGTTTATAACTTTGTATTTGTAACGAATCCTTGAATTGATATGTTAAACTAATAACTTGTGAAATTATACCCGTTCAGTTGCGTTTCCTGACGCAGAACTAAAGGCGTTGGCACAGATGGAATAATGTGTTAAGTGTTAATTCTATCGACCCCCTCCCACCCCCACCCCCAACCCATTCTTTTCTTCCAACAAATATTTCAATTTTGCTCCGAGCAATTTACGGGTAACTTTAGAAAAAGTCTGAATAAAATTGAATCAAGAAAGACAGTGTTCATTACATAAGCAATAGGAAGGCACCTAATTAAGTACATTTACCTACTTAAATATGTATTTACGAAAATAAAGTAGAAAGAATTACATAATAAAAATTCAGCAAAACAAAGTGATTACTTACGGTCATTCGAATTCCAGTTCCATTCTCCGTTCATTCTGCAGGAATTTCTTAATCACTTCTTCATAGAATTCGGATTTATCCACTTGTCGCATCGTAGAAAGTAATTCTTTTTCAATGGAGGTAAGGCTTAGATTATCAATGCGATGCTGGGTTTGTGTGGATCTGCTTCAAGGACGAAAACGACCGCTCGACGGATGATGTTATGGAAGGAATTGTTGCTATCAGCATAGCTAATTTGTATATTTTCCGTAAATCCATGCATTAGGTTCATTTCCAATAAATAATCAACAATTTGAATTTGGTGTTTTGACTGAACCTTAGTTCATTCTGGAGTTTGCTGAAATTATAAAGATCACCATAGATTTCCTGCAATTTTTTTAATAAATCGAGAGGAAAATTTTCTCTTTTCTTAAAGTAGGTCATTTTTGTAATGTTTAACAAATCAAAGTACTGCAACTTTTCAAACGATGCGAATCTAATTGTTATATGATTGCTAATATCGATTATTTCGAAGTAAAGTCTCCGGCAGTAGTCTTTCTCGGATTCATCGTTCAACCGCTGCTTTTTTATTGGACGCATTTCTTCCTCCCTTACTTCACCATAAATACAAGACCACAATGACTCAAGATTCTCCCTTTCGCTTTGCAGTTGCTGTTGAAACTCAGTTATTTTAGTACTGCAGTACAAAATGTCAACATTCGTGGACTGCAGTATACTGAATAATACATCTGAAAAGGCAAGCAAATTAGATAGGACCTTTATAAAAAATATTTTTTTGAAGTTCTTTAAAAAGCCAACAAATCCTCTTGCTGTCATTGCAGTCAAATGGTCGAAGTCCTCACTTTCACTGACATGTTCAAAAAACATTATCAATGCTTTTCTGTTTTCATTGACTCTATGAACAAGTCTTGAGGTAAAATTCCATCGGGTAGGAGCTAATTATGGTGGCTTTCTGGACATGAAAGTAGAAAGTTGGTGTAATCTTTTAGGAGAATGAGAGAAAAAAGTAGGTAATGATTTAAGACCGCTAAAGAAGACTTTAAGCTCTTTGTAGCACTCTAGAGACTGTTGCAGTACCAAGTTCATTATATGAGCATAGCAATGCGTGAAGAGAGCTTTAGGATACTTTTCCAAAGCTTTGCCGTGAAGTCCATTGAGATGGCCACTCATCACCGCCGCTCCATCGTACGTCTGGGCAATTAATTTATTCCCACACTTATATCTGTCAACGATTTCATTCACATGATTAAATAGAGCTTCTGCGTTTTATCAGCGCTCACCTCAAGAAATCCCAGAAATCGTTCTACGATTTTTTTCTGTGAGACTGAAAAATACCGCAACACAGTTGAGAGCTGAGATTTATTGCTTACATCTGATGTTTCATCATACATAATGGCCGCAAAATCGGTGTTCTGAATTTCGTAGTAAATTTTATCTCTCAGGATATTAGCAACGGAATTTATTAAATCATTTTGAATGCTTGCCGAAGTTCCGCGGAAAACTTCTTTCAATGGGGAATCAAACCCGGCAGTTGCAATAAGCAACTCCATATAATAATTTCCCTTATTGAAAGATTCTTCATTTTCCTCATGATCTTGGAATGGTAGTTCCTGTTTCGTTAAATAGCACACGGCATTAATCAACCTCTTCAATATTTCCCTGTTCTTTTTAACTTTTGCATTGTGCAGCTCGATTTCAACCCTTCTTTGGGAATCGAAAATAATGTCAATTCTAGTAGAAGACCCAAAAAATCTGGTGAATTTAAAAAAACTAGAAAGATGAATTTCAGACTCACTGTGTTTCTTCACTGCAGTATTCAAACGATTCAAGTCCTCGTACCCTTCATGATTCCAAACAGTTTTCTTTCTCGAGAACAACAAGCTTGTCCAACAGTAAAATTTGTTATCCACATCACATCCGCAAAGCCAGTTTGAAATTTCGTAGAACTCTTTACGGAAATGTCTCTCAAAACCTCTTCCAGCGCCATTTTTTCCTTTTACACGTGTTGATAATGTGAGATTAGGACATGGTCAGCCACTGTCATTTACTTGTTTCTTTTCTGCGTATGAGAGCGATGAAAAACTACTGTTTAATAGTTTTTTATTACACTTTCACTATCCATCTTAAATCTTAAAACAACCGAACCCCCAACTTCACTGCGTCAGCAACAATACAATCGCGCGGAACACAGAGACATATTAAACTTAAGCAAAGCATGTAAGCGTTGAAACTGCATACAATGCATTCGCTGGCTTTCGCACTTACGTGAGCCGGGTAGAAGACATGGGGCGCATGCGCGAACTGAGTCTCGTAAAGCAGCGGAGATAATGTGGGGAGGCGTTGCAACGGCTTGGCTTTATCTGGCTGTTTCTTCGGTCCGGCCTCCGGACCCCACAGCATACACCTCAATCAAAACGGAAAGCGCGTTAGCGCGACGAACATTTCATACAAAAAAAAAATCTGCTGTGATAAAAGAATGATAAAGAAATCCTTCTTTTTTGTAATTTTCTTTAGGCGTTGACACATAACTTGCACACCCAGAGAAAACACCACTGTACCCGTTACACTGTTATAATAGCCAGGGTCACGACCCATGCAACGTTTGATGACTTAAATCCATAATGCATCTTTGCACTACTACACTGATTGGCCACTTTATTATGACCACCCCCTCAGTACTATTTTTTGTAAAAGTACATTTAGTGTCATTTTCGTTTGTCATATACACTGAGTGGCCACTTTTTTAAGACCACCCTCTCAGTATTTCTTTGGGCCACCTTTTGCCTTTAATACTGCGTCGATTCTTCGCGGCATGAGATGTTGATAGGTGGTTTGTGGAATCTGAAACCATGCTTGATAAATAGCACTTTCAAGGAGTGTGAGATTGCAGGGTTGTGGATCCCGCTGTCTGATGGCTCGTTCAACTTCATCCCACAAATTCTCAATGGGGTTGAGATCTGGAGATTGTGGGGGCCACCTAAGCAAAGTAAACTCACCGGCATGTTCCTGAAACCAATCCTGTACAATACGAGCACTATGGCAGGACGCATTATCTTGTTGAAAGTAGCCATCGCCATTGGGATAAACCATCCCCATGACAGAATGCACTTGGTCCGCAACGATGTTTAGATATGATGTGCCAGTCAGACGTTGATCAAAACGAATTAAAGGGTCCAAAGCATGCCAGGAAAACATTCCCCAAACCATAACGTTGCCTACACCAGCTTGAAGGTTTGTAGCAATGCATTTGGGGTCCATACTTTCGTGCTGTTTCTGACAAATTCTCACTCGACCATCGGCATGGTGCAACTGAAAACGTGATTAATCGGACCACATAATTTGTTTCCAATTATCGACTGTCCAATCCTTGTGCTCCTGTGCGAACTGGAGACGTTTTCTCTTGTTAACTACAGACAGCAAAGGTGTTCGAACAGGCCTTCGGCTGCCATATCCCATCCGATGCAGTGTACGGCGAACAGTGCGTGCAGAGATCATTTGAGGGGATCCTTGATTAAGATGGTCTGTAATATGCTGCACTGTTGCCTTTCTGTTGTTTGTTACCAGTCTGGGCACTCTCCGTTCCGCCCGAACAGTCACTAATCGATGACGACCACACGTTGCACGTAGAGACCCAGTTTTTCGGCTGACAGACCAGACTTTAAACACTTTAACAACAGCTGCTCTGGAACATTTCACGAATGCGGCGGTTTCGGTTATACTCGCTCCATGGCTCCGAGCTCCTACAATCCTCCTACGTTGAAAGTCCGTCAAATCACATTTTTTACCCATCTCGTCACCCAAAAATCACTTCTACTACTGTCGCAAACATTAAGATTTCCCTTTTTATACTAGCCTCGCCTTCTTGTGGCAACAGCGTGCAGCCATAGCTCATTTGCTTAAAACTGTCAGGTGGCCATTATAAAGTGGCCACTCAGTGTATAAAGGAGTACTGCATTACCTCTGTTCCACCTGATGGTGGGTAAATGTTACCCTGAAAGTCCTAGTGGGGTATTTTAACTGTAAATAGCTTTCATATTTTATTAAATATCGTACTTAGACGGTGAGGTATTCATTTCATTTGACGTATTGTGCGAAGCCATTCTTTTATCATTTTTTACTTATTAGAACATTTTGAAATAGTTCTTATTTATTTATTCACGTGTATGAATAAGTAAATAAAAGCACTAATTTTTATTTTTTGTAATACTGTGTTTTGATATGCTACAATTTATAAAGAGAACAGAAACAAAAAATTATATCTGTTAATAGTTACTGCACAGGTTGAAAAACGGAATGCAGCGCAATGGCAAACGTAGGTATTTTCGCTAATGTAGTGAATTTTCAGGTGAAATTTGAAGACTTTTGTGTAACTGAAAGAGGATGAGATGTTTGGCATCATTGATGTCAGTGGCCACTCAGTGACATCAGTGAGAAGTTATTTAAAATAAGTCTCGAGTTTACGTAGTAGAATTTGAATTGAATTTTGGTTGTTTTTGTTTCACATACGATAGAGTAGTGAAATATTACAACTTAGTTATATATGTCTCCTTTAATATAACTAAGATTACATAACTAACTTCCTTAGGTTTGGGCGTGTTCTCCTGCTGATGATAGTGATAATCCATTACTCACATCACTCATACGTAATCAACTCTACTAACTCAAATTTATTCTAAAACCTAATTCTAATCTAAAACAAAACCCGTAACTATAATACATAGGTACACTGAATTGCCAGAAAAACTGGTACAGCAGTCTAATACTTGGTAGGTTCCCCACGGGAGCGCAGGATTGCAGTAATACGACGGGGCATGGCCTCCACTAGCTTCTGGAAATATGCTGTAGGCAATGCACACCATAATTCCTGCAGAGTGTTCCATAATTCGGGTGTATTCTGAGGTCTCGGATTCCTGTGTTCGATAGCGTGTTGCATAACATCCCAAATGTGTTCTATCACGTTCAGATCTGGGGACTTGGGTGGGAATAGCAACAACCCAAACTCAGATGAATTCTCCTCTAACCATAATGTGGCGTCCCGACACTCGTGTGGAGGTGCATTGTCCGTGGAGGTGCATTGTTCTGTTGGAACAGGCCCAACCGATCAGCATGAATGCAGGACATGAACGGATGTACCTCGTGAGAAATGATGCGCACATAACATTGGCCGCTCACAGACGTTTGTAGACGTACCAGGGGTCCCAGTGAAGTCCAGCTAAACACGCCCCATACCATTACAGACTCCCCACCAACCGGTACAGTTCCCTGTTGACAGACGGGATCCATAGATTCATGGGGTTTGAGCCACACACAAATCCTTCCATCTGCCCGATACAGCTGGAAACGCGACTCGACCAGGCTACTTGTTTCCAGTCATCAAGTGTCCAGTGGCGGTGTTGCCGTGCCCAAGAGAGGCACATAGCTCTGTGTCGTGCACCCATCAAGGAGACTCGACATGGACGTCGGCTACCAAAGCCCATATCGTGAAGGGTACGTTGCACAGTCCGGACGCTGATGCTTTTTGAGGCTCCAGCATTGACCGATGATACCTGCTAGAGGGTAGCACGTCTTCGCGCAAAACGATTCTTGACTGCCGACGATGGTCTCGTTCAACCTATGTCTTTTTACGGCCACACTGGTATCGTAGGTTGGAGGTTTAGCCGGAATTCTTGTAGTCATGGTACACCCTTGCAATGGTCGTCCGTGAAAATCCGAACTTCGTTTCTACCTCCGAAATACAATGGCCCATCTCACGAGCGCCAACTATGACATCGCGTTGAAAATCGCTTAAATCGTTATTATTTGTCATTCTCATGCCGAAAACAGCTCTGACAACTGGCAAGGATGTCCATCGGTTTATGTACGCACTGACGGACGCAACCCAGTGCGCGCATAGGTGACGTTGCTATGTATTTTGCATAAGCTCCTCTGTTCCAGTTTTTCTGGCCCTTCAGTGTATGTCGTTCGCTTCTCCAAACAACAAAAATCTTCCTGTTCTCCTCCTGGCGTCCTCAGCGCCCTTTTGCGGTAGCGTCATTTCTCGGTCAGGCTTTAAACGAAACTTGCCGCCCCGGTGGCGCAGTGGTCTAAGGCGCTGGCCTCTGATCATTCGTCCGTAAGAGGTCCGGGTTCGAATCCCGGTCAGGCATGGATGTTGTGTTTGTCTTACGGCACTGGCTCTCTCCCTTCCCTGGAACCAGTGACCCTAAATTAGGGACGGGCGACTGCTTATAGCCCATTGAGTTGCTCACGGTGGTCGTTAAACCTCCAATCAAAAAAAAATAAATAAATAAACGAAACTCCAATAGGTAGACTGGTAGAGCTTGAAGATTTTTTACCCTTTTCTCGTATCGGTCAAGATGGATAAGTGGCTAATGAAACAAACCCGGCCTGTTAAAAAGCATTGACATGAATCGGAAAGTGAAGTTACCAGTGGTAAAGATGATGATTGTAAAAACGTTGGTGAGGCAACGGAAGCTGGACCTTCTTCACTTTGGAATTACTCATCAGAAGAAATCCTAGCCTAAGGTAAAAAAGCATGATTCAAAATACTTGTCTTTAGGATTTTCTTATGCAGCAAAGAAGTCAGAACCTACACCCCTATGTGTTATTTGTCATGAGACCCTTTCCAACAATTCAATAAAGCCATCGTTACTAAAAAGGCATTTTCATACGAAACATGAGAACGTGGAAAATAAGCCACTTGAGTTTTCTAAGCGAAAGGAAGCAGAAACAAGCTTCCTTCCGCTTAAAAAGCTCAATTGTCTTTTGTTTGAAGCCATAACGTTGGTAGCACAGGATTGTCTTTAATGTCCTTATGGGACACAGTGTTAAGATTCCAGGGCAGTAGAACTACAGGGCGCAGCCCGAACCAAGAAAAACAGCACAATAGCATTAAAAACAGCCCCTCCTCTACTGAACTTTCCAGTTGCCACAACACCGTTGGGCACGTAGCGACCACCTGAAAATTTTCACACCCAGACGGGTCCGTTGGACTGGCAGATGGTGAAGCGTGATTCATCACTCCAGAGAACGCGTTTCCACTGCTTCAGAGTCCACTGGCGTCGAGATTATGGCAATTCAACTGACACATGGGGTTGATCTTGATGATATTAGGCTTGTGAGCGGCTGCACGAGCACTGAAGCTCATTCCTTTCAGCTCCCGACGAATTGTTATGGTACTCTCTTTGCTACCACGGGAAGTTTGGAAATGGGTGGTGAATGTTGCAATTGAGGACAGGCAATTTTCTCGCACCACCCACTTCAGCACTTGGCGGTCCCATTGTGCGACCGTATAATCACAGCGAAAAACAATGTTTCTGGGCCAACACTCAAGCCAGCAGTGTCCCAGCACTATGTTGCCGCTTCCCAACTGTCGATAAAATGTCTCGGATGCGACCACATTGGCCAGGAGTCCAGGCGAACAGTTGGCACCCAAATCAGTTGTCATATGTCAGAACGGTTCCATCAGTTATCCATCACAGGCAGTGGCTGCCACAAGCGGCCCTTAAGCGGTATTAAATGCACGTGCCACAAATGATGGCTAGACTAATGCGTTCCGCCAGTTTCCCGGTAATGGCAGCCGGCAATCACATGACGTAACTGATGACTTGCCGAATCTTGTCCGCCAATTTCCCAGTAGTAGCCATAAAAAAAAAAAAAGATTATCACAGTTTCCCTAAAGTCTCAACTCCTTTTTTTATCCCAACGAAACTTTTGCATGACGGCACGGCACTTGAGAAATTTTCTCAACACGTCCGGGACAACGCCTTTTCAGATCAGGGTAGCATAGAACCCAGAACGTCCTGTTATCAGTTCACGAAATAATTTTTTCAATCGAGTTTTCAGCAGCTCAGATTTTCCTGCAAATGCAAGCAGAAATAAACACTTAGCCCCCTGGTGGCCAAAACATTTTTTATTAAAGGTTAGAAATTATAATCAGAACATTTCCCATCAGGTGATTTTCTGATTATAATTCAATATGTCATTACCATTATTCGATTAGGAATAATTTTTCAAATGGGGTATTTAGAAGTAGAGATATAGGAGAAAACGTAATTTACCTAAATGCTCCCTAGCGCAAAATTATACTACTTGAAAGTTCTGAAACTATATAAGAAACATTTCGCACCGGAAACGCTCTCCAACAAAGAAACTATTTTTCAGATCGAACGCTTGAAGCAGAATGTCGGCAAAAAAAATATATATATATCTACACCCCCTAGTGGAAAAACTATGCCTAATTTAAGCAGGTTTCCAAAGTTCTGCGAGGTTAGCGGTATCGGTCCGTGAAAAAAAAATTCAGTCCGGTTTACGAAAGCTCAGATTTTGCTGCAAATACATCAGAAGCAGAAATTGACACTTACGCGCCCTGGTGGCGAACCATTCTGTATAAAAAATTAGAAATTATATGCAAAGCATTTCCAGAGATGAGGTGCTTCCGGTGCAAGAAGAGTTTTTCTAAGCGGAATTTTAGGAGCAGAGATATTAGGGGAAACGCAATTTACGTTTACGCCCTATAGTGGAAAATGTGTGCATTACTTGAAAAAGGAACTGTGCCTGACACAGACTTTGCTATAAAGGGCATCGAAAGGAAGAAATATTTTTTCAATCGGATGTTTAGAAGCAAATATATTAAGTAAAATGTACACTATCTACCAACAAGTAATTGAACACCCCTGCAATCGACGATATCTGCGTTCCTGATACACGTCACGGCCGCCGCCGTTAAATATCGTATGGGAAACAACAATGCAACCAGTCGCATGCAAGATGCCACGCAGTTCGGAGCTCTCTGATTTCGATAAAGGTGTAATCGTCGGGTATCACAGAAATGGCCGATCCATACGTGACATATCCAGCAAGTTGAAGTACCCAAATTCGACAGTGGCCTACGTGATTGGCAAGTGGAAGATGAGAGGTGAATGTCGGAATGTGCCCCGACCCGGCAGACCCACAAACCTGGGAGTTAGAGACCGACGGGTGCTGGCCAGAGAAATTCGGGAGAACCGCACAAAATCGATAGGCCATATCCGCGAGGAGTTTCAACAGGCATCCGGGAGTGTTCTTTCGATGAATACTATCCGTAAGGAAGCCCATCTGCTAGGTTATCATGGACGTGCTGCCACCCACAATCCTTTGATCACCAAGTCCAATAGCGCTGCTCAGCTAACGTGGTGCAAAGAACGTCGACAGTGGACCGTTGAACAGTGGAAACAGTGTCTCTGGAGCGACGAATCAAGGTTCAGCCTCTACCGTTCCGATGGCAGGGTCTGAGTTTGGCGTCTGCCTGGAGAACGCCTCCTTCCGGAATGTATTGTGCCAACTGTGAAGTTTGGCGGCGGTGGAATTATGCTATGGGGGTGTTTTTCCTGGTATGGCACTGGTCGCAATTGCTGGTAGACTCAACGCCGAGACCTACTGCACCATTTTGGAATACCATGCGCTTCCTACGTTGTGGTAGTTTTACGGGGTGGACGCATGTTACTTTCAGGATGACAATGCCATCTATCATGATGCGAGGTCCACCATGGCTTGGTATGGTGACAATGGGGTTAATCGAATAGACTGGCCTGCGCAGAGTCCGGACCATAACCCTATCGAGCACCTCTGGGACGAGTTGGTGCGTCGACTTAGGGGTGCCCCCACCGTCCGAAATCGGTGAAGGAACTGACCTGTGTTCTCCAAGCCGAGTGGAAGAAAATACTGTTAGTCGTCATACAACGCCTGGTTGAGAGTATGCCCCGGAGGGTTGCAGCTATAATCGCCGCTGGTGGAGGCTCCACCAACTATTGAAGGTGAATAAACTTCGTTTTCCTTTGCTATCACAAGTATCTAATTACTTGTTGGTAGATAGTGTATTTGGTATTCGATGTCTGCGGAATTCACGCTTTCTAGCTGCGAAGTTATGCATCGGGAAAAACACGAATGCGTGGATAATCAATATTACTTTTCATACTTCCCAACGCAAAAAAAATGTTTTAAATCGAACTAATATTTGCAGAGATAGAGTGTCCACAGGCGAACGGACGGACGGATGGACAAACCGATAGCATAAGCACGATAATTTTTATGGAGTTGAAGACACATGGAATAATTAATACGCACGTAAATCAAACTGTTCTTCCATGTAACGTAACCGTAGAAATTAGAAAAGTTCATCGTCCTAGAACGGAAATCGAATCCGCGTCTCCCGATTTGAGCTCGAGTGTGATAGTTAAGATACTCGAGCTCAAGTCAGGTGATTCCATTTCGATTTCCGTTCCAGGACGATGAAATTTTCAAATTTCTGCGGTTATGTTACATGGAAGAACAGTTTGATTTATGTGCATGATCCGTTTTGGAAAAAACGTGATAAAAATCGGAAAAGGAATATAATTATTAAAATCGTTACTGGAAATTTCTACAACAGACAGCTTTTGTGAAAAAGAGTACCGTATAAATGCCGTATACCCCATCTGTTCTTGATGAACCGATATGAGCAATAAATTTCCAAACTGTGCAAAATTGATCCTGAAGTTCAAATCAAGACATTCTCCTTGCTGAAATTTGTTCAGTAAGATCTCCACTATAGTGAACTTTGTTCAGCAGGATTTACACAGTAGGTTTCAGAGCAAGAGCTTTCCTTCGCTAAAATTCGTTCAGTAAAATTCATTGTAGTTAACTTTGTAGTTAGTAAAATTCATTGTAGTTAACTTTGTAGTTAGTAAAATTCGTTGTAGTTAACTTTGTAGTTAGTAAAATTCATTGTAGTTAACTTTTTAGTTAGTAAAATTCATTGTAGTTAACTTTGTAGTTAGTAAAATTCATTGTAGTTAACTTTGTTCAACAGGATTTACGCAGTAGGTTTCAGAGCTGCAGAACGTAGAGCATTACCGTTCGTACCAAAACAAACAAGAAGAAAACTGGGGTGTTACCGTGGGAAAGTTTTTCTTACGAGTTTCTTGCGCTTTTGGAAAGTTTTTCTTACGAGTTTCTTGCGCTTTTCCTCTAACACAGAAAAAAAAGTTTTGTTCAAATTTGGTAATAAAATACTGAAAATTTTTGTTACTTCAGTGAGATAGCTGCTATAAGTTATGGCTGCGTTCTAGATAAAGAATATAATGTACACATAAAGAAATACCTGGACACGTTTATTTAAATGTTTACGTCGTTCTTCACCTCTTGTGTTTAAATGGGAAAAGTGTATATGATGCTCCACAAAGTTATTTCTTCTTTCTGATATTACTCATTTTAGACGTCAATTCATTCAAAATATGAGAATATGCTGGACTCGTTAGTAATTTTTATATGGAATGAATATATCACAACACTAAGTAAAATACACTTGTGTTTGTGAAAATTGCAACACCAAAAAGGAACCATGCGATTCGAATGAAATTTATACCACACATTACGGATATGACTGACTGTACATTAGTGATTTAATTTTTAGAACAATACAAACATTTTTACCTGTAAAAATCAGTATCTTGAGAAGCCTCCGCGAACTGCAATAAGAGCTTCTAGATGACGTGGCATTGAAACGAAAAGGCGTTGGATGGTGTTCTGGGTGATTGCTTGCCAGGCGACATGTATGAGAGTCCACAGATTAGTGGTACTGGCCTCTGGAAGACTTTGATATGCCATTTGCCAAGTGACCATATCCCAGACATGTTCAATAGGCGAACGTGTAGGCCAAGGAAGAAGCGGTATTTCTTTTTTTTTTTTTTTGATTGGAGGTTGAACGACCACCGTGAGCAACTCAAAATGCTATAAGCAGTCGCCCGTCCCTAATTTAGAGTCACTGGTTCCAGGGAAGGGGAAGAGCCAGTGCCGTAAGACAAACACAACATCCATGCCTCACCGGAATTCGAACCCGGACCCCGTTCGTACGAATGATCAGAGGCCATCGGTTAGACCTCTGCGCCACCGGGGCGGCAAAAAGCGGTGTCTGCTGTGCTGCTAAGAGGACTTGAACATTCCTCGTAGTATGTGATCGGGCATTATCCTGCTTTAATATAGCACCAGGAGTTCCGTGAAAGAAGTTTATGACTTCTGCCTGTACAACTTCCCTGATGTAGCGGTCTCTGTTGAGATTGCCCTCAAGTCGTAGTACACGAGATCGTGAATGGCACCCAATGGCACTCCAAACCATCACACTTGGCTTTCGGCCAGTTGACCCTCGACAATGCATTCTGGAAGAAGACGTTCGCCACAATACCGTCTAATGCGTGTGTAGCCATTATAGTAGTCCAAGTCGAATCGGGACTCGTCCGAAAACACGACATTTGGTCAATCAGTGTGTCATTTAATGTATTGAAAACCCCATTCTAGCCTGAGGCGTCCATGGTTCAGAGTCAAAGGAATCCGCTGCAAAGGGATACTTGCAACCAGTCCTCTGTAAAGCAGACGGTGTCAAACTGTGGAGGCAGACAACGCCACACTTGTTGCAATGTTCAACTGTTGTGCTAACACTTGCGAAGGTGCGAAACGGTTCGTCATTGCCATGCGGACGAGGCGTCGGTCATCCTGCGATGTCGTCACATTTCTCTGTCGATAGCTGGATTGTCGATGCACCTGATTCTCCTCGGTCCACTGCCGCCACACGCGCGTCACTGCCGTGGAGTTATGTCCCGTCCGAGCCGCAATGTCGCGGTACGAAAATGCACCTTCACGCAGACCAATAATACGTCCCCGTTCAAACTATGTCGTGTGGTGATATTACGCCCTTCGCCGAGGCATTATTGAATCCTCGAGACCCTCTTACAACTCGCTGTCCGCGATGCACTGCTGGTGTGTATCCTAAACAGCCGTGTCTCTGGATAGCCGAGTGAGGGGTATACCTCACTCGACTGTCCAGAAAGCGCTGCCGAGGTCATACATACGGAATGGCTCTGTACTGCACATCACTTGCATGTCCTATCCTGCTCTACATATCCTGTATGTTTCACGTGATTAGCGTCGTTCTTTCATGCTGTTGTTTTTTACAAACAATAGTTTTATTGTCCTGTTTTTAGCGCGTCTTCTGTAAAAAAGATCATACTTATGTTACCGGTTTGTCCGTCCGTCCGTCTGTGGACACCATATCTCTGCAATTATTAGTCTGATTTGAAAAATTCTGTTTGCATTGGGAAACTTGATGATCCTTTATTTCGTTTTTGTGTGGCGATGCCCAATTGCGATGCTAAAAGGCGTAAATGCAGATGATATCGAATTCAAAATATTGAATACCTTCTATTTCATATATTTGCTTCTAAACAACCAATTGAAAAACTTCTTTTACCTTTCGATTCCATTTGTGTCGAAGACTATTTCAGGCATAAGGCATACTAACGTTTCCAAGTTACGCATAGGTTTTCTGCTAGGAGAAATAAAAGTAAATTGCGTTTTCCCCGATATCTCTGTTTCTCAAACTCCGATTTGAAAAATTCTTTCAGCAGTGGATACAGCTCCTGATGGGAAATATTTCGCGTATAATTTCTAATTTTTGGTAAAGAATGGTTTGGCCACCAGAAGGCATAAGTAATAATGTCTGCTTCTGACGTTTTTGCAGCAAAATCTGAGCATCAAAAATTTCGATTGAAAAAATTATTTCGTGAACCGCTACCACTCACCTTGATAAACCTTTCCAAAATATTTTCTTCTTAAAATAATGCATGGTTTCTTCGCCGAAAGGCGTTGATGTGTATCTTATTTTTGTCAATATATCTGCTTCTAAGAGTCCGATTTAAAAAAATCCTTCTTTGTTGGATAGCGTTGCCGCTGCAAAATGATTACATAAAATTTCAAATTTTTTCAAGTAATGCATACTTTCCGCTAGGGACGTTAAGGTAAATTGCATTTTGCCCCATATCTCTGCCTCTAAAACTATGATTTGAATTCTTTTTTCCTGTACCGCATACAGCTCCTGATGGGAAACGTTTTGCATATAACTCTTAATATTTGGTAAACAATAGTATAACCTAATCCTTTTACGTTACGCGAGATTTGTTGTTATGCTAAATTCCAAACGTTCTGCTGAAAAGTTGCTGAAATAAATGTAAATGTGATGCACTAATTGCACCGGATAGCTCACTTTAAATTAAGGCTTTTAGGGCCAGACGAAACATACAGAGAAAGCTGAATCACCTCCATAAACTTTTCTTTTATTCGTCCAGCAACTTTAAACTTCCATCAACTTTAGACGAAATCACATAACCTTGTCTATTTAAGAAATCAAAAACATATCACAGTGAGACACACAGCTGCTGCTTAGTCATTTTATGTCTTTCGTCTTGTTCTTAACACTACAAGCATACGTCGCTCTCACAGACCTCAAGTGTTGCCAACCGCATTCGTGTGAGAGAGAAGGTGTCACGTTAAGTTTGAAAAATGGTAAAGAGAACGAACTCAAATTTACATAGAAAAAGAAACTAAAAATGAAAGTTAAATTAGAATACACGTCACAATGTTTTGGGCACCAGGGAGCGTAACTGTTAATTTCTGCTTATGATCTATTTGTAGAAAAATCTGAGCTCCTGAAAACTCGATTGAAAAAATTCTTTCGTGGACTGATACAGGTCATATCGGCAAACGTTTTGGGAATAATTTTTCCTTAAAACAATGAATGGTTTTCCCGGGATGTGGTATAGATGCGTATCTTATTTTTGTCGATATCTCTGCTTCTAAGAGTCCGATTTGAAAAATTCGTTCTTTGTTGGAGAGTGTTTCCGCTGTGATATGTTTCTCACATGATTTCAAACTTTTCTTAACGCACAAGTTTACCACTAGGGTCATTAGGTCACGTTTCTGCTTACAGCAATATCTGCATGACTAAGAGCCCGATGAAAAACTTCTTTCTTCAGTCAGGTATTACTATCTTTGCAAATTCTGTGTGCTAATTTTCTTCCCAAAATAATGCAGAATTTTGCCTCTAGGAGGCGCAAATGCTCAATCTTTTTTTCTCAATATCTCTGCTTTTACATATGCGTTTTAAAAAATTCTTTCAACACCGGATGCCATTTACCTTGTAGAACACTTTAGGCTAGTGCATGAGGAATTTCGTAGTTAACAGTTCTGTCGGTAAGTGGTGTGTGGTGTTCTTCAGTTTGCAGCTGAATTTGCCGCTTCTAAGAATAAATTGACAAATTCCTTCTTTACTGTATGCCATTCGCTACCACAGAGATGTGGGGCATTATCCTCTTTAAATAGTGCAAAGATTTCCTGCTAAGTGCGTAAAGGTCGAAAACTCTTTTCCGTTATCTCTACTTCCGGGAGACGTATTTGAAAAGTTATTTTTCTTTAGCATAGCTTTTTCCATGAAGAATATGTTTCGCCTTTTTTCAACTTTTCCATTATGCAAAATTCTTCCGCTAGCTTCTTGTCTCTGATACCTTCCTTGTGCTAGAAGAAAATTTTTGTGTGCCATTTGTTAATATTTGTAACACAGTTTTTAGCCGGTGGTGGAACTGAGTAGATGTTTATATTTCTGAAAGTTTTATCGATTGTAGAAACCGGTTGAATTTTTTCTGAACCGGTTACATTGACTTCGAATAGCTTTGATAAATTTGATTCGCGTCAGAACGGATTCAAAACACGTGCTCATTACAACCGAAAATTCGGTGTCATCTTTCTTATTTTATATTTCTTCGTCAAATCAAAGAGTTCGTGCTGTCAAAGATTTTACTTTTTTGTGGGATCGAATAAATAAGAATGTTAAAACCATTTGCCTTTGAACATCAACTATGATTAACTACTATTCCAAAAGAACACTGCATGATGTGATTAATAGCTAATTGCTCAGAATGATGAATTTATTCTTTAAACAGACATGTCCAAGACATTAAGCCACCCCAATGGCGCAGTGGTCTAAGCGCTGGCTTCTGAATTTTTTCCTCCCTGATGGGTCCTGGTTCGAATTTCGGTGAGGCGTGGATATTCTGCTTTTCTTACGGCACTGGCTTCCTCCCATCTCTGGAAAAGGTTGGCTCTAAATTAGGGACGGCCGACTGCTTATAGACCACTGAGTTGTTCACGGGTCGTTAAACTCCAAAACTAAAACAAAAACAAACAAACAGGAACACGGAGCTTAATCAATCGAACATTTTCAACATATGATTACTGTATTTATATCTGTACGAATGACTTTACTGTGCCAGTCATAGTCCAAAGAAGAAAAACTCATGGGAGTTCATACGTAACGATCATTATGGAAAACTTAATGAGAAGCAATCGAAAAATTGCATAAGTGAAATGTCAACAGAAACGGAAAGTTAAAAAAACAGTAAACGTCACACAGTTTAAACACTGAAACAGGTAAAAACATATATCATGCTTTTGCCATATGCGCATTATATTATTGTCATTATCTATCTATATATGTTTAACAGATGCAAATTTGTGTTAGCTTCTAGCGCAGTTCCCAATTTAGTGAGAACTGCATTTGTAATATACTATCATCATCATCATCTTCTTCCCAGTTTATGAAACACACAGAAGCTTATAGCCGTTGATCCAATGATCATATCGTTTGACTGTGTCATGGCAGCTTGTAACCAAATTTCCAAAGGCGTGTGCAATGTTCAAGCAGTTCAACGACACCACTAAATTCAACCATTTCCTTGCAAGCTATAGCGATCGTATTTCTTGGGTGAATGAAGAGGTGAAAGAAGCAAGTTCTTTGGAGTTATCGTACGCCTTTTCCTTCACTTTTATTGCATGCATGAATACCAATTGCCTGCCCTCTTGGCCGAAGGGCACGAGGCGCGGGCTTCTAATCATTTGGTCGAGATGGGTCTGTGCCAGAATCTCGGGTGAGTCATGGATCTTATGCTTGCTTCACCACAACTCTCCTTCCTCTTACCTGGAATCAGTGGCCCACAGTAAAATACCGCGAATTACTCATTGAGTTGCCCACTGCTGGCGTTAACCGCCCCCCCCTCCTCACCCTTCCCCCTAAAAAACTACGTTTGTAAAATGAAAAATACTGAATTTGTCTTTGGTAATCGGTCACATTGCGGCAAAAACAGAATTTTGATGATGCAAAAAGAAAGCTGGAAACGCCGAAATTTGCTCTCCGCAAGCTTGACAATTCGGAAAAGATTCAACAAACTTGCTCTAGTTTTTTTGCGATGTTTATCGTAGACAAGGAGCATAAGCGACCGACTTCTATTTTTTCTCTCAGTTGGTGTTCACTAAATTGTGAGAAATGGAATTAAGTGGATATATAGTCTCAACTTATACATAGCCAGAGAGAGAGAGAGAGCAGTGAACTTTTGGAAGAACACTCGTGTAACAAAGAATCTTGATTTTGTAACTAATCTGCAGTGTAGAAGTAAAACGGTCTTGCAAACATCTGAGAAGCTGAAAACAAGCTGGTTTATGGGCATACATTCAAACTAGTACATATTCGGAGTTTGTGTTATACCAGAATCTCAAATGACACAATCTTGGGAACACATTTTTTCGCATTCTACTTCGAAGAGCAAGCCCTAGATTTTTAGGTAAGATGAAACCATCCGGCTGTCATTCAAGGCAAACCCGTAAAATTTAACACTCCAGAAAACATCGTTAAGCCTCATCAAGGTGGAATATAGAATTTAGATAATTTTGTGTTATATAGTCATTTGCAACAGTTTGCGACCACCTGTTGGTATTAGGAGATTTCTGCCGATTGCGTCTACTACTGTCTATATTACTCAAGTTCCTGTCGGTGTTGCATCATCCTACAGAGGTAGTTGTTGATAGAGTTGGGCAGCATGCGAGTGTCAGTTTGCTTCTGCTTTTCATGCTGAGAAGTTTTGTACGTATTTTCTGTATAGCGAAGAATGGGCAAAAAAGTGTCATTAAGTGTTACTCAGAAGGCACAAATAGTGACTTTATGTCATGAAGGATACTCCGAACGTGACATAAGCAGGATGGTGAATGTGAGCAAGACTGTTGTTCATAATACGATCATGAAATATTGAGATACAGGTGAATTTAGCGACCGAAAGAGAAGTGGACGTCCAAGGAAAACAACCTCACGTGATGGCAATGACATAAGGCGGATAGTTATGCCATCTCTGAGGAGTTCGTGCAAGAAATTCAAGGCCTTTCTACATTCAGAAGGGTCTGATATTAGTATCAGCACTGTTTCCCGACGTCTTAGCAAAGATTTTGGATTAAAGTCTTATAAACCTGCACATAAATCTAGACTAACCTTTGTCACGAAAAAGAAGAGACTCCAGTTTGCGAAGCGTCAGCAATCGTGTACTGCTGAAAATTTGAGCTAATTTCTTTTTTTCGATGAATCAATTGTGCGCCAATTTGAATCACGTGAAGCACATCTTCGCCGACCAAAAGGGAAAAGTTTTGATCAAAAATACACCGTTAGCACCGTGAGACATCCTCCTAGTCAGGTAATATGGGTGGGGTGCCATGTCAGTATCCAGTACTGCTTCATTATCCTTTTTGCCGACAGGCACTACCATGACTGGTCCTTTTTATGTGGAAATGTTACGTGAGAAGATGTTAACTCACATGAAAGTGCACAGATGAACAATCTTTACACATGATGGTGCTCCATGCCACAGATCAAAGACAGTAAAGGAATACCTGCAGAGGGAAAACATAACTGTGCTTGACTGGCCCGGTAATAGTTCCGACCTTAACCCCATCGGAAATTTGTGGACCATTTTAAAATAAATACAAGGTAGCAGAAAAACGTCCATCAAACTCCCAAGCTTTAATTGACGTGATAAAGTACGTGTGGAAAATTCCTCACTGAGAGTATGCCACGTTGTATTCTGTCATTTATGAACAACAAAAGTGGCCACACATAATACTGATTTCGTTGTTTTTGTGTTCTAAAGAATGTAACTATTCATCCGTGGTGTCATTTTTTCAAATATCTCTGACTAGTAATTAGTTGTTTCTTTGAAAATCTTAATTTTCAATAAATTGACAGGTGGTCTTAAACTTTTGCAAATGACTGTGTATATTAGTGAATTACTTCGATGGCAATTTTTTTATAAGTGAATGTGTTCCTTTAAAAATAAAACATTTGCTTTAATTTTAAATATGAGGAAGTTATGAGATCTTTGTAATTTCCTTCTGTACAATAATTCAAAACTTTTCAATACAAGAATGTCATTCCTTTTATGTGTAAATTGCTATATAAACATATTTTTTTATTCTATTTGGAAATTCCTTATATTCGCGCAAATTAATTATTTTGAGGTCACAATTTTTTCTTCACGTGCATGGATAACTTTTTTGGAAACAAAATAGGCTATGGAATTTTCTACAAACGAATATAAATTGCATTGGAAAGAAAATATGAAAGTGCGAGATATTGTTTCTTGGATATATTATTTAAAAGAAAATTAGAAGTTCTCATTACATTAAACATGAAGTTTTGCCATTATTATTTTATAAATGCATTTGCAATTAACTCCATTTGTTTTTCATTTTTAGAAAATATATTTCGTTTCCTCTTCTTATCATTATATATCTTTTATTTTTTTACAGGGTCCTATTTCGTTTCACAAATCTGACAGAGTAGGAATAACAGCTTTTCATCAGCTCCAAGGTAAGCATTTAAAATAACAAACAATCGTAATCCTGTAGTTAAATATTCAAATATGAAATTAAATCGTCGCAAATTAATCAGGCAGACATTCAGGGCAAATTGTAAGTATGTTAACTGAAATTTTCAGCAGGCGTTTTTCAAACATTTAAAGTAACATACAAAGCCTTCAAATTGCATACCTAAAAGGGATTTAAAAGAATATAGTACTTGATGATATACAAAAACCGAATATGTTTTTATTGGGAATTTCTAAGTAGGATCCCAAGGATATAATGGAAATAACTTTTTTGGAGCACATTTCTTGTTCTATTAATACATGTCTCGAAGTGCACTAGAAAGAAAAAAATAACAGAATACACCTATGCAAGACTAACACTGAATAAAGCATGAAAGATGACACCGCCAAATTTTCGTTTGTAATGAGCACGTCTTTTGATTTCTTTCTGACAGAAAAAATGCTCACTGGTGTGCAAAAATTAAGGACGAAGAGGAGAAATTAGCATAACAGCGGAACGAGCAGGTAGAACGGACCGAAAGACCACTCAGGAGATAGACTAGGTTCCGTTACTGTAGGGCATGCGCATATATGTAGCATGACGTCGGGGGGTGGGAGTGTTGGAAAGGTATAAAGCACACGGGCGGTGTACGCTCAGCAATTCGGTGAAAGCTGTTGCACGGTGTACATCGGTTTGAACGACGTCGAGTTGCTGCCACCGTGTGGTATGGCCAACAGGCAATTCAGTAGACGGCATCTGGATGACTTTACCCCAGATCGCGTAATTGGGAAGTTGGAAGAAGGTCGAAGTGTAATTAGTGTGGCCGAGGAGTTCGGGATCGTTCACAGCATCGTTTCACGAGCATCGAGAGCATTTCAAACAACAGGAACTGTTGTCCGAGAGTTTAGCAGTGGCCGTTCATGAGCAACCACGGCGGCGTACGACCAGCATATTGTCCTACAGGCGAGAAGAGACAGACAACAGACCGTAGGAGAAATCGAAAGGCACATGCAACAGACAACTAGACGTCCGTGATCGCGTTTAACCGTGGCCAGGAGGCTGCACAAAGGTGGTCTATTTGCACGACGACCCGTACGGTGTGTGCTATTAACGCCTGCTCATCGGAGACGGCGGTTTCTGTGGTGCCAGGAACACAAGAACTGGACACATCAGCAATGGGGTCGAGTTCTCTTTACGGATGAGAGTCGATTTAGTCTAACCAGCGATTCTGGACGTACACTGTAAAAAATTCCGTGAATTAACGTAAAATCTTATGGCAGCACAGTTGCCAAAATAATTCCGTTCCGTTAATAAAAATTCTGTTTTTTTACAAAACTTCCGTTTTATAATATTATGTTTTTCCACAAAATATTTCCGTTTTCTGACAGAATTATTACGTTTATTTACAAAAACAGTTTTATAACATTCTGTCTTTTCACAAAGTATTTACGTTTTCTGACAGAATTATTACGTTTTTTTACAAAAACCGTTTTGTGCTATTCAGTATTTTCACAAAATATTTGTGTTTTCTTACAAAATAATTACGTTATTTTACAAAACCTCTTTTATACCATTCCGTATTTTCACAAAATATTTCTGTTTTCGGACACAATTATTACGTTTTTTCACAAAATTTGTTTTGTAACATTCTGTGTTTTGATAGAATTATTATGTTTATTTACAAAAACTGTTTTATAACGTAATGTTTTTTCACAAAATATTTGTGTTTTCTGACAGTTACTATGTATATTTACAAATATTATGTTTTATATTTTATCCAATTATTTATTCCCTGGGCATAATTCTTTACATAAAAACGTTATGTTTAATAACGTTTTCCCACAAATTATTTCTTTCTGATAGAATTATAAATTTAATTACGAAACTTTTATATTATTTCACTTTTCCGCAAAATAATGATGTTTTCTGACAGATTAGGTCTGGTCTTCAAATTTTTTTTTAAATATTCTGTTTCCCAATAAAATATGTATTCAGACAATGTTTCTTTTCATAAATTTTAATTTCCAAATATCATTTTTGTGATATTTAGGTTTCCTTTTAATTACATTGTTTTTTACATAATTTCTTTGCACACATTATGGTCGAAACGAGTATCATATAATATTGTATGTAAGAAAACACCCAAAAACATTTCGCACGGAACATGTATTTACACAGAACCAGGCGAAATATAAGGTGTGAAAACTAAATAGGCAAAGTACCTCAATAATATTTTATTTCTATAAACTGTTTATGTAAGTAGTATTTGTTTTCAGCAGGCAAATTTTGTTTTGTACAATGTTTTGGTTTATACTTACCACACATTTTTTTTTATACTCACCACAAAATTTTTCCTTTGTAATTAATATTTTAGTCAGTTCTGTTGATGTAAATAGTATTTACATTTCTAGCAACAAAACGTCCTACAGGAATTCTTATTTAAAAAGAACTGGCAGGTTTTTTCACACAATATTTTTTTTGTTAGAAGATCTGTTTTATAAAACCGTTGTTTACAAATAGTTTTTGCAGGAATATTTCAGATTTTCATTTTTAGAAACCACCTTATACAAACAGTACAAATACCACATGTTAATGGTCAATGTGTTCTGTTTACGAAATGACAGTATGATCAATAGCAGATCTGTACGTTTTCTTGTTGCCGTCACTCATATGTTTAGTATCTTTTAGCACCAGCTTATGTGTACAAAATTTGTTGTCATTGTTTCAGCAGAATTTTGGAAAAATATTGTAGAATTAAAGAAAAAAAAACTGCCTGTTCTTAACACTTCAATGAATGGCTTTTGGGTTTTCTTCTGAATCTATGTTCCGAGTTATAAACATGGCTGTTGTATAAATCAACTTGTAATTTTAATGGAATGAAAAGATTTCGTAGGAATAGAAATCGGTCATGGCAACTATGTAAGCATAAAAAAACCCAAAAAAACTTCAAGTGTTTTGGTAGGAATTTAATGTTCCAGAGTTTTATTTTCCTGCACAGTAAAATGCTAGGACACAACAATAATAAACAAATGAAACATTAATTACAAATTGTAATTACCCACAGCTCGCTGTTTTCAAAGATGTTATTAGCCAGCTAACATTTCTTAGGTATATTTGATTTTCTCCAAAACCACCAGATTATTCAAAGCTAGCTGGTATGATTAACAGCTTGTATCAAGCTGAAAGCTCTGTAAATGCCTACATGTGCTTACACTGAGACTAGAAATTACCATTGCTTATAAACAGGAAAGATAAATGTAGATACATTTTGTAATTGTGATTTTCAACACTACATCTGTTAATGCTACTGTATCATATAGGAGTGCTAGCATTTTCCTTGCATTACTAGTAGTTAAAAAAAAAAGATCAAAGCTAATTACTGCAGTTTTCATAGAATATTATTGAGATTTGACCATTAACATAAAGATGGATGATTTTAGAGGAGCATTTGTGCTCTTTTATAACCTTCAGTATTAACATTCATGGTCTGTCATGATATTTGTTCTATAATTATTCTTATACCAAAATGCAAATACGTATGTCAGATTTCAAAGATTCAGCAAACTACATTTAATGATATGTGCCCCACTTTATTTCCGATTATGTACAGAAAAAAAAAATGCTTCAATTTCATTTCTAAAACTGGACCAAATTTGAAAAATTGTTTCAACAATGTTTTTATTTTTTCTTCAAGTTGCAACACCCTGGGTGCTATTGCAGGCTGCTGCACCTTCTTTTTTGGAACTTTCGTTCCCCTCCGAGGGTTTATGTTTGCAAATCACCCTGAAAAACAGAAAATGCAAAGAATTAGTATTAAACACATAGCATTAAATATTGTGCAAAGTAGGGTAATAATGATACGTATAACTGTTGTGTACATTTGGTTAAACATTAAAATCATTAATATTCTTGATGATTATGAAATTGCAATATCATATCTCAAAATATATGTATGCACCAAAGAAAACTTAGTAAGGCTCATGATGATAATGGATAAACAAATTTAAATAAATAAATTACGCTGCCGCAATATCCCCAAAACAAAAATAGACTAGTTTGTTTAAAAAAAAATGACCTGCCAGGGGGATTGTATGAGATGTCACTAAACAAAACACAAAAATTGCACATATTATCCTAGAATCACTGAACACAAGAGCAAATGTGACTCAGAAATTGGGTGAGAAAGCTGACTTCAGCTGTATTTATTTATTTGCAGCTGAGGCCTCTTGCCTGGCTGAAAAGACCTTTTTTTGTTTCACAGAATTTCTTTAACAGACGAATTTGAGCATTAATTTTAACACATCACACCCGAGAAGGCCAAAAGAGGTTAACGCCCAAGTGAACTTTGAAGGGACTCATATTTCACAAGCTTAGTTCCTTCACTTAATTTACATTCCACCATTGATTAGTTCCTTCACTTAATTTACATTCATTTTGGAAATATTTTTCACCGAAATAAATTATCACAAAAGCATAGGATAACTACTCTTTTCACAACTACCAAATCTCTTAACATAAGTACCTTCTCTTTCTCTATTTCAACATTTTGATTTAAAACTCCAATTTAAAAATTTAGCATACCCTTTTGGGCAGCATCTGATGGATCAAACAGAAAAGAACATTCTTAGCAATTCCCCCTTCATTCTTCCTTCACAAAGACACAAAAAATAGAAAAAAAAATGTATTCAACACTTGCTCAACATCAGAAACTCATTGACTTGAATTTTTTTCTTCTATCAGGCAAAATGTATCATGTTTCATATCTGAAACAATCATTTGATGTTTCTGAATATTTCTGTTTCACACGTTATGTTCTGTGAAAGTTCAACTGGCTAATACGTAGCGTCCGACGGTGAAAATTATTTGTGTCAATTGATCATTATAGTTAAAAAATACATATTAATGCTTACCACTTGAGAATTACCCCGCTTTCCTTCATTGTCAGCGAAGGAAAGCGGGGTAGTTCGCAAGTGGTAAGCATTAATATGCTTAGTATGTATTTTTTAATTATAATGGTCAATTGACACACAAATAATTTTCACAGTCGGACATTACGTATCAGCCAGTCAAACTTTGATAGGACATAACGCGTGAAACAGAAATATTCAGAAACATCAAATGATTGTTTCAGATACTATATATGTTCCACGTATAATGGCATGATTTGGTTAATACCATAATGTGCAACTAGAAAGTATCATGTTTCATCAGAATTATAAAATAGCAATCAAACACTTTCTATTTGGAATTTCCGCTTCCTGCTCTTTTCGTTTTCTGCATATGGAGATGGGCCTTCAGCATTTGTTTATGAAGAATTTTGATGGCCAAAGGAAAAAAAGAAATATTTAAGGTTTTACCTTTCTGGTGCACTCAACTCATTGGTGAGGGTGGAGAAGTCATGTTGAAAACCATCCAAGAAGACGTCAAGGAAAATGGGATGTCATTAGACCTCAGAACAATGATGCACAACCTATGTCTCAGGACGGGTGTCGCGTTGGCTCGCCATCACGACACTACCAAAACTAAATTTTTCGTAATCGTACGCCAAATTATTTTCTTCCATGCTGAACGCTGAAGTTCAAACCTGCACATGTGCGGCGTAATGGTTCGGAGAATGGCCAGTCCAGCGCTGATGCTCCTTTTGTTTACTTTGTTCCCATTGGCTGTTGATCTTCTAGCAGTGCTTGTTTGTTCTCGGTCGACACTAAAGTGGATGGCGTCCAGGTATTGTGACGTAACATCATTCGTTCCGCTGATTCCACATTAACTGGTACTCCGTGTTATGGTGACTTGCACTTTTGAGCAAGGCCTTTCCCTCTGCTTTTCCAGTTAGTATGGATAAATGTTGACGGTTTTCTTTACTGGAATACCTTTTCTGATGATTGATTTCTTGCAACAACCACCTTAACCCCCACCCCGCACGCAGTCTATTTTGAATTTAAACCACTTTTTTAGCTTCCCACGTCACTCGAACGCATGTGGTTTCTACTTTATTTTGTGCGCCGTTTGGACTTTTTTTTCTCTTTAGAGAAAAATGCATGCTTCTCTTATAATCTAATTTTATTTCTATCAGAACCAAATTTGTCTCCTTGTTCTGGATTTTTCCAGAGGGACGGAGCACACTTCCTCCAGTTCTTGCTGTTTCATGCATTTACAGCTTTTCGCTTACTATCTTTATTTTTAAGGCTATTTTACTTTGGGTGTTGGAGGTTTTTATTTTTGTAGCCTTTTATATCTGAGAAAAGTCCCTCAATTCACTGTTTAATTTACTTCTGGAGCACATAGATTTTTATTTAGTGCATCTGCATCATTTTGCATAGAAATGCAGAATTTATCGAAAATAATTACTAAAATGAAAATCTTTTTCGTGCTTGTGTATGTTTAAAGACCAGGAATATGCTGTCCAATTTAATGAATTCTAAATAAATTAGTGCGCAATTCCTAGCAAAAATAGTTTTTTCAGCACGAGTTTGTGCGAAAAATCCAGATTTTGCTCAGAGTTTTCCTAAGCTTTGAAAAGAGCTAAGAAAAGCACTTTTTATTGGGGAGTTTAAACTCCTCTAAAGGCAGAGAAGCCTACTTATTAAGGCAGCATACCTATTTTATAAATTTATCCTTTCGTAGTGCAATGGAGGAAAGACTTCTTGAGAACCTAGCACTTTTTATAGCAAAGCTTACCCACTGTACTTAGGCAACAGTTGACCTTTTAACTCGTCTCTTCAATTAATATTCAAAGAGAACAATCTTTATTATTCTAAGTGCAATGATAGAAAGGGCAGAGGACCCACTTTTTGCCGAAGCAGGATGGGCGACCTTCCTTTTTAATCTAAAAGCCTGCTGAAATATTATAATTACTAAACATCCACGAAGATTCCAAGTTCTGATGTCTCCTGACTTCAAGTGCTTCGCGAGCGGCGAACTGAACGAATAGCAGTTCCGAATGATGTGATGCCATGCTGTCTGGACCGGAGGAAGTCGTACTTGATCGAGCATTAATGTGCGGCGCTGCTGTCGCGCATGATGCCATAGCAGGTTTCTAAAGATTTCAAACAAAACAGTATTGCTCGTATGTGTGAACCTTGTTTTTGACGAAGTTTACACATATGTTCGTTTATCATCTAGGATTATTAAAAAGCAAGTTCACAAACAGTTTATGTTATCTTCATAGATTATTAATCAAAAGTTCATAAAAGGCAAGTTTTTTGTTTCAATTCATAGGCTTCCAACATAATTCATGCATTCGTTTCTTAACAGGTTTATATATCAACTACATTTTAAACTAGGAGTTGTAAATATTGAGTTAGGTTTTTGCATCTAAACATAGTTATTTCATTTTTAATATCCACAGGCCAAGCCACGCAAGTCTGGGTGGGCTTTTATTAGAGCACCGAGAGATTTGTTACTCAGTATTCGTGCAAGTTTGCTTTAAACCTTTTTGTTTCATTTGATACGTATTTAAGGTTAAGCAGCTATAACTTTTGGAAAAGTGTTTGATATTCCACACCTATCCCCAACCGACCGACGAATTCATGCCATTGGGTTATTTGTATTTGGTAGTTTGTTTTTGGGAAGTATTTCACATGGCTTTACTGTTTTTGTATCAGTTTATATTTTAGCGTTGGAGATTTTTGAATTCATGCCATTGGGTTATTTGTATTTGGTAGTTTGTTTTTGGGAAGTATTTCACATGGCTTTACTGTTTTTGTATCAGTTTATATTTTAGCGTTGGAGATTTTTTTGTGTCTTCTCCACGGTAAGCAGAGTGATCAGGAACAATGGGAAGCAGGATGATCAGGAACAATGCTCGCTGAAAGGATTATGACTTATGACGGCATTCGCTCTTGGCTTGCTGTATGGGCCGGAATTCAGGGAAACATTTACTATTAGGGAGACGGTACTGAATTCATGGGGGAGAGGGTGGACCTCGAAGCAACTTTTTCTTGTGCTATTTTACTTAATTTCTTTTCCATTAATGCTTAAAAAAAAAAATAAAAAAAAATTGACCTATGAATTTCCCCTTCCAACACATTTTTATTTGCACACCTGGCAGACAACTGGATTTCTTATTTGCAAGCCCAGACCAATAACTTTGATAACCATTTTATCTTGTCAATGACATTTTGCAAGTACTAATAATGATAAAATTAAAGTAACATTGAAATTTTATTTTTTAATGGAGTCTGTGGTACTGGAAAAGCTGTAAAAAAATTCAAGTGGGTTTATTTACCTTTATTAATGCAATGTAAAATAAATAACTGTTGTGAAGGGAAGTGGACATTTTTAACTTCTACTTAATTTGCTTTTTGGTTAGGAATTCTTGCCCTGTGGCTACAAGAATACAAACAGGAGATTTTCCTTACAAGTGCTGCCATTTCTGAGGCACATTTATAGCTGAGAACACAAAGTGGAAATATGTTTTGCATGACTAACACTAAAAATTTTCAAAACCAATGTCTCCTCCACAACAATTTTAAAATTTATGTTTTATCAATTATTAGTGGAGGTACCCAGCATTATCCAGGATAGACAAAGTTTGTTTTTGAGCACTTCAAAATTACTCACCATGCTGAATCACAGAGCAGTACTTTATTTGCACCTGCCATTCAGACAACACCTTATCACAATTTATAATGGCCGTTCTGAGCCCTAAAAACTCAAAATAGCAAACATGTACAATACACTTCCTGCACATCGCATTCAGCTTTCTAGTGTAGATAAGGCACTTTCTAGCAAATCACTTAGAAAACCATCAAGAATGATGCATAACCATTTGGTCTCTTTCCCGTATGCCTGTACCACGGACACTTACGAGCAGTGAGGCGTCACCTGAAGACTGTTGCTCTGACATGGAGCAATACTTCGGCAGCCGACTTTCACCCAGTCTATAGAGGGCCTCATAAAAACACATTTGACCCCCTTAGGGATGGAATTTCTAAAAATCGTCCCACCTGTTTTTTAATCTGGGTGATGAAGAGTTTGTATGCCAATTTTGGTGTAAATCGATCAAACCGCTTACGAACATATGTGGAACAAACATATTGTTTATCTACATTTTATCGTTGATGTCTTTCGGAAGCAAGTAGCCCAATGCCCCAATGGAGGACTTAAAATTTTTCAAAAGGAGAACTATTGCATGCATGAACAAACTCACCTTGAATAATGGTTTCATTAGATGAACAAAACTATTATTTAATAAAATAACATAATAGGAGCACTATACACATAACATATTGAGGGTTCATTTCTTTTAAAAGCTTGCATTATTGCAGCTGCTGATGAACAACTTACGTTCGGTTGCCACTTAACGTATAGTTTTTTTTTTTTCTGATTTGAGGTTTAACGACCACTGTGAGCAACTCAATGGGCTATAAGCAGTCGCCCGTCCCTAATTTAGGGTCACTGGTTCCAGGGAAGGGAGAGAGCCAGTGCCGTAAGACAAACACAACATCCATGCCTCACCGGGATTCGAACCCGGACCCCTTTCAGACGAATGATCAGAGGCCATCGCCTTAGACCACTGCGCCACCGATGCGGCTGTATAGAGTTCATATGATGAACCACGCACTCGACGCAAAGAGAATTTCAAAACAATTCTTTCTCTTCCTCTCTTGTGTGGACTTTTTTTAACTTTTTGACTACTGCGAAGTGCGCAGTATCTTTTCTTGTGTTTCCAACAAAACATACTTTCACTTTTATATATATAGAAATAAATAATTTCAGGGAATAACATGTGTTTTTGAATTAGTAGTAGCATCACTTTTGGGAATATTTTTGTGTTGTAAAATTTAGAAAATTATTAAAAGTGTTGTGCAGGGGAAATCATACTTTTAAACATGTCTTTCTTATACTTCATAACATTTTGCAGCATTTTTTCAACTGAAAAATATATTCAATCTTATACAATAAAAAGTTAAACAAGTAATTTTAAATTTAAATATTAATAAATATTCAACCTTTCACTGTATTACCTGTGCCCAGATCGACTCCATTTTCTAGTTTCTTCAGGTCATTAATAAGGGGATCAAATTAAATGTTTACCAAATTAAACTCTGAACCCCTAGCACTGTACTCCAAAAAATAAAAAAAATAATGAATATCAAAAGTACTTTTGAGATACTAAATGATGATAGATTAAAAAACTAAATTTGAGTCACTAAAATAATAATGGTATCTACTGTTTTAGTAATGCCTGTATTTTAAATACTATTGCTATACCGAATTTAGTAAATGTTTACCAAATGTGTAACACTAAATTTACACGACAATGCTGAAAAAAGAAAGTTTTTGTTGTTGCAATAAACACTTTGTCAAAATAAAAAATAAATAAAAATATTACATCAAATTATTATTTAGCTAGCATACACTGAAGAGCAATTGAATTAGAGATACCTGTCTAGTAACGTGTAGCACCACCTTTCGACCTGATGACGGCGGCGATTCGTCTCGGCATGGACTCGACAAGACACCTGAAGCTTTGGGAAGCCATACGGATCCACGACCCGTGAACAAGCTCCCACAATTCACGAAGATTTCATGAGGGGGTGGGGGTCAGAGCCTCGAACATCTCTCTCGATGGTATCCCAGATGTGCTCAATGGGATTTATGTCAGGTGACCTAGCTGGCCAAGGAAGCAAGGTCACGTCGGTGGAGTGTTCATCCAACCATTCGGATACAATTTGGGACCGATAGCATGGTGCATTGTCTTGTTGCAGGATGAGGTCCCCAGTGGGATGTGGAAGACTCACAAATGGGAGCAAATGGTCTTCCTGGATATCCCAGTAACGTTGACCTGTGAAGGACGATGTCACACGTACCAGGGGTTCCATTTCAGTCCACGTAAACAGTGCCCAGACGAGAATGCCACCCCACATAGCTTGAAAAGTACCCTGCTGGCAAGAAGGATCCATCGCTTCATGTGATTTGCGCCGTACTCGTATTCTACCATCCGCATGTACCAACGTGAATCTCGACTCATCAGTCCAGGCAACATTTTCCCACATGTCTAGGGTCCAGTGCCCACGCTAATGTTTGCACCCTGTGATGTGCGGTCAGCAGCGGTACCCTCGTTGGTCGATGGCTTCTGTACCCCATAGCAAGGAGATGGTTCTGGATGGTGTGGCTGCTTACATGTTTTTGTGCACCAGCGTTAAATTGCCGAGTGATTTCTTGCACCGTGGCCTGTCTATTCGCTGTTACAATGCAAGCTAGCTGACAATGACCCCGCTCATCCACACGCTGTTGTCCATGGCAGTTGGCCCTTGCAGGGATGGTTTTACCGGATTCAACGTACTCACAGTGCACCCGTGACACAGTGGCTGCACGACTTCCGAGATGGAGTGACCCATTCGTCGGGCCCCGACAACTTGCCCATGATCAAATGCGCTTTGATCCTTCGTCTTACCCATACTGCGTCCGACTCTTACTGATTTCCGTCGCATCACTCCTTATATTGTCGGATCATTGTATAAGTCATGTCGTTTCCGTTTATAAGGCCACCCACAGCACTACATTTGCATAACGCCAGCTGTCTCTAATTCAATTGCTCTTCGGTGTAATTATAAGCCCTGCCCCCAAACGAATTTCAGGTGGTGACGCATTGGAATGTGAAACTTTGGGCAATCCCTGGGAAACGTTCGATGAGTACAAGGAACAACATTTTAGCGAGTGGGAAGTAGAATTACCACAGGACAAGACTGATTGGCTGAATGGCACATGCAATAATTGCCCAAGGTATATCAGTGATTACATTTGTAAACATTTAGTTGGGTTAGCAATTCGCCTGAAATATGTTGAACAACCTGCTGAAACAAAGAATGTACCAATCAGGGAAAAACGTAAAAGAAAACTGACAGTAAAATAAAAAAACCTTACTAATTCAATAATTTCTTATTTCACGTTTATTATGTGACTTTATTTTTAATAATTAGTGAGACTAATTTCTATATCATGATTATTATAATAAAACTTTAGCACATTAAAAGTTTAGTTTTCATTGTATTAGCTTAACACCTATAACTACAAGGATTTACAGGTAACTGCAGGCAGGTATATGGGTATTACTACTCAGGGTTAGAATAAGATCTACTGGCCCAGTGGACCACTAGAATTGGCAAACCACTGGTCCACCAAAATGCCTACTGGTCTGTAAAAAAATAATAAAAAAAAATTTAACGACATTTACAATATATGTAGAAAATAATGTATCATTTCAATGGAATTATATCCAATATTTGTTTTTAAACCTGTCATTAGTTTGCAGCCTAAAAAGAAAACCATACAGCAAGGTAAAAAGAAAACAGAAATTCCTTTCTTAACTTGTGACAAATTTGAAAAAAAAAAAAAAAAAAAAAAAACTTCCTGGCCATCTGGGCCAGTAAAATCAATAGCTCAATGGTCCGATGGAAGTTTTACTGGCCAATGACGACCACTGGGTAATTCGAACGCTGCTACTGTTATTTTTTGCTCAGAAAAATAACTTTAGATTTAGTCATGAATTATTAATTTTAATTTCAGTTCCAATATCATAAGAACATAATTATGATTACATTTTCCCCGTTTTAAAAGTATGTAGTCTTACGTTTGGTAAATATTATTTTGCTTACAAATGATAAAGAGACTAACAAGTCAATATCAGGTTATTGATCTTAAATTAGATATCATCTAAAATTTGGTGAACATTTAGTATTTTTGGGAGAGACAGTTTTTTACTGTCCAATAATTAAGAAAATGATGAGAAGTTAATATCTGGTTATCACTTTATCATTATTACGTGGTCTAAAATTTGGTGAACATTTACTATTTTTGGGAAACAAAAGTTTCTTTAGTGGCGAATAATATACAGTAACAAGTAAATATCTAGTAAACACTTTGAAGATTAAATATGGTCTAAAATTTGATGAACATTTATACTATTTTGGGGAAACGAAAGTATTTTTTGTTGCATATGTGGCATGAATATTGCTTCATGCCCATAAAAATAAAAATCCACTTGTCTGCGTAACAGAACTAATTGCATTGGTTCCATTTTGATCTGAACCAAGGATACATATATTTCATGTGTAATACACTCCCATAATTTTATGCTTTTTTTTTCCAAACCCAAGGGGGTTTACTGTTTCGAAACTGTTCTGATACAGCAGAATTTTCAAATTTTCTGATTCATGAAAAAACCTAGCACCTTTGAAAATGGTCCCATCTGTGAAGTTTGATAAAACTCCTTCAGAACACAGAAGTGGAGATTTGATTTGCTTTTCTACAGAAGCATTTTGTATTAAAACTGCCAGACTTTTAAAGATTGGCACGCAGTAGAAAGTAGATGTTTTATTATCACCATTTCTGCCTAAATTCATGGCAACAGGATGAACATAACTGAAATTTTGCTCAAAATATTTTTTCGTCAAATAGTCACAACAAGCAAACCTCTATTTGAGCATGCTTGATTCAGAAAATCGTGCTTTTGTTCTTTTTGGAGAACTTCAGTAATCTGAAATTCATTAACTTGATTACTTTTTTGCAACCGACTGCTTATGAACTGCATAATATTCTCCTGATTTATTTCATGAATATTCAGCATTTCAGTAATTATCACATCGACAACAAAAGAAAGTAAATAAAATTTGGCCAGTAGCCTTAAACAAAACAAAGCAACTGATGTGTTCATGTCTAAGGCTGAAATTTTACTGTTTGTACTGCTACTCAGTTCATTTACATTCTCCTTATTTAGGTTACTCTCACTGTCAACATCTTCACAAGGTTGTAACGGTTCGTTGTTCTTGAATTTATCGGCTGTCAGAAACCTTGTTGTATGCTTTCGAGACAAGTGCGATTAAAATGTCGACTTGTTACTAAATTTACCAATGTGGTAAATGTGTAATTTAACGTTCTAAATTATTTAGTCGGGAAAAGTTTACTGTGTGGGGAGAGAGCGACAAAATTTTTTAAGCATGCGAAATAATGGGGCAAGCTGCAAAAATACAGTAATTTAAAAGAATATGAAAGAATTTCACCGAAGTATTTACCTGGAGTACGATGGTGTGTAGCAGTTGGTGAGAGAGGAGGCTTAAGCGATGTTAACGGCAACGACGTGAAGCTTCCATGTTTTGATAGGGAGCAGAAGTTCGTAGTGAATGCCCAGAAGAATACAATAAAAGTGGAGTGTATTCTTCGGAAGAGTGTGATGCGTGCTGTAATCCGGCGCAAGTGGAAATAGTTCAAAAACTGTTTTTTTTTTATTTTTGAGAAAGAAATGTGCGGAATGTCATTATTAGTTTCACAATGTATCCGAATGGAAACAAATAAAGGAATGTAAATGTTTTCATGTACGACAGAAGTGTTGAGTAAGAACTTTTGGTTCTGGTTGAATTTAAAGTTTTAGTTATGGTTTCAAAGATGTACAGGGGTAGTTGATTTCTTCGAGTACTTCATTTGTAGTTGTGCTCTTATTCCGTATAGTGTAGCTAATATTTTTGCGCCCAGAAACGGATATTTTTGAAAATAAAGGAGTTTCTTCAATTTAGATATCATAGTATGGCAGGGAGGTCAAGAGCTTATGTATTGTACCGGATAATGAAATTTTAAGACCTGACGAAATCTGAAATGAAGTATGGAGACTTTGGAAAGAGCCACTCACACCGTTGAAAAAGCTACCAATACCACAGTTTACAATGCTGTGTAAAGCCGACCTGTTTCCTTCAGCGTATTCCTACAAGATGCTTCTATGACTGCGTACTGCGGAACCACTTTCTTCTGTAATCTTCCGCACATTACTTGCCCTTCTAAACGAAGCTTCCATTCACCGGACTCCACCTTCACCCCATCGTCCTAGGCCTACTGCACGTACTCTTCCAAACCATTGTAGTCCCATGTAAATTTCTTTCCTTTTATCTAATACTATATTTTTGCACCTTTCCCCATTATTTTGCATGCATTAAAAATTGTACAAGGTTGTAACAGTTCGTTGTTCCTGAATTTATTGGCCGTCAGAAAATTTGTTGTATGTTTTTGAGACAAGTGCGATGAAAATGTCGACCGTTACTAAATTTACCAATGTTTTACTACACTGCTCATAAGGACGTGGAACTTCATCTTGTCTTTTTATGTGTAGTTGAACATGTGAAATTAAGGAAGCTCAGTCTGCATTCTGTTACTGACATGTTTGAATGGGGCAGACTATTTTTAATAGTCTGAGTAGTACACAATGGTGTAAGTTTCAGATGGTTACGTGAAGTGTGTGTCTTCAAAGATGAAAATTTAGCAAATGTTCTAGAGCATGTTATGAAAAAAAGGAAACTGCACCCTAGTAATATTTTTGTGTATTTTTATAAGAGTTGCATGGGACTTAAGTCTCGAAAAAAAGGATTTGCACATTTTACACTAGAAATTTGAAGATCCACTTGAATTCATGGTATGATACTTCCAGTGAAATAATGTCAGTTCTGCCAAAAAAAGTGGGAGTTTTAGCATTTTTATACATATGTAGAGAAACAAAAAATACAAATTTTAGTTTCATAGTATTCTAGACCGGTCGGTACCTTTAATTCATTTTTTAGCGATTCTTTTTAACTCTGACTGGTCATACTCCGAGTTACGCATCTCTTTGTTTAATGGGTGCAGTGCCATACTCCAAGTTACGCATCTCTTCGTTTTATTGACCCGCAGTGCCATCGAATTGGTTTCTGATTTGGAAAGTTTGTGATAGCGATACTTAAGACTTGGCCTTTAAATCAATAGATAAGTTGTTTCACCGTTAAATATCGAACCTAAATTAGATTTTTAATATAGCTGATGCAGAACTTCGAGGAAAATCATTGTTTTGGAAAATATCGCTCACGGTCCGATAAGTTAGAATATTGGTAAAAAAAAATTTGTCAGATATTTCACAAATGTGCTGGCTTTGTTTCACATTACAAATGCTTTCATGTGAAATGTCCTGAAAACAAATCTTCAAATTCTCAGTCTTCGTCATTCCAAAGTCTCTTCCAGTCCTAATAGGAACAGAACGAATTTTGCAGGGATTTAGATTTTCAGTAAAAATTACCCAAGGGGCTCCTACCACTGCAAATCGATACAAAAAAAAAAAAAAAAAAAAATAGCTAGAACATATAGGCTAAACTTTTTACAAAAAGAAAGTTAAATTGGATGGGGGGCGGGGGGGGGGGGCAAAAACAGTATGCCTTTGAGCCTTTGGAAACTTGTATCTGCTAGATAGTTAAATTTTCAGGGTTGTGTAACTAAAATATTTCTGACAATTTGCCGATTCTAATTACTTCTCACCACGTTTCTGATTGGCAATTCTTTACATTACCAATGCGATAAAAAAAAAATGCGAAGGATTGCGATATTTCGCTATATGTATCTGTACTACACAAAACCTTAGAGCCAGAGGGTTTCTGATTTGAAAATTTGGTATTGGGAGTTGCCTGTTGGCGTTTCAATTAGGCGGATCGGTTTGGTCAGGCAACGTTCCCTATTGAAATTTCGTCTTGTTCATGAAATTTTAAGTTATTTTTCTAATGTAACTTACAATTTGGAAGGTTTACCAAAATACCTTATACATGTGAATTAAAATATCATAACAAAACAGTTTGGTAAACAGCCCCGTACTGTGTAAATGATGGATTTTGAAGATGTTAGTATAACACACACAATTTCAAATATACTACAGAGCAGCGTACATATCTGAAATCAATTAACTGCAGTTGATTTAAATCATAATGAAACAGAAAAATGCAAGGTCTTTAGATATATCTCATGGTATAAATGTACTTACCAGAAAAGTTTCGTGCTACACATGGGGCTTGCAGTTGCATTCACGACTTCACGTTGATCGTTGTTTTCGTAGGTAGAGTTGAACTGCGCATGCGCGTTACGCTATAAACCATTGCCAGATCTTTCTGACTAAGTTTTTCTGTGAATTTACAAACATTTTAACACAATGTTCGAAAGTTTTACTGAAATTCCAGGAAAAACACAGATCAGCTGAAAAAACAGATTTTTTATGTAAAATCACAGAAAAAAAGTAATGTGAATTTCAGGTTTTTTTTTACAGTGTATACTCATCTGGAGAGAGCGGGGAACACACAATCACACCTCCAACATCATCGAAAGGGACTGGTTTGGAGGTGGCGGAGTTCTCGTTTGGGCGGTATCATGCTTGGTAGCCATACTGACCTCCACATCTTCCAAGGAGGTTCAGTCACTGGTGTCCGCTATTGTACCGAGGTTTTCCTGCCTCACGTGCGTCTGTTTAGAGGTGCTGTGGGACCTGAGTTCCTCTTCATGGACGACAACGCTACATCTCATCGTACAGTGGCTGTCGCAGAGCTGTTGGAGAGTGAAGAAATTCAGCGCATGAATTGGCCCGCAAGGTCCCCGGAACTAATCCAATCGAAAACGTGTGCGACGTTCTCAGGAGACGCTTGGCAGCACGTCACCAGCCGCCAGCAACGATTCCGCAGCTGTGATTGGCGCTACAAAAGGAATGGCCTGCGATGCCTCAACAGCTCCTTGTCAACCTCGTCCTCAGCATGGACAGACGTTGTAAATCCTGCAACGCAGTCAGGGGAGATCATATCCCCTACTAAAGTCTGGATTTTCCTTGGCAGCCGCCTGTCACATGGACGTTTATGTCTTCTGTCCAGTTGTGCTTGAAGCTACCTTTTTAACAAAGTGCCTTTGTATCCTTTGGATTCCTTGTTTGGACGGTTTTGCTGACTTGTTTCATATTCTTACATCTTGGGGATCTTATGGTATTATTTGAGTCGATGTGGAGCACTTCTGCACGACGTTACATTTGAAAAACTGTCTCGTCCTTAATTTTTGCACGCCAGTGTATTTCAAAGCAGATTTTTAGAAAACCTGAAAATTCCGCAAATTAGGAAACACACTTACACCGCCTAAGGAAAAACTGCGCACAATTTTAAATACGTAATGAAAGTAGACTTATTCATAGCAAATAGAGCCGGTTAAGAAAAATTCAGCCGGATTTCTGCAATCGACAAGATGTCCATAAACAGGAAGTGCCATCTGCCTTTCTGCAGTAGTCAGACTTGGAACTGAGCCCAAAGTATGTTGCAAAAATCAATAAATTAGGCACGAAATTCTTATTTAGGAAAACATGCTATATAAAACTCACCCCCCCCGCGGAAAAACCTTGGGTTACTTAAGCAAGAAAATAGGTTCAAAATGCTCTCCATAATAAAAGTATGGCTTTAAAAAAAACGCATTTTTCAAAAGGATTCATAGAATGGAATAAACTCTTTCAAATCGAAGTATACGACGACGCCCCTAGTGGGAAGAATTTGAATAATGGAAAACAAAAAGAACATTATTTTCAAATTGTCTCTTGGAAGCGAGAACAGAAAGTTTTCACATTTACGTCACCTAGCGGGAAAACTGGGCATTATTTAAAGAGGATAACGTTCGCTATCTATATATTTAAAACACAAGGCCGTTTCTTTGTACAATCCGCCAGCGCTGCCCACTTAAGCGTTTTTCGTGTTTGTTTGTTTTTGTAAATGAAAACTATTGACCCACAGATTTGTCATCGCTAATTTTAATTGTCTTAAGTATTTTTTATGTAACTATGGCATTTTCTTTGCACAATCGGCCGCTCGTTATTCTGGCGTTTTCTCTCGCTTCAGTACTTGCAGTTCCATGTGCCTTTCTGCAGTGGTCGGATTTGGAAACTGAGCCGTCCGCTATCAACTACGTAATTGTAATCGAAGTTTAAAGTCAAAAGGAACAGTGGTGACTTGGACTTTGCTTCCTATGTGAATGCGATTAAGCTTACTCTTAGCAAAGAGTTGTTTTGGTTTGTCATGGAACGCCATGTTATCCCTATCCGTCAACGACGGGTAAGAACATATTTATACAATAATGAGGAAGGTCATCATTAAAGACGTGTAAGAGTAGATAGAAAAATAAAAAAATAATGGAAATATTACGGAAATTTTGTTGTTGGGGATCCATCTTATACACTGAAGAGCAACTGAATTAGAGATACCAGTCTAGTAACCTGTAGCACCACTTTTCGCTTTGATGACGGCGGCGATTCGTCTCGGCATGGACTCGACAAGACACCGGAAGCGTTGGGAAGCCATACGGATCCACGACCCCTGAACAAGCTCCCACAATTCACGAAGATTTGATGGAAGTGGGTCAGAGCCTCGAACATCTCTCTCGGTGGCATCCCAGATGTCCTCGATGAGATTGAGGTCAGGTGACCTAGCTGGCCAAGGAAGCGAGGTCACGTCGGTGGAGTGTTCATCCGACCATTCGGATACAATTCGGGAGCGATGGCACGGTGCATTGTCTTGTTGCAGGATGAGGACCTCAGTGGGATGTTGAAGACACACAAACGAGAGCAAATGGTCGTCCAGGATATCCCCGTAACGTTGACCTGTGAGGGACGATGTCACACGTACCAGTGATCCCATTTCAGTCCGCGAAAACAGCCCCCAGACGAGAACACCACCCCACCAGCTTGAAGAGTACCCTGCTGGCAAGAAGGATCCATCGCTTCATGTGGTTTGCGCCGTACTCGTATCCTGCCATCCCCGCATGTAACAACGTGAATCTTGTTTCATCAGTCCAGGTAACATTTTTCCACATGTCTAGGGTCCAGTGGCGATGTTCCCCGCCCATGCTAATCTTTGCACCCTGTGATATGCAGTCAGCAGAGGTACCCTCGTGGGACGATGGCTTCTGTGCCCCATAATGAGGAGATGGTTCTGGATGGTTTGGCTGCTTACACATTTTTGTGCACCAGCGTTAAATTGCCGAGTGATTTCTTGCACTGTGGCCTGTCTATCCACTGTTACAATGCGAGCTAGCGGACGATGATCCCGCTCATTAACACGCTGTTGTCCCAGGCAGTTGGCCCTTGCAAGGATGGTTTTATCGGATTTGTTGTACTCACGGTGCACCCGTGACACAGTGGCTCGTGAAAATCCCAGTGCCTGCACGACTTCCGAGATGGAGTTACCCATTCGTCGGGTCCTGACAATTTGCCCAAGATCAAATGCGCTTAGATCCTTCGTCTTACCCATACTGCGTCCGACTCTTACTGATTCCCGTCGCAGTATATTGTCGGATCACGGCATTCGTCATGTCATTTCCGTTTACAGGGCTGGCCACAGCGCCACATTTGCATAACGCCAGCTGTCTCTATTTCAATTTCTCTTCAGTGTACATTGCCATTAATAATTCAACCGTTTATTATAGTTATGCCTTTTATTACAATTCGTGTTATATTGCAAAAAAAAATCCGCCACAGCTTTTTTAACCGTGCATGGCACGGGTTACGGACTTGTCTTTATTGTAGCGGATGGTATACAGCATAAACAGAAAATTTTCAGTAGGAATTTTAGAACCGGAGCTACGGTTGCATAGATAAATTCACACACACCACCTTGCGCGATAACTCTGAACTGGAATACCCACGTGTGCATGCAAAGCTTTCCACGTGGTGAATGATATCCGGATTTAAAGGATTCTTTGAAATCGGACTTTTAGAAGCAGAGAATCGAGAAAAATAGATTAAATATTTGCACCCCTAGAAGAGAATTATTACATTACTTTTGGCTGAAAATGCTCACAAAAAGGTTTACTAATTAGAGGAACTTAATCAAGAAAGGATTTTTAATTGGTCTTTTTGTTGCGCAGATATTGCTGTAAATATGCTGTAAATGGAAACATGAACTTATGCCCTTTAGTGGCAAACTTGTTCGTTAAGAAAAATCTGAAGTTATTGGGTTGGAAAGAAAGTGATGTCCAATGACGAGTTACCCGAAGTCGAAGCCCTGGCTACGACGTACATATGTCACTGATAATGCACAACCAACCGGCATGACATCAACAGGTAGGTGTCTTAAGTTAGTGGCAGTTAGCCGTCAGAAGGGGAAGAGTGTAAGGGCCAGCTAACATAAGTGGACAAGGAGCACATTCGCCATTGCATGCTGCATGAGTTTCGTCGCGGTAGCACTGCTACAAGTGCTGTATGGAGCATTGCCAATGTGTAACCCAATGCCATATCACATCGTCAGTGCTGTCGTTGGTTTGAACGGTTTCGAGAGGGAAATTTCGACCTGTCAGACCGTTCCGAAACTCAAAGACTCACAACAGTGGATAAGGACATCTTGAAAACATTAGTGGAGACCGACCCAGGTGTGACCACACGAGAGTTGGTTGAACAGCTGGGGAATACCCACACGAGCATTAACACGTACTTTGGGTATACCATCAACTCAAAGTTGAACAGAAAGTAAATTGCATGAGTGCATCCGTTTCCTTGTTTGCACGTGACCAAGTTGAACCGTTTCTGTGGCTCAACAGGCACATCTCACGTGACCAAGAATACATGAATTATAGCGAAACACGCATTTCCAGGTGACGAGTATCGCACCAACATCTTTCTCCGGAGTCGGATGTTTTCCCAATTAAGCTACACCGACGAAGTTACTCACTGAAAATTCGCCGTTTTGAATTTGGCGTTTTTTTCTTTTTGACAATAGGTAGGTACGTCGTATATACCCTTCCGTTGAGAAAGGGCTGGGTAGGACTCGCGGGTTTTCGGGTCAGCCGGCAGACTACGCTTGAAGGAGGTTTACCGGCTGATCAACAGCACTGTAGAAGAAGGAATTCTAACCAATTCCAGACGATATGTGGAACGCATATCACGCATTTTTTCGAAGAACCCAGAGGTCAGGAGGTTCATTTTACGTTCGGGAGACAATGCAGCGTAAAAACCATTTGCCGGTGGGTAATCGAAGTCGCCTCCTTCTGCTCCAGAGCCGAATGCTTTTCCAATTAAACTAAACCGACGAAGTTTGTCGCTGTAGCTTTGCGCTTTTGATATGTGGGTCACCTCTGATGCAGGTTTCTCACAGAATAACGATCGTGATGTAAATCTTATTGTTATGTGAAAACACTCATAAAACAAGCCGGAAATTTTCGCAACAGTTACTTCACTATAGATGTCGTACTTTTGACATATACTCTATTTTAACCTTCCTGTTTATTCTCCAATTTGTTATGTAAACCATGTTATCCTTAGTTGTACGATTGAGACGGCTTATAAGGAGATCGGACCGCTGCGAAAACCCTGGTTAAATTCGGGTGCACGCTAAATACGTTTTTGGTGAAAATTTTCACCATGTAAAACTATACATCAGCAATATATGCACATACGTTTATATTATACTATCGAACCTACATATAACGAGTTCCTATAATACGAACTCCCGCATAAACGGAAGCTTTTATAGATATTATGAATATCGTAATACTTTCTTTTGGTATAGTAACAGCATGTCACAAACAACAAGTTTTGAGGAAACCGCATATATCGAAATTGAGCACATTTGTCAGCAAACAAAATAAATGGATTAACAGAGTTTTTACCTTTTCCTCTTTCAGCGGAAAACTAGGGACTACGAGCTATTTACCCCATGCTTCCCTTTACAGAGAGGTTAGATTGTATGGAGACAAGAATGATTCAGTTTTTATTTTACTTCATCTCCCCATAGCACACACGCATCGCCTGGACAAATCCTGTCTTTTTGCCCTCCCATTGCCATCTTTGAATTACTTAATCTCAGATCGAGGCAGTCGCGAACCTGTTTGCATGCTACAGGACACTGGTTAATGATATCCCACTAGTGAAAAAATGACGTCGGTCCCATTTGATAAATTTAATTGGACTTCGACTGCTCATTTGTAAACTAGTCTGTACAATATGCTTACGAAAATCGAAAAATCGTGGTTTAAGCCAGCATAAAACTTTAATGCTTTTTGAGAAAATTAGAGCAAACAGTTTAATTGGAAAAAGAGGAGTTAAGAAATTGGAAGTTGCGAAAAAGTTTTGTGTTATACCAAATCCCTTTTTTTACAATTTTATTAAAAAAAAGGAAGGAACTCGAATGGAAGCCAAAACTTAGTGATGGTTCGTTGAGTGTTAAAAGAAAACGTTTTCGTGAGGGACTTCACACAGACGAATGTCCACATAGTGGACGACGTTCAGAGCAAGAAGGATGATCAATCAAGAGATGAAATAGAAATCACTGCAGAAATAGAAATAACTTTAAACATATTTGCTATTGAAAGTTAGAAAATTTTAGGGTTTATTTTCCATATAGAAATATCTCACCCACTGCGTTAGAGGAAGCTGAAAAACAAATCTTGATAGCTGCAATCTTATTTACAAAATAAGCACCAACTGACTCATATTTCTCACATAACGTGTACACAGCGAAACTAATGTATCAGGTGAAATTTAACACCTTGACATTTACTTGAAATTTTACCTTACTTAAATGTTTTGCTTACTGCAGAGCTTTTTCATACAACTATTGCTAGCCATAATTTTTAATTAACAGGTGTTATTGACCTTCCATTAATTGGTAAACAATTTTATTAATTTTACCCTGACTCACACATACCATGTTATATGCGAAAAACTGCCCTTCTTTATCTGTTTAGTTCCAACGAAGTTCACATAAATCGAATGTTTTCAATTTTCCCTTCCACATCGTTATATACAGGTTCAACTGTATATCCGTAATAATCGGACATACTTGAAATATTTAATTAATTAACTATGCTTGTATTGCAGTTAAGTAATGAAATCTTTCAGATACATTCAACATTCAACTTGAAAGTTGCTTGAAGGTAACCGCTGTTAAACTACACAAGACACATGAAGCAAACTCAGCGCCAATCCTTTCAGTTCAACGCTCACTTGGAGGGTGAAAGGGGGAATGAACACAATTTCAGGAATTGTTATTTTCTCTTTCCCCTCAGGCAACATCCCCATTCCATTATTCCTCTGTTCCTTTCTGTAATCGTCGTCCAGAAATCCACTTACATGGGCGTGAGCCTTTCCCATCCTCTCTTCGCTTAGAAATAAGTGAACTGCTTTGATCTCTGGTGACGCGATACACCTAAGGCATAACCCCTTGGAGTGGGAGGCCCAGAGTCTCTTGTACAATTCCCTCTTTAAGCGTTTGATGTATTGTTTCCTTAGTGCTTGTCTATCAACATTCTTCCACTACGACATAAGGATTCTCCTGCGCTGTTCAAATTTCGTTCTGTATGCCACTATTTCTATTCCTCCATTATAGCATAGTGCACAGAAGAGTTTCTTTGTTTCTCTAAATATGGAATTTCATTAAAATTTCGAAACTTTGCTTGTTAAAAGTGAACATCTTACCATTTTTCTCTCTCGTTAAGTCCGGGGACTTCATAAATTTTGTTCACTAAAACGATCAAGTTAGCTTTGAATAAACATTATACCAAATAAAAGTTTCTGGTTTAATTGTGAAATTCCGAGATCTCATAAAATACGAACTCTAGTGATTTAAAAAAAAAAAAAAGATTAGCATTCCACAGATTTCCTAGAAACAGTTATATGGCAGATGTTCTGAACCAAATTTTACAGTAATTTGACTCTGAACGCCTCATCGGAACCTTCAAGTTTCTCCGTACTTTTTGCAACAACTGGCATCTAGTCACATTTTAAATGAAAGTTTGATGTTCACAACAACAGGAGAGCCTGCAATTAGATTAAGAAACAGTCTAGGTGGCAAACTAATGTCAACTGCGATTCGATAATACATGATACTTTAGAATATTCAAAGCAAATAGAATGTCAATTCTGAATTTGCTTGTACCACTTAGTGGTCATCCATGTAACACCTCTCAGGAAACTCGAAAATTTCATCGCCCTGTAGCGGGAACCGAACCCGCATCTCTAGATTTCCATTCTAGTCTCAGTTGCTTGGAACTTCTCTGTCCTAGGTGGTGTAACGGTTAGCATACTCGAACGGAAATCGGCGGGTTCGATTCCCGCTCCAGGGCGATAAAATTTTCAAGTTTTCTGAGAGGTGTTGCATGGGTGACCAGTAAGGAGTACAAGCAAATTCAGAATTTATATTCTGTTTGCTTTGAATATTCTATCGATTTCCCATGTATTATGATGAATATTTCTTCCTTCATTGATTTATCTGTGGTACATTATACTTTGTTGGTGTGTTATACATTACGACGAGTTGTTTTTAAGTGAAGGGCGTTGAACATTGCTGTGGTTGAAAAACTATACGTCAGCAACTTACGGTTAAAAAGGTGAGCTGTGACGTTCAGTAAGTCTTTTATTTCTCAAACTAATAAGTTCTGTCCGTTAGAATTATTCCTAGTCTTTGTACTCACGTTTTCGTAGATATTCAGGCGACTGTTTAATAACAACAACTACACCACGAAAAACATTAAAACATTACACACATTCATTTCTGCTCTCTCGCTTAGTAACTTTTATTATTCAGATGAAGGGCAAAAGTTCTAATACATTGCAGACTCATATGTGTGCATTTGTAAACAACAATCTACAAATAAATAATTTCCTTTGTCTGAACGTGAACGTTTGAAAGTTTGTCCCATTTTGTTAGCGCTTCTAGCCTGTTTTAATTGTTGAACCGCTGCTTCAAACAGAGTACTTTTTTTATTGTTGTAATGTTGATTGCTGTAACGTTCATGTTTTTTTCTAAATGTTCATTGTTTCACAATTGGAACGCATCTGTTTCACATTGACGAAATATTTTTTCGTGTATATTTGTGCCACTCCATATCAAGGTAAGATTCTTACAACAATATATATATAGCCAATCAACATAGCGCACGCGTGTATGCCTTTGCTTTGTTATAGCAAATAGCAATAAATATTTATTTTTCACAGCTGCTGGTGTGACGTCATCTCATCCAAATCATTCTGACATGACGTCAGAGATGAGTTGCTGAAACGATCAAAAACATTTCAACAATTCCTTAGAAACAGGAAAACGTTACGTCATGAATTTTGGTTCCACTTTGTCGTTCATAAACGACATGCAGAATATTTCAGTTAGAATCCTATCGTATAAAATTTAATTTTAAGCTTCCCATTGCGAACCTAAAATGATTGTTTTAGATTACCAAACCAGTTTCTTTTCTCATTTAAGTAAAATAAGTGAGAGTTCCAATACGGTTGGTAACAGTGAGCTTTTATTATGTGAGTCTGTTGAAGAAAGATGATTTGGGAATTTTCTTTTTCCTTAAACCACGAAATTCTCAGAATATAGCTAATATTTTTCGCAGTATATAACCAGGTATTCTTTTATTTATATCTTCAGAAGAAATGAAAAATAAATAAAAAAATTAAAGGAAAAATATTGTTTGTGCTTCTCCGCATGAATAACAATAACATTTTAACATTTGCAAATGCGCTATTCTAAGTTCACAAACAAAAATAGAAAATACCTGCTTATTAAAAAATTAGTCTACGTATTTTATTTTCTCCCGTCATTCTTGACGGGCTTTCGTTTAGTACAGCTAATAAATAAGAAATATATTCACGACGCTATTTTCTACATACGTAAATATGTTCGAATTATTTAGATAGTTTTAAGACAACGAAAACAGTTTTATGACAGCAAACTTTTTGCGCTTAAGGAAGCCAAAACGCGGAACACTATAAAAGCTATTCAACCACCAGATTTTGAGAAATACAAAATGAAACAAGATGAATTGGATTCAAGTACTTCGCAATTACGCCGTGCCGCTTTTCGAATTTAAATGTTCCGCGAAATATTATAGAGCTACTTGCGACTCTAAATGCTCCGCGAAATATTATAGAGTTACTTGCGACTCTGAAGCTGCAACGGACTGTTCGGCATTGTATTCAAAGCAAACATGTGATATCTTCCGTGATAGGCTCGTGTTCGAGTCCCGAATGTTAACATGGGTGGTGTGTATGCCGTAAATTGTTGGCTCTGTCGATCCCCTGGAACCAGTGGCACTAAATTGCTGACAGAGACTCCTAACAACTTTTAGAATTGCTCATGGCGGTCGTTAACCTCCCACCCCTCAAAAAAAAAAAAAAAAAAAAAAAAAAAAAACAGGAGCTTGGCGCAGTGCTGTATGCGCTGACCTCTGACCCTTCGTCCGAGTGGACCCGGGCTCGGGCACCAAACCAGACTCAGCGCTTACACCGCTGGTAAGCGCTGAGCCTGATCCTGTTTGTCGTGGTTGTCGTGTCAGCCCTACGGCACCGGCTTCTCTCCCTCCAACGAATGTCCCCAAATTAGGGACGGGTGACTGCTCATATCCCAATGGGTACCCCCGCCCGAGTAGTCATTAAACCCCTAAACGAACAAAACAGGTAATAATGAATTTGCGTTCTAAACGCGAAGAAAATTGTGCTTGATTAACTCTTGATTACATTAAAGAAAGTCAGTATTACACTTTCTAGCAGCCGAAATGAAATCGTGAATTATATTTGCAAATAACCGTGTTCCAGTTTGCGTGTGAGCATCTGAATAAACTGTTTCATTTTGAATGCGTCTCAGAAAATTTATTTAAATATGATTACTTTCAGTCTAACAATCCGTTGGCTGGTAGAGTTACACAGTAGTTGTGAGCAATATTCTTGTTAGTTATGCATACTTGTAAATTACATGGCATTCGAGAAGTCCATGAAAATAGCAGAAACGAAGTCAAGACGTTAGTAACGATTGTAAAATATTTTGGGTCAGTAAGGGGTAAAATATCAGACGCTGCATTATATTCGAATTCATGTGTGAAGCTTACGTTTACAATACAATTCTGCAAATGTATTATTCTTTGCTGTGATAAGTAGAAGATTTCTTCGGTAACGATAGAGCATTAGTTTCGGCTATTGATGTGAAGTCAGATGAGACCATATTTCCTTGTATAGGAAAATATCACTACTTAACAGAATGATGAAGCCGGCAGACAAAATAATCACTGTCTAGATAACTGTTTAACATGGAACATTACACCAAAAAACTAGAAAATGACAGTGATCCGGACGGGAATCGAACTCGCATATCCCATTCGAGCATCTTATCCATTACAGCACCATGGACAATGAAATACCTGATGATTATGGATCTGAGCAATTTCAGATTTTACGCCAGCCAAAGCAGCCCAATGTTTTTTCGTAGCGTATTTCGTAAATGGCCAGACTCAGATATGGGAATTGTGGAAGAAATATTCTTCACGAATATATAGAGCAACTACAAAATTATTAACGCATTTTCTGATGTAATGCTATGTGTTGAACAGAAATCTAGGCAATGGCTCTTTGCCGCGTAAATAATTCTGTAGTATTTGTGAAGAATATTTTTTCCATAATTCTTGTCTTTTGTTCCCATTACTTTTTAATGCATCAATCTTTTCAAATTTCCACACAATTTCTTTACTTTCATTTTATTTCCCTTTTGCTTCATACATTCCACTCTTATTTGCAGCAGCTCGCTCACATGACTCAATTCAGTACAAATGAGTAATACTCGCGGATCCAGCAGAAATATATATTTTCCTGACTTTCTTGACAGCTTAGAGAATTCACACATGTTAGTCTAGTTTTTTCCATATTTTTTTCGTCTTGCCAAACTTTGAGCTCGTCGATTACAAAGACACATGCATTTCAAGACATTCCTGACACGTTTGGTTTATGATACTCTCCTAAAGGCATTACTTTCTAATATTGGAAACGTATCTGTAATATTTTGCATTCACTCTTGAAGTTTGGATTGACAGCTAAAGTGGTGAAGTTCTTTTAACAGGAAGTGGCGCTGAAGATCCTTCATGCATGGTCCACATTTTCAGGTCTGCTTTTTTAATTCTATGATAAATCTGTTGCCCTGTATCACTTGAATCTTATGTAATTTTCAGAGGGTTTGCTCTTTTGTTAAGTGAACATTACCAGTATATTCAGCATAACAGTTATCTTTAAACAGGCCATCAAAATGCTGGGATCTGTTTATATTGGCGTTAGCGTCCTAGCAGGAGTGTTTTTGCATCTGTGTGTGCTACTGCTCCTAGCTGCAAACCTTGCAATGCCCACCCTGGATTTCTGGTTGAACTTAGCTCACTTGAAAGTTGCGTCGTAACTGTTCAAAGGAGAAGACACACCAACTGTTTACGCTGTGCTTTGAACTTCTGTGCCTGTGTAGCGACCTTTTCAAAGCTTCCGATAGTGAAAAGACGTTTTCGTTTTGAGTCGCAACATGGCTTACAAAAAAGCGTCAGTAGTGTTTTGCCACATGGCTGAAATTGTTTAGAGTGCTAAAACTATCGAGTTTTAAAAAATGTTCAAAGAACATTTATTATAGTTTCGTGTTATTCGTGAGACATCGTGCAAAACACTGGATTAGCGTTCTTTTATGTTAAATCCTCGTTTTTTTGTATGTCTTTATTTTTCTTGTTATCATATATTCGTAACTAAACAGACTGAAATATATTATTTCTGAGATCTATCGATTATGAATACTCACATACCAAAACCCACAATAATTCTAATATTATACTATATGTTCTTTTTGTAGTAATTTGTCTATCTGAATTCCAATCACGGCTCCTACTAGATTGCAAGTAAGTAGCAAATTACTAGTAACGTGTGTAAATTTGCTGATGAGAAAAGGCACTAGCAAGCAGTGTTTATGTAATTTACGAAATGAAACTACCAGTGACTTTGTTTTCGGTTTAAGAAAAAAGTATGGGATACTTGCCTTATCATTCATGGGGCATAATTTAGAAGATTAGGATAACTGTTTTCAGTTTATCTTATCGTTCAAAATGCAGCAGCTGCTTCGGTGTTGCGCGTTTGGTAGCTTGTTTGACATAAGCAGTGTAGAGAGGAAACTGTTGAATTCTATTTCAGCAATCTGTGCTGGTTCATTATGCGACCCTCCGTACGCTAATGTGTGTATGTGTACGATGGAGGTCGAAAAGGGGAGAGAAATGATGTATTCATCTTCCATGTAGCAGGCCGTGTAAAGTAAAGCATGGTTGCGCTAAATAAATCTGCAGTTTCTAATTAGTCACTGTGTTTAGAGAAAATGAAAAAAAAATACAGTTGCAAGCACATTCACTCCCGGATGTGCTCGTTCATGGTCAGTGGTACACAAACTGTCAAATAACTTTGGTGGAAGTCTTTGAAGGATACTATTTCATCATCTACATTCTTTGTAATAGTAATTTTTTCTGTGTTTCACTGAAGAGGCACTGACAGTACTGAAGAAGTGTTCTGTAAATTAAAGAAAGTGAACCGACAACAAACTTTAGTTTGCTGTTCCAAAACGAAGACTGCTTCAGATCAGGATGGAAAACCGTTCAATTTTCCAGTTCTAATGTTAGTGATTAGTTAAATCAACGACCATCGAAAAAAAAACTGAAGGCGATATATCTGTAAACGATATCAAAGTCATGGCTGTAAAACACTGAATATTATCCAATAAGTGGGACTGGCCGAAATATATGTCACCAGAATCATATTTTTCACAAATGAAAAAAATATTTTGCTCAATATTCTCCGTTTATACAACAAGAAGAAATATTTGTAGGAAAAATATGAAAACTGCGTTTGCACATTCAGAGTCATTAGAATATTTGGCGGTAAAAGTCCTTAAAGAAAAGAAAAACAACGATTCACCTTTAATAAAAATTATGGCAACTGCTGATGTGGAAACATTGAAAAAGACGGATAGGATATTTCTTACAACGTACAGAATAGCAGAATCCGAAGTAAAATTCCAGTTCTTTGACTACTTTTCATATCATGCACGATTAAGTGAAAAATGAAATCTTGTTTTAACGCATCATAAAGAAAAAGCTTCAGCATTTTCGTCAAATTCACCAGTAAATACATAATTGATTTTTGCTAGTAAAGCTACAAAATGCTTTTTCTCATCTATGATTGGTGAGAAAGTAGACAAGACTAGAAAAACGAAACATATATTGTTTGCCAAGTTTACTGAAGATGACTAACCTCTTACGCATTGTATCAAAACAATTAATTTATAAAATTACCTCTCGTGCCATACAAAAGCTATGGAAACGGAGTTCTCTGATGACCAAGGTAATCCTGAACGGAAAGAGAGGAAGACATGTTGATTGCAGGGAAGAGCAGGAAAATATCAGGAGTTGCATCAGGACTAAAGGATGGTTGTCCTTGTTTCATTTTTATACTCGTACACTGCCTAGTTTGCCGTCCTGATCTGGGCAGCATTACCTAAAGCTAAATGAATACACTTGAAGTGGCAATGAAACATGTTTATAATTTTCTTTCAAGATAGCCTAAGGGAATCACTTTACTGAAAAACAAACTGCTTTCCTGCATGAAAATACCATTGTAAAATCTGAGATACTAGATAAAGTGAAATTTATTGCTCACTTATTATCATGGAGCTTGCAAAGCTTCATTCTTAACTAGAAGTCGAGTTGTTTCTATTTACCGACCATTTTTCTTCGTCAGCTTAAGAAGTAGCAGCTAAGGATATTTTGAAACATTTTTGCTTCATCTGCATTTCTTTACGAGTGTTTTAGGTAGAATTTATCGACTTTCGTTTTGTTTATAAGAGCCCAATACAATTTGATACAAATGCATTCTCGAATATCTAGTGTGAAAGAAAACGTATCGCTTTTGAAATCCAAAGATCCCATATATACTGAAAATATTAAGATTCGTCAAGCTAAGTGCAACAGTATGAACTTTCATTTTAAGACCAAGCATTAAGAGAAAGCGATGATACGGTTCAATCCTTTAATAGAAAGGCACTGATTAGTTCATTTTTGGAAAACATTGGTATTAGATCTCATCATTTGCCAACGAAACAGTATCAAATTTTTTATTGGTGTTTCGAATAACCAATTGGCGCAGTAATGGCAAAGAGCTGTGGATGTACGAAAATGATGTAGTGCCACCATTAATACACCATTTTGTAAAATCTTCGAAAACTGGTGGTGTTAAAATTTCGAATATGTCTGGGGAATTTTGCTAACACAAGATGTACACATTTCAAAGGGTCTCAGTCACTTTCGGAGAAGGGTGTTTCTGGAAAACAGAGTATGAAAGTATGAAAATGTGCTTGGTCTGATTGAAGTAACTTCGCTGTTTGTCTTTTCCATATCATGTTGTAAAGTGGGTTTGAAGTTTACGAATAGAATTCAGTGTGACTGGGAAAACTGTATGAAACTAGAATATTGAAACTGAAGGACCAAAGTTTGAAAAAAGATTTTAATCCGCGATTTTCTGTAGTGAAATCGTTTGATGATAAGGTGACGTTTCTGCCATGGCAACCGTATGGTAAAAGACAAATTGAGAAGCAAAAATGCAGCATGAGTGCTTGACTTTATTCTCGTAGGGATAAGCTCTTTTTTCTATATTATTTGGTTCATGTTTTTAGCTGAAACATAAAAAAAGGTTTGAAATGTTATGCATTACTTTTAATAGCACTCCAAAGAAAGGTTTTAGTTTTATGTTCCATTCCTTTTTTTGGTATGTATTTCAGCTTACGCATTTAACTTCACGTTTCTAAGAATTCTTTCTGATATACAAGCACAGCACTACAGCTGCATTTGCTAATGAGAATTTTCATTTTCAGTACTAGCAGTCGCTGCGAGTAAAGAAAAAAATGAATTCCAGCTCTGATTCAAAAGTTGTTTTTAATCTCATACATCTCTATGTTTTTTTCTTTTAAATATTTATAAATAGGGTGGATGTTTAAAATACAATTTGCTTCATAAAACGGTAAAATGAAGGGAGTTAACATATATGTTAACATATATACGTAATGAAGGGAGTTACAACAATCACGTCTCTAAAGCTATTTTTTTATTTTCTAAGAAGCATAATTTTCTTTTTCGTTCACGATATCAGAACTTTGAATGTCCTGGTCGCATGTAACGTATGGTTTTTGTTTATAAAATTGTTTCTTGTTAATACCATTAGCCATATTCATTCTACGTTTCCCCGTAAAGTCAAAGGCTTGAAAGACATAATATGATCTTTATGACTACTAAATTACAGAATTTTAAGCTGAGATTTAGCTCGGAAAATAAAGACTGGTTTTTAATGTTCCTTCACTTTCTAGTAAAAGATGTTAACGCAGTTTGTGTGGAAATGGAACGTTCATAAATGTCTAATCATGGATATATTGCGCTACATTTCTTATAAATATAAATAGAAAGAGCCATATTTCAGCTAAGATATTATTTGAACGTGCAAATTTATGGTCTCACTGAAGGCCTGTTTCTATGAGACGGAAGTGTTCACTGAAGTCATAAATCGCACGACTTGACATCTTACCATAACAGAAAAAGATTGGCTGTTCTCGTACTATTGTTCAATCAAAAATGTTCAATCAAACATCCACGGTCAATTCTTCTTCCTAGTAAGGCGAATCGAACTAAGAATTAACTTTCTAATGAACACAATATATTTTGGTGTGATTGTCTTCATTCTGCACACTCACAGGAATCATCACGGGAAAAATCAAAAGAATATGAACTTTATGTCGGTGAAGAACAGTTTGTATTTACAAAACAACGCATTTTAACATCTCGTGTGTACCGTGCATATCGACCTTCTGACATCGAAGGAATAACAAACTGGCGCTGTTTAAGGAAAGACGAAATCTTAAATAAAAATTGTATATTTGTTTTTCAAATTGAAAAAAACAACAACTTAGATTTAAGAAAAAGTTAAGAAGCAAACATTTTTCAAATAGTAAATATAAAACAAAAAGATCGTACGAAGAAATTACAGGGAATTACTGCGCTGTCGAACTCTTTGATTCAGTTGGCAGGCCTTCGAACTAATAACTGAAATCTCGGGTGCTAAAGACATTGCAAATCAATCTGAATTTCAAGGCACCAAGCGGTAATTTTTTGCCCCAAAAGAGATGCAAAATGATATCCATGTTTCCAGCAAACGGAAGAAAAATACGTCTAATTTTCAAAATAAAACATTTAGAAGCGCAGATATAGTGTCGTAAAGAAGCATATTTTTGAGAAGTAAGTAGCTTAGTAGTTTGGGTGTATGATACATAGAAGTAGGTAGCTATAGAAGACTAAATCTGCGACCTAACTGTCGCAGGTTTAGTCTTCTATGTACAAACATCTGTCTATGGATTAGAAACCATACTAAGCCGTTGGTCTCAGGCAGAACTTCTTGTTTTTAAGAAAGTCTATAACTGTGTAGAATTGATGGAAAAGAGTTCATATATATATTTAAATATATACACCGATGAACCATTACATTATGATCACCTACCGAATAAGAGGTAGAACCCCCATTAGCCTGCAAAACGGCGGCCACTCGGTGAGGCATCGATTCGATGAGGTGGCGATAGGTATCCTGGGTTATTTGGTACCATAATGTCAACAGCAGGTCCTCCAGTTCCCGTACATTTCGTGGTGGTGGTGATTTGGCGCGAACCCTCTTTTCATAGTTGCATACAAATGTTCGATTGCGTTCATGTCGGGCAAATTTGAAGGCTAGGGTATTAACAGTAAGTCACCAGCATGTTCCTCGAACCGCTCCTTGAAGGTTCTGACAGTGTGGCATGACGCATAATCCTGTTGATAATGGCCATCACCAGCAGGGAACATAGTTGCCATGAATGAGTGAAATTGGTCCGCAACGATGTCCAGATACCTGACAGCTGTCAGAGATTGTGCTATTGTGATAACGGGGTCTAAAGTGTCCCAAGAAAATATCGCCCACAGCATAACACCGCCGCCGTTGGCCTGTTTCCGCCCAAAAGTGCATCCAGGTGCTATAGCCTCCGCTTGGTAATCGGCGTATCCGCGCTCGGCCGTCTACGTGATGCACCATGAATCTTGGTTCGACAGACTAGGTCACTTTCTTCCAAACAGAACTTGGGCCCAGTCCATGCGTTGTTGGCGATGACGTGCAGTGAGCATGGGGACACGGCTGGGTGTGTGGCTACGCACGCCCATTTGCAGAAGGCTGTGATGAACTGTGAGCTGCGACACATTGCGCTGATTACCACCGTTGTTGCTGCAAGTGATTTGTCGCACTGTGACCTTGCGGTCGCTGAGGACAATGCGCGACAGTCTACGCTCTCCTCTGGTATCAATGAGCCGCGGACGACACACGGCTAGACGACGGTTCGTCGTTTAGCCATCAGTGCACCACCTTTGATATTTGCTAACTACAGCGGCACGTGAACAACCCACAAGCCGCTTCATTTTCGAGATCGTAGTTCCTAGGCGCTGTGCCATCACAATTTGTCCTTTATCAAACTCCGATAAATTGGCAGCTTTTCCCATTCTGACTCCGAACACTCGACTAACCAAAAGCCAGTCCTCAGGTTGTGTATATGTTGCTCTGTGAGCTGTACCTGCGCCACCGTTCGGTCTCCAGGCGCTCATTTCTCTAGGTTGGTGGTGGTCATAATGTAATGGCTTATCCGTGTACACTCAGTGGACAAAACATTAAAGATAGAGGTGATGGGCAGTTGATATGGCATCCCCCGTGCAGAGTGGAACAGACACAAACCGAACACAGGGGATAAATAGGCGGACAGCAGGGCTTCCCAACAGTGTATCGCATTATAAGCCCAAGTTCTTACCCCTTCGGCAGTTCATTCATTCTACCGCTCAAGTGGTAAGAACCCTAGGGGGTTTCCGAGGGCAACCGTATCAAGGATGTACCGCATCGACCGACGTACCGGCGCCCAGAGAGCAAGCGATGGCCGACCACATACCATTGATGACAGGAGTCGACGTAGACTATCCTGGCTCGTAGAGACAGACAGCTTGACAACTGCGGTGCAAATCACACCCAGGCAAAACGTGAGATGCCTACGTAGCGTCAGCAAGTGTACGGTACGCGCACGTAGTATTTCCCGGAGTACGTGAGCAGACGACGTACTCGCGTGCCGTCATCGGAAATTACGCAATTTGTTTAAGGTACTTAGGTTGCTTACAGGGTTAAAGGATTTCTATATTGCTAATTCATTGGAGTTAAATCCATATATTATTTCTATAAAGTTTTTTACTGTGAGTCCTGTTTTGAGAGAACGGTTGAACGTAAAGATATCGTTGAGGTATCAAAATAAAGGTCTTACCATGTAGATGTTCCAGGAGAAGAGAAAAATGATATTGGGGCAACGATCCGGGCGTTGGGGGGCTGCAAACTTCTTATGTAAAGTCTATGGGAGAAGCGTGCGGTTGACTCACACGCTGTTGAAGGCGAAAGCATGGAGGGACTGAGATAGTCCAAAGTCTGAAGTCTTATCTTTTCTCAGTGAACCGTTGCGCAAAGCAACGCTAGAAGGCATTCCTATCAAAGTTCTTCTCTTCGGAACAGCGAACACTCTCGAAGACCTGATTGCGTTATGCCGTTGGATTGTGTGATGCATATATACAATTTAATATTCATTCGATCCAGCTTTTTCACGTGGGTAAGACGTTGCCCATTATGAAAAGATGTAAATAAACATTAAGTTGACCATTGTTAGTGAAAATATTACGGGCCACTAATTATAGCCCATTGAGTTGCTCACGGTGGTAGTTGAACCTTCAGTCAAAAAGAAATCACGAACCTGGACTATTGTCTTTACTGAGGTGGTTGAATCAATTTGTCAATCAAATAAAGTTCACATTTGTTGTTTCATAAGAGTTTATTCTTTTCAGAAAACAACAACAACAAACTAACCTTCGATTCCAACGGGTTTCGTCTAGTTTGCTTTAAAAGTGGTATCACGCATAAGGTTTAATTTCTTTAAACTTTGCATCCCTCAGTTTTGGAAATTCTTCTCTATCCGAAGCCATCACCATTTTTTTCCAAGCTTTTACAGAGTTCTTGGTAAAACCAAGCTGTAAGTGTAAAGTAGGAAAGAGCACGGACTCAGGATTCATTAATGGTGTGTATTAAACCATATGTTTCCCAAGAACAAAGTTTCGATAGCTTAGTGTCCTTTACAACATAACGTTGCTGTTTTGTTTGGCTATCTCACAAGCGAAGGAAACAGCTGTACTTCTTGAATTTATCTTGCAGTCCAAGAGCATTGCTGTTACCTTCAAATCACTATACCTAACTGCAAGCAGTGTTCATTGACTGTCATTTATTGCATTCAGTGTGAGAGATATGCTTTCGTAGGTATTCACGGAACTGGAAAATTCCTACACTATTCCTCACTAGGCGGTGTTAAACCGAATTTCTATCTGATACGAGGCATCTCCACATTCAGCTTTCGGATTGTTCAAATTCTTCTTTTTCATTGAACAGTTGCAACCAATGCCTTCTATTTATTTCAGAAATATTTTCCTTTGTTTTTCGTGAGATAAATTTACTGCGACTTAAGCAGCAGCTTGAAGCACTGCACGCATGTACATTCCGATTTCCTTCAGGCACAAATTTGCCAGTGAAGGTGTTTCCGAAAGTCGTATTCATTACCCCGCGGCATTGGGAGACATTTTTTTGTTTCTTTTTACTTTTGTGCGGTCTGGTTTGAAAGCTTTTAAATTACCCGTTCGCTGGGGCTATCGGTGAGTTCCATGCTGCGCTCTGGATAAGTTATTTGATTCTGCTTTCTGTTCGAATCGGAATTGTTTCTCGAAGTGCTGAAATACTTTCCTTTCGTTCCTAGGGAAGATTTACAAGAAACAGTAATCTGACCGGAAGATATGTTGAAAGAAAGGATCCCACTATTTTAACTAAAAAAAGAAATCCTTACTTTAATAAAGAACAAATTCTAGACTTAAGCAAAAATTCCTTTATTTCCCACGCTTCCCATTAAATAAGGTGTCGGAATTAATATATCAAGTAATGTTTATAAATGTCGTTTTTAATGAGTGTCATTTATCCCGTCATTTTGTCGTTGACTTTAAGCCGTAGGATGAAGTCCTGAAGCAAACTGCGTGAATCCATGGCGCTTCAGTTTTGGGCTTGTCTAAGCACCTTGTTATACTCTCCTGCGAGCAAAAAATGACATATGTCAGGCAGAGATTACTGATCGACGTCTACATTATTTGACATGTTCTTAGGTTTGGTTTGTCACATGTTCTTTATTTCAGAAATATTTCCTTTTTATTTACCTTTAAACTGCGATCATTCCCTGCAATTTAAGTGACAATTTATAACAATAAATAATTATTTATGCAGTTCATATTCTAATTAAATCAGCAGTGAATTTGAAAAATAATAATAAATAATATAGATGATAAACGGTTACGATATCATTTCATCCCTAAAGGTAAATGTTTGCTCACTTTCTGAATAGGACAAATGTATTTGTCACTTTCAGTTTCAATTAGCTGTCACGGAGCAAAGATTTAGATTTAGATTTTTAAATTTGCACAAAACTTAAAAATTAAATGAAAATTCCAAAGACACCATAGCAGATAAGTTTTGTTGCGAAATAAGTTGCACACCTGAAGGCAAATATTAACATACAGTAAAACCTCTGAATAACAGACACCAATGCGTTTCAACATTTTTCGGCTATTTAAGCGGTTGACTTCTGAGCCCACTTAAGTTAACAAAACAAAAAGCTTCATATCGTTGTCAACTATGCTACAAAAATTTCACTTTTATTTTTTTCCTTTCTTGAGGGTTATTAGAAGATTCTTAATTCATGCATGGGTATAATAAATGAATGCCTTTTCTTTGCATGCAAATTTAATATTTAAATAAAATGAAGTAAAGGTCAATAAAAAACTGGTAGATCTTAAGTTGTCAATTTTTTCATGTAGATATTTTAAATTTACCAAACTCAAGTGTATTGCTACATAAATATGAACCACCAAGTAAACTTGTTACTACTTTCTGCATTGGTTAATGGATGCTGAATAATGGGATGAAATTATTTGTCTCCAATTTAAAATTAAGATATTTGCATACACTATATTGACAAATGTCACCGGACACTCTTTCAAAAGCAAATGAAAGAATCTGATGCGTTGTTAAGATATGCGGTACAGCTGCAAACGGTATAAAAGCAAGCCTGCAGCTGACCGCGATCATATCGCACAGTGAGGTTGAGTGAAAATGTCGCGGCGGGAGAGAACTGACTTTGAAAAAGGAAATATTGTTGGGTGTTATATTGTTGGGTTGTCCATGAGAGAAACCGACAGGCGTTTAAACGTACCCAAGTTAACTGTTTTGGATATACTGAATAAGTGGAACACACATGGCGTGCCTGAAGCAGCAAAACGTACCGACAGACTAAACAAAATCAGTGATAGCGTACGTCAAAGCCTCAGGAGAGTCGTTACAGCTAAACGACGGAGCACTACTCAAGACCTCAGTGCATAGGTGAGTAAAAATGCTGGAACCTTGGCATGCACATGCCCCATTCGCAGAGAGCTTCATTCCATGGGTTACCGTGGTCGTGCGGCTGCTCATAAGCCTTTCATATCCACTCGGAATGCTACTTGTCGTTTAGCATGGTGTAAAGAACAGTTATCGTGGACCGTAGATCAATGGAAACTGGTCCTATGGACTGATGAATCCAGATACACGATCCATCAGTCTGATGGCCGTGTGTGGGCATGGCGGCAGCCTGGGGGAAAGCTATTTACAACAGCGTTCTGTCCCTACTGTCAAGCTTGGAGCTGGCAGTTTACTTATATGGGGGTGCTTTTCGCGGTGTGGTCCCGGCCCATTGGTTATCGTGGACAAACCTGTTAACCAGCATGTCTACCTCGATATTCTGGACAATTATACGCTACCAACTCTGTGGCAGTACTATGGAACCAAACCTTGTTAGTACCAGGAGAATAATACTCCTCGCCATATAGCAAGGACTGTTACGGCGTGGTTTGACGATAATTCCGTATCGTGTGCGTACTGGCCAGCACAAAGCCCTGATCTTACTCCTATAGAGTACCTATGGGATAAATTAGAGCGCCGCATAAGAAGTTTGGAACCAAGGCATCCTACTAAGCAATAGTAAGCGGCTGCATTATGTACTGAATGGAAGCGCATACCTGTCGCTGTGTTCCAAAACCTTCTCGAAAGCATGTCTGGAATGGTCACCGCATGCATGAAGGACAAAGGTTGACCGACACAGTACTAATGTATGTCAATAAATGCCATGCTGTGTTTCTCTTCTAGGTGTCTGTTGACGTTTGTCAATATAACGTATATCTGTAAGGTTAACATGCACCACAAGAGGAATTGCAGTCAACCGTGGTTGTATCTCTTCAGCAATGTTTAAAAACATGAAAGTTCTTAAACAAAGGATTTACTGTAGTTTCATAAATGCCATGACTTAAACCTCGTTGTAAGAAATGTGATTTACAGTAAGGCTTTTTCCTTATTTTCTCTTTAGGTGCAGATTCTGCTTTAGTCGCTCTTTACTTGCCAGACTCAGGAGAGCCAGAATTCTTGTGCTCGGAATGCAAGGTGCTTGTGTGGCAAGGTAAGTCAGTTTTTTTGCAAAGCAAGTATGCATGTACCATTGATATACACAAATTTGAACTTCTTAATGACAGCTAACGAGAGTACAGCATTGAACATTGTTGCGTTTCTAAATATATCTGATCATGTTCTTGTTATAGCTTTGCCTATAGTTAACAGTTACTTTACAGCTTGACGGGTGAGGAAAAATGGAAATTTTGATATCTGTTTCTTAATTTTGTTAGTACTTCTCAGGAAGTACTAACAAAATCTGAGAGAGCACCATCTATGCAAAATGCTACTTATATAGTGGGTCATTGCAGTTTACTTTATAAACGGTAAGTTACTCCATTCGGCGTTTTATAGGAGTAACAAAAGATTGGAAAGGTTTTTCTTTCTGCATTTTTTTTTATTATTAGAGGTTTAACGACCACCGTGAGCAACTCAGTGTGCTATAAGCAGTCGCCCGTCACTAATTTAGGGTCACTGGTCCCAGGGAACGGATAGAGCCAGCGCCGCAAGACAAACACAATATCCATGCCTCACCAGAATTCGAACCCGGACCCATCCGGGACGAATGATCATAAGCCATTGCTTAGACCACTGCGTCACCTGGGCGGCATTTGAGAGCTTTAATATGATCAATGCAACACTGAAATAAATTGAAATTTAATGCATAAGTTAACTGTACACACTAGTGAAAAGCAAAATATGTTGTTTATTACAGCCTCAGAACTGGATTTTTTACCACAGGAAAATTGTACTAGGAAAGTTAAACCGGAAAAATATTTTTAAACAAGTGCATAACTCATTTTTTGATCTGGGTCATTAAAAGAGAGTTGTATTTACCCCTAAACATTTCGTACCCTAGAAGAGTTTATGTTCTTTGTAGCGTGAGATATTCTTTTCTAAAAATTTACAAATACACTGCTGGAAAATTGCTAAGGACGGATCATAAACGGCTACATAGCGCATAAAAACGTACGTGTGGTTGGATGCCAAGTGAAATAAAATAATGTCAGAATGCCAGGACATTACAAGAAAGACAATTTATTGTGCTCTGAAATCCAGAAGGCTTTGGAACGTGTTCAAGGGACAAACAGGCCATTTTGTGCAGAATACGTAAACGTGAAAAAAATGCAATTACCGTCCGCAGGCGTTCCGGCGTAAGATGTAATTACGGGATATGGCCACCATGGAGGGCGATGCAAGATTCCACACGTCGTGTCCTGCTTTGCACGACATTATCAAGCAGCTGTTGGGGTTATTTATCCCATTCCTCTGTCAGTGCACGGATGAGAGTGTCCTTGTTTATTGGAGGGCATTGGCGACCAGCAAGACTCCTTCCCAAAGCATCCCACACATTTTCACTGGCATTCAGATCTGGAGAACGTGCTGGCCATACGAGGCGTTGAATATCCTCGCTCTCAAGACACTCCTGGACAGCGACTGTTCGATGACATGTTGCGTTGTCGTCCATGAAAATGAATCTATCACCGACAGCACCACGGAACATGCGAACATGAGGTAGCAGAACATCATTAATGTATCGTCGGTCAGTCATAGTCCCAGTTGGAAGCACATAGAGGGACGTACGGCCATTGATCATGATGCCAGCTCATACCATGACACTACATGTCGGATATCGGTCCCTTTCCTGTATGTTTGCTGGACAATATGCAGTACCACTATCAGGCCAGATCAGTTGTCGTCGACAATCAGACGATAGACTGTATCTACTCTCATCTGAGAAGAGGACAGCAGACAAGTCGTTATTAGTCCAATGGCGATGTTGATAGCACCATTGCAAACGGGCTTTACGGTGACGTCTGGACAATGGGATGCACACAACAGGACGACGGGCGTATAGTCCTCCTTCATGCAAACGTCTGGCGACAGTTTTTCGGGAGATCCGCTTGCCAGTAGCAGCCATAAACTGATTTGCTACCTCACTAGCTGTGCTGCGCTGGTGTCTTTTTGTTGATAGCACTATGTATCGATCCTCTGCAGGTGTCGTACTGCGAACACGACCTCCCCGTGACGTTTCCTACAGTCTCCATTTGTTTGAAATGATTTCCAAAGCCTTGAAGCAACACTGTGGCTGACGTCGACCTCCCTGGCGACATCTGGTATTTTTCGCCCTTCTTCAATCTTGCCAATAATACGGCCACACGTAAAATCATCTAGGTGATGTCGGGAAGACATACTGAAAATTGCAAGTTCGTCAATTGATTCTTTCCCTTTCAACTTTGCGTTTGAACAACAACGGGCCGCCCCGGTGGCGCAGTGGTCTAAGCGATGGCCTCTGATCATTCGTCCGAAAAGGGTCCGGGTTCGTATCCCTTCGAATTCCGGTGAGGCATGGATGTTGTGTTTGTCTTACGGCACTGGCTCTCTCCCTTCCCTGGAACCAGTGACCCTAAATTAGGGATGGGCGACTGCTTATAGCCCATTGAGTTGCTCACGGTAGTCGTTAAACCTCCAATCAAAAAAAAAAAAAAAAAAACAAAGGTCAATACGCGTCAAATCCTTTATATCTCTTATCAGCGCTATGACGTCACGAACAAGTTCGGCAATCCAAAATTTACATACGCACAACACGTCTTACTGTATCCCGCACTTATGCTAATTTCCACATTTTCCGGCCTTCCATTTTATGGTTGCTATCGTTGCTATTGTCATCCGTCCTTAGCAATTGTCCGGCAGTGAAGTAAACGGCATTTGTGAAACAGAAATTTTTCTTTTATGCAGTCCCAAAGTAAAAGAATCAGAAACCACTATTCCTCTTGAACAATGAAGTGGCTTCGGAAGTCCGTCTATGAGTTGTCAAGTATTAATCTGAGAAATGTCAAAACAGCTTAATGTTAATGAATAAGAATGATCTTTATTATGTTAAACAAAAGGCTACGAGTGGCTGAATCATTAACCACAGTTCTCATCATATCAGCTAGAAGTTGCTGTCAATTGATTTTTCGCGATGGAAGATCGACCCCGGGGGCGTTTTTTAACCAACAACAGCGCCAAAATTAATCTACGGTTTGGCTATCACTAATGCCCGAATGTTCAAGCAAAATACTCATTTTGCACATCTCATATTTGGTCACTTTGAGGAATACGAGCATATTTTTTACATTTAGTGCAAATTTTTGCATATATCCGTATCCTGAATATTTTCTTTAAAAGCCCTTTTGAAAAGCGAAATTATCATTTTTTAGACTTAACTCTTGACTACATCGTGGATCAACAGCAAAACCTCTTGTTATACAGAATTGTGGTACTCAAACGAATCTACTTGCAATCAATGTTTAGTCTGCTAATAATAATTTAGTTGATCATTGAAAATGTCTTTATATAACCATTATATTAAATGCTAAACTTCAGCTACATATTGTGCTTCCTGGAGAGTAGTCACTTTACTTAAGGTTGCTTTCTGGGATGCGTCCCAGTCGTAAAAACTGAAAAGGTATAATTAGGCATAACCAAACACTTCTGGAAGAAAAGACTAGGGATCTTAAAGGAATTAACGTAAATTAGAGTTTCAGCTTTTTATTAAGCATCCTTTCAGCACGTCAGAAATCCAAATAATCACATCGATAATCGCAGTCACTCAAGCAAAGAATTACACGCTGGTTATATCAGAATACTTTGTATCATATAGATATCGCTCGCTATCTCCAAAAATCTACTTAATTCGTATATAATCGCTAAAGTATCATCAAAACAAGACAGAAGTCTCAGCCCCTTTGCTACACAGCAGTCGAAACAAGATGGCATACAGATCATTGAAAACCCAATCTCTTTTCTCTCGAGTCTAATTACAAGTTGTACTTTAATCTACTGACAGGTGTTGCCAAACTGAAATTCATCGAGAAGGCATCTGTTTCGTTGAGACAGAAAAACGTTTAACGGGAGGAAACCAAATTTGCTTTAGAATACAGGAGCTCAAAAAGAAGGTTAAATTAGAATAGGCATCACATGCTCTCCGCTAAACAACTGTACCAGTAAACTGAATACTTTTTTGTGCAGGAAGATTTACCACGGTCGCAGTGGTCTAAGCGCTGGCTTACGATCATTCGTGGTCGTGGGTTTAAGTCCGACATGGATGTTGTGTTTGTCTTAAGCCACAGGCTCCCTCACTTACCTGGACCCAGTTGCTCCAAATTAGGTACGGGCTACCGCTTATAGCCCATTGAGTTGTTCGCGGTGGTCGTTAAACCTCCAAACAAATTTAAAAAATAATTAGCAGTAAGACCATATGACGAAGTAAATTTCTCCGTCATCTTTGTCCACGCCGGAGATCGAACCCGAGTCTTTTTATTCCAGAATAAGGAGACTCGGGTTCGATGCCCTGCGTGGAAAAAGATGACGGAGAAATTTACTTCGTTATAACCCCATTTACTGAAACCCTAGCTTTCTGTTCGTAAGGGTCGGTGCTTATTACACTGGTGTGCAAAAAGTAAGGACGAAAATGAGAAGTTAGCATAATAGCGGAACGAGCAGGAAGAACGGAACGAAAGACCACTCAGGAGATAGACTAGGTTCCGGTACTGTAGGGCATGCGCATATATGTAGCATGACGTAGGGGGTGGGAGTGTTGGAAAGGTATAAAGCACATGGGCGGTGTACGCTCAGCAATTCGGTGAAAGCTGTTGCACGGTGTACATCGGTTTGAACGACGTCGAGTTGCTGCCACCGTGTAATATGGCCAACAAGCAATTCAGTAGACGGCATCTGGATGACTTTACCCCAGATCGCGTAATTGGGAAGTTGGAAGAAGGTCGAAGTGTAATGAGTGTGGCCGAGGAGTTCGGGATCGTTCACAGCATCATTTCACGAGCATGGGGAGCATTTCAAACAACAGGAACTGTTGTCCGAGAGTTTAGCAGTGGTCGTCCATGAGCAACCACGGCGGCGTACGACCAGTATATTGTTCTACAGGCGAGAAGAGACAGACGGCAGCCAGCAGGAGAAATCGCAAGGCACATGCAACAGACAACTGGACGTCCGTTATCGCGTTTTACGGTGGCCAGGATGCTGCACAAAGGTGGTCTATTTGCACGACGACCAGTACGTTGTGTGCCATTAACGTCTGCTCATCGGAGACGGCAGTTTCTGTGGTGACAGGAACACAAGAACTAGACACATCAGCAATGGGGTCGAGTTCCCTTTACGGATGAGAGCCGATTTAGTCTGACGAGCGATTCTGGACCTATACACACCTGGAAAGAGCAGGGAACACGCAATCACACCTCCAACATAATCGAAAAGGACCGGTTTGGAGGTGGCGGAGTTCTCGTTTGGGACGGTATCATGCTTGGTAACCGTACTGACCTCCACATCTTCCAAGGAGGTTCAGTCACTGGTGTCCGCTATTGTACCAAGATCCTCCTGCCCCACGTGCGTCTGTTTAGAGGTGCTATGGGTCCTGAGGTACTCTTCATGGACGACAACGCTACACCTCATCGTACAGTAGCTGTTGCAGAGCTGTTGGAGAGTGAAGATATTTAACGCATGGATTGGCCAGCAAGGTCATCGGACCTAAATCCAATCGAACACGTGTGGGACCTTCTTGGGAGACGCTTGGCCGCACGTCAACAGCCTCCAGCAACCATTCCGCAGCTGCGATTGGCGCTACAAGAGGAATGGGCCGCGATGCCTCAACAGCTCCTTGACAACCTCGTCTTCAGCATGGACAGACGTTGTAAATCCTGCAACGCAGTCAGGGCTGATCATATCTTCTACTAAAAACTGGATTTTTCTTGGCAGCCGCCTGTCGCATGGACGTTTCTGTCTTCTGTCCAGTTGTGCTCGAAGCTATCTTTTCAATAAAGTGCCTTTGTATCCTTTGGATTCCTTGTTTGGATGTTTTTGCTCACTTGTCCCATATTCTTACATCTTGGGGATCTTATGGTATGATTTGAGTTGATGTGGAGCACTTCTGCACGACGTTACATTCGAAAAACTGTCTCGTCCATAATTTTTGCACGCCAGTGTAGCATTAACACGGAAATTTTTCTGAGCGTCAAAATCTATGAGCCAGACAAATTGTTTATCGGAAGTGGCACTTAACTCTTATCAACAGGAAGGCAAGCAGTGCATGGCAAGGTTACTAGAGATATGGTATACAGTTGTGTTTGCTATGAAGTCAGCCTGTTAATGACTCTTGAAATGAGGTCACGAAGGGCGCAGATTTCATGCTTCTCGCTTGTTTATTACACGCTGTACACGTGCCCACCTATCTGAATGCGTGGGGATAGGGTCAGCAAACAATCAAAGCAATACTTGAAGATCATGTGACCATTGTTTTATCATTTGCCATTTCATGAACAAACAATGCGCATTACATTACTTAATGTTAATCGAGTTTTAGAAGAATAAACAAAGATATCGCTCTTTAAACGCTTTAGCAACATATAGCAACCGAAAAATTGTTATTCGGTCACCGCTGGAGATCCGAATCCCAGATCTCTCGATATCTAGCGGAGCGCCTTAGCCTTTCACCACGGTGAGCAGCAATCCACGGCGTTATGTGTGTTTTTCTGTCAGCTTCTGACATCATAAATCCGTAAGATGGGTTTAGCTACTGAAACGCCTCCATCTGGTGGGCATTAACGGCACTGGCTATATTTTAAATCCAAAAGCCGAGATCCAAAGTGAAAATCCTCCAAATGCCCACCAGATGGATACGCCTCAGTAGCTGAGCCCATCTTACGGATTTATGATGTCAGAAGCTGACAGAAAAACACACATAGCGCCGTGGATTGTTGGCCACCGTGGTATAAGTCTAACGCGCTCGGCTAGATATCGAGAGATCTGAGATTCGGATCCCCAGCGGTGACCGAATAACAATTTTTCACTTGCTATGTGTTGCTAAAATGTGGAAAGAGTGATCTTTGTTTATTCACTGACGCCACGTATTTGGAGGATTTTCACTTCGGAGTTTTAGATTATCATTCATTCGGCAAATTCAGATGAAAGAGTTTTTATATTCCGTGACTCTCAAGAACGGTTTCCTGAGGTTATTGACTCGTAACTGTACGATATTGTTCAGTATGCCTAAATTAACAGCTCGCGACAGTACGAGACTGAATAAGCTAGTGACGGATTTTGAAAGAGATGTATTTTCAACGGATGGAACGATAGTAATTTATAAAGTGCGTGAAAAACCTTTTTCCATTTAAAAAGAAATAAGCTTTTCCCATTATCTTAAGACTACCAAACATAAGTCTTTGGTTAGCCGGATGTCAAAAGTGAAATATGTCTAATTTCTAATTATGCATCTACATTCACACGTGAGTCGACGCTTTCTCTGGTATTGTGCAAGGTATTTTTCTACGTAGGAATTCTACAGTACTGTGAAAGTTAGAAAATTTCTCCTTATAGCATTTCTTTAAAACATATGCAAAAGAAATAGCTCCAAAGGAATCAAGTTTGAAAAAACGTTATTTGGAGAAGTGTTAAGTAAATATCATTCAAAAAGTCCTCAAGAAATGGTTCTGGATCTCTGTTAATGAAACCACATGTAGTAAATGTTATTATCGGAACTAAGAACCCAGATGAACCATCACAAGCATTTCTGATATGTGTAGAAGAATTTTAAAAAATTACAGCTTAGCTGTTTACGAAATCTTTAAATATGCTCTGCCTTGACATAATACACTGTTACGATGAATTACTTTACATCACAGACGCTGCTAGTTTTATGAAAAAGGCAGGTAAATCTTCACAAATTTTGTTTCCAAATATGATCCATCTCACGTGTTTGGCTTATATATTACCCAGAGTTACAGAAGAAGTGAGGATATTACTTCCTGACGTTGACGGATTGATATCTGAAGAAGGTTTTCCTGAAAGCTCCCTCTCGAATTCAGTTATTCAACGAAATGGCTCCAGAATCAAATTTTCCACCGCAGCCAGTTTTAATGAGGTGGGAAACGTATTTCTGCTGCGGGTTATTATACTTCGAGGAATTTCAGATACCGTGAATGCTGTTCCGATTGAGTATTCCTCTATAATTATTAGAGTCAAACAACTCTTAAGAAAATCAACTGTCATCAGTGTACTGAGATTTATTACTGCCGATATTTTCCATACTTTTGATGGGTATATCTGCTCTGAAAAAATGGATGAAACTTATGTTGTTGTTTTTTTTTTGGAGTGGTACCTGGAGTCCAAGAATATGCTATACAAAACTTCATTCCAAGATGTTCTCTAGTAATGTTAGTTTGTAAAAAAAATTAAAAATCTGTAAAATTCATTAGGAGGAAATGCTGACGTTGAAAATAAGCCGCCCACATACATTGCTTGCTTTAAAATAGTCAGGAATAATATTTGTGGACGTGGAAAAGACTCTTTCTACATTCAACCATTTTTCACTGTCAGAAGGCACGCTTTTTATTTCGAAAATATAAAAAAACCTTTAGTTATCATGTGTAATCGTGAAAATATTCAATTATAAAATTTGCTACTTACATATTCACGGGATGTAAGTATATGAATCATATAGCAAACTTTCAGGTATGTTAAGGGAATATTTCTTGATTGTTTAGTGCACAAATACTTGCTTATTTTGGAGGTTTTTAATGCTTAAATATCCGAGCTTTAGTTATCACAGACGTGTTTGTTGAAGGTATAAATGCCGGATGATCACAATTACAGAAGAGTTGTTCAGAGTCCTGTAGAAGAACATCTGTGGAACGAAATACAACCAATCTCGGTAGTAATGCTCTCATGAAATATTTCGCGAGTTATGAAAAAAGTTCCATTTTGTGGTCCCAGAAGATATGCGGCGCCAGAGAAACGCAGAAGTTGCATACCTCATAACGTCCACCAGCGATTGGATGCATATAAAGACGACAGGTAGCGCAATATGCTATTCATACAAGTGCTATGTGCTAGGGCTCATGTCTTACCTGAAAGAGCGTTGTTTATCCAGTTTTATAATCAAAAGAACGGTGATACAAATGAGAATTTTGGAGACTGAACCAGACGAGGAAAAGCACATTGACAGATACAAACTAGTGAAAAATGTTTGTACGATTTGAAAATGCCGTTATACCAGGACTAGGAGGCAACCTGAATATGCCTCAAGCTCTGGAAGAAGTTGCTAGTTCTGTATGGAGCGTGGAATGAGTTACACACCCAGTCCTAGCTGTGCGCGAACGATATCACTGCAACTAAATATACCGCACACAACGGTGTGGAATATTTTCCTGAAAATGTTGCACCTTTATCCCTACAAGATCCCCTACATTCAACAGTTGTTGCCGCCCCGGTAGCACAGTGGTCTAAGCGATGGCCTCTGATCGTTCGTCCGAAAGGTGTCCAGATTCGAATCCCGGTGAGGCATGGATGCTGTTTTTGTCTTACGGCACTGGCTCTCTCCCTTCCCTGGAACCCGTGACCCTGAATTAGGGGGATGGGCGACTGCTTATAGCCCATTGAGTTGCTCACGGTGATCGTTAAACCTCCAAAAAAAACCGGTTGTTTCATGCAAACCATTAGAACATCTGAATGGAGTACCCATTGTTACGCGAACCCGGCTGACGTTTGCTCTGATATTCATGGCTCGCATGGAGGTGGACGATTCATGAGCATAGAAGATCTTGTAGGATGATAACGCTCATTTCAATCTGCATGGCAGTATTAACACTCAGATTTTCCGCATTTGAGCTCAGGAAACCCACGTGTGCTCGTGTGTGCCATTAGAGCAGGAGAGTTTTCTTCAGTGCACTAACCGAAAGTTATTATTATTATTTTGATTGAGGGTTAACGACCACCGTGAGCAACACAGTGGGCTATATCCAGTCTCCCGTTCCTAATTTAGTGCCACTGGTTTAAGGGAAGGGAGAGAGCCAGTGCCGTAAGACAAACATAACATCCATGCCTCACCGGGATTCGAACCCGGACCCATCTCGGACGAGTAATCAGAAGCCATAGCTTAGACCACTGCGCCACCGAAAGTTACAGCATAGTGTGGTTTTATGGAATCATTTACCATTGAGCGGTATGTTTTCCAAGAAAATCATCCAATTTATCTAGAGAATTGTGCCGTCAATGCCCACAGATATCGAGAGTTGTTCCACAACATTGTGGTCCCACAGCTTCAGCAGCAACGATGTCTTGACTTGACCCTATTTTTGAAGTATGGAGTACCTTCTCATATTGCATTGTTGGAAGAGAAGCTGCTGTAATAATAGTTTACCAACAGTAGAGTTATTAATCGTGCATTTTCCAAAGCCTGGCCACCTTGTTCACCTGATCTCACCCCTGTGATTTTTGGTTGTGGAGCACTTCAAAAGCTGGGTGTTTAGCTTTTGAAGTGCTGGGTTTGGCAGTCTTGAAGGACAGAATAACATAGCATGTGGAACCAATTCACACGAACTAGTTGCTTCCAACTGTGGAGAACGAGAACGTCGTTCAACTCATGCAATATTTAGAACATTTGAATGGAGGACCCATTGAACAATATCTATAACCCCTACAAGATTTAACGGTAATCACACATTAGTAAGTTAATCTGGTAGAGCGTGATTAAATGGTAATCACACCCTACCAAAAAAATGTAATCACGCTAAGCCGTAACAGCTAACTTTCCACTTAGCATTTTAGTGTTTTATGTAATCATTTCAATATGCAATCATTTCTGTTTTGCTACAGCGAGAGCATATGATTGCTGGAGTGGTCATATCGCTTTGAGTTGCGTTTCGTCCAACTGCAATGTCCATACAGGGCTCCGAATACCTTCTTTTGCCTTATAGCATCCTTGTGCATTTTTCTGGCGCTGGCAGCGTCACATAACCCGGGGAGTAGTGCAACATGGAACTATTTTGTCTTTCCCAAAATCACGAGTGAATCTTCGTGAGACTATTTGTACAAAGTTGTGGTTGCGTTTCGTCCCATAAATGTTCCGGTAAAGGGCTCTAAATACCTTCTCTTTAATCGTTTTTTTATTGAAGACTTAACGACTACCATGAGCAAATATCAATGAGGTATAAGCAGTTCCTCATCCCTACTTTAAGGTCACTGGTTCCAGGGAAGGGAGAACGCCAGTTCTGTAAGAGAAACATAACATCCATTTCTCACCGGGATTCGAACCCGGGCCCATCTGGGACGATAGGTCATACACCAGCACTACCGGGGCGACCCCGTTTGATTGTGATCAAGCTATGTTCATTCATTACCACATACACTAATGTTATGTCCATCAACGTTTTAGTTATGTGAAAAGTTGTCTAATTAATCACTAAAACAAATTTTTATTAGTCACATGCCATTCATTGCCAGTAGAAAAGTTTTGAGAGAAAAAGCAAAGTTCGTACTGTATCCTTATTTATGTCCGTCTCATTTGTTGAAATAATTTTTACTGCTACAGGGGGAGGGTTTGTTCAGAACTTTTCCAGGTTGATGAATTTAACTTATCAGACGGCTGTAATAACAAGAAAAATAGTCATACAGAATAAACTCAACTATTACGCCACTTAGTACATCCGTACATCTTGGACTTTTTCCTTTATATGTGTATTAGTTTGTTTTAATTTTTTATATCATCCGTAAATGCTGTGATAACGTGGTTGAACTTTCGAGCATTTCCCTTTGAACTTTCGTCGAAAGTACTCCATATATTATGTTACATGATCAGAAAATATAAATAAATACAAAATATTAATGCTTCAGTAATGTGAGAGCCCATCTTGAAATGTCAGACAAAATCTTATCTAGACACTGAATAGTCAGCGCCAGCTGAAGCACTATTAGCCAGGTAACAAACACTATTAGGTCCATAGTCTCAAGAGGATGTACGTCGTCTTTCCATCTTGAGAGAGCATTAGTTGTCTTTTTGTCTACCTTTCTACCTACCACCACCGTCAAGAGTGCTTCTCTCGTCTACGGACTTTGTCTCAGGATTAGAAACCATCCCAGTATGTCCCGATCACATTCTTGGTAGCTTTGACGTCGTATCTCTTTACCCTTCCACTCGTGATCGTGAGGCTACTCGAAATTTAAAGCAAGCCTTATCAAACTATTCACTGTTTTCTCAAGATTCGTTGAGTGACATTTATGGTGCTTTGAACTGGATAACAGACTCAAATTATTTCAACTTCCAAGCACATACCTATAAGCAGATAAAAGGAGTTCCTATTGCTTCTCCTCTATCTGCTGTTCTAGCCGAGGCTGTTCTTCGTCCTCTGGAGAACCGTATTCTCAGCACACCTGCTCTGACTTCTAAAGTGTAGCTCCGATACGCCGATGACATCTTCTTTGTTTTCACCGAAGGGAAGGACTCTTTGCAGCAATTTTTAACGACGATCAATGCGTCGCACACGGATATTAAATTTACCACGGAGTGCAAGACAAATGGTTCGCTGCCTTTCCTTGACGAGCTAGTTGGGAAAACGCCCACAATGATTCTTCACACAGAGATCTATTTTACAAGCATACATATGTATCGAACGTTATCCTTCCTGCATTTGCGTGCCCGGTTGCCCACAAGTCGGCTCTTTTCCGATTTAGTGCTAAAAGGGCTTTTGCCCCTTTTTCGAATCAAGTTGCTCGTGATTCTGAGTTTAGTAGTTTAAAATCTCTCGCCCTGTCTGCTGGCTTTCATGCACAAAAGATCGACAACATGATCTGGAGGGCTGAAGCTGCCATTATTAATCGCATCCTTGCGACTTCAAACCCTCCTCTGCGGTATATTGGATCTCTTCCCTATATTCCTGGATTTACATGCTACCTCAAGTACTGTCTTAAGCAGTTTGGCCTTGGGATCATAATTCGAGCACCAAGGTCAATTTCAATTTTTCTAACCACACATCGGGACCGTGCTACGCAAGTTCGGACTCCATCTCCTTGGAGTACCCTGATAACTCTATAAAATATTATGTTGGTATGACCAAAAAGTCCTTCAAATTGAGGCTTCTCGACCACAAGCGTGATGTAAAACTAGGCAGGTTAACGACAGCATTAGCTCGCCATGTTAAAAACCACGCTGCTGTCCCTAAATGGGACGAGATAAAGAAAATTTCTTCATGCACTGATGCGTGAGCCCCTTCATATAGGGAGATTATTGATATTCTGTCCGATCCGAATGTTTGCAACGAAGGCGTTTCTAGTAACTTACCTGCTACATGTATTTGGCTAGTGCTCCTGTGTGTTTTGCACGTTTGATTCTGAGAGTGCTGTAACCTGCGCGAAGCTTTGCCCTTAGCACCTAGCACGTTTTCATTATTGTTTACGTTTTTAAATTTTAAGTAGAACGTCTCATTCTTCACACTGAGCTATTTTCCTGATGAAGTCGTCCGTCTTGTGGTGCAAGGTCGTATGTTTATACTTGTATATTAATTTACACCAAATAAGGGGAGTTTCTAAGTACGATTGCACATACTATTGTCGGTGTATTCTGCCGAGTGCTATATTTTGGTTTACATCTGAAGAAGTTTGAGTAGTTTTAGGCAACTCGAGAATTTGGGGAACATCGAATTTAGACGCTCCCATGAAGAATTTCTTTTTTTTAATTGGAGGTTTAAATACAACCATGAACAAATCGATGGGTTATAAACAGTCCCCTGTCCCTAATTTAGGGATAGTTGTTCCAAGAAAAGGATAGAGCCGATACCGTAAAACAAACATAACATCTATACCTCACCGGTGGACGAATGTTCATAAGCCAGCGCTTAGACCACTACGCCACAAGTACAGCCGCGTGAAGAGTGCAGGGAAGAATATCAAATAAATTCCGTTAGAAATCTCAATTGTAAAGCTAAACTGTATACCGTACATAAAGGGTGGCTCAAAAGTCCGTTTAAATATCAAACTTTGTCACAAAATAACCAATTCATGTATTACAGTGCGGTTTACACGAAAAGGCTCATCTAGTTGGAGGATTTTATTTAAAAACGGAAAAACGTTTAGTTCGAATAGTCACCGACAGAGGGCGATAACGGCTAAAAAGTTTTTAAATGCAGTAAAAATCAACGAAAGTACATACGCTGCATTAATTTGGTGATCCTATTACAAAAAAATGATTGTTCAATATATCCTCCACCGCAAACATTCAAGCGTCTGACAATTGCAGTGAACGCCGAATGTAAGGCGTCTGGGTGAATGCAACAGACTTCGCATTGAATGGTTTTTTCAACTGTGGCAGTGTAAGGTCTTGTTTGGTGCACTCTAGACTTTAAGTGACCTTACACCTAGAAATCCAATGTGTGAAATCTGAAGATCAAGTTCACACGGAATGCTGCAGTGCTTGCTGATTAGTCTTCGTGCGCCAGACGTGGTGACAAAAGAGTACCAGAGATACAACGTGAGCGGGTGCACCATTCTGCATAAATGTGACTGTGCGCAACATATTTTGTTCTTGAAAATGTGGTATCACGTTTGTTATTTACTGAGTAGCGTTCTGCGTTTACTAAGCAAGTCTTCCAGCCGTTTTTGGCGCACGATTCCTCAAAGAAAAAATTCTTCGGAATCGTGGATGCAATGAATCCACACCACACCTTAACTCGTGGTGAAGGTGTATGCATGATAATTTTCCTTTGCCTATTTTCAAAAATTATGCGTATTGACAGACCCATGTAACGAAAAATGAGCTTCATCTGTCCACAACGCATTTCAGAACTCTTCGAGATCCTCCGAGGTTTTTGCCAAACCCAGTCTGGCAAGTTCCTCCCGCTGTGCGTTATCCGCCAGTAATAGGTGATGTAAAGTTTGCAGTTTGTATGGCTACAGATTGAACACGCCGAAAGGATAAGGTTTACCGATGCTCTCTGTGTGCCCAAACATCTTGCAGCTTTAGGAGCTCTGTTTGTTCTACTTGTCGTTTTAAATACTAGTTCGTTCATCTGGGATGTCACATTATTCCAACGGGACGCTCTTACATCTGGTGTCCCGCGTAGGTGGCGATATTGGAAACTTCCGGTTTCCTCACATCGTCTCACCAGACACCGCAAATGGGCACACAGGTCCTCCTTTAGTCTTCCTTTAGTCTATTCTGTGTTCGAAACTTTCGCAAAGCTTCTGTTGCCGATTCTCTGCTTACGTAAAAACGTTTCATTAACAAGGTATTATCCAGCAAAGTTAACATCATTCTAACACTACTCTTGAACACTGCTTTCAATAACTAGATTGATGAAAACAATTCACAGATGATTAACAGCTGCAGATTATGGCAGTAGTAAGCTTCATATCTTTCTTATGCACTATATTGACAAATGTCACCGGACACCTTGAAGTGAAACACAACATAGCATTTCTTGACATACGGTGTCGGTCCACCTTTGGCCTTAATGCATGCAATGACCCTTCGAGATATGCTTTCGACAAGGTTTTGGAGCACAGTGATAGGGTATGAGCTTCCATTCAGTACATAATGCTGCCGCTAACTGTTGCGTAGTAGTAGGCCTTGGTTCCAAACTTCTTATGCTACGCTCTAATACCATAGGTGTTCTATGGGATTAAGATCAGGGCTCTGTGCTGCCCAGTCCACACACGATACGGAATTATCGTCAAACCACTCCGTGACAGTCCTTACTTTACGGCCCAGTGCATTATCCTGCTGGTACTAAAAAGGTTCGGTTCCATAGTATTGCCACAGAGTTGGTAGCGCATAATTGTCCAGAATATCGACGTAGGCGTGCTGGTTAACAGGTTTGTCCACGATAACCAATGGGCCGGGACCATACCACGAAAAACTGCTCCACACGAGTACAGTGCCAGCTCAAAACTTGACCGTTGAAACAGTACATTATGGTAAATAGGATGCTGCCATAACCACACACGGCCATCAGACTGATGGATCGTGTATCTGGATTTATCAGTACATAGAACCCGTTACCATTTATCTACGGTCCACGATAAATGTTCTTTATGCCATGCTAAACGACGAGTAGCATTCCGAGTGGATATGAAAGGCTTATGAGCAGCCGCACGACCACGGTAACCCACGGAATGATGTTCTACGCAAATGGTAAGTGTACATACCGACGTTCCAGCATTTTTACTCACCTGTACACTGAGGTCTTGTGCAGTACTCCGTCGATTAGCTGTAACGACTCTCCTGAGGCTTCGACGTCCTCTATCACGGATTTTCTTTTGTCTGCCGGTACGTTTTTGTGCTTCAGGCACTCCATGTGTGTTCCACTTATTCAGTACATCCAAAACAGTTAACTTGGGTAGGTTTAAACGTCTCTCAGATTCTCTTATGAACAACCCTCTAATATATCACCCAACAATCTTTCCTTTCTCAAAGTCAGTTCTCTCCCGCCGCGACATTTTCACTCAACCTCACAGTGCGATGTGATCGCTGTCAGCTGCAGGCTTGTTTTTATACCATTTGCAGCTGTACCGCTCATCTTAACAAAACAGCGGATCCGTTCATTTGCTTTTAAAGGGGTGTCCCGTGACTTTAGTCTATATAGTGTATATCCTTTTTTGCACATCTTTCATGGCTTGAATGTGTGCGTGTAAAGCGGCCTCTTTCGTCGCATTTTCGAACTAAAAGTTTTTCCTTTTCCATAATAAAGTCCTCCTACTAGGTGATGCGTTTCCTGCAAATCGTACTGTACTACTCGCATTTGTTCCATTGTTCTAAAGTTTTGAAATTAAAATGACTTTGAGAACAGCATTAAGCATTGCAACAGTCACATCTGCAGGTTAGAACGACGATGATTTTATACATTTGAAAATCAGAATTTGGGTTTGGCGTGGATGTTATGCAAGTTCGAGAAAGTGCACAGTGTTGTGATGATTTAGAAATTGATCACATACTATGAGTAGCGTTGTACTGTATGATCGGGAAATCCGCATGCTCCGTACAAGGAGACAGGACTGTAATAACTTCATAGAAAAACTATATGTGATCCACTGCAAAAAAAGTTGCTGGTGTTGATTCCAAGCCTATTCTTAGGTTATAAAAACATTCACATAATTCCATACTGACAAGCTGTGATCTCTTTTGAACAATTTGTTTGCAAGGTGGCATTAGCATACTAATGCACTAGAAATGTAAGTAATGCAACATGTCAGGTACATTGCGTAAAAAATTACTTAAAAAATTGTAATAAAAAAGGCCACGTACTTAGGAAATCAAAGCAAAAGAGTGACGTATGATATGTATGCTTTATTTTCATAAGATTACATGACAAAGTTATTTCAGTATGAAAGCATTACGCTGGAAATTTTACAATAAAGCACTATGAATTAGAAAATCCAGTTAGTTAAGTAATAAAACTTAAGAAATCCAATCCACAAGGTATATCATCAGCCTGTCCACCTTAGGAATGTGTAAAATAAAATAATGGAAATATTTTGGCAATTACAAGTAATAGGAAGTGGAACATCAGTTGTTTTTTAACAATTTCGTTTATATTGAATTCCAATAAATTTTAATCACGAAATTTCCGATTTGCAGACCCAGCAGGTATATATTCTGTACATGAATGCATAAAATGTTCTCAATATAATCCAACGTGATTTGTATTTACCATCTGTTTTCTTCCAGAAATCTACCAGTGAGTAAGGAAATATTTTGTTAAAAACGTTTGCTCAACATTTCGACGGTGCACCCATTCAGATTTTCCACGCATCCAACGTAATAGGGAAGAGCCTTCTATCGGGAAATGGAATCGCGGGAGTCGATGGTATCAGGAGCTTTTATCGCAGAGGTATATCAGCCTGCCTGCCGAGTTACTAACATTTCACAGGAATTCAGGGCTGCTGAAATCCCATGGCAAATAAATCGTCAATCATCTAGGCACTTGAACTACTGAGAGGATTCTGTACAGACTCCAAACTACGTGTTTCGGAGTAATATCGAGCAGTCTCACACTTCGTGACGCATCAGGAATTTTAGTCAACATTCAGCGATCGATATCTGGCATCTCTCGTATCTGAGCAGATTGCAGAAATGCTATTAAAATATGCATGTGTGCATTTATTTGGGAAACATAAAACACAAAAATCATGCAGCGCTTTTCATCGAATAAAAGAAATACTTTGAAGTTTGATTTGATATTGTTGAATCTTTACTTTTGCTTTGATTTATTTTCGTTGGTTGTCTCTCCTTTGCGAGAAAAGAATCATAGCAATTTCAAAGGTTTTTAATGTGATACTGTACAAACAATTGTTCCTTGATTCTAGACATAAATGTTTGGAAATGCGTAGTCACTTTTGGTAAAAATTAGATGTGGCAGGTTCGATTAATGATACAATTGTCAGTTCGCTCGTGTTATTATCCATGATGATGAAAATTTTCTTCTGTAAGGGTTGCAGAAGGAATTGTTTGCTAAAAATAATGGTCTTTGAATTGCCATGGTTTTTGTAATAAAATAAAAATGATGACCAACGTCGGATAATATCCGTGCCGATATTACCCGACGTTGGTCATCAATTTCTATTGTAAATCAATCATGTCACAAAGGCCTTGTGGATGTTGTTCAATCGCACTTACGGTGAATGATGGTGTACAGTGCTATGGAAAGTGCGGAGGTCTTTTTCACTTCACATGTTGTGCACTTTCTGAAAGTACATATCGAAGAATGTCAAGAAAGAAGCGTTGTAGCTGCGCGATTGCTTCAGACGAGGAGTACGGCGAGCACCTGATATTACCACCGAGACAGAGAAATCCTCGGTTACCGACCAGCAATCTGGACCCATTTGGATTTTGCTAGTGTAAGTGAATGTGTTACTGAGAAGTTTATGGAGTCCATCAACATGAAGTTGGATGCGATTACTGATCTAAGCTCGGAAATTTCCGATTTAAAGAAGTCGGTGGAGTTTTTTTCCTTAAAATACGATGATATTCCCGATAGATTGCATAAATCAAATTCAATGCAGGAGGAATCTCGTAGGGAGGTTGTGGTGCTTGAGAAGAGAATAACAGCTCAGGATTCCGAATATCTAAGACTGTCTCGGGGCCTAAACGACTTTGAGCAGTATACGCGCAATACAAACTTGGAGATTCATGGTATACCGAAGAACAATGGCGAGACTAAAGATGGTCTAAGAGATATGGTACAGAATATTGCGGGTAAGTTGGGTTTTGGTGAATTTTCAAAAAGTGACATTAAGGTCGTCCATAGATTGCGTGTTGAAGGATCGCGTCTAACCATGCCATTACGTGTACAATTTAAAACTAGGACAGTCAGGAACACTTTTCTTGGAAACAGCAAAAAAACTTTAAAATTATCTGATGTTATTCCTGAATGTTCGGACAACACTAGGATTTATATAAATGAAAACCTCACGTCTTTTAACAGAGATCTCTTTTGGTATGCCCGCAGCTTTTCTAAGGAACATGGTATTAGGTTCTGCTGGTATAGAAACGGACGAAGATTTTGTCGCAGAGCTGAGGGCAAAAATGTGGTTGTTGTTAAAAGTAAAGTCGATTTGTACCCTGGTCGTATATAGTGTTTATTTGTTATGTGATTACTTTGTTTAATTTATTTAACTACACTTTATACATTGTGACTTTATGAATTGTATTCCGCATGTGGTTTCCGTGGGTGATTTCCATGGTTTACTTGTATCGTGTGATCGTCACTTGAGATTTCTGCACATTAATGCTGGTAGCCTATTTGGTAAATTAGATTTACTGCTTGAGCTAATATGTACCCTTGATTATTATATTGATTTTGTTTGTGTATCTGAGACTTGGTGTGATGCAGATGCTCCGCGTTTATGTGATGTGCTGGGTTTTCGGGGTTTCGCTGCCTCGCGTTCTGGGGCTCGGGGTGGGGGCGGTCGCAATTTTGTTAAACGCTCTATTATTGTTTCAACATGTGATAAATACACAACTGTAAATAACAACTTTGAAATGCTACTATTGAAAGGCAACATTGTATTATAAGTACGGTATATCATCCTCCTAATGATAACCAGGGTGCTTTCGTTGGCTTTTTCTCGGGTTATTTGGACGAGACGAATCTTGCGGGAAAGACCCTATATTGTCTCGGTGATTTCAATATTGACGTGTCTGTCTCAAATGATGCTTCGCAATTATTTTGCGATATTATTACCTCGTCTGAGTTCGTTAATGCAATAACTATTCCTACAAGAATTACAAGTACCACCTCCTCTATATTGGATTTATGTATTACAAACGATTATTTTTATTGTTCTGGTGTACTGTTATACCATATTAATGATCATTTGCCTATACTTTGTTTATCTGGACGTAATGAGAGTTTAAATTCCTCGAACAGCTATTCGATTGTGTTCCTATGGACAGGAGAGTTGTTAATGGGAATTTAAATTCCTCGCTATTCGATTGCGTTCCTATGGACAGGAGAGTTTGAGGTCTTTTGATCTCGCTCTATCTGGCGTTAATTGGTCCCCTGTTCTACGACTTACTGATCCGATTCGTACTTTTGATGCTTTTTGGGGGACTTTCTGGAGCTTTTATGATTCAATATTTCCTCTTGGGACCTTACGGCGCTCGCCTCGTTGCAGAAAGCCTTGGTTTACTCGGAATTTATTAAGATGTTTACATAGGAAAAATAGATTATTTAAAATATTCTTGCGTTCAAGAAATGCTTCAGATTTATTAAAATTTCGTAGATATAGAAACTAGTTTAACACTAAGTTGAAACGTGCAAAGAAAAATTATTTTGTAAGTCGGTTTTCGAATACCAGCGACTGCAGTAAAGCTTGGCAATCAATTAATGAGTTGTTGTCCAGGTCTAGGGTTCAGGGGGATCCCATACAGATTGATCACATGGGCACTAGAGTTACTGACTTGGACCGGATTGTAAATTTGTTTAATACGTTTTATTGAATTACCTGCAAAGTTATTGGCTGATAACCCATATTCAACTGGGCATTATTCTGAATTCCTGTTGCACCAGAGATTATCTACTTCTTTTTATTTTCATCCTGTTTCAGATGATATTATGTCGGTTCTGACTAATCTGGATTCATCAAAGGAGCGGGTCCGGATGACGTTCATCCGAGAGTAATTAAGTATGCTTCTCAAAATTTGGTAATAGCTTTGAGTCATATTTTTAATTGTATCTTTTTAACTGGGAGAATTCCTTCATCCTTTAAAATAAGTAGGGTTTCAGTTATCCATAGAAAAGGCAATAGAACTGATGTTACTGATTACCGTCCAGTTGCAAATATCTCGATATTTGCTAAAATATTAGAGAGGCTGGTTTTAAATAGCTTGTCAGGATTTTTGGATTTGAATAAAACTTTACATTGGAATCAGGACGGTTTTCGGAAGGGTCACTCAACGGAGACAGCGTTATTGAATGCTTTGAATTTTTTAGTCAAATGTAGATTGTGGAAGGTGTGTTTTGGGTGTATTTTGCGACTTGTCAAGAGCATTTGACTGTGTTCACCATGATATTCTCTTGACTAAATTACAACATATCGGGATTATGGGAGTTGCACTTTCATTTTTCGAGAATTATTTGTCTAGCAGGACACAAGATGTACAAAAACAGGGTTTTCGTTCTTTAGTTCAAACAGCTCATTTTGGAGTTCCTCAGAGCTCCGTCTTGTGCCCTATGGGTTTTTTTTTCAATTTATGTTAACGATATATTTAATGTGGTTTCTACTTCTCACAGAGTTTTATTTGCTGATGGCACCAGCTTTTTTCCCTTGGGGATTCGTTGTCCGAGATATTGCCTCGTGCAAATCGTGACCTCCAGGAGATTTCTCGCTGGTTTGGTTATAACGCTCTTACAATTAATACTAATAAAACAACATGTGTCTTTTTTTCGGGGCGTGGTCTTCGGCTGTCGTCGCCTACTGGTATTTTCTTGAACGGGGATCCTGTTGCATTCGGGTCTTCGGTGAAATTTCTGGGTGTTGTACTACATGAGACTTTTCATTAGGGTGTCCATATATGTTATTTAGCAAATAATCTTAAGTTTCGTATTGGTGCTATATCCAGGATTTCTGGTTTTTTGACAATCAGACTCAGATTTATGCTATATTATTCTTTTATCTATCCTATGTTGTCTTTTTGTATTTTGGCCTGGGGTCAGACAAGGGATGGTAATATAAACAGAATTCTCGTTCTTCAGAGAAAACATATTCGGCTTCTAAGTTCATCTTTAAATACTGGTAGTATTTATTGTCATTATAACATACTTCCCTTGGATAAAATATTTATTTTCAGGTTATTACTACTTATGCATGACAGAGTCTAGACGAACAGGTATCTTGAACTGTTGCAATTACAGCATTTCTCCCATTCACATGATACTCGAGGTCATACAAGTTTCGTGGTTCCTAGGGCACGCACAAGATTGCTGCATAACAGTGTTATTGCAGCTGCACCGCGTGAGTGGAACAGGCTACCATTATACATCAGGGAAATTGTGGACTCTAGAGTATTTAAAAAACTGTTACGAGAGTTTTTGTTGTTTGTTTGTGTTCCTGTATTCTTTCTTTTTACTGTTAGCTCAACACCAGTCGTATTTTTACTGTTGCTATCTTTATCGTTTTGACCTGACACATCTACCTTTGGAGATCGGGGGCTCGTCAGGCTTAAATTTAAGCCTTTTGCCCTGGCTCCACGCTACAGTTTCATAGTACATTATGTTATTTTTTTTAATAAATTATATTGTATCGATTTTTTTGTCAATTCGGGATTAGTACTTGTATGCTTATGATTATTATACTAGATATATTTGAGGTGGTTGAGCTCTTGTTTTTTCTTGGATTAAATACTTTGTACTGAATGCTATTAATTTGTATTGAACTTTAGGATAATACTATGACTTCATGTTTTTATCCCATTGTGTTAATGTTGTGTTAATATTTAAATTTAGTTTAGTACATAGGACAATTTTTGATGTTTGTGTTTTGTTAGATATAAATGTACTGTATTGTGTAGCAGAATTTTCATTCAATTTAATTCAATTCAATTCAATTTTTCATCTGGAACTTGTTGTAAATAGCTTATTTTAATGTTGAAGATAACCTGTAAGAGCCAGAGATTTTTAAACACGTTGTAACCGTGAATTTATGTCAGGACAAAGCAGACTTCGTGATTTCTATATACGGAATGCAGGACAATGAAAAACAGTCATGCATTATCCATCTGTGCAAGTTTTGCACGATAATTAATATAATGAGAAATCAGGCATGAGTAGGACAAATGTTGATCATGATTAATGGAATATACTCCTGAACGAATAGTTTGGGAAATATTGTTCAGTGGGAAAATGGAATCTCAGATACCTTCCTTCATCATTTTATGAAAAATGCGTTGTGAAAATTAAACCTACAGTGTTCATGGGACTATGGTCGGATCTTGATTTCGTATTTCATATCGAACAACTATTTAAAAAGTAGTTCACTTGCATTTCATTTAAATCGTTGAAGATTGCAATACCCTGAGAAATTATTATAACAAAAATAAAACATTCGAAAGCTTTTGTGCAGAGCAAATGCATGAGCAAATAGCGCAGCACTTAATCAGCTAGGCATAACTATTAAAATCAGGTCTATGATAGCATAGAAAAAGGGTACATGTATCAGTAACTTAGGATAAGAGGGAAAAGATTTCGAGAGAATCAGTGAGTGCAGTGTCCTTAATCAGGCTCCTTCCTCTTCGCATCAAGGACCTTTAGAGCTTATTCGTGTTCTGTGTACCAAATCACAGAAAAGTACTCTAGATTTTTACCAACTTTTGATTTATATGCTGCTAAAAGATGTTCAAGGACGAAATGTCTTGTCTTCTAGCTTGAAAGAAAAATATTATCTTCTGTTTTTTAAACAGATTGAGGTACAGAAGAATATCTCCACGTTGAGGGAAATTCATATTTAAAGTAGCGGAGAAGTACTGAAAGAGTTTTACAGGACATAGAAACAAGAGGGAAATTTTAATATACTTTGTTATTCAACATTACGGTAACTTCCAGAAGGTTATCCTCACTTTCAAGTTAAATCACCTCAATACTGTTATCCACGAATGAGACAACACTAGAACACAAACGCTGTTGTTCATCAGCGTCACATGAACAATCTGGGGAATAAAGAGCATGAAGAATATTTCAAAAACTCTGTGAACTAGACCTGATAAGACAAAAAGGTGATAGCAGCTATCCCCTAGACACGTCTTCATTTAAAGACTGCATCAGGATGCGTATCTTCAAAAATCACATGTATGTTACGTTCAAAAATGGTATATGACAGCTTATGGCTCAGTGCAAGGTGAACACTACACAATCATAGTTTTTGAAGGTGTCTCTACGCCAGGCATTATTAAATGTCTTTGAAGTATGAAGTGACTCAATTTGAGTGTTTCCGAGCCTTACCACAGTACTGGTTTAAACTTTGTTAACGTAGCACAATTTTTTTTATTTGAGGATTTAACGACCACCGTGAGCAACTCAATGTTGCATAAGCCATCGTCCGTCAATAATCTAAGTCCTCTGGTTACAGGAAAGGGAGAGATCCAGTGCCGTAAGACAAACACAGAATCCGTGCCATATCGAGATCCGAACACGGATCCACCTCGGACGAATTGTCAGAAGCCAACTCTTAGAATTAGGATGAAGTTGCAACATTTTCATCAACTGAAGGAAAGCATTTCAAGTTTTCAGAAATGATTAAGAAGTGGCATTGTGAAGGTTTCTGAAACTACACACTCAACCTTTTTACCATTTTTGACTGAAGCTTTTAAGAAAATACGTCCAAATTTTGAAAAAAGGTCGAGTGGGAACCCATGGTACTCTTTGCAGATAATTTATGCTTTGCGTCTTTCGCATGCTAAGATCTTTTTGGGTGTGAAATAAAATGAGTGATTCGAGAGCACACATTTACTTACGTACAACACAGTGCATTTATTATTCGTAGAACACATTGCATTTAGTCCCGTTACTCACGGTCATACCGAACCACAATCCGGCACATAGTACGTGAAATTAAATCTTAACAACAAACGACAAGGTTTACTGATTCCTGACATTGTGCGGTACTTAAGTAAGTGGATTAATGGATGTTATCATCGTAAAACCAGTGAAAGAAGATATGTGAGTCATAGAAATAAATATTTACTAAATCATGATGGAGGGAATAGTCAGTATTTCGACTGTTTAGTTTTTCAAAAACCGTATTATGAGAATAATACATTATCCAGATTTAGACGAACGTAAGAAACGATCCTGACTCCGATGAAATGTGATGTAGCAACAAAAGTCCGTGCGCGCATGCCCACACTAAAATCTGACCTCAAGACAGAAAGAAAGCTGAGTCGCAAGTGTGTTAGTGAGGAAGCTTGGTTTACTTGTTTGTTGGTTTAATAAACACCGTGATCAACTCATTCGGTTATAAACGCAGCATCCCTGCCTCACGTCGATTCGAACCCGGATACATCATGGACGAAAGCTCAGAAGCCAGCGATTAGACCACTGCGCCGCCTGGTCGGCAGCGGGATTGATAACTTTTGATCTAGGATATCTACAAGCTACAGGCCATCGTGTTATACAGCATTTTAAAGTTATTGTCAACAGCAGGTAACCTCCTCTCTCTGCAGAATGTTACCAGAAGAAAATATTGTGTTAACCAATGATAAAGCCACAGAGATAATGTTCCTACTAAGAGTAATAACAATGTGACAATGCACGAGAGTAATGTGTGATTAACCATTGTTGTTGTGTGTGTTTCAAAATATTAAAAAATTGCTCTATGAAATTGTTTTCTGTTTATCTGCTAGACAGACAAATACAAAAGCCGGTTTTCAAAATTCACAAAAACTGGCTTCTTTTTTTATCATAATTTTATGCATATGATTTCGAGCTTAGGTGTACAGTACTACTCATTGAGCTTAGTATAATATGTGTTATTTTAAAACAATGGCGTACTTTCACTCAATTAAGGTGGACTTCAAGTAATTTTGCTTCCTATACTTCCAATGGAAAAACTTCTCTACACATTTTCTTCACAATTAATGCGTTCCCAAGGAAATTTGAACATCGATATGATGAAGACACTATCGTGCTAATTGATACACAAAATAAGGAAGATAGCTGCCTAAGCACGAACACTTTAGATCAAATCAATTGCAACACTCAGATAAAGATAAGACGTATCGCCGGTATCAAAAGCATACACAGTTAAAAGTTATGACGACACGAATTACTCATTCCATTGAGGTTTAAAAGTTTTAATGTTAAAAAACTTGCGAGTTCTCTCGAACCTACGACTTATAGGTTCATCATCAGGCACCAAATTTCGCAAGGTGCACATGAAACGCAGTGGCTATATACACGCGTGGTTATGGGCAGAGACCGCGCATGCGTACAAGTCGGAACAGAATGAAGTCATAAAATACATACATTTGAAATAACATGTAAGGTAAAAACACATAATGGTTGTCATAAATATAAAAAATATAAAATGAAGGTCAAAGTTCTTTTTCCTGAGTTTTATATATACACAGTGCGTCAAAGAATTTTTAAGACTGGTGCTAGATTTCAGCCTACAGTGTAATCGTGAATGCGTAATAAACCGTTACCATCTGCTTGCTTTATGCCCAAAGTAATGCACAATTGTTAAAGTAACTCAAACGAAACGGGCATTCATTAGAGAAATAAAACTTTTTTCATGTTGAATTATTAAGATGGAACAAAGGGCTGTTATTAAATTTAACGCAAAACTTGGTAACAGTGCCTCGGAAACGTACCAAATGATGAAACAAGTTTATGGTGAGTTTTGTTTAAGTAGATCAAATGTTTTCCTGTGGCACAAACGTTTTTTGGACGGAAGAGAGACGCTGGAAGATGATAAACATACCGGAAGACCAAGTTCATCTAGGACACCTGAGATTGTTGAAAAAGTGCGTGATTTCGTAGAAAACAATCGATGTCCATCACTAAGAATGATGGAAGAGTCTTTAAACATCAACAAAGAAACAATTCGAACCATCCTGCATGAAGATTTGGGCAAAACAAAAGTCTGTGCTAAATTTGTTCCACATACGTTAACCAATGAACAAAAATCAAGGAGAAGTGAACATTGCAGAGACATCATTTCAGCCGCTGAAAATGATCCAAACTTCTTAAAATCGATTGTTACTGGTGATGAAACATGGTGTTTTCAATATGATCCTAAAACAAAGCGACAAAGTGCGGAATGGAAGTCAAAAAACTCGCCACAAGCCAAAAAAACAAGAAAAGTCCCATCGAAAATCAAAACATTGCTCATTACATTCTTCGATAGTAAGGGTTATTATCCACAAAGAATTTGTTCCAAGTGGACAAACAATTACTGGTGAGTTTTATTTAAATGTTTTGAGGCGTTTGATGGGCAGAATTCGTCGCATTCGTCCAGAATATCGAGATGAAAACAGTTGGTGTTTGTTGCACGATAATGCACCCAGTCACACCTCACTTATTGCACATAGATTTTTCGCGAAAAATAAAGTCTGTGTGTTGAATCATCCACCGTATTCGCCTGATTTAGCACCCTGCCACTTTTCTTTGTTCCCAAAACTTAAAATGACGTTAAAGGGGTGTTATTTTGATGATATTTCGACCATACAAACAGCTTCGACACGTGCTTTGGAGGCAATTCCGCAAAGTGAACTGGAACAGGCATTCGAATCATTATTAAATCGCTGTAACAAGTGTATTGAAGCGGGAGGGACTTATTTTGAATAACAAACCAAAACAAATTTTAATTTCTTGTTTCTATTTCCATTTACAGACCCAGTCTTAAAAATTCTTTCACGCACTGTGTATATACAATATAATCAATTGTTGTCTAACCTTGTTTCTTGGTTTTTCAGTAGGTATCTCCAAGGTGCTGGTATATTGGATGGAACTTCATCATTACAACATTGTTCATTCAAATGATAAATATACAAGCTCTCGAGAAACAACAGGCCATTTTTGGTTTTGGTCGTCGATAACAGTTTTACATTGTCCCAGTCAGGAGAGTGCTCTCCTTTTAGTACCTCTCGTGCTAAAGAAGTTGTTGAGGCATGTGTACGAACACTGTATTTGTGTTCTGTTATTCTTGTCTTTAATGATCTACAAGTGGATCCCACGTAAGAAGTAGACTGTGAGGAAGTTGAAATAGAGTTCAATGGTACGGAGTAAACACCGTATTTATCTAGGGTTGATGTCCGGTCTCGATCTGATTTGGTCAAATTAAACAAACGTTCCAAAGAAACACCAAAGGAACAATCGTATTTTTTTTTTTTTTTGCATGAATTTTGTAAAATCGGTACAATGGTTAGGTGGTAGGGAACGGATACCACGTATTTTATGGTCACTTCATCACGTATTGGTTGTAACGTTGTGGAGATCCGTCGTTGATACCTGCGTAACAATTTTGTAAATAGATATCCGGGATAACCGGAAACCTTTGTTAGATTTGAAATCCTGTGTAATTCTAGTTTTAAAGATCTTTTGGTGGGAGAATGACTATAAGCCCTACGAATTAAAGATGAAATAGAACTATGTTTATAGGGAAGTGGGGTGTACGAATTATATGGAATGAGGGTACGGGAACAAGTGAACATTAATTAAAATTGCTTCACTTTATAAATTGGAATCCTTAGTATTTTCTAAAACATAACCATAATGATGCAATCCAACATTTGTTTGTCTATTGACGTCATCAAATTACAGGTCGCGCCATTTTTTTTTCTGATTTCAACACCATCAAAAGAAAAGTTATTGATTTTTAATATAATTATGGTTATGTTTTAGAAAATATTAAGTATTCCAAGTTATAATATGAAGTTAATTTAATCGATGTTCAAATTTTCATCCTTGGTAACGCATCAATTGTGAAGAAAATGTGTACAGAAATTTTTCCATTGGAAGTATAGGAAGCAAAATTACTTGACGTCCACCTTAAGCGCGGATTACATGAAACCAGAAATCGATTACTTTCTATAGTGAGTTCTTTTAAAATAGTACGTAGTATTTTATTTGCAACGATCATACACAAATGATGTAACATTGCTACGTAAGTACTAAATATTTTTATTTGAACACCCCATGGCAAATGAAAATAGTAAAAGTATTTTCTTTCTTTCGAATTACTTCTTTCTAGGAGGCGGTGTTCCAATCGCACGCAAAATCATCAAACTGAGGGTGGCTATTTTGGACCGTACAGTTTTCGTTTGTGTAACCACTGTGGCTGTACTAGGAGTGGCGCTGGCAATAACGTTCCTGTCATTCAATCTGTACTATAGGAGGTCGAAGTAAGTCTCTGAACCTGCTTTCATGTGTGATTAAGTCGTTAGCTTTTTCTTATTTATTTAGACAAACAAGTTCAATAACAAATAAATTATCCAACACCCTCTTTGTTTTACAGGGGCATGGAAAACTGGACCAAAACACTATCCAGTTGATAAAAATTTGTTCCGTTCACTCCTTATCATCATTGACTAGTTCTTTAACCGGCTGGAACAAATTAAATCGGGCTTAGCAAAATCTTCTGATATCAGCTCGAACAAATATGTTCGTTGTCTAAGATGTGGACCAAACTCTGCTGGAACGAGTGAACTTGCGTACCAGAAAGCGTAGCTTTCTCCTTAGCTTTGTTATCCAAAGTGGTCAGTTAGGGCAATGCTATTCCACGTTTTTTACTTGCACGATAGAAGTTTTCTTAACTTTGTACCCCCAATATTATTTACAATTTATGAATTGTCAAATTGAATTATTTAATACTAAAAATACGTATAGATTGATAAACAACATTGTTTAATATTATAATATATATGAATTTGGAAACGGCAATGCTTATTATGAATCATACAAAAATACGGCGATATTAATCTTACTATGAAATATTCATTTAGTGAGAAGGCTGTGTTTGTTTTTTCGAAGCTAGAAATTCAATTCGTGGACGAATGTTAGTGAGTGCCAGAATGAAGCCCGGCTCTGGATCAAGGCAAGTCATCTCCTTAGTTTTGATTGATGTTAGTGCAGAGAAGCATTGTTAACACAAGTAAGTTGATGTAAATACAAGAAGCCTTGCAATAGCATGGTAACTTAACTCCATGAACTCTTTTCGAGATGCTGTCAAAAAATCGGAGATTGACATGTTCTCGAATGTTGCTTTAGTGTGCTATCAGCAGATATTTCAATTAAGTTTTTTTTTTTTAATTTGTTAGAATGATCAGATGAAATGCATGCAATAGTATTAAAGGGATCTGTAACCCAATCGTGTGTTTTGTCCTCATTCTCAATCTGTGGAAAGTGTCAAAAATGTTTTACTCAGCCGGAACAAGTGGCATTTAATGAATTCCACCATACGGGATCACTAACAACGACTCCATTTTGTTCAGTAAATTCGTAAAACTTTGGGAAAATCGTAACATTTCCGTCAGTAATACAATTTAACTAAAACAGAACTTTATTATGAAACACCTTGATCTTACTGTGTGCCTGAAAAATATTTGAATCAACACGTATCCAGCCGTTGATAGCTTATGTCTTCCCATTTTGATTTATTACTTTTGGCTGTTAGCAATGCCAGTTCGTATGACGTCTCCAAAGCCAGCATTGACGATTGTGTAAAATTGTGAATTATACACGTACAGTTTTGCTTACATTCGTAACTTTCCTTTCCAAAAAGTCAACAGGCTTATTCTTAAACTTACCATGTTTGGTAATTAAGTGTTGTTGTAAAAGAGATGGGTTCATACTGTTATTTGATAATTTGGTTGCAAATCACACAGAGTAAGAGAGGTAGATCACACATATTTGAACTGAATCCATATTTAATGTAAGGCTTGTCGTAATAGCGATACTTCACCTTATTGTCCACTTTCACAGTTGTGGGGGTTTGGTCAGTTATGCGGAACTTACATCAGTTTCCGCACACAAGCCGGCACAAAGACTGACACAGTGCCCTATTTTTATGATTCAACATTATCATCCTTAAAGGCCGCCCTGATGCCGCAGTGGTCTAAGCGATGGCTTCTGATCATTCGTCCGAGATGGGTCCGTGTCCGAATCCCGGTGAGGCATGGATGTTGTGTTTGTCTTACAGCTAAGGCTCTCTCCCTCCCCTGGAGTCAGTAGCCCTAATTTAGGGACGAGCGACTGCTTATAGCCCATTCAGTCACTCATGGTTGTCGTTAAACCTCCAATCAAAAGAAAATCACCCTTAAAAATGCTATTCTTACCATCGCGATTTCTTTTTGCAGTGAACTTATACACTGAGTTGCCACTTTATTATGACCACCTGACAGTTTTAAGCAAATGAGCTATGGCTGCACGCTGTTGCCGCCAGAGGACGAGGCTAGTATAAAAAGGGAAAGCTTAGTGCTTGCAACAGTAGTAGAAGTGATTTTTGGGTGACGAGATGGGTAAAAAATGTGATTTGACGGACGTTCAACGTGGGATGATTGTAGGAGCTCTGAGCCATGGAGCGAGTATCACCGAAACCGCCGCATTCGTGAAATGTTCCAGAGCAGCTGTTGTTAAAGTGTTTAAAGACTGGACTGTCAGCCAAAAAACTGGGTCTCTACGTGCAACGTGTGGTCGTCATCAACTAGTGACTGCTCGGGCGGAACGGAGAGTGTCCAGACTGGTAACAGACAACAGAAGGGCAAAGGTGCAGCAAATTACAGACCATCCTAATCAAGAATCCCCTCAAATGATCTTTGCACACACTGTTCGCCGAACATTGCATTGGATGGGATATGGCAGCCGAAGGCCTGTTCGAACACCTTTGCTGTCTGCAGTTAACAAGAGAAAACGTCTCCAGTTTGCACAGGAGCACAAGGATTGGACAGTCGATAATTGGAAACAATTTATGTGGTCTGATGAATTACGTTTTTAGTTCATCCATGCCGATGACCGAGTGAGAATTTTTTCGGAAACCGCACAAAAGCATGGACCCCAAATTAATTGCTACAACGCTTCAAGCTGGTGGAGGCAACGTTATTTTTTGAGGAATGTTTCCCTGGCATGCTTTGGGCCCTTTAATTCGTGTTGATCAACGTCTGACTGGCACATCATATCTAAATATCGTTGCGGACCAAGTGCATCCTGTCATGTGGATGGTATAACCCAATGGCGATGGCTACTTTCAACAAGATAATGCGTTATGCCATAAAGCTCGTATTGTACAGGATTGGTTTCAGGAACATGCCGGTGAGTTTACTTTGCTTAGGTGGCCTCCACAATCTCCAGATCTCAACCCCATTGAGAATTTGTGGGATGAAGTTGAACGAGCCATCAGACAGCTGGATCCACAACGCTGCAATCTCACACTCCTTGAAAGTGCTATTCATCAAGCATGGTTTCAGATTCCACAAACCACCTATCAACATCTCGTGGAGTCCATGCCACGAAGAATCGACGCAGTATTAAAGGCAAAAGGTGGCCCAACGAAATACTGAGAGGGTGGTCTTAAAAAAGTGGCCACTCAGTGTATATGACAAACGAAAATGACACTAAATGTACTTTTACAAAAAATCAGAAGTGGTAGCAGCTCTAACCTCACCCTTCAAGGAGAAACTGGTGGAAAAACACAGCACATGGAGTGACAGCGGCTGATGCACGGATGGTTACATGCAACCTTTGATTGTTTTCATGTCAAGGAAGATATTTGGTCCCTGGCTTCTGAACCGGTAAGACGGGTTTCTTGACCTTCTCCGCTTTGTCTTGCATTCACTTTCCGATTACCTGGCGGTGCGTGGAAGTGGGGTTGCCGCTTGTCTGACTACGATTCTTTCCGGTGCTTCCTGAATAACACTATTTGTAATAAGCGACGCATTCGGCAACCAGTCAGTGGTGACTCATCAGCCTCAGTACACAAACCCAGTTCCCACACTTCACGCATCTAGCCGTTAATAGCTTATGTCTGCCCATTTTTTTGCATCTAAAGGTTTTTGTTTCAAGTATCGGGAATATTTTTTCTTAAAAAAGCCGAATTATAAATAAAATCAAGAAATATTAACAACCAAATTAAATATTTTTCGGGTACATCTTGGAATGGCTTAACGTACCCCTGGGGTACGCGTACCACAGGTTGAATAGCACTGATTTAGGGGAATGATTGACACAAATTCGTTCTGACTGGTTACTTACTGAAAAGGCTATAGCTATGCTGATGAACTTAGAAACGAAGAAAGGACGTTGGAGTCACATGTTTCTAACAAATGGCATGATGCCCGTGTCAGGGGGACTAGCCCTTCCCCATCATATTTTGGGTCACTAAGCAGAGAATAAAGAAAATACACTGTTGTGTGCAAAACGTAAGAACAAAGGGGGAAAGGTAAAATATCACCGTAAATAGCAGCAGAACACAAATAAACTCCAGACCATGGCAGGGAACAGGAGCAGCAGCACATGCGTAATAATGGAGCATGAGGTGTGGTTTGCGTCATGTGAGAACAAAATGCGTTCACGCAGTCCAATAGCATCAATTGAACGGAAGCCAACGGGTGATGTGCATAAGTGTTAAGGATGTTCTATTGTTTTAGTTGGGTATTAGAGACGCCGAAATGGCCCTTTGCGAACATTTTGAAAATTTTACTCGTGGTCGAACAATTGAGAGGCTAAGGAGGGGCGAACTGTGATGAGTGCGGCCCAAGAGTTCGTTATCACCCATAGCATCGTATCGCGTGCGTAGTCGGCCTACGGAATTACAGATACAGCTGTGCGAAAAACCGGTGTCGGTCGTTCATCAAAAAACGACCCCCAGTGAGAACCGCTATCTGCTCCTACAGGCCAAGAGGGATCGACACCAGACAGTAAGTAACCATGCAAAACAACTGAGCAGGAGCACACAAAGCAGAATATCGTGGTTTACAGTGGCCACGCGACTACACAAAAGTGGACTGTTTGTCACACGACCAGTATGCTGTTCCATTGACAACTGCTCATCGGCGACACCATTTACAGTGGTCCAGAGAACATTAGGACTGGACACACTGTAATCTTTACTGATGAGAGTAGATTTAGTCTCTCTAGCGATTCTGGATATCAGCTAACCTGGCGTGAAGTGGGCGCTAGGTATCTCCCCAGAAACATAAATGAAAGGGATAGATATGTTCTCTTTTGGGAGGGCGTTATAAGCGATGGACGTACGGAGCTTCAGATATTAGAAAGAGGTACTGTAACCGGTGTATGCTACTGTAATGACGTAATCTTTCCCCATGTTCATCTGTTCCGAGGCACCATTGGACCAAAGTACGTGTTAACGGACGATAACGCCACATCCTATCGTACCGTGGCTCTTGATGAGCTGTTGGAAATAGATGTCATTCAGCGGATGGATCGGCAAGCATCTTCGTTCAACCTAAATCCCATAGAATACGTGTAGGGCGCTCCAGGGAGACGCGTTGGGTCACGTTTACACACACCGGAAATCTGTCCAGCAGCTGAAGACGTCGCTGAGGGAAGAATGGGCGATTTTCCTCCAAGAACTCATTAACAACCTAATGCGAAGCTTTATCTTCGCACTGTCTTTATCATGGAACCTAGTGCTATGTAACCAATTCTGAACAAAGTTCCACTATATCCTTTAGTATCTGCAGTTGTGTCGCTGTTGTTTCTTTCGTCATTTCGGTAAGTAATGGTGTTCCTATGGTTTGAATTTCACAAATCCAGGCCCCTACTGTGCGATGTCACAGATCAAAACCTTGCTCGTCCTTATGCCTTGCACACCAGTGTAGAAGCGATTGCTTATCACCAGTGACATGGTCGGTACTACAGAGCTGAGAGGGAAAAAGGAAATTGTCTTGCAGCAGCTATTGTAAAACTCTATCTTTGTCTAAACATTTCATCGGTATACATTTCTGTTTGAGGAGAGTAGAAAAAATCTTGGGTACCATTTGGTTCGGGTGCATCTGCCATGTAAAGGGCTAGGCCATTAGAATATTTTATAACAACTCATGAGTGGAATACGTGGTTACACTATACAATACAAATTTCGAAGATGACAATCCGATTTTTGGTGTAAATTTGACGAGGATAGTAAATCAGATAATATCCGAAATTATCGATTTCGGATATTATAATATCTGAATTATCGATTTCGGATATCAGATAATATCCGAAATCGATAATTTCGGATATTATATCCTTGTCAAATTTACACCAAAAAACGGATTGTCATCTTCAAAATTTGTATTGTATGATGTAATCCCGTATTCCATTAATGACGTATCGACTCCGACGGGCAATCATGGGATAGGATTCCTAACCTCCAGATTCGCTAAACATGAATGCCGGTTGCTTCGACTAGCAAATCCTGTGACGGTTATATTTAAATTAATCGAAAACTTGAGGCTTGGTCGTTCTGCGTGGTGTAGTGGTTAGCATACGCGGGTTTCATTTCCGTTCCAGGACGACGAAATTTTCCACTTTTCGGATATTATCTGACTTGCCATCCTTGTCATATTTACACCAAAAAACGGTTTGTCATCTTCAAAATTTCTATAACAACATCTTGGACCGAAGCGTCTTCTTTAAATGGCTGCCTGAAAGATAATGCAGGGGTTCGTACATTATTGTAAAATATTTGGACGATTTTTTAAGCCAACTGAATCGGGAAAAATTATTTAATAAGCCTTATGCCTACCTTCCTTAAAAAAGCCATCTGCTTGATGTGCGAAGTTTGGAAACTTTGATTTCAATTCTACGCCAATAAATTTGAATTACCAATAAAGTTATACTATCTTTCAATGGAATAATGCTACCATCCATACTTCTTGCTTTCATAGTAAAGTTAGCGCCGTGTTCGACGAGCATATGCTATCGACGCTCATTTATTTACCTTTCATCTGCACATCTCTATCTTTCTCTTATTATCACATGATCATTTCTCCATCATGAGTTTGGATCAAACCTGCCGCAGATAATCTTATTCATTTCAGGGTTGCAGTCAAAAGATTGCGCTAATTAATTGCAAGCAGTAAAATTAAGAGTATATTAAGCGAGTGAACAGTGGAGCAAACAAGTGCCACAAAGAATTTCATGATAGATACAAAGTTTTCCAAAACTGTGAAATATCATTAAAATCAAATGCATATGAGGTATGTGCAAAACTTATTTGAAAGTGACACGATGCAGTATAGGAAGTCCGTTTGCAGCATTTGATGTAGTGCGCATAATGCGGTTATGCACACCGATTTCCGGATTGGATTATGATAATTTCTTTCTTTGAAATCGTAAAATCTTTAATAGGAATTTTCTTGAATTCCTTCACGAAAACTGTTAGACGGAAAATTTGGATGAAGACCGCTGTCGACGAATACATAATTTCGGGAATTATATTAGCATCAAAGATGGTTGCTGACAAAATCATTTTACAGCATTTGCGTAATTGCCTTCAGCAACAGTAAGGTAATTAAAGGAAATAATCGCATTATCTTGGAACTATTATAAGTAGCGAATGTATTTAGGTTAAGTAAGTTATGAGCATCAAACACTGCTTCAGGGGATAAAAGACTGCGACTTCTGCATGGAAGAATGTCTCAGGCGAAAACAGAGTTTCGGACAATGGAGATATAATAAAGAGCGCTGTTCTTGACAGCTACAAAATTCTGAAAAAATTACGACATTTGCTTAAAAACTATAGTTGATGGCCACAAAAAAATAAATTGCTTTCTTTTTTTATCACGTTGAAAGGTACACACACAGCGGAAGATGAGAAATATTTATGTAGTTGGATGTATTGAAACAACGGCTTGATTTTTAATCAGATGCTTTATAAGTAAGGTTACAAGCACTGCGGATTTTATTTCTCCTCCTGGAACTTTTCATTTTTTGTTTAAAAATTTCATCATTAACAAAATATTTCTTGCTAACATCACGTAACAAGAAAAATTTGGCGCCAAGTCAGAAAGAGTTAGAAGTATTTGGCAAACGGCAACTAGAGGAAAACGGGTTATTCAGAGCAAGAACAAACAGCACGAAAAGTTTAAAAGGCGGAACAGCCAGTTTGGTAAGAATATTGTTTCTTTGTTTTCATACAAAGCAGGATTTTGAAAAAAAAAGTGAGGGTGGGATAAGGAGAAAGAAAACGCTTTATGATCGGAAGCAATAGGTAAGATGTGCTCGGGCTTACTAGTTTGAAGGAATCAGATAGTCAAAGAAATGTAAGCAAAGATAGTTCAAAACATATATTTCAGTTCCTAGAAGATAAATAATTTCTGGCTGTTATATGGGATATCCAATAGATTTTTGTACTGTCACTGTTATTTGATGAAGAAATTATTAGAAATCACAGCAATCGACAGTTGAAGCCAAGCTAAGTTTTCATGCAATTTCACTTTCATTTTACGGAAAACTGCTCTCCCTGTAAAACAATATATTTTTTATTTGTTGGTTTCGAGGTTTAAACTGTGAGGAACTCAATGAGCTATAAGCAGTCGCCCTACACTAATTTAGAGCCACTGTTTCCAGAGAAGGGAGAGCGCCAGTGCTGTAAGACAAACACATCAACACATCAAATATGCCTCATCCGGGATTCGAACCAGGGCCCACGCGGACTAACTTTAAGGAGCCAATGCTTAGACCATTGCACCACCGGGGAGGCAAAATAAGTCTGAGATTAGAAAAGAAAACAAGAAAGATGACACCGAATTTTCGGGTGTAATAAGCACGTCTTTTGAATCCGTTCTGACGCAAATTAAATTTATCAAAGCTATTCAAAGTCAATGGAAGCGGCATGGAAAACAATAGTATCTGACGGAAGAAAGAAGTTCTTCAATCGCGTTTTTAATCCCTCAGATATTGCTATAAACGGAATCGTGAGCTTACGCCCTCTGGTTGCAGACTTGTGCGTTAAGAAAAACATGAATTTATATGACAAACATTTCACACCGGAAACGCTCTCCAATACAGAAATAATTTTTCAGATCGGACTCTTAGAAACAGAGATATCGACAAACATAAGATGTGACTTTACGCTTCCTGGTGGGAAAACCGTGCATTAATTTAGGAAGAAAGTATTCTCAAAAGGTTTTTCCATATGAGCGGCATCGGTCCAAGAGAAAAATAATTTAGTTGAGTTTTCAGGAGCCCAGATTTTGCTACAAATACATCACAAGCAGAAATTAACACTTATGGCCAAACCATTCTTTACCAAACATTAGAAATTATGTAAAAAATATTTCCCATCAGGTCTTGTGTGCGATACAAGGAGAATTTTTCAAATCGGAGTTTTAGAAGCAGAAAACGCAATTTACCTTTGTGCACCCTAGCGGGAAGTCTATGCTTTACTTAAAAACTTGAATTTATAGGAAAAACATTTCGCATCGGAAACACTATCTAACAAAGAAGGAATTTTTCAAATCTTACTCCTAGAAGTAGAGATATTGACAAAAATAAGATATACATCTTCACCTCCTGGCGTACAAGCTGTGCATTATTTCAAGAAGAAAATGTTCCTAAAAGCTTTGTCGACATGAGTAGTATCAGTCAACAAACGACATTTTTTTCAATCGAGATTTTAGAAGCTCAGATTTTGCTGCAAATACATCAGAAGCGGAAATTAAGGCTTACGCCACCTGGTGGCCAAACCATTTCTTACAAAAATTCGAAACTATGTGCAAAGGATTTTCCATCAAGAGCTGTATCCGGTGCAGAAAGAATTTTTCAAATCGGAGATTTAGAACCAGAGATAGAGGGGGAAAGCAATTTACCTTTACGCCCCCTAGCGGAAAGTCTATGAATTTCTTGAAAATTTTGAAATTATATGAAAAACATGTCACACTGGAAACACTATCCAACAAAGAAGGAATTTTTCAAATCGGACTCCTAGAAGTAGAGATATTGACAAAAATAAGATATACATCTACGCCCCCTGGCGTTGAAACCTTATTTTAAGAAGAAAATGTTTCTGCAAGGTTTGCCGACCTGAGTAGTATTGGCCTACCAACGACGTTTTTTTCAGTCGAGAATTTAGAAGCTCATATTTTGCTGCAGATGCATCAGAAGCGGAAATTAAGATTTACGCCTCCTGGTGGCCAAACTATTTTTATACAAAAATTAGAAATTATGTGCAAAGGATTTCCCATCAGGAGCTGTGGAATTTTTCAAATCGGACCCCGAGAAGTAGAGACATTGACAAATATATGATATACAGCCAGGACCCTGGGGGAGAAACTGTGGAATATTTTAAGAATAAAATAATCCGAAAAGGTTTATCGATTATCAATTTTCCGAAAAGGTTTATGATTTTATGGAAAATTCATCAGAAGCAAAAATTAACGCTTACGCCCCCTGGTGGCCAAAGTATTCTTTACCGAAAATGTGAAATTATATGCAAAAGATTTTCCATCGGGCGGTGTATCCGCAGAAGAAAAAAATGTTCAAATCGGAGTTTTAGAAGAAGAGTTATCGGGAAAATTGTAATTTACTTTTATGCCCCTAGCGGAAAATCTATGCGTAATTTGAAAAAGTAACTATATCTAAAATACTTTTCCACATAAATGGAATCGAAAGATAAGAGAGGGTTTTTCAATCGGATGGTTAGAAGCAAATATGTGGAATAAAACGTATTTTTGAATTCGACGTCATCTGTATTCACGGCGAAATTGTACACCGTAAAAAAAAAAAACGAAATGAAGGATCATCATTCGCATATTTAAAGCTTCCCAATGCAAAAAGCATTTTTCAAATCGGACTAATAGTTGCAGGGATGTCGTGGGTACAGACGGACGGACGGACAAACCGGTAACATAAGCACGATCTTTTTTCACAAAAGACGTGCTAAAACAGCACACAAGCATGCGCTACAGTACTTCAGTTCTCATCTGATTTCCTCGTATAACAGGAGAAAAAACGGAATTCACCGTTTTGTGATATAAAAACAGAAAAAAGCAATTGTATCGCCATTTTGATAAGGAGTGGAGTAACCAGGGAATAACGCATTTCTATAGAATTACCCAAATCTGCCAGATTGCCATTTCTTTTCTGAACTCTCCTTCTTACTTGTGCCTGGAACTCGCACTCAGATTATTTCGTTGGGTAATTGCTAGCTTCATCTATCTGGGGTTTCGTTTTGATTGAATAGGGATTTCTGGGACATATTATTTTTCTTATGTGCGGATGTATGAGTCTCGGAAAAGTTCTTCCCGAATCGCGGGAATCACATTTAGTAATATCCAGTTTTGTTGAACGGTACTATGTACAGCGAATCTTTTCGCCACGATTTCTATTTCGGTACAGTTCGTAAGTTTCCAGCGCATGCGCTTTCAAAAATTCATTGTTTTCCACTTTTTTCTTTTATTTCTTGGCAGTTCTTTTAAGGAATAGCTTCAGTAAGATGTCAAAAAGGTACTATTGAATGATAAGAACAAAAATATTAAAAACAAACATTGAACGAATTATTAGCAGTTATTAGAATACATCAATTTGAAAATCAATACTTTGTATTATGCTACTACGTATTGCTTCTTTCGAACAATGTAAATCTTACGAATTTCAAAAGCTCTCTGAAAAATTAAATCTATTTCATTCACGCATATTTTAAAATTGAATCGAATTAAAATATTAAAATTAATTCAATTTGCACTGCATGTGGTATGTTTTTAATTATTTTAACATGTTTAAAGTATAGCTTAGAAGAAATGCAGTTCCTCTAATGGCATTGCTGGCACAGCTGACAACTGAATTTTCTCTCTTTTTGACTTCTCTCCCTGTCAAAGGAGCGAAAGAAAGAGTTACGTATTAGGAAACAAATGAATATATGCGAAAATTAATATATAAATATCATTCTCGTATAAGTATAAGCTGTTTATGTATTTGGATAGACTTAACTGATAACTACCCTTTTCTGTTATTTTTCTTTTTGAAGGTTTATCAAGTTATCCAGTCCAAACCTAAATAATTTTGTGGTCGTAGGCTGCGTTCTGGTATACGTAGCAGTTATTCTACTTGGTATGGATCACGGAGCATTGGCTAGTGACAATCATTTTCCTTTCATTTGTTCGGTAAGAAAAAATTTCATTTGTACAAAGTGCCAGTTTTATAAAAAAAAAATTTAACCTCAATCTTAATTTTTTTCAATATCCCAACAATTTCTTACACCAAACTAAAGGCATAAATGTACAAAACGTTCATTGTTTATTCTTTTTTTCTTTGGAGGTTTAACGACCACCATGAGCAACTCAATGAGCTATAAGCAGTCGCCCGTCCCTAACTTAGGGTCACTGGTTCCAGGGAAGGGAGAGAACCAGTGCCGTAAGACAAACACAACATCCATGCCTCACCGGGATTCGAACACGTACCCCTTTTGGACGAATGATCAGAGGCCATCGCCACCGGGGCAACTTCATTTTTTATTCCAATTTGTTTATTCGCTTTTCAAAACTTTTCGTGAAATTTTTCATGCACGAAACATTTCGCAGCATTCACGGTTATTTTTGATAAAACTAATTTGTAGCTAAGGGACAAAAACGTTCGCCGAAAAACACTGTCTAAATTTATTTTAACAGAAAATTTTCTGGACTCCTAATTCATGGAATAAAGTCACCGTGACCCAAGAACAGGCTTAATATCCACATGTTTATTTTGATTTTCTTCTTAAAAAAAGAAAGAGGGAAGTGATAATAGCAATAACATTACCTGGAAATTTTAGTCTGATGAAGAGAGCGAGAGCGTCATGCACTGCACAGCTCCCTCTTGGTGGCACTTTTGGAATTTCGTATTAAAATAATCCGTTGAATTATGATTATACCCAAATTTTCTTCTTTTCTTGTTTTTTTTTCTATTGGAAAAATAAGCATGATGCTTCAGTGAATAGCAAGTATGCATTCACGGCATGAAGATACTTCACAGGATTTTCACCGTACATCTTAGGGGCAGATCTTTGAGCAGCCCTATAGATGTGCGGTGACAATCCCATGAAGCATGGTTTCTACACAGGCATTTTCAGGACATTTAGTTTGAAACGTAAAACAGAAATAAGATGGATTAGGTTATCGTTCGTTAAACTAATTTGTAGTAATATCATATATTCCTTTGAATTGTTGAATAATACTGTATTACTTGAGAATACACCGAAGGCTGGATATCTTTCATTCTTTTACCAAAATATTACGAACCTTTATGGTATTATATTCACAGAAAATAAAAAGTTTTCAGTTCAACCAAGATCAGAAGCAGTCCACGCCAAGCCGAACCATGCATTGGAAGTTAAAGAAATTGAGTCTTTGAAGTTATCTTCCGGTTCGGAAGAGACGCTTGGCCGCCCCGGTGGCAGAGTGGCATAAGCGATGGCCTCTGATCATTCGTCCGAACGGGGTACGGGTTCGAATCTCGGTGAGGCTTGGATTTTGTGTTTGTCTTACGGCACTGGCTCTCTCTCTTTCCTGGAACCAGTGACCCTAAATTACGGACGGGCGACTGCTTATAGCCCATTGAGTTGCTAACAATGGTTGTTAAACCTCCAATCAAAAAAAAAAAAGACGCTTGACTCAGCAAAAAGCAGAAACATCTTGTTAGAGTAATCCCCATGAATGGAGAGTAGAGCAATGAAAAAAATGATGTGGTCAAATTAACCGCGCTATACAGTGTTTTGCACTGTCTGCTTGCAGAGAGTGTGGCCAGAACATCACGAAGTCGTGGACTTGGCATACCTTGTGAACACAGGCCAAGCAACTGGAGGTGGCACCATGCCAAAATGTTCTGTTGGTACGGGCTAGGACAGCAACTACCAGTGGAAAATCAGATGGCATCCAGGAAATACTAGAGTGCTGTTGTGGACAATCTGAACCTAGAAATGTTACACTTTTTCCTGAATGTTTTGACGTTTTTTCGGATAACACTGCAAAAACACATCGTACTGTTATATTCGCGCAAAAATAGCTTGATGAGCATGACTTCCGTCATCTGCCGTGACTTCCATAGTTCTCTGACCCAATCGAAAACATGACGGACATTATAGAAAGAGCTGTTCGATGTACTCTTCTGTCAAATCTAACAAAACAGCACACACCTTTACTGCATTAGTAGTTATTCTAGATCAAAACGAACTCCTGACACCACATTGAATCCATGTTTCATCGCATATTTCATTTACAATAAAGGTGGCCATACTCGGTACTAACTATAGATCCATAAAAATTTTTGTCAGTGTTTGTCGTTGAAAGTAACGTGTGACACAGCAGTCATGCAAAATACATAAATAATGAACAAATTAACGATACGAGATATACCGATGACCAATTACATTAGGACCACTTACCTAATAAACTGTAGGACCCCCTTTAGCCCACAAAACAGCGGCCACTAGGCGAGGCATCAATACGATCAGGTTGCGATAGGTATCCTGTGGTACCTGGTACCATAATTTCAACAGCAGGTCATCCAGTTCCCGTACATTTCGGGGTGGTGGTGGTTTAGCGCGAACCCACTTTTACAAGTCGAACCACAAATGTTTTTGGGTTCATGTCAGGAGAATTTGGAAGCCAGGGCATTAACAATAAGTCACCAGCATGTTCCTCGAACCAACCCCTGACGATTGTGGCAGTGCTGCATGGCGCATTATCCTGTTGGTAATGGCCATCACCAGCAGGAAACACAGTTGCCATGAATGGGTGAACTTAGTCTGCAACGATGTTCAGATACCTGACCGTTGTCAGGGCTTGTGCTATTAGGATAATGGGGCCTATAGTCTCCAAAGAAAACATCGTCCTAAGCATAACACCGCCGTCGCCGGCGGCGTATTTAAGTCCAACAGTGCATCCAGGTGCCATAGCCTCTGTTGGTAATCGGCGTATCCGCGGTCGGCCGTCTACGTGATGCAACAGGGATCTTGATTCTTCAGATCAGGCAACTTTTTTCCATTCATCAGTGGTCCAATCTCGATTATCTTGGGTCCATTGCATGCGTTGTTGGCGATGGCATGCAGCGAGCATGGAGACCCGGCTAGGTCTTTGGCTACGCAGGCCTATGCGCAGAAGGCTGCGATTAACTTTGTGTTGTGACACATTGCCCTGATCACTGCTGTTGTAGCTGCTGGGGTGATTTGTCGCATTGTGGCGCTGCAGTCGCTGTGAACAATGCGCGACGGTCTCAGCTCCCCTCCGGCATCAATGAGATACAGGTGACACACAGCTGGACGACGGTTCGTAGTTCGGCCATCTCTGCACCACATTTGATACTTTCTCATTACAGCGGCACGCTAACAACCCACAAGTCGCGCCGTTTCAGAGATTGTAGTTCCGAGGCTCCGTGCCATCACAATTTGTTCTTTATCAAACTCCGATAAATCGGAAGCTTTTCCCACTCTGACTCCAAATACTCTACTAACCGAAAGCCGGTCCTCGTGTTGTATATATACTGCTCTGTGAACTTCACCTGCGCCACCGTTCGGTCTCCAGGCGCGCTCATTTCTCTAGCCTAGGGATGATCATAATGTAATGGCTCACCAGTGTATATAGTAATGAAAAACAAATTAAAATGCTTTCCCAAAAAGAACTCTCACAAAAATATATTGATATTGAACAATAGAAATAAGTGGCTTATGTGTGAAATCAAAAGAATGGCTTGAACAATAGAAATCATTTGGAACGTAGAAACGAAAAATATAATGGCGTTTTATATCTGAGATGAAGGTGAAAAATAAGCAAAAATTAAATATTACAGAAAAGTTGAAAATTACCCTCATTAAGGATAAGGTAAATTTGCATTCATTAAGGTTACTGTAAATTTGCACTCATAAAGGATAATGTAGGACAATTATAATTAAAAATAATAATTTTTTTGTATTCCGTGGGAAAAAGATTGTGCCAAAAAAAAAAACAAAAAAAAAACGCGTTTCTCGTGTGAATTCATTCGACTGCACGTCTTTGGTTTTTGTTTTTTTTTTCTTATTTTTACTAACGTAGGTTGAGAAGTTTCTGTTATCATGATTAAATTTCCACATGTTTTTACTTACCCAAGTGTCATTCACTTTATTTTCATGAACATTTTTCTCTAATTTTTAAACCTATTTAGCAGTACATTTTGTTAGAAAAATCTGTTATTTAATTTTTCGAATTAATGCATAACGGAATTGTTTATATAAAATGCAATAGAGTTTGAAAATACCATGATATAATGTAGTGTGGCATCAATTTGAATTAGCACAACTTGTTTGTAATAAGCTACAAATGTTTATTTATTTCAAACAATCGTTTGTCGAAGGTTACCCAACGGACAACTGCTTTCATTTGAATATCCTATTTAAATGATGGCCGTTATCGATAAATATTAATGGAGTTGCGTAACCTCAAGCGAAGGATTGTTTGGAATGCATTTGCCTATAGTTAAGAAGTTCGTGCCATTGTTTGAGTGAACTCTTGCTAAAGTTTAGGCCGAAGGATTTTCCTCTCTTCTACATGCAGATAATTCAGCCCAGAGTTTACATACTAGAAGCATCGCGATTAAATGTGCTATCACACTTGTTCTAGGCTAGTAAAATTATGTAAAGCGCTTTGCTGAAAAGAAGTACACGTATCATAAAAGTATTAAAACCTTTAGAGTTTTAGGCACTTAACTGCTTTTGAATTTGTTGTAAGCTGTCATAAATGTCGTTTCATTTGAATTCTCTCAAAACAATGATTGAATGCTCCAAGAATATTTATTAGTAATAATTTGGCCTATCTGAAATCTTCAAAATCCGACAATTATTTTCCAACATGGAATTGTTTTTAGCTTGATTCCAAAGTTTTTGAACCTCGAGTGATCCTCCAAATGATTGCCGCTTGCAAGGTTAGTCCGGCAAACAGCCCTCTGGATGTTCAAAAGAAAAAGGTACATGAAGAATAAGAAAAGTTGTTTATTTCTCCAGTTGAGAGTTGGATGCCGTGTACTAGCACAAAGCGTATTTCATAAAAAGGAATCTTCTCACTCTGTATATGTGTAATTTGAAGCCAGAGGATTCGCACACGGTCTTTGTCTAAAATCTCTATTTCCACGTATGTAAAGGTTCTCGCTTAATGCAGTTTGCGAAGATGTACTGCTATTTTTTAAAGTTGGATGACAAATTTGTACGTTGGAACTCCGCAGAAGAAATGCATCTACAAGTATATCGACATTTTAAGACCCTTCTCAAGTTACTTCAATACCGCTTATCGATTTTGGGTCTTTAATAGGGAACTTATTCTCTAATCCGTTGGCTAGAGAAAAAGCAGAAGGCTATCCACTGTTTTACCAGCCTGCAGACCGTGGAGCTTCCGAAGTTGTTTAGGACTCAGTATCAAAGCAATGCCTGAAATATTTTGAATCCTGGCTGAATCGTATTAGATCTCGGAGAATAGCATTTTCATTCAGTATATGATTATCAGAAAGCATTAAAAATGTATGGTGATACAATTACACTAGTACAATACTTAAAGCCCGTTAAAAAGCATGAGAAGTACTAGAAAATAATTCGGCAATTAGTATCTGACAAATTCTTACTTGGCCGCTCCCTTGGCCAAGTGGTCAGAGGCCTGGAATTCTAGCTGCTCATCTGAGTTGGACCCGGTTTTGAAACCAGCATGATGCATAGCTGGCGTGCTTGTCCACTGCGCTGGCACTATACCCTCTCCTAAACCATTGCCCTAAATCAGGAACCAGCGATTGTTTAAAGCGTTAGATAGTCATGGTGGTCGTTAAATCCTTAAGTAAAAAACAAATAACTTTTGCTTTCAGATGAATAGGTGTGCAAAGAGGCACATCCAAAGGCCAGTTCCGGGTTTTATGATCAATATTTGATACAGAAGAAGCTAATGTAACAGCCGATGTTTAACAGATGAAGAACCCACGGGAGCATTCCCATTCAAATCAAACTAATCAGCAGCACAGTCAAATCGAACTAATAATGTGGATTGCTCCATGAGAAAATTGAATGCATATGGTTATATCATAGATACAATCTCTTTCTTAGAGGTGTTACTTGAAATGATACAGAACTGCAGCTTGTTATAAAGCAGACTAGCATCCTGGCATTTGCTACATTACAAACATTTGTTCCTAAAAGTAAGAAATGCTATTTTTATGCTCAGCAGATAAACCGAAATATGTGCCTGTGTTAATGCTCTTCTCTGTTATGACACAGTAAGTCAAAACAGATTCCGTACGCAATAAATGTATACTCATTGATCAAGCTTCAAGAGCTCTGTTGGCGTCATACGTTCTTCCAAATTCAGTTAGTACAGTACACACGATCAGCTGCGGTTTCCTTTTCCCTATTCGATTTTTGTCGCAGATGTGTTGCCATCTAAAATACAGTCGGTACACTCAAAATGTTTAAGTGCTGACAAATAATCGTCATATGAATTTTTTTTTGTTTTTTCGTTCATGACCTCGGTACGACCTAGATACGAAACACGAAGATTTAGAAAAAACAAGAAATAAATAAGAATAACAATGTACTATAAATATATTTCTTTATGAGGATCTTCATGTACGCCACTCCAGTACTTTGTGTATTTGTTTAAGATGCATTCACAACAAACGCTGAGTAAATGAATTGCATGTCTCATTTTTGTCTATTTTTATAAGCCAAAGTAGAGAGTCAGTGATGCCGACAGATTGTTGGCAACATTCTCGAACATATCCTTGTTTCTGATATACTTAATATAGTCTAACAGCAACCTGTAATTCCTCTTATAAATCACATACGGTATATACTGAATGAATCGAGCAACGAAAGCTGTGCTACTATGGGATCAGAATGATCCCTACGTCAATCGCTATCTATAGTGAACATGAAGAAATATTTTATACATCTGTGTATTTGTTTATGTAGAAATCTCATATTTATAGTTCTAAATAATTAACCTGTACAAAGAAGAAAAATTAAACATTATTGAATATCACTCATGGCTTCAAAGCAAATGAACAATGTAAACCAATTCATAGTCCAGAGGCATCAGATGGAGTGCTCACTACATAAAAATGCTTCCTTAATGTTAATTGACGCGAAAAAAACTCAAATACCTGACATTGTTCTGTATTACAAAATGGAAGACCATTGCTTTCCTTGTGGGCATCCGCCAGTCTGTTATTCTACATTCGAACTTTTGTGTCAGCCTTTACAGGACAACAACAATTGTCGTAGGCTAATACGGCCTGTGGTAATTATGAGATACCCGGCAATGGTGCTTCTGCATGCCAGACCCGCAATGGGGTAACGTCAAGGTTATGAACACGTAGAGTCTTTCATTTCAGGCATGTACGGGACACACAATACTAGCAGTGTTTGGCATGACGTATTGCGTGTCTGCATGCGGAAATCATGCAAAAAAGGTAAGCTTACAGTTATAAAAATCAAAATTTTTAAGTTATATTTCTTACTTTTTCCTTTCATTAACGATTATTTTCTTGCTGTAATAATTCAGGTTCTGAATATTTCTTTTAACTAACTTATCTAATAAAAATATCAAAGCATACAATGTATATAAACAAGAAAAAAATACAACACATTTTGAAACACAATGCCACAATATCGCCAACAGGTATATTTTCATTATTTCGTTTTTGGAGTTTGATGTTAATTAAAGGCCAAGGTGTATTCATTAACTTGTTGAGTGTTTTTCCCGGTTTAAGCATAGTAGCGTATTTAACATTTTGAAAACTCATGAACCGATTTCTTGCTTGTCTTTTTATATTGACGAATAGAACACTCTCAGTTTCACTCAATTTACGTAAAACCAAAACATTCGAAGTTTTCAAAATTAATTGCTTCAGTACCTGTTTTCAAGAACTTATGTGTAGGCTGTAATTGTAATCAAGATGCGGAATAAAAGGCACTGCAACTTTGTTGGACATGTAAGGTTATGTACTCAAGGGTTTGTTTGTATTGCAGAGCTTGACCATATTCGTGATGAAGAAAATTAAACTGACAAAAATATATATGTTAATTTTGATATCAAGGGAACACAATTTATTATCCTATTATGATCAAAAATATAGATCGTCTCTATCATGTGTTCCTTTGCACTGTAAATATGAACTTCATCAGCAGGGTTTGTTTTAAATCATCGCGAATCATAATTAAATAAATGGAAATATGAAATGCATAACTCTTTCTATCTAAAAGTGTCCATGAAATGTTTTGAGTTGAAAATTAAGCAGATAAGTTCCTAATTCATCATCAGTCATTATAAGAAAAAAAGTGAAAAGAACAAACGTTAACAAACCCTTCGAGAAAGACTATTAAACAGCTGGTATTTTCTGTTTATACGCATTTCATTTAAGAGCATCATTTAAAATACAGATTCCTTTTATATTTAATCACATCGGTAATTTAGTGGAACTAACAGTTCCCAAATTAATTAAGATACCGATGGCAGTTAGTATTGAAATAATGGTGAGTGCTTGGCTAATTGTTGAATGAATTTTGTGTCCTGTAAATGCACCGATGCAAAGACCACACTCTAGTGCTATAGTGTTTATCAGTTTTTAATCATTTCAGGCTCGTGCCTTTCTCTTGTCTGGAGGTTTCTCACTGGCATTTGGATGCATGTTTATTAAAACGTACCGTGTCTACCACATCTTTATCAGAACAAATACAGGAATCGTGAAAAGCAAGGTAAGAATCAAGAATTTAACAAAGAACGTCTTTATAATTTAGTCTTCTTTTATGTTTGACGATACTCGTGGGAACTTAAGACTAATAAGAGTAATCGGCGTCTGATTTATGACATTAATTCTAAAATGGAGATGGATAACTATTGATATTAAGATCAACGCAACGTCCATATCTCATACCGGATATAAACCAAGTCTTGCTTTACGAGAAAAAAGCCCATTGCTAAGACCTAAGACACTCGGACACCGAGTAACAAAGTGTAAGTACTTGTAGATTAATGAATTGAAAATATGTTTACAAAACCGCATCCAAGAAAATTGCGATGTCAATGAAGGATCCTACTGGACAGGACCTCAGCGTAATTTTAGAACACTATGACAGAGTTATTGCTTCACGAGCATAATAAGGAAAGCAGATCTATTTGTGATTGGGTGGTTTAGAACACGGGATTTATTCTTTATCTCCTTGTAATGATTTATTGAATTTGAGACACGAAGTGCCCTTTTATTTGTCACCAATTCTTCCACTCCCCTGAAAGCAATGGCTCAAAATCTGGAGCAAGCAAATCTACGAATTCTTAGACGACAACAGATCACACTCCGCAACAAAATAAGTATGATATATACACAGTTGACGTGGACCAGGAACATCAAATAGAAGTCATCGCTCTTTCCTCGTTTATAAGTGAGTCACGGAAAAATTATCAACGGCCACCACCGGGAATTTTTCCGTGACTCACTTATAAACGTGGAAAGAGCGATTACTTCTATTTGATGTTCCTGGTCCGCGTCAACTGTGTATATATCATTAATTCGCCTTCTAGTTATTTGTTCAGTTGCTCCTGTTAATCTTTGGTGAATCCCCAGCATTGTGCGGAGCTCCAAAGAAGCAACCTGTCATGTGTTTCGGCAGTTTATCGTTTGTGAGTCTGGAGAATTTCGAGGCTTCTGTGGTGCAGTGGAAGCATATCCGGTGCGTAACTGGAAGACCCTGGGTTCGATTCTCGGTGGCGGCCGATGAGAATGAATTTTTTCGTGACTCACTTATAAACGTGGAAAGAGCGATGACTTCTATTTGATGACAAAATAAGTAAGTACATAAATAAATTAAACATTAAAAAAAATGAAACATAAAGAGATTTATTCTTCGCAAACAAAACTTAAGATGGGTGTGTTATTGATGACAGCAATAGATTTAATTGTGATTAAAGCGTTATATATAATAGTATCGCTATTTCACTAACTTCAAGTACTTGCACTGATTCCTTGGAACCCAAGTCCATACTATCTCATTTCCGTTGATGCTTGTCAATATCGATTATCACCACCATGATTAATGAACCCAGAAAATAAGCTTAGAACAAACACAAAGTTAAAAGCGGGATTTGCTTGATTATTAAGCTATTATGTGAAATACTGTTTTTTCACATCAGGAAAAACTTTAGGAGAAAGTGTCAAGCTCTCAACATCACCCATTTTAATACGTCCTCTCATATTTACTATGCAAATAATAAAAGAACTCATGACAAAAAGATTCAGGCTAGCAAACGCACTTGGAAGCACAATATTATTTTTAGTTGAAATAACAGAATTTACACAACATTAGTCTAAGAAACTACGTTTCACATAAGAACAAAATAGAGACTATATCTGGATTTAGCATGGACTACTGCTAACAACAACATAATTATTTGTGTTACAGCTATAGCATGGACAATTATTGTTCACAATGATAACATTCTTGGTGAAGAATAAAACTAAAGAACAAAATAAGAGTAAATCTGAATTTGAGACTGTTGCTGGCAAAAACAGCAGTACTATAAATGAAGGCCATTAACATAAAAGTGTGTTCTCGACGCATTCGAAAGTGTTTCGGCAACAGCAAGAAAAAACTACTGTTTGAAAGTTGCAAAAATTCAGCGTAATTATTGCACTAATACATAAAGTCATAATTGATAAAAACTAAACACCAGTTCGCTTTCCTTTTCGCGTAGACATGGAAGACATGTAAATTTATTTCTCAGAAAAATCTTGTCAGGAGTATAAAAGACTTATGGGAGGCAACTGGATTCAACGTAATTATGGCATTGTTTTCGAAGAGTATTAATACTAGACATTACATTATAGATAGTTCCATTATTCTCAAGGAAAAGTATTGTATCACTTCAGTTTACATCAGGCTTGTCGATGATTAATACCTGGAGTTTCGCAACACTCCAGAAGTGGCCAAACTGTGGTAGCTTTGAAATACAGAGAAACTGATTATATTAGAGAATAAATATGTATTTATGTGTGGTGCTAAAGCCTCTGTAACGGCAACTACATATTAAACTAAGTTTATTCCTATATTTTATTAACTCTTGTTGTAGACAACATAAATCAGGGATTAGAACAGAAAGATAACTGTCGACAATGAAATTTTCGACCGTTATTAGTAGCAGAACGCATTGTAGTTGCATCGCACGAGTTTTCTGCTGATGCTCTCAGAATTTAAAGCAACGAGGATATTAGCAAGGAAAAACAGGTTGATGAGTAATTAAAGCTTTGAAGAGATAGAATATCAGGATGTCTACGTGCCAGTCATGTTATCGATAAAAGTATTGCGAACTGTTATAGCTTTGACATAAAAGACGTATTCTGTTCTAATGCCGCAATGTTCTAATTTAGGTGCAACCAATATAGGGATGCCCCATTATGGCTGAATTTTGTTCTCTTAGGTACAGTAAGTTTCATTTATACTATGTTGACAAAATTATTCCGACCCCTCTACATATATGTATCTGCGGTGTGGTGTTTTAGGTGCTGGATATAACGGGTACCTTTGGTATTCCTCTCGGACCATTGGACGTGACTATGGCGCGGAACCTGAACCGACGGACTTTAACAAGGGCATGGTGGTAGATGCCTCTTGTATAAACAATCGTTGAGTAGCATTGGTGCTTATCTGGGATTTCCAAAAATCCACTGTTACTGATGTTCTTTATCGATTGAAAGCAGATGGTGTTATTTCAGGGAGACTCTCACCGTGACTCCGCACGAACTGAGTGATCGTACTAAACAGAACTTACTCCGGAATATGAAGATGGCACACACGTCATCCGCCACAGACCTGGCCGGCGACGTCGCACAAGCCACTGAAACAGCTATGCGCACCAAAACTATTTGTCGCGAATTTCATGCCCACGATTACCATTCTAGATCAGCTACTATAAGCTCTACATTACTCCAAGCAACGCCAGATGACGATTGTATTGGTACCTCACTCGCCGTTAGTAGAAACAGAAGAGTGGATAATGGTAGCGTGGAGTGACGAATGACGCTACTCTTTCTCGTTCGGATGGACGCATTTGGGTGCTGCGTTTGTCCAGGGTATCACGTTTATCACGATTCAACTTGGGTGCATCAAACTGAATCGTGACATAGACAAGAAGCCAAAATCTTCCCTCTAACATTAGGGAAATCGACCAATATAGGGATGGAGGACTTCTGGTTCTGGTTGGCATCATGTTGGATTGACGCACGTCCATGCACATTTTCCCAGGAGGTACCCTGACAGCTTCACGCTACAGTTCGAACTAATGACCGCAACATGAGCTTCATCATTGAATCCAAGAGTCAGCAAATTAAACACTATAAATCATAACTTTCAACAAAATGTCAAAGAAATCTTGCGTACAGGTTTCAGTCTGTTATTTCACGTTCGTCAAGACGAAGCAATACTGTGCACCACAGTGAAACAGCATGGTAACGGAATACAGCTACTTAAATTAAATCATCTGAATACTTTAACATACGCACGTCGTTCGTTGATTAATCGTATATCGTTATTGACACAGCATCAAAGGTTGACTAACACAGGTTAGAGAAGGAGGCCTTTTTGAATATCATGTCATCATCATGACTCCAATGACATGCATCAAAAAACATAGCTTAATACATTTGTTGATAAAATCTATCAGAGTTAAGACTGCTTTTATACCACTAAGATAACATTGTCTCTAAGACGAATAAAAACATTACATGTAGAAGTCTGATTAACATTCGTCCTTATCTTTTGCTTTTTACTAAGTAACTGCACATTGGCATGCTGCCAGAATTGCCAAACCGCAAATTCATGGAGAGATAAAATGTAGAGTTCAGACTACAAAAAGACGATGAGAATAAAGCAAAATTTGCATAAGAAGAGAGCAACTTGAAAAGAAGGCTAAATTAGGCTATACGTCACAAGACTTGTTCATAAACCAATTAATGAAATAATTATACCGTATTAATTCACAAAATATACACTTAATACACTCAAAGGAAATGAAATTCTCACACAAAGAAGGAAGCATCGGATTGAACTGACATTTTATGGACGTAATAATACAGATGAATGATACACATAAAGGCAAAAAAGGAGCTGCAAGACAGTTACAGAGGGATCTGTGGCACGCAGTCCGGTCATCTTCAGTAGCGCGTCGCACCGCCACCTGCTGCGATACATGCTATAATACGGTCCGGCATGGAGGCGAACAGACGCCTGATGTTGTCCTGCTGCAGATTGGCCCACACGTATTGTACGGTGTGCTCCAAATCCCGGATAGTACGGCACGACCGGAGCCGGCTTTTTAACTGGCCCCACACATGCTCGATAGGCGACAAGTCCGGGGACCAGACAGGCCTTGGAAGCCTCTGTAGATGACGTAGGTAGTCCTGGGCAATCCGAGCCGTGGACGTGCGGGCATTATCTTGCTAGTATAGCGCACCTGGAATCCCGGCCAGGAATGGGAGCACATGGGGCCGTAGGATCTCAACCACATGCCGCTGGCACGTCATGGATCCACGTACCACTAGTAGAGCTGATCGGCTATCTTAGGCAATGGATTCCCAGACAATAATGCCTGCAGTGGGAGAGGTGTGGCGCTCAACAGGGCACTCAGAAGCACTACATCTGCCTGTATAATAGATCGGGTCGCCGTGGGATCCGATCGTGCCTGATACACGATCCGTCGATCCTGTTTACCGGTGGTCATCTTTGTCCGTCCGTAGCCGCTTCGCAGTGTGGCAGTGCCGTCACATGTCCACTGCTTCCAACACAGTGGGACGGTATGGTCGGAACGATCCCCGTGGCGGGCTAGAGTACGCGCCGACCATCCTGCGGTTTTCTTCCCGATGATCCGGCCTCTCTCAAACTCTGTAAGTTGCGTAAATCAACATCTCTGGCGTCTACACGGCATTCGTTTTACTCTGTACTCCTGTTTGCGTCGGCCGGTGCTTTTTGCTTTCATGGGGCATCGACTTCACGCCGGTTTATAAGGCTACCGGTTCGTTCTTGTAGCGCCACCACAGAGTGTGCTGTCATGCGCACTCGCACCAAAGCTGGATCATTTGCATATCAGCACGCTCTTTAGCTATTTACAAAGTTTCGCGGTTGTAGCATGCTTTCTTCTAGGTGCTCAAATTTCATTGTCTATGAGTGTAGTTCTAAAACAGTAGTTCTACGACACCAATATCCAAACATTATGCTTGAACTGTATTTTCAAAACGTCGCAGAATAGAGTTACACAACAACATAATAGTCGCCAAAGAAATATCTCACTGTAAGATAGTACAATAACGACTCAGAATAATAGTTTAATATCTATCCTGCCAAACTGTTCACAAATCATTCCAGACGGTACTATTCTAAGATGCATAATAATGAACATATGATCAACAACCTCGCACCGAATAAAAAGCCGCAAAGCTACAGCGTTTAACCGTTTCCAGAAATTATCTGCAGCATATTAAAACAACTTCGTGAATCCTTTCGAATAGCTTTGATCGATAAGTTTTCCAAACGATAATTATCTAAGAATCGTCGCATAAAACAATCGTCAAAAGATAATCAGATCTAATGATTGTTAAAATATTAACCAAGGAAGCACTCACATAACAAACAATCCAAGAACCACCACTTGGTACGTATCTCCGAGCATCATCGGAAGCAGTTGTTTATAATAATTTCTGAACACTTATTGGCACTATATCGCCCTACTTAAGAGTAGATCAAAAACCTTATTGACAAACAAAACCCCAATAAATGTCTCAAGGGCAGTTGATTCCGTTCGGCTTCTTTTTAATGGTACCGATTAAGTTTTGCTCCTGAGAGACATGGGTATTTTGTTATCTTTATCTCTGATCTCCTTTCTTTGAAACCAACGTCCCGAAGTTCAGGATCTTCATAAGCGTAAGAGACATGCAAAAAAGAAGTAAAAAAGAATCCAGCAGCAAAAATATTAGTTTAATGGCGATAGTAAGCTTTTGTTTAAATTTAACAACAATCAGATATACGGTAATAAAAATGCCTGTGCCACTTAAATATGCAACCCCATAGACAGATAGTAGGTATGTGTGCGACTTCAAAGTGTTTTCAGTTAACATTTCTTGCATGAAAACGTTCTTTCTTTGGAATGAGTAATTTTAACGGGAGTGCCGATAGAACATTCCCTACTGATTGCGCTTGAACTTGTTATTAAAGATATTAAATCCAACAACAAAGGCGTCATAAAACATAATCATAATTATTATGAGTAAACAAAGTAGAACATCCGTTTGACCACCGAAGGGCATAATATTACTCAGAACACGGTTTGTAAATCTTTTTCACAAACTCTAGTAAATGTTTATGACATACAACAGAATGTGACGTACACTCTAAATCAGCTTTCATTTTCAGCTGCTTTCTCTATGTAAATTTGACGTTTTGCATTTTCAACCTTAATGTTATATCTTCTCGCTCCCTGGACGATGTTGGCAACAGTTCTGAGATCAGAGAGCGTGAAGTATGCATGTTAACAGATAAGAGCTAGAAGTATATAATGCTGAAGCAGCGGCCAAAAGTGGCGTGGCGGTGTGATGTTATAATCGTGGTAGCTGCGTTACCTTAAACTGTGTCGATTTGAAGGTTGCGTATATTTAGTGTTTAGAGTTATTCTATTTTCCTGCCTACTAACTTCAGTTAATTAGTTTTGAAGTATTACTACTATTGAGATTAGTTCCTCACGTAATTTGGAATATGCAAGTATAGAGCACATGAACAGAGCTGGAATCGGGTCACGGGTCAAAGGGTCGACGACTTCTTGCGGGTCCAAAGGGTCGGGCCAAAGCGTCCCTGACCCGATTTTGCCCCGGTTTTATCCTTGTTTTATTTTTGAAAAGAGAAAAATATATTCCAAATAAAAATGTGCTTTGTGGAGTTCTGTAGTCGATACTAGAGCCCACGCAGTGAATAATGATTTGCCATGCAAAAATATTGTCGTCTCTTTCTTAAAGCAACGAAGATTTCCACCGATCGACGTCAGACACACAAACACCATATCGTAAAAGGGTACTTCCTTTGCGTTCTTTTAGAGTGCGATTATCCAGGGCAAGGTACAGGCAAACGCGATTCGCCTGCTTCTCAGTTGATTCACTCTCTCTGTGCGAAGTTCACTGTATGATTAAGAGTTACTTTTCACATCGTATCTTTTACATTGAGCATTCAGAGGTTTTCGATTGATGTGATAACATCCCGTTCCCATGACATGTCATGTCGAAATTAACTCCGTATTTGTTAGTATGGATGGATTTAATATTAAGGAGGTTGAGAAAGGCGTCGAGGCCAACAATTACGTGCTTCTTGAGAACCACAAGGGGAAGAGTGAATGCTATATATTGTTCCGTCTCATTAAGGAACCAGTGAATAATTCTGTGTTGTTTGGTCTTGCTTGTTGTTCAAAAGTGGAAAGTGTATAATTACAAAGAAAGATGTCGACGGTGTAATAAAAGATTATGGAACCAAAAATCCAACGGACCATATGAAAGTATGCGCACCTCCATCAAAGCGTGGAAAGAGTGAACAATCTAAATACATTTAAAAAAATACATTTTTGTAATCGTAAATAATGATTCCCACTTGTAATATACTCCATGGTCACGGCCATACACGAAAAATAGTGGCATTAAAAATGGCTCTAAATTTACTAAGTAACCATATTTTATTAATAAAAAAGGATTTCAGTTATAAAATACCAAACAGTTATTGGGATGAATATATATATTACGTTTATATGTATATGTAATATATATATATATATATATATATAAATTGAGTGTCGAATTTATAGTTCAAAGCAGATTTGCCTGGGCAGTTACGGGTCCCAACCAGGCCGGGTCGGGTCCAATTATGGGACGTCCTGGCCCGAAATTGTTGACCTGTTTCCTATTCTGCCCATGTACGATACTGATGGAATAAAAGAGTTAACAGTAAGTAACACTTTCTAACTTTATTTTAGTAACTCCTGTTTCACTTAAAACGAGTTAATAAGAAGAACTGGCTGTATGCAATGTTCAGTAAGCCATATATACACGTTTCAAAAAGTAACAGGTTTGTAAAATCATGCAATGCATTGATTATGATACGCTTTCCAACATACCAGAAATCATTACTCAGGTTATAAGGATAATGGCTGTGGAATAAATCTCGCTCCTGTGCCCTGACCTTTGACCCCTTTTCGATTATATTAAACAGAATTGGTCCAGTATACCTCCAGAACAACATACCAAAGTTTTGTCGTAATAGAAGCAATTTTAGTCAAGTTATGAGGATAATGGCTGTGGAATAAATCTCGCTCCTGTGTTCTGACCTTTGATCCCATTTCAACTATATTCGACAGAGCCGATTCAGTATATCTCCAGAACAACATACTAAAGTTTTCATGAAAGAAATACGGGATTACGCCATATAATACAAATTTTGAAGATGACAATCCGTTTTTTGGCGTGAATGTGACAAGGATGGTAAGTCAGATAATATCCGAAAACTTGAAAATTTTCATCGTCCTGGAGCGGGACTCGAACCCGCGTCTCCCAGAAAACGCCTAGGTATGCTAACCACTACACTACCCAGAACGACCAAGTTTCAAGTTTCCGATCAATTTGAATTTAACCATCACAGGATTCGCTAGTCGAAGCAACCGGCATTCATGTTTAGCGAATCTGGAGGTTAATAATCCTATCCCGTGATTGCCCGGAGAAGCAGATAAATCATGAAAGAAATACGGGATTACGCCATATAATACAAATTTTGAAGATGACAATCCGTTTTTTAACCTCCAGATTCGCTAAACATGAATGCCGGTTGCTTCGACTAGCGAATCCTGTGATGGTTAAATTCAAATTGATCGGAAACTTGAAACTTGGTCGTTCTGGGTGGTGTAGTGGTTAGCATACCTAGGCGTTTTCTGGGAGACGCGGGTTCGAGTCCCACTCCAAGACGATGAAAATTTTCAAGTTTTCGGATATTATCTGACTTACCATCCTTGTCACATTTACGCCAAAAAACGGATTGTCATCTTCAAAATTTGTATTATATGGCGTAATCCCATATTTCTTTCATGATTTATCTGCTTCTCCGGGCAATCACGGGATAGGATTATTAACCTCCAGATTCGCTAAACATGAATCCTGTGATGGTTAAATTCGCCGCCCCGGTGGCGCAGTGGTCTAAGGCGCTGGTCTCTGATCATTCGTCCGTAAGGGGTCCGGGTTCGAATCCCGGTGAGGCATGGATGTTGTGTTTGTCTAACGGCACTGGCTCTCTCCCTTCCCTGGAACCAGTGACCCTAAATTAGGGACGGGCGACTGCTTATAGCCCATTGAGTTGCTCACGGTTGTCGTTGAACCTCCAACCAAAAAAAAAATGGTTAAATTCAAATTGATCGGAAACTTGAAACTTGGTGGTGTAGTGGTTAGCATACCTAGGCGTTTTCTGGGAGACGCGGGTTCGAGTCCCGCTCCAGGACGATGAAAATTTTCAAGTTTTCGGATATTATCTGACTTACCATTCTTGTCACATTTACGCCAAAAAACGGATTGTCATCTTCAAAATTTATACTAAAGTTTTGTTGTAATAGAAGCAATTTTAGTCAAGTTATGAGGATAATGGCTGTGGAATAAATCTCGCCCCTGAGGCCTGACCTTTGATCCCATTTCAATGATATTAAACAGAACCGGTTCAGTACATCTGCGGAACAATATGATAAAGTTTTGTTACAAGCGAATCATTTTTACGTAAGTTATGACGCGTACGAGCAATAGAATGGATCTCATTGCTGAACTTTTACCCCATTTCGTCCATTTTCAATAGGGTTCGTCGCCAGGTAGTCCCCAACCACATGCTAAAATTTTCTATCTTAATCCGACCATTTTTACGCAAGTTATGACGCATAAGAGCAATGGAATGGATCTCGCTCCTGTGTCCTAAACGTTGACATCATTTCTCCCATTTTGAATAGGGCTCGTCCCTAGGTGGTCCCTTACCACATACTAAAATTTCATCGAAATAGAACCATTTTTACGTGAGTTATCGTGTGGACCGGCCGAGAGAGAGACAAAGATGGAGCATACACGCTTCTTCAACCCACGGTTGGAAATATGCTTCTTCAACATGCTTCTTCAACCCACGGTTGGAAAGATGGAGCATACACGCTTCTTCAACCCACGGTTGGAAAGATGGAGCATACACGCTTCTTCAACCCACGGTTGGAAAGATGGAGCATACACGCTTCTTCAACCCACGGTTGGAAAGCGTAAAAAACGCTACAAGCCCTACTAATACAGAAGTCCTGGAAATGAAATTATGAAGTAAGTGCTCGAGTGTATGTGATGATGTGGATTCGTAAAAATGCAATCCGGAAAATAATTGTAACAGATGTTAGTGCGGTTATAACACATTGAAACGTTTCTGTCAATAAACAGCTCACAATTTTTCTCTTCCAGATTGCATTGAACGTATTGATCACCAAAAGTGCAGTTAGGTGTGATAACTTTTATTTTAAGTTTCAGAGATAGCTTCATGACCACTGTGTTCCACTTGAGTACATTATTAATTCTTTCTTTTCTCTTTTATTTAAAATCTCCTTAGCTGCTGCACGATCAACAACTTCTCGGAATGGTGAGCATGCTGGTTCTGATTGACTGCGTGCTTGTCACCTTGTGGGTGACCGTTGATCCTATGGAACGGCAGCTGCGAAATCTTACGATGCAAGTAAGTTGCACGAAAATATAAGCATTAATGTCCTTTTGAAAATTTGAAGCTTTACGTTATCGATATTTATACATTAATATTCCCCCAAAAATTTCACATCCAAATTTTTAATGTTAATTCTTCGTTTCAACATTTTAGTGGTTTGAAAAGATACATTGCAAAGAAAGTGTCTAACTAAGTATATTTCATTGAGGAAATTTCCTACCGTTTCTTGTCTGTTTATCTAACAAACCCAAATGACTTGTGGATTACTACGCTGCAGTTACTACGAAATTTCTGCATGATATGGGCTCACACCATCTTTTCTAAATATAAATAGACGATGTCATCACTCTGGCCACGTTATTTTACGAACAACTGGAAATAATGTTCTTCCGACACCGCTTGGATCGAACCCCAGATCTGTCGATAACTAGCCGAGTGCGTTCGCTTTACGCTACGGTGCCAAACATTCACAGCGCTATGCGTGGTTTATCAGTCAGAATCTGACTGCATCATTCTGTATTGATGGGCTCAGCAACTGATGTGTCTCCATCTGGTGGCATTCAACAGAGCAAGTTATTAAATTACAGCTGATAAATCCAAAGGGCGAGCATCGAGAGACCAGTTATCGAGAGATTGGGGTTCTATCCCAGCGGTGTCGGAAGAACAATTTTTCAGTTGCTATGCTTTGCTTTTAAAATAACGTGAAAAGAGCGATGAAATCGTTTGTTTACATTATCTCCACGTATTTAAAATATATTCACCATCTTTTCTAAAAAAGACCCTTGCCGAAATTTATGCGCTAGAATTTTTTTTTCTATTGGGGTTGAACGACCACCGTGTGCAACTCAATGGACTATAAGCCGTCGCCCGTTCCAAATTTAGGGCCACTGACTACAGCGATTGGAAAGAACCAGTGCAGTAAGACAAACACAGCATCCATGCCTCCGCGGGATTCGAACCCGTACCCATCTCGGAAGAATGTTCAAAAGCCATCGCTTAGACCACTGCACCACAGGGGCGGCGCGTTAGATCTTTCCGCTTACCGGAAGAAGTAGGTTTTATGAGAGTAGAGCAAGTTTTGATGATACTTTTTCATTCAATGCCGATTTTCATATAGTGTTTTGCGGATTTTTAATGCCTCAAAATAGGCAATATGCTTATTACTTCCATTTGCCCTCAGACAAAAAATATGCAATATGCTTATTTCTTCCGACAACTTATCTAAACTGAAGTCACTAATTCTCATCCCCAAAAAGTTAGACTTAAAACAGAATGTGTTGCTTATATATTTTTCTTCCTGTACCTAAACTTCTAGTGCTGCGTCTGCACTATAATTAGGCTCCACTATGTTTGACAACGTAGTATATGTATGTGATAATTACTTATATTCATTTCATTTTTCATTTTATTTCATTTCATTTGTTTTATTATTTCTGCTGTTACAGGTTATTGAATAATGATCACAACATCCTTTAGCATCAGTGAGGCTAATAATGTAGTCTCCAAAAGCAATGGTATCAAAACAAAACTTTGTCTCAAAAATGTCGTTTATTAAGGGACCTACCATTGGTGTAACTAGAAATGTCATATGGGGGACGGCTTAAATAAAAATCTGTCATAATTAGTTGCTCACGGTTCGTACTCTTATTTTCAATAAATAAATATAAATTATACACCTTATCTTTTTTCTGTAATAAAATATATCATTATTATACACTAATTAACTTCAAGAAAGTAAATACAATACATAAAAATACTAACTGAAGAAAATACTACATGCGCAAAAGAATAATTAAGCACTTTTAATGATCAAAAGCAAAAATCTGGTGATATTAAGCACCCTAAAAACTCAAAATGAAATATTTTAAGTGTTCCCTGTACATGCTGGTATTTCAAAGTACGACATGACAACTGTAACCTCCTCTCTGGTTTTGAAGCAAGTGTATCCAGAAGGCAATCTACAAAAGCGTTCGTTACTTTGGATTGTGAGAAGTGCCAACCCTGAAAGCTGTTCTTGTTCCATTGTTGAACGAAGGTATGACTTGAGCCTTGCGCAGGCACACTCGCAACATGTTGAAGTAAAAGGAATGTGTGGAGTACTGCTATTTTCACCAAATTGTGTAAAGTTGGAAACAGACCACAAGGCAGTAATCCCAGCATCTTTAGCAATTTCTCTGTTTCTTTTTTTCTTTGTCAGAAAAAAAAATTGTTTGACTGCTGTAACTTCTGCTTCAGGAAGGTCCTTTTTTTATTGATTGGAGGTTTAACGACCACCGTGAGCAATTCAGTAGGCTATGAGCAATCACCCGTCCCTAATTTAGGGCAGCTGGTTCCACGGAAGGGAGAGAGCCAGGGCCGTGACACAAATATAACATTCATGCCTCACCGGGATTTGAACCCGGACCCATCTCGGACGAATGATCAGAAGCCATCGCTTAAACCACTGCGCAACCGGGCGAACCAGATAAGCCCATATTATAAAATTCGCAAAACTTTTCCACATTACTAATGTTGAGGAAATGCTCACTTTCTATTGTACCAGGTGACAGACAGTGAATTCCATTCACAATATATTCAGGGTCAAATCTAAATGTCTAGAAAGTTTCCTTTGTTCTTGCTTTCATGAGACTCATCATGTCCTCTGTGGGCCAAACCTTGCCTTACTGTCAATAAAAGAACTTAAATAATTATCTTTAAGAAATTCCGCCTCATTTTTATTTCTCTTACTGAAGCACATTCAAATTGTTCTTCCACATTTCATACACCTGAATAAACATTTTTTCCAATTGTAAACTCCATTTTTCGTAAAAGCAGTTTCCACCTTAAACACTGTTTCAGATAAAACAACACGGCACGGAAAACAAAGAGCACTGTTTAATGAAGCACTGTATTCAAGCCATGGAAATTGTACCAACAAGCATTGAATTACCTTTTCTATGCACCAAATTGTGTCAATGAAAAAATAATTCGTGGCTGATGTGGTCCCTCTTCCTTCAAACTACGATCACTTGCCTGTTTTTGCACATTTTGCACTGATACTGAAAAGCGCTAGTACAGGAATGGCGAACCTTTGGCACGCGTGCAAATGGGTGGCACGTGAACACGATTTGGGTGGCACACCAATACGAAAACATTAACATTAAATGAAAATTTAGTTTTTCTAGAGATATTTTTTCAACAGCATGTGTAGTGTTTTCTTGCAAATAACTGAGCTTTGACAAGAAAATTAATCTAGCCAAGAAGTGTCCACCAAAGGGGTAGTAAATAAATCAACCTCACCTCATTTAATCGCCTTATGCATTAATTCCTAAAAGTTAAGTATCACATGCACACCATTATTTTATCATTCTGCTCCTACGGACATCCACCACGAGACGTTCACACCTGTTTCAGCTCAAGCCCCCATCTCTCCTACTTCTCCCTTACCTTTGCAGGAGGCGAAAGAAAACCAATCTGATAAGAAGACGTGCGTGAAACAGCGAGTTCCTGTGAGAACTGAAAGTAACCTTGAACGTAAAAGTAACCCTGAAAGTAACCTAGGAGAGATTTCAAATTTACAACTTGGCAACACTGCAAAGCTAGTCCACAGTTTCAGTTCGTCAAAGAAGGTTGATTTGTTTGTAGCTGCCGCTTATTTCTCTTGTGTACTGTAATTGTTCCTTTGCTGGTGTTTTTGTATCCGGACCATGCAAACATGTTTTCGGTGCCAAAAAAACAGAAACTTAATAAAGATAGTGGCCGAGTATTTCAAGAACAGTAGACATCGGAGTTCGGAGTCATTGAGAAAAACAATTAGGCTTTCTGTTACTTGTGTACGGGAACAGTAGTGTTCCGCAAATTCAATGTATAGCGTCATTTTGAGAGGAATCATAAAAATATTTGTTCCATGTCAAATGAAGGAAGAAGGGAGCACATTTCACAAAAAGTGAAACAATGTGAAAAACAATCAAATTGTTCCGTATCTTCTTTCAGGCCAAGGAATAGTATCACTGCTGCTAGTTTTCATCTATTTCTCTGTTTTCTCTGTATTGCACAGCGTGGGAAGCCACTTTGTGATGATGATTTTTTTAAGGCGGCTTTCTTAGCCAGGTCTGACACATTATTGAAAAATTTTCCCAACAAACAACAAATTGTGAATAGAATTAAGGAAATGCCAGCCAGAAAAACATGCCAGCCTCTTAAAATAGAATAACAAGAATGAGTGAAGATGTTACCGGTCATATTAAATCTTATTTGGACAACGCGGATACGTTTTCAATATGTTTTGATTAAAGCACTGACGTGACGTCACAAGCAAGGTTGAATATTTTTGTTAGATTTCCTTGAGGAAATGTAATAGGGGAGGGGGGGCAGGAATTGATTTTGCTGAGTTTGCCAACTACAATCACAGGGAAAGATATAATGTGTGAAGTGAAGCAGGAATTTGTAGTAAAAATGGTGATCGATTTAAACAAAATAGTATCTATGACTAATGATGGTGCCCATAACCTAAAGACAATAGGTTATGAACTGAACATAAAAGCCTTGGCTAGTAGCGTTCAGCAACAAGTTTTACACTAATGTTAATTAAACAAAAAAACGAACGCTAACAAGAGGTGACACACTTGACACTTGAAAGCAGTAAAGCAAACTGTAAGTGGCACATAGTCGGAAAACGTTCGCCATCCCTGCGCTAGTAGTATTAGACATAGACCTACTTTCACTTGATAGTACTGTCTTTCTTCGAGAGTATTGTCTTTTTTTTTGCATTGAAATTAAAATACGATCGTATATCCATTTTGGATGTAAAACATTACGAAAAGCAAAACCACCACAGAAAAAAATAAACACTCATATTCAAGGGATATGTACTGTTACAGAAACTACTGTCAGAGGGTGTTTTTATACCTACGCTAAAACGGGGCTCAGTTCTCGATGGAAACGCTACAACTCATTCTAAAATGAATAACACTCCCATATTTATGTCATCAACGAATATTCTAGTAATACCTCGAATATCCGGTTCTTTCCCTCCTGTCCCAGGCTGCCAGGCGCCGCTCCTTCACCACTCCAGTCACGTGGCAAGTTCAACAGTTATAATCCTTGAGACTAGGGAAAGTTTGATGCGAGCTCCTAGTAGATGAGCTGAGGCGTGGGGTGCTGGTGTTGGAGAAATGGAAAAAATAAAGAGTAAGCAACCTAAATAAGACCACCTCGGTAGGAACGGAAGGAGAAAACGCAGCACAAGCACTCATAGTTATTGCCGTACTACATCGTTCCCTTACCACCGACCACCTGCCAACGAAGTGGGGTGGTGGGTGGTACACGAATCACGAAAAAGGGAAAACAAAGAATTTAATATTAGTTGTTGCAGTGCAGTTCTCTTGTAAATAGGGAAATAAAAATAATAGTTCTCTAACATCATACAACAGCGTACATTACAATATACAATTTATACGCATTTTTTTTGTTACAGTTTTCTTATTTCCTTCATATTACAATTTTTTTTAAATCTCATTTTTAATTATTTATTTCCCGTGAACTGTATTGGGGGAAGGGGAGGGGATGCTTGAGGCACCCAAAAAGTTATAGTTACGACCCTGAGTCCTACGTTTATAAGCTGGAATTGTTGGAATGGGTTCCATTTTTTTTTCAATAACTGAAAGTGTTTTCCCACGGTGGCGCAGTGGTCTAAGCGATAGCTTCTGATCATTCGACCGAAAGAGGTCCAGGTTAGAATCCTGGTGAGACATGCATGTTGTGCTTGTCTTAAGGCACTGTCTCTCTCCCTTCCCGTAACCAGTGACCCTAAATTAGGGACGGGCGACTGCTTATAGCCCATTGAGTTGCTCACGGTGGTCGTTAAACCTCCAATCAAAGAAGGAAAAGAAAGAAAGTTTTTCATTATCACCGAATCTTTAACACCTTTCTGCAGAATATTAATTGTAGTGAAGCCTCCAAATATTAGATCGTTGGGGAAGTACATAGTTTTCCACAAAGGAAATGTTTTCTGGTGTTAAAAGGACGTCTTAAATCGGTCTTTTGGTAGAATTGATATCAATAAAAACCAATTTAACATTTGTGGCGCTCCCTAGCGGGTAGATTGTGCATTATTTATGTCAGGAATTACACATAACATCTTCTGGTTCTTAGTAACATCTAACCTAAAAGGAATGCTTTCAACCGGGTTTTTAGATGAGCAGATATTGCTACTAATATGCTGCAAGCGGAATCGTAAACGTATGCCCTCTAGCGGCAGGTTTGTGCTTTAAGAAAAATTTGAAGTTATATTCAAAACATTTCGGACCAGAAACCCTCTCCGAAAAAGCAAGATTTTTCTAAATCGGATGTTAGCAGATATATCCACAAAAATAAGTTATACACCTTTCCCATTCCCATTGGCGGAAAAACTATGCGGTATCTTAAGAAGGATTTCCAAAAAGCGTGTCGTGGTGAGCGGCATCTGATCGGGAAAAGCTGGGTTTTTTTATTACTTAATTTGCAGAAGCGCAAATATTGTTGCAAATACATCAGAAACCGAAATGTACACTTACGTCCCAGTGGCTAAATTATTTTATATAAAATATTATAAGGCAAAAATTCCACAGGAGCTTCATCCGATTCCGATGCAAAACGAATTTTTCACACTGGGCTTTTAGAAGCAAGGATATCGGGAAAAATCGAAATTTAACTTTACGAACGCCATACAGTATATACTTTTATAACAAAGGAAATTTTAGGTAGTGTGGACTGCGGGCATTAACCTCTTTATGGGCCACCCGATGGCGCAGTGATCTGGATGTAGGTTTGGAACCAGGTGAGGCGTGGATAGTGTATTTGTCTCATGGCCCACTCTCTCTCTCTCTCTCTCCACCAAGAAGCCAGTCGTCCTGGATTTTTTTTTTTTTTTTGATTGGAGGTTTAACGACCACCGTGAGCAACTCAATGGGCTATAAGCAGTCGCCCGTCCCTAATTTAGGGTCACTGGTTCCAGGGAAGGGAGAGAACCAGTGCCGTAAGACAAACACAACATCCATGCCTCACCGGGATTCGAACCCGGACCCCGTTCGGACGAAATGAACAGAGGCCATCGCCTAGACCACTGCGCCACCGGGGCGGCCGTCCTGGATTAGGGACGGCGGCTGTTTATAGTCCATACAGTTGCTCACGGTGGTCGTTACACCGCAATAAAAAATTCTATGCCTCGAGGAACACGGCTGCTGCATCCTAAGCCTTCTTTCCTCGATAATTCAGAGTCCCGATTTTAAGGCTTTTGCTGGAAGAAAAGAGAACTATCGAACTATTTTAAACTTACTAAGAACTAGCTAACTTTTCACTATAACTGCTGGATGAAGGTTTCCCCAAGTTTCTTTCCACAGCTGTCTGTCTTCAGCCAGTCTCCTCCGTGTCACTCCGGCATGCTTTCGAATTTCATCCATCCATCTCCCACGAGTTTTTCTGGGTGTTTGTGCGTCTAGCTATCAAGTCTAATATTTCAATTGTCAGTCAGCCCGTTCTTCTAGCAATATGTACAGCCCATTTCGATTTCAGGGATTTTACTCTGATCATGATGGATCTACACTTGTCATTTTCCTGATCCACGAGTTCTTCTTAACTTTCCTAGTTACATACACTCAACATGCATCTCTCCATGCTTCTTTCAGTTGTCTGCAGGCACTTAAAGCCTTTTTTAGTTAAGGTCCATGTTTCTGCTCCTTACGTAAGAAATAAAAAGATGCACTGATCACTTTTCTTTTAAGACATAATTATAGATTGCTCTTGAAAACTGTCCAAAGGCTCTCCAGCCAAGTTTTATACGCTGCTTAATTTCTTATCAATTTAACCCTCGCTTGATATTTGTTGCCCAAGGTAAATGTAGGTATCGGTTATGTCCAGATTACTCCCATCAATCAATTATGTCCAGATTACTCCCATCAATCAATTATGTCCAGATTACTCCCATCAATCAATTATGTCCAGATTACTCCCATCAATCAATTATGTCCAGATTACTCCCATCAATCAATTATGTCCAGATTACTACCATCAATCAATAAATCTTCATTTCCTGTAAAAGCATTGCACATCAATTTTGTTTTCTGAAAGTTCATTTTTAATGTCACTTATTTACTCTTGTCAGATAGTTCCTGGATCATACTCTGTAGCTGTGAAGGGATAGTTGCAAAATCACTGTATCATCACACATACGTGTATATATGGTGATGATGATGATATATAAATTACTACTTTAACAGTGTATATTACATAAATATATGTTACATAATATATAAAAATAACGTCGTTATTTTCCACCTTGCAATACATGTGAAAGACATCGTTATTTTCCACCTTACAATACATGTGAAAGACATCGTTATTTTCCACCTAACCGCGCCTTCACTTTTGAATGTGAGCAGCTAACATTCCCTTTACATATTAAGGAAGAAATGTGAATTTTAAATTGGTAAGGCTACCAATGCTGGCGAAACATATTATAAACAGATCCTGTAAATGGTCAAATAACAGAGTATGGCGCAAACAACTGTACCAGGAACTTCAGCAAAAGCTTTATTTCCAATTTTAATCAAATTGTAAGTAGCGATTTTTGCGCCCTCTCTTGTTGAGCTGCGTCCGGGGAATCCGCCCGTCCTGCCCCTCCCTAGTTACGCCTCTGCTATGACAACTGACAAATCAGTTCCGTTGGCATTACTTAATGGATAAGCAAACTATTGAACGACAAAAGGGTTTATATGACATTTGTGCATATATTTAGTGAAGTTCATATGTCCATTAATTTAATGCATTTATTGTCGTCATATTTTGGCCTAAGGATTAGTACACAGAATGATGATGACTTGATTATCATAGAGGTAAGGTACGTATGTTATATTCTTGTTTGCAACAATCGCATTTAAACGGAGCAAAATAGTTCATAATTAACGAAACGAAATGTAATGAGTGCTCACAGGAGAAATTAATAAAGGGAGTTTTGTAAATTTGAAAAAAAAGAAGGAAACTAAAATTTAAATTAAGTTAAAGTGAGAATATCGCGCACAATACTTTTAGTTAAACTTTACGGTATCATTTGTCCAATTTTTAGTTGTATTTCGAATATATTCCCATCCCCCCCCCCCATGTTTTCCTTTCTCTATAAGTTTCACCAAAAGAGATTTTTAGATGAACTTTCTCTCTTTTATTTTTTATTTCCGAATCAGTGTGCCGAAGTTTGTTTTCTCAGTCGTATTTATTTAATCCCATCTTACAACCCATGACAACATCTCATTGCAGGTAAACATTAGCAGTGCTGTAAGTATTGGGAGAAATACAGAACATATGGTTGAAATACGGCACTTCACGCTTTCAAAATTCTTTTATATTAACTTATTAAAATTATCCGAGGCTGTTACTTAAAAATTATCATTTTTGCAATAAAAAGTTATTATGGTACTGCATATATTCACAATTTTTCGTCAAGGCCATTGATGCAGAGAGTTTTGAATTGAGCATATTGTAAATATATGTTGGCACTCATTTTAATCTTACTGTATATAGTGGGAAGAAAATTGAATTTCAGTCCATTATACTAACGTAAAATTAAAATAAGTGCCAACATAAATTTACAATATGCTCAATTCAAAAATCTCTGCATCACTGAAATGTATTTTTAAATGAAATTATACTTCTTACTTTATTAATTTTCGTATTGTTTTGATTAAGTCTTTGCAAGCTGTTCGAGAGAGCTTGCTCTTCTTCATGTCTTTATAAAAATTAATTCTGATGTTGCATTTCAGGTGAATAAAGCCGAGCGTAATGTAGTGTACCTCGACCAGAGGGAACAATGCAATAGTGTTCACATGGCCAAGTGGCTTGGAACTCTGTACATCTATAAGGGATTGCTGCTCGTGGTGGGATGTTATATGGCCTGGGAGACAAGACACGTCAAGATTCCAGCCCTCAATGATTCCCAGTACATAGGCATGAGTGTTTACAACGTTGTCATTACCAGCGTAATCGTTGTTGCCATGGCCAACGTTATCCCGGTGGAAAGATACACTTTGACGTTCATTCTGGTCTCGACGCTGATATTCGTTTCGACAACTACAACTTTATGTTTGCTTTTTGTGCCAAAGGTATTCTGATTACACTTGTTTATAGTTATCTGATTTAAAGCATTGATCGAAATTGTTACATAGTTCATTGATGTATCAGTGGTATTATCATTTATAGAAATAAGAGAGAATCTAGTGTATGACATGGTTCGTGTAGCAATGGTTGGTTTCAAACCAAAATTACAAAAGGAAATCTCGCTAAAAGCCACGAATATTTATCATACCCTTTCTATAAGAACCAGAAAGTTATGAAGGAAGTAAAAGAAAGGGGAGACTTCATCTTAGCGCCAATGGGTGCCCATTGGTGGTAAGATGAAGTTATTCCTGCCCGTATGCAATACGGAAAGAAACTTTCCGTATTTGAACACTGTTATTCTATCAGTGGGCTACGTGTTTTTGGTGACAAATGTACGTAACTCTCGCGATTTCTGCAGTGGTTTGCTGCAGGTTTTGAGTTAAAATTGTTGTATCTACGGTTTGCAAAGAATTATGAGAGGTGTTCGTCAAACCCATTTTCACTATATTCTTGGTAAAAAAAGGAACTTCATGACGGCAGCAACAGCTATGGAAAACGAATTAATCAATAGACAGAGAAAAGAAACATTTTAGCGTATGACGAAAAAACATTTAAAGTAGCTTGTAAAGAGATATTATGAACGTGAATCCGGGCTTTTTTTCGGTGTTCATGTATTCTGAAGATAAGTCTAAAAAAATAGGGCATTTTTCGTTTTTAGAGGGCCTAAGAGGTAGAGCTTTCTTACAACACAATCATTCACTGCAGTAAAAATCGTGATGCACGAATTTCATCTTGAACTTTTCAGCGAGCAGCGCTCGGTAGAATGCATCTAGTGTATGATATTTTAGATTTACCAATTATTCAAGCTGCTTTGATTTTCGGTTTACACCATCAGTTAGATTTTGGTCCGACAAATCAAAACAGACACGAAGCTTAAAGTTTTCAAGAAACTACTAACACAGTAATATATTATTAAAGTGATTAATTAAAACGAAGAATTTACACTTTTTTCGCATAACCAAGCAATAATAACATAACACAAACCCAAGCAATAATGACATAGGAACATGGCGTCGCAAATGCAAAACAGAGGCGCTACACGGTCACAAAAACAGAGACAGTTATCACAACGTTGGATGAGCAAAATGATTTAATTCTAAGGCTACAAAAAATAAGACATGATTTTAACAGATTTTGGACAGCAATTAACATTTCACAGTACTTTTACAGGAAGTGCTCGAAGTTGCGGCCTTGCGCAGTAACACACGCTTCACAGCGACGGCGCGTCGACTGGCGGACGTGGGCAAACATGACTGGTGTATCAAAACAGAGTCACAGGAGGGCGCTGTGTGTCGGCCGGTGCTTTGGGCAGGAGGAATAAGCGGAGGTTGTCAGTTATGTCAGGGTTGTGAAGAAAGATGTATCGCTACACGAAAAGCGAGCTGGCGGATATGCATCCCATGTATGGTGCAGCGAACTGCAGTGGACCCGCTGCCAGGCAATTGTATCAGGAACGATTTCCCGACAGACACATTCCGGCTCATACGATGTTCGGACGGCTGCATACCCGATTGTGTGAAACGGGAAGTTTCAATGTGCGAAGGCGCGATGCTGGAGCTGACAGAACGACGTGGACAAATAACTTGGAAGAAGCCGTTTTGGATGAGATCGCACGCAATCAGGGGAGCAGTACCCAGGCTATTTCTGCTCGCTTACATGTGTCGCAATCCACCGTATGACGCGTCGCACACGAGGATAATTTACACCCATTCCATGTACAACGTGTGCAGTCCCTGAATGCCAGTGATTACCCGCAGCGTGTGGCTTTCGCACGTTGGTTTTCACAGTAGATTGCCAGAGAGCCGAACTTCGCGTCCTACGTCCTTTCTCTGATGAAGCGACTTTCACACTGGAGGGCATCTGTAATTTGCACAATGTCCACGTGTGGGCACATGAAAATCCCCGAGCCATACGTCCGCATGCCGTGCAACGTCGCTGCAGCGTCAACATATGGGCAGGTATGGTTGCCGACTGTCTGATCGAGCCCTACGTATTGCCATCGAGACTGGGTGGACACAATTACCTCATCTTCGAGAAGAGGACGTAGGACGCGAAGTTCGGCTCCCCGGAAATCTGCTGTGAAAACCAAGGTGCGAAAGCCACACGCTGCGGGTAATCACTGGCATTCAGAGGTCCTGCCTGAATTGCTGAGTGATGTACCCGTCCAAGTGCGACAGCGAATGTGGTTTCAACACGACGGAGCTCCTGCGCATTTCTCCAGCAATGTTCGCCAGTATATTGACGCAACATTTCCGAAGCGATGGATTGGTCCCGGTGGACCTGTTCCATGGCCACCCCGTTCACCTGATCTGCCCCTCATTGACTTTTTTGTAGGGTTATTTGAAAGGTATGGTTTATGATACCCTTGTTGATTCCGACATGGACCTGGTGGCACGAATCGTTGCAGCAGCTGGAGTTGTTAGAGATACACCAGGCATGTTCGCCTACGTCCGCCGGTCGATGCGCCGTCGCTGTGAAGCGTGTGTTACTGCGCAAGGCCGCAACTTCAAACACTTCCTGTAAAGGTACTGTGAAATGTTAATTGCTGTCCAAAAGCCTGTTAAAATCATGTCTTATTTTTTGTAGCCTTAGAATTAAATCATTTTGCTCATCCAACGTTGTGATAACTGTCTCTGTCTTTGTGACAGTGTAGCGCCTCTGTTTTGAATTTGCGACCCCATGTTCCTATGTTATTATTGCTTGGTTTTGTGTTCCTGACCTCCCTGCAAATTATTGAACAATTATTCTGAATCACCATGTAGTTACAACACATTGCAATTCATTTTTATAAAACAAATCCTGTGATGAAAGTGAGAGAAATACTTTTTTTTTTTTTGTTGTTACATCTTGATTAAGTTCACTGTCTTTCAGTATTCACGATCAAGCATATTTGTGGTTGATTATTTACGATAGATTTATTGATCAATTTGTTTTAAAATTCTGCATGTGTAGATATCCTTTTCAAAAAAAGTCTTGATGTGAAAAATTTGAAAAGAGTGATGAAGATCTCAGCGCGAAAGGAATAAGTTGCTGATGAATTCGGAAGTGATATGGATGCATGAGGGTGCACGTAGCCGTTTCATAGCAAACGCATCTACAGTGTGTGGTATCAAAGGAGATGAGAAAAATCAGAAAGACGTTTACTCAACACGTACCAGTATGCTGTTTAAATGGCACTTGACAGATTTCTTAAAAATCTGAAAATATTGTATCAAATGAATAAACGAAAAAGATGACACCGAATTTTCGGTTGCAATGAGCAAGTTTTTTTAATCCTTTCCGACGCGAATAAAATTTATTAAATTTGTTTATAATCAATCGCACCGGTTAGAGAAACATCAACCGAATTTCTACAATCGATAAAACATCCAGGAAATAGAAATACGTACTTCCACCAGCGGTTAAAAAGTACGTTATGTAAATTAATAAATGGTGCATAAAAAGTTTCTGATAGCATTAGGAAGGTACGAGGGGCAGTCAAAAAATTAGATGCATGTTCCCACAATTTTCTTTGTGTGAAAGATATTTGGATGCGATATGGGAGCACCCTTCTTAAAGCCGCCGTGTCAACTTCATCGACGTGGCGGGAACAGGTTGCCTGTTATCACTCCTGAAAGACATCGCGTCCATTGGAAGTAGCTTCCGAATTTGATATCCGCGCAATGATCCATTTTTTTTTTTGTGGGCCAAAATTTTCAACCCCACTGAAATTCAACGCTCAATAATTAAAATGTACCGTGATAAATAATTTTCACTGCAGGCGATCGCAAAATGGTCTTCGTTGTTCGAGAAAGGACGCACGGATAACGAGGGCGGTTACTGGGATGGAAGGCCGTCAACTACAACGACGAATGAAAACGTGGACCTCTTTAACGAATTGTCTCATGAAAACAGGAGAATCACAGTGGGCGAGATCGCAGAAGAATTGAACATATTGCATGGAAGTGTGCACCACATCACCACCAAGCGTCTTGAGTTTCGAAAAATTTGTGCTCGATGGGTGTCTCGGTTACCTACAGAACAACACAAGGCGCAACGTGCTCACGCAGCTCTCGCTTTCTACGCTTTCCAACAGTAGGTTGAAGAAGCGTGCTCTAGCTTTGTCTGTCTGTCTATCTGTTCTTCCGTTCGCCTGTCCGCACGATAACTCACGTACAAATCGTTCGATTTCGATGAAATTTTAGTATGTAGCAGGGAACCATCTCGGGACGAACCCTATTGAAAATGGATGAAATGGGGTCAAAGCTCAGGACATAGGAACGGGATCCATTTCATTGCTCTTATGCGTCATAACTTACGTAAAAATGCTTCGATTGCGACAAAACTTCATCATGTTATTTTGGAGATGTACTGAACCAGTTCTGTTTAATATCATAAAAATGGGGTCAAAGGTCAGGAAACAGCAGCGAGATTTATTCCACAGCCGTTATCCTCATAACTTAAATAAAAATGCTCCTATTGGGACAAAACTTTAGTATATTGTTTCGGAGGTGTAATTAACCAATTCTGTTAAATATCATCAAAATGGAATCAAAGGTCAGAACACAGGAGCGAGCTTTATTCCACGGCCATTATCATCATAACTTGAGTAATGATTTCTGGTATGTTCGGAAGCGTATCATAATCAATGCATTGAATGATTTTACTAACTTGTTTGGATCATTATCGCAAAGAAGGAAATGAATGTTTGGACAATATCGTGACCGGAAACAAGACTTGGCCCCATCACTTCTCGTCAGAAACTAAGCAGACTTCGTGTGAGTGGAAACGTTCACATTGTACGTTTCCGAAAAAAAACCCCAATTGGTCCTTCCGCCAGAAAGGTTATGCTCACCCTTCCCTTCGACAATCAAGGTGTGCATTATGAATTAATTCATGCCGAAGGGCACAACGATTAATGTAACAGCATATTGTGAAACCTGCTGCGAAAGACAATTAAAGATCAACGGCATAGAAAACTGTCAAGGCGCATTGTCCTTCTGCATGACAACACGTCACCATATTCGGCACGCATCACGAAGGCCTTCTTTAACAAATAAGGGAAATGGGAGGTGTGGTAACACCATCCCTAAAGTCCAGAACTTTCGCCTTGTGATTTCCATGGTCCGGTCCCACAACTTGCTAAGCGGCGTTACCACTCGAATGAAGACGTCAAAAATGCGACACGAGAATGGTTTCCCCAGTTGGACCACAATTTCTTCAAGTAGGGATAGACAAACTCGTGTCACTTATGATAAATGTTTAAATAAAGTAGGCGATTACATCGAAAAATAGCTCTTCCATTGTATTTCCTACGTAAATATAAACGTTTTCCAAAATGATCCTCTCTCTTTTTTTTTTTAACATGTGAGTGCAACTAACTTTTTAACTGCCCTACGTATCTGAGTCAAAAAGAACTTTAAATCGAACAGTTAAAAGCGCAAATACAGAAAGAAAAGTGATTTAACTCTACGCCTTTTAGGGAAAGCATTTTGCCTAATGGAAAAGTTGAAAATATGCGAAAAGAATTTTTCATGGCAAAAACTATGATAAGGAGATAAGGAAAAATAACTTTTCCAATACGTCTCCCGGAAGCACTGATAGGGAGAAAAAAATTATCATTCGCACTACTTATTGGAAAAATTATGCATTATTGAAAAAGGATAATGTTTACCAACTTTATTGTAAGAAATAGCATACAATAAAAAACAAAGGCATTTCTCAAGAGGATTTTTAAAAATGGAAATATCGCTGCAAACAGAAGTATACGAATACCAACTGGCGACAAAACTGTGAACTATAAAAACTCCTCAAATACAAATGTAAAGTGCTTCACAAGGTACATTGTATCCGGTGTAAAAAGGTTTTTTTCTCAGTCGGACATTTAAAAGCACTGATATCGAGAAAGAGATTAAATATTTATATCCCCTAGCAGCGAAATTGTGCATTATTTTTGGAAAGAAATATCGTAAAATGTTTTCGCAGTTAGTAGTATCTGATCGAAAAAGAATTTGTTTTGTTTTTTAATCCCACAGATATTGCTGCGTAGATGTTGTAAACGAAAACGTGAACTTAAGCAGTAGCACACTTTTGCATTAAGAAACATTGGTCTACAAAAGAATTTCTTCGATCGAGTTTTCAAAACTGAGATTTTGCCGCAAATACATCAGAAATAGAAATGAACGCTTACGCTCCCTGTTGGCCAAATTATTATCTACCAAATAATTGAAGTTATGTGTACAGTATTTTCTACGAGGAGCTGTATCCGACGCAGAAAGAATTTTCTGAATAAGACTTTTAAAAGCAGAGATATCGGGAAAATCTCAACTTACCTTGACTCCTCCTAGCGGAAAATCTATGCATTACTTGAAAAAGAAACTGTCCAAAATAGTCTATGTTATAAATGGCCTTGAAAGGAAGATTTTATTCAGTAAGCTATTTATAAGCAAATATATGGGATAAAATGTCATTTGAATTCGATGGCGTCCGCGTTTACGCCCTCTAGCGGCGAAGTTATGCATAAAAGAAGCGGAAATCTATGATCACCGTTCTCACATTTCAAGCTTTCCAATGGGAAAATAGTTTTTCAAATCGAACTAATAGTTGCAGAGATATGATGTTCACAGGCGGACGAGCGGACCAGCGGTTAACATGATACTGTAACTAATACTAATACTCATTTTTGTTATCAAGAGACGTGCTAAAAACATGAGCCAAAATACTCCAGTAGAACATATGCAACTCGAAAATGGGCGATTAGCGCTACTAAGCATTTTTACATCACTGCAGTTTCTTACTAGGGAGAAAGACCAGCAAAAAAATTAATGCTAGAAAAAATATGTTTGAAACTTCAAGAATAGATATAAAACATAAAGGGAAAACAAGCGATATGTATCCACCACGCGATATCTTACTCACAGATTTTCTGAATGGATTGCCAAAAGAGCAGCGAGCCCGAATGAATGTTCACTGGTGATGAGCTGACGTTTCTGTGGAAGAAGATGACGCAGTGAATATTGTCCGTCCACATTCACCGAGGATAAGGGTTACTATTACGTAGTTGCTGCTGCAGTACGGAAATTCGTGTTTTCCAATTTGTAGAAAATATTTTGAAACGTGTTTTGGTAACGAGTAGTCATCGCTGTCTCAGTATGTAGCTCATTCTTAGAACACGTTTATCAGAGTTTATAATATTGTTCTTAATCGTCTAGGGAATATTCCCTCGTGAACGTGGAGGAAGCAATAAATTCAGCCTTCCAGCAGCGTTGCAACATACATAATGCATAAAACAGTAAGTCCCAAACGTGTTGGCAAACAACGAGCGGTCTTTATACACAAAGGAGACTCAAGTAAAACCGTCTTGTTGCGGCATAAGCAATGAGAAATCATGGGAATAATGGCTACTTATCTAGAAATGCGACGCTACGCAAAGACGAATCATCTAAAAAAGAATTCGCCACGAGGTTTACTTTTCATGAAAAAAAGACTTTAGTAAGGATTCACATACTCTAGCTTAGGTTTTAGTGAGAGTATGATGAGAAGTAAGGTCATCTTAAGATAAAGTGCGTAGGACAACTGCACCGGAGTAATTGATATTCAAGCTAACATATACTCAGGAATCACTGTACAGTTTGAATTTCTGATCCCGTAACCAAAAGTTGTATGAAGTTCTGAGGAAACATCTGAATGCTCCCAGAGATTCTTTCAGGAAGTTTCTCTTAATGTTGTTTCTGAGACAACGACCACCATAAACAACTGTAAGGGCTATAAGCAAATTGCCCGTCCCTAATTTAAGGCCAACGGAGAGATCAAGTACCGTAAAACAAAAGTAAAACCCATGCCTCATCTAGAACTCGAACTCGGGCCTACCCGACCAAACACGAAGTTTACTTGTGGCTCCATTTACAGAGAGCGGCACTTGCAATTTAACTTGTGCAATAACTTTAAGTTCACAGCAGGTACCTCAAACGCTAGAGAAGTATAAACTCGGAAACATGCCGATCCTGTGGCATAGTGGTCTAACCATTTGCTTCTGTCCATTCGTACGAGATGGGTCTCCGTTCGAATCCCGGTCAGTCATGGAGATTGTGTTTCTCTCATGGCACTGGGCTCTCTCTCTCCCTTCCGTGGAAACAATCGGCCCTAGAATAGGGACGGTCGACTGCCTATACCTCATCGAATTGCTCATGGTGATCATTAAACCTCAAACAAACCAAATCTTGGAAATTTTACCCGTTAATCTCATTTCAAATATTTTTAAAATTGTTCTGTACCTGATAAAGCAGCTTAGCGGTTCGACAGACCAGGCCTTTAAAATTATGAGACATTATAATCTCACTTCGTAGCAGTCTTCCTCATTTTTAGCACGTCTATTGTAAAAAAAGATCGTGCTTCTGTTATCGGTTTGTCCGTCCGTCCGTCAGTCCGTCCGCCTGTACCCACGAAATCTCTGCAACTGTTTGTCCGATTTGAAAAATTCTTTCTGCATTGGGAAGCGTAAAATATGCGAATGATGATCCTTTATTTATTTATTTTTTTTACGATGCGCAATTTCGCCGCTAGAGGGCGTAAATGTAGATGATGTCGAATTCAAAAATACGTTTTATTCCACATATTTGCTTCTAAACATCCTATTGAAAAAACTATTTTATCTTTCGATTCCATTTACGTCGAAGAGTATTTCAGATATAGTTACATTTTTTAATTACGCAAAGATTTCCCGCTAAGGGGCGTAAAAGTAAGTTACATTTTCCCCAATAACTCTTCTTCTAAAACTGCGATTTGAAAAAATTTTGCTTCAGCGGATGCACCTCATGATGGAAAATCGTTTGCATATAATTTCTAATTTTTGGTAAAGAACACTTTAGTCACCAGGGGGCGTAAGTGTTAATTTTTGCTTCAGATGTATTTGCCATAAAATCTCAGCTTCTAAAACATCAATTGAAAATTTTTTTCGTGGACTGATGCCACTCACATCGATAAACCTTTTTGGAATATTTTCTTCTTAAAATACTTTACAGTTTCTCCGCCAGGGGGCGTAGATGTATATTTTATTTTTGTCAATATCTCAATTCTAAGAGTCCGATTTGAAAAATTCCTACTTTGTTGGATAGTGTCTTTAGTGTAACACGTTTCTTATACAATTTCAAAATTTTCAAGTATGTCAAGTATGTCATAGACTTTCCGCTAGGGGCGTACAGGTAAATTGGGTTTCCTCCTATATCTCTGCTTCTAAATCTCAGATTTAAAAACTTCTTTCTAAACCTTATACAGCTCCTAATGGGAAATCGTTTGCACATAATTTCTAATTTTTGTAAAAAAACAATAGTTTGGCCGCCAGGGGGCGTAAACCTAAATTTCCGCTTCTGATGTATTTCCAGCAAAATATGAGCTTTTAAATTCTCGATTGAAAAAAACATCGTTTGTAGACCTATGGTACTCATGTCGATATACCTTTTAGAAACATTTTCTTCTTAAAATAATACATGGTTTCTCCCCCAGGGGGCGTAAATGTATATCTTATTTTTTGTCAATTTCTCTACTTCTGGGAGTCCGATTTGAAAAATTCTATCTTTGTTGGATAGTGTTTCCTGTGTGACATGTTTTTCATATAATTTCAAAATTTTCAAGTAATTCGTAAACTTTCCGCTAGGGAGCGTAAAGGTAAATTGCGTTTCCCCCTATATCTCTGCTTCTAAATCTCCCATTAGAAAAATTCTTTCTGCACCAGATACACCTTCTGAGAGGAAATCGTTTGCACATAATTCATAGTTTTTGTAAAAAAGTTGTTTGGCCACCAGGGGGCGTAAATCTTAATTTCCGTTTCTGATGTATTTGCAGCAAAATATGAGCTTCTAAATTCCCGTTTGAAAAAAAAACGTCGTTTGTTGACCGATACTACTCATGTCGACAAACCTTTTAGAAACATTTTCTTCTTAAAATAGTGCATGGTTTATACGCCAGGGGGCGTAGATTTATATATATTTTTTGTCAATATCTCTACTTCTAGTAGTCCGATTTGAAAACTTCCTTCTTTGTTGGATAGTGTTTCCAGTGTGACACGTGTTTTGATATAATTTCAAAATTTTCAAGTAATTCATAGACTTTCCGCTAAGGGGCGTAAATGTAAATTGCGTTTCCCATATATCTCTGTTTCTAAATCTCCGATTTGAAAAATTCTTTCTGCACCGGACACAGCTCCTGATGGGCAATCGTTTGCACATAATTTCTAATTTTTGTAAAAAATGGTTTGGCCACCAGGTGGCTTAAACTTTAATTTCAGCTTCTGATGTATTTGCAGCAAAATATGAGCTTCTAAAATCTCTATTAGAAAAAAGTTGTTTGTTGACCGATACTACTCATGTGAACAAATTTTTTAGGAAAATTTTTTTCTGGAAATAATGCATGGTTTCTACGCCAGGGGGCGTACATATATATCTTATTTTTGTCAATATTTCTACTTCTAAGAGTCCGATTCGAAAAATTCCTTCTCTGTTGGATAGTGTTTCCGATGCGAAATGTTTTCCCTATAAATTCAAAATTTACAAGTAAATCATAGACTTTCCGCTAAGGGGCACAAAGGTAAATTGCGTTTTCTCCGTTGTTTCTGCTTCTAAAGCTCCGATTTGAAAAAATCTTCCTGTATCGCATACAAGACCTGATGGAAAATATTTTTCACATAATTCCTAATGTTTTGTAAAGAATGGTTTGGTTACCAGGGGTCATAAGTGTTAATTTCTGCTTCTGATGTATTTGTAGCAAAATCTGGGCTCCTGAAAACTCGACTAATTTATTTTTCTTCGACTGATACCGCTTATATGGATAAACCTTTCGAGAATACTTTCTTCCTAAAATAATGCATGGTTTTTCCACCAGAGGACGTAAAGTCACATCTTATTTTTGTCGATATCTTTGTTTCTAAGAGTTCGTAAGCTCACAATTTCGTTTACAGCAATATCTGAATGATTAAAACCCCGACTGAAAATCTTCTTTCTTTCGTCAGATCTATTTTTTTCCATACCAGTTGCATTGAATTAGAATAGCTTTGATAAATTTAATTTGCGTCAAAACGGATTCAAAAGACGTGCCTTTTTAAAAGTAATATGCCACAAAGTATTTGAAGTAATTTATCATAATACAATGACCGACATTTTAGTGCCAACGCTGTCTTTGCTTAAAAGCCAAAAACACGAACAGTTAAATAAAGAATTGCTAACATTAACCACTCCTTTGGGAATTGGGAATCAAAAGTCAACGTTTTGCAGTAGTGATGGATAGAATATGATCTTAATGCCAAAACAAGGACAGAAAAATTTTAATGGGATTATTATTTACTTTTTTTTATCGGAGGTTTAACGACCACCGTGGGCAGCTCAATGGGCTATAAGCAGTCGCCCGTCCCTAATTTAGGGTCACTGGTTAAAAGGGAAGGGAGAGAGCCAGTGCCGTAAGACAAACTCAACATCCATGCCTCACCGCGATTCGAACCCGGACTCCTTTTGGACGAATGATCAGAGGCCATCGCTTAAACCACTGCGCCACCGGGGCTGCGATTTGGGATTTATCGGCCACCATGAGCAACTCTAGCTATAAGAAGTCGCTTGTCTCTAACTTAGGGCCACTAGTTCCCGGGAAAGAAAAGAAGCAGCGTCACTAGACAAACACATCCCCCAGCCTCATCCGGGAATCAAACCCGATCGGAGCTTGGACGAATGGTCAGCAGCCATCGCTTCAGACCAGCCGGCGACCTAGACCGCAAAGACATGTATTCCATTTTCTTTATCACGATGCAGCTTGTGAAATGCGTCGATGAACTTTCTATGACTTGTTAAGCACTAGATCCTTTTCTAGATTTCCTGATAAAAACGGCAATTGACAGAAGTCACCATATGATACCACTTGACCACCCGGACAGTTTTAATGTGATTATGTTCTACAGCAAAAAAACATAGGTTCTGAATAACTTTCAATTACCGACTTTAGATATACTGTCCAGTGTACTTCTTTTTCTTTTTATTTTGGGGTTTAACGTCCACCGGCCGACGGGGTTTCGAAGTTGTCTAAGTTCTGGCTTCTGACCGTTCGCCCGAGATGGATCTGGGCTCGAATACCTGTTAGACACGGTTGTTTGTCTTACGATACTGGCTCTATCACTTCCCTAGCACCAGTTTCCCTAAATCAGGGACGGGAGACTGCTTATAGCTCATCAAGTTGCTCACGGTAGTCGTTAGACTTACAAACAAAAAACAAAAAACAAAAAAATCAATGGGCAATAAGCAGTCGTTTGTCCTTAATTTAGAGTCACGGGATCCAAGGAGTGGATAAAGCCAGTGTCGTAAGAGAAACCCCACATTTCTTGCTCACTGGGATTCGAACCAGGATCCATCTTTGACGACAGGTCAAAAGCTAGCGCTTTCTTTTGCGTAGCTTCAATTTCTAGACAAAAATTAGATAAAATTTCTAATGAAATGGATAAAATTTGGCAACGGACTGAAATTTCTGACGTCTCAGTAGCTTTGCGACAAAAGAATGATTATTTGTAATAGCAATGAGAACAAAGTTTAGAGCTTAGACAGATGCAATCTCATCCTAAAAATCATTTAGCTTGAAAAAAGATAATTAAAATGCGAAGTAAAGCACGTATTTAAATTGAAAAGTGAAAAAGTACAATAACGAAGTGTTAGAGTATAAATTTGCTAGTTAACAAGCGATAAGGAAACGTTTAAACATGTAGTTGCAGAATTTAAAAAATCATGCAGTTGTTGTATTTAAAAAAAGATCAGTTTTTGGTACTGATGGCAAAATTCTGCCTTCAGTACGGTGATTTGCTGCATAATTGCATTTACGTTGTGAGGTATGAAATGGGTTGGCATATAATCAATGGGTTTCTGTGACGTTTCAGCTTTTCTAATCAGTACAAATGCTTCCAGGGATGTCCATGGCCATAACAAAACCAAAGCAACTTCCTATGTATAAACCCCGAGGAGCCTGCGTAACACAAATAGCTGAACGTAATGGAATACTGAATAGAACACAGATCCCACTCCGAGTAATTTCTGTACCCTCTTCTCTGATCTCTTGATGGACATTCCATCAGAGGAAAAGTAGTTTTGCTTTTTATTTTATGTTTTTTTTTCTCTTCGAGGAGTTTTAGTAGCCTACGGATACTTAAAATCACGAAGGAACCCTGCACGCGAAGCGTTGAAAAAATGGAAATGGGAAAGAAAATCTTTGTATTCGGTGGAGCATGCTATTTCTGACGCTAAATTTAGAATGCTTCTTCCTGCTGTGATAAATGGAGTTCTCTCTAAATTCGAATAACATGTTACTCACAGATGCACCTCGTTAAGATGCTGAATTCTGAGCATGTGTATGTGTAATCACCTTCAAGCCAGCATCTTTTTAGGAAAGCAAAGCATGAATTACATGTCCGGGAAGTTCAGGAATGGGTAATTTATGCAAACACCGCTCGCTCGAATTTTACGCTGAGGAAATATATCTTTTCCCATCACCATATTTATTGAAACACACGCCGGCCCTCAAAATCTGACCTCCACCCATAAGGGAGGTAGCTCTGCGATGCTTCCTATTACTTCTCATTGTTCTTAACCGAGAGAGGAGGCTTGACAAGGAAGTTTAAGAATGGAATTTCGTAAGGAGAGCAGTTGACACATGCTGCATTCAAAACGAAACCATTATGAAATGAGAAAGTATATTCCTTGTGGGACAAAATATAAATATAAGGAAAGTAAGACTGAATTAGCATTTCTGTTCCAAAACGGATATGTTTATTGGATCATTCTACTAACATATGGCGAAGACGAATAAGTTTAAGAAAAAAACATCGGTAATGGAATTTCTTTATGTAAAGTTGTGAGCAGCATGCTGTCAGAAAAAATTAAAACTTATCGCCAAGTGTTAACGATTATTAACACCCCTTCTATAATATATCCCATTTAGGAAAACAATAACAGAGGAAAATTTTAGAGTACAACAACTTATCGCCAAGTGTTAACGATTATTAACACCCCTTCTATAATATATCCCATTTAGGAAAACAATAACAGAGGAAAATTTTTAGAGTACAACAAAATTTTTAGAGTACAACAACATTTCAATTATTGAAACATTATTTTATTTTTTCATCTTCAGAACTTAAGATTCTTTGGGTAAAAAGATGCAGTGCAACGCTTATTAGCTGCTTCCTTGCACACACTTGAGGGTTTTTTTGTAAGACATTTGTTCAGGATCTTCTTTGAGTCATGTACTTTTCGAAAATTAAATATTCCTTCCTCTTAAATTTTGAAATGAGAGTGCTAAGAATTAGAAAACTGCTAGACGCCGAACGAGTTCTGCCAAAATGTAACAAAAGCCAAAATATTTTTATATATAACAGATTCCAAACTATTTGAAAAGTTTACAATTTTATGCTTAGCATATATTCCAGTAAAGACAAAAACAAATTTTCCGCTACAGAAGGAAATGTAAATAGAAAACTGACGAAGAGATCTCGGGGTTGCATTTATGAAATATTTGATAAGTAATAAATAAGTTTACTTGTGTATTCAAGTACCAGTACCGTTCAGATCAGTTGCGTCAGCTCTAGAAGATCTTTGGTAAATAGTTTGTGAGTGTGTATGTTTGAATCACCACTCAGATTTTAGGGTCATCGTTATCTTCTTTCTCTGATTCGTTTTTACCACTGAATCGCACATATCATTTTCTTTGAATTATTTTAACTTCCTCGAGCAGAAAAAAATCGCATTGAGCTATATCTTACTGCTGGTAAGAAAAATATTTTATCAGAAAGCTAAATTTGTGGAATACTCTTGATAATAAAGAAAGACCCGGGGAGCTAGTGCATTGTATTGAAGAATTTGACTCCAGATGATTTACCACATTAGAAGATATTGAGGGTGCACTGTTTTTTATTTGGGAGGAGAGATTAAGTACCACCATGTGAGACTCCGAGGCCTATAAGGAATCACACGTCCCTAACTTGGGGCAATTGGTAGCAGGGAAGGCAGGGAGTCTGAGCCGTTAGGCTAGCACATCACCAACATCTCATCCAGGACTCCATCCCGGGGTTTTCTCGGAACCGCTGACGATCACCGCTTAGACCACCGCACCACCAGGGGGCTGAGAACTTATCGTATCCAGTAAAGTTTTCAAAAGGTTATCTGAAAACATTGGGGGTTTTTTTCTTTCTTAGGGGTGGGTGCTTAACGACCACCGCGAGCAACCTTAAGGGCTAAACTAGTTGCCCGTGCCTAATGTGAGGCCAGTGGTTGCAGGTAAGAGAAATAAGACAAATACAACAACCCTGACTCATCCGGGACTTGAATGCGGGACCAACTAGGGCGACTAGTAAGAAACCTACAGATCAGATCATTTGGCCAACAGATGTCACCTGCCGTCCCGGTGGCGCAGTGGTCTAAGCGATGGCCTCTGATCATTCGTCCGAACGGGTCCGGGTTCGAATACCGGTGAGGCATGGATGTTGTGTTTGTCTTACGGCACTGGCTCTCTCCCTTCCCTGGAACCAGTGACCCTAAATTAGGGACGGGCGACTGCTTATAGCCCATTAAGTTGCTCACGGTGGTCGTTAAACCTCCAATAAAAAAAAAAAAATACAAAAAAAAAAAAAAGATGTCACCTGACGCTTAACTGTCCTAAATAGAAAGGCACGCACACAAAGCTGAAGATTATCCTGATAGAGAAAAAAACTTTCAGTTCTACGTGGAATTTCTGATCACATGGCGTTATTTTTTTTTTTTTTTTTTGATTGGAGGTTTAACGACCACCGTGAGCAACTCAATGGGCTATAAGCAGTCGCCCGTCCCTAATTTCGGGTCACTGGTTCCAGGGAAGGGAGAGAGCCAGTGCCGTAAGACAAACACAACATCCATGCCTGACCGGGATTCGAACCCGGACCCCTTACGGACGAATGATCAGAGGCCAATGCCTTAGACCACTGCGCCACCGGTGCAGCGGCGTTATTTTTGAAGATGGGGTTTGAAACATATTTCCCATGAAATAATACACTGCCGGACAATTGCTAAGGACGGATGACAATAGCAACGATAGCAACCATAAAATGGAAGGCAGGAAAATGTGGAAATTAGCATAAGTGCGGGATACAGTAAGACGTGTTGTGCGTATGCAAATTTTGGATTGCCGAACTTGTTCGTGACGTCATAGCGCTGATAAGATATATAAAGGATTTGACGCGTATTGACCGTTGTTGTTCTAACGCAAAGTTGAAAGGGAAAGAATCAATTGACGAACTTGCAATTTTCAGTATGTCTTCCCGACATCACCTAGATGATTTTACGCTTGGCCGTATTATTGCCAAGATTGAAGAGGGGCGAAAAATAACAGATGTTGCCAGGGAGTCCGACGTCAGCCACAGTGTTGTTTCAAGGCTTTGGAAATCATTTCAAACAAATGGAGAGTGTAGCAAACGTCACGCGGGAGGTCGTGTTCGCAGTACGACACCTGCAGAAGATCGGTACATAGTGCTATCAACAAAAAGACACCGGCGCAGCACAGCTAGTGAGGTAGCAAATCAGTTTATGGCTGCTACTGGCAAGCGGATCTCCCAAAAAACGGTCGCCAGACGTTTGCATGAAGGAGGACTATACGCCCGCCGTCCTGTTGTGTGCATCCCATTGTCCAGACGTCACCGTACCGCCCGTTTGCTATGGTGCCATCAACATCGCAATTGGACTGATAACGACTGGTCTGCTGTCCTCTGCTCGGATGAGAGTAGATACAGTCTATCGTGTGATTGTCGACGACAACTGATCTAGCGTGATAGCGGTACTGCATATTGTCCAGCAAACATACAGGAAAGGGACCGATATTCGACATGTAGTGTCATGGTATGTGCTGGTATCATGATCAACGGCCGTACGTCCCTCTATGTGCTTCCAACTGGGACTATGACTGGCCAACGATACATTAATGATGTTCTGCTACCTCATGTTCGCATGTTCCGTGGTGCTGTCGGTGATAGATTCATTTTCATGGACGACAACGCAACATGTCATCGAACAGTCGCTGTCCAGGAGTGTCTTGAGAGCGAGGATATTCAACGCCTCGTATGGCCAGCACGTTCTCCAGATCTGAATCCCATTGAAAATGTGTGGGATGCTTTGAGGAGGAGTCTTGCTGGTCGCCAATGCCCTCCAATAAACAAGGACACCCTCATCCGTGCACTGACAGCGGAATTTGATAAATTACCCCAACAGCTGCTTGATAATGTTGTGCAAAGCATGACACGACGTGTGGAATCTTGCATCGCCCTCCATTGTGGCCATATCCCGTATTGACATCTTACGCCGGAACGCCTGCGGACGGTAATTGCATTTTTTTCACGTTTACGTATTCTGCACAAAATGGCCGTTTTGTCCCTTGAACACGTTCCAGAGCAAGCCTTCTGGATTTCAGAGCACAATTAATTGTCTTTCTTGTAATGTCCTGGCATTCTGACATTATTGTATTTCACTTGGCATCCAACTACACTTACTTTTTTATGCGCTATATAGCCCTTTATGATCCGTCCTTAGCAATTTTCCAGCAATGTATTTGTTCAGTTTCATATACATACACAGCATCGATGGTTTGCCACGTGCTGTAATATATAAATTTATTGGGGCTAGTTAATACTCGAATAAGAGCAATTTAGTTTCTGCGCCTAATAAAAAGTAGAATAGACCTGGCCCACAGTGTGTTAATCAGAAATCGAAATTAAAATGTTTTTTAAACAAACTTTCGAAATAAAATCTGTAGGTAATTTCAAGAACGGATATAACAATCTGGTCATTCGGCTTTGTAATGGCACGCATTCGTCTCCCGTAAAACACGCAGCTTTCAGAAACAAGTTCTTGGCTCACTGTTTTATGGGAAATCGCTATGCCGCCGCCCCTTTGCCGAGAGGTCAGAAGCGATTGCTTTAGGTGATTTCTTCAGGATGGTTCTGGGCTCATATCCCGCATCTTAATAATTGGTCTCAAATCAGGGACTGGTGATTGCCTATGGCCAATCGAATTGCTCACTGCAGTCGTCAGAACCACAATAAAAATAGTACGTGGTATCGACGCCAAATGATATATACACTGTCGAGTCACATTATTTTGACCACCAGCTGATATCCAGAGTAACCACCGTGTGCAACGCGGACAGCAGCTACACAGGCAGGAAGTTACTCAATAAGGTGCTGGAAGATGTTCACAGGTATGTGGAGCCATGCTGACTGCAGTGCATCTCACAGCTGCTGGAGGGTGCGTGGTGGAGGATCCATAGAGCGAACAACACGATCGAGGTGGACCACAGATGATCAACTAGATTTAAGTCTGGGGAATTAGGTGGCCAGGAAAGTACTTTGATGTCTTCATCGTGCTCTTCCAGCCACTCTCGGACATTTCTTACTGTGTGACACGCTGCATTTTTGTTCGGGAAATTTCCATCCGCTCCAGGGATGAAAATGAGCATGTATGGGTGTACGTGGTCTACAAGGATGGATTCATAACGAATTCGGTCCATAGGTATGAGTAGACCCAGGAATACCACAAAACCATTTCCAGACCATAACGCTGCCCCACCAGCTTGTGTTCTTCCAGCAATGACTGAAGGCTGTTTGTTCTCCGATGTTTCTCGCCTTATAGGCCAACGTCAATCCGTTCCGTGAAGCAGAAAACGTGATTCATCGGAGAAGACAATCCATTGTCAATCAGCGGAGTTCCAATTCCGATACTGCCGTGCAAATATAAGCCTTTTCTGCCGATGCACCTTCGTTAGCATAGCTGCATTGACCATCCGTCTGCATCGGGGCCCCATATGCAGCAGGTTTTGCTGAACTTTCATTTTAGACGCACTTCCGGTAGCCCCCTGGTTAATTCAGCCAGTAAGTTGCTCCACTATAGCGTGTCGATCGGCCCTCACGCACCTTCGAAGCCGACGTTCAACTCTCATATCAATGACACGTGGTGCTCCGCAGTTTCCACTTCGCTTTTTCACAATGAAGCCATTCCTCCAATCACGATACACTTTAACCGCAGCAGTACGGGAACAGTTCACAAGTTGCGCTGTTTCAGAAATACTGCAACCCTTGGCGCGAAAGCCCATAATCATCCCTTTTGTAAATCTGATAAATCACTCCATTTATCCATGAGAGCAACGAGTGATATGTTTTCAGATCAAATGATCATATGTAGAGGATTTTGGGGAGGGAATGTCTGACCCCAGGTCTTAAACAACCCTTAGAAATAGGAAGCTAGGAGATTTGGGCTAGAGTGCCCGATAGGGAAGTGACACGGAAGCGAAGTACAAAGGGGGAGAAACACGCCCTTATTTGTTACCGGGGGGCCAGTACCCGGGGTCCGATGGCTTAACGTGCCCATCCGACGCACGGCGTATATTTAGTGGATCGAGCGTTCCTTCCTGTCTGGGATCGAACCTAAGGTCCTTTCCGCAGCAGTCACGAACGTTGCCCACTAGGTCACCCGCGGCCCTATGTTTTCAGAATGCCTACAGCACACCTGATATACCCTCCAGGCCAGCTCGCGACACGTACCTTCTTTCATTGGCTACGCGCTGTTGACGTCAAAAGAAGGAGGTCGTCATAATAATGTGACTCGACTGTGTATAAGTCGCAGCTCTTCCAGCTTTTCTTCAAAATTTAATGTCTTGCTCTGTATTATCGAAAGTGAATAGTTATGTCGCCTAAAAGAAAATTCTTCAAATTTAAAAGTAGACCATGAACAATTGTTCGAGTACGTGCGTGTTGCAACAGATGAAGTCGTTTGTTTTACTAACTTTATTCGTCTTACAGTAAGGTCTTACTAACTTTGTTTTATTTTCCTGTATTTCCCCCTGATTTTACGTATCGTGCTATATCGGTAAACTTAGTTCCGATTTCGGCCACCGGATAAAAGCAGATGGCGTTGCAAGTACTGAATGACGTCAGATCGTTAGGGACAGACGTAGCCTATTATAAAGATTTTATGGTTAATATTGTGTGCTGAAATCTTAGGCCGTTGCGACAGGTTTATGGAAACGTCTCTATAGCTTTTTGTAAATGTCGGCCAATATGATCTGCCATTGCGCCTTCAAAGCAGTGATCAGTTGAGCTTCGTTTGTTGAGCGATCTCTTCTTCCACGTGGTCGAGTTCGTCCCAGAGATTCTCTATATGGTCTCGTAAGTTCAACATTTCGACCTTCATGCCAAACCAATGTGTAACAACCAGAGAAGTAAGTCATGGTGTGTTGCTATGCTGATAAACGTATGGGATTTCCCCAAAGTACTACCACAGAGCTGGTATTGCATAATTTTTCAGGGCGTTTATTAGAGCTCAGCACTCAGGATTTTGTTCAAAACGACCAATAGTCCCAAAAGCTTAACCACGAAAAATAGCTCCATACCATTATGCTGCCTCAACTAAACTTCATTGTAAGGATGATACAGTTACGAAGGTGCCTTTCTCCAAACATTCAAAACATCCAAAAACGACAAACAAACTGGACGACTGTGTAGCGGGACTCACCAGTTAAAAGCATAGTTTTCCATTGGTCTACAATCCAAGATTGGTGTTCACACTAACCGGTAGGTGGCATTCATAGGCGCCGACTTTTTATGAATTTTTTTTTTTTTTTTTTATTGGAGGTTTAACGACCACCGTGAGCAACTCAATGGGCTATAAGCAGTCGCCCGTCCCTAATTTAGGGTCACTGGTTCCAGGGAAGGGAAAGAGCCAGTGCCGTAAGACAAACACAACATCCATGCCTGACCAGGATTCGAACCCGGACTCCTTACGGACGAATGATCAGAGGCCAACGCCTTAGACCACTGCGCCACCGGGGCGGCCTTTTTATGAATGACACGGGGGCGAACAAAAAAATCATGAGAAAATAGCATTCACGTTTTAAATTGATAACCGTTTAACCGTACATATATTCAAGCACATGCGAACTAAAACAATAACATATAGCACTGGAATATTAATAAATTTCAACTTCATGTTCGATGGAATTTTAAATTCCCATATTAATTATACTCTCGAGGGGGGACCTGAAAATGTCGTCTTTGAGTTTTATGTATATATAGCATATACATATGTAAAATTTATTTATAATGAACCAAAAATGAAATATAGTCTCTGTATACACTGAAGAGCAATTGAATTAGAGACATCTGGCGTTATGCAAATGTGGTGGTGCGGGCGGCACTGTAAACGGAAACGACATGACGTATGCAGCGATCAGACAATATAAGGAGTGAAGTGACGGTAATCAGTAAGAGTCGGACGCAATATGGGTAAGACGAAGAATCTAAGCGCATTTGATCGTGGGCAAATTGTCGGGGCCCGACGAATGGGTCACTCCATCTCGAAAGTCGTGCAGGCACTGTGATTTTCACGAGCCACTGTGTCACGGGTGCTAATTCGCATTGTAACAGCGGATAGACGGGCCACAGTGCAAGAAATCACTCGGCAATTTAACGCTGGTGCACAAAAACGTGTAAGCAGCCACACCATCTAGAACCATCTCCTCGCTATGGGGTAAAAAAGCCATCGTACCACGAAGGTGCCGGTGTTGACCGCACATCACAGGGTGCAAAGATTAGCATGGGCGCGGGAACATCGCCACTGGACGCTAGACATGTGGGTAAATGTTGCCTGGACTGATGAGTCGAGATTCACGTTGGTACATGCGGATGGCAGGATACGAGTACGGCGCAAACCACATGAAGCGATGGATCCTTCTGCGCCAGCAGGGTACTCTTCAAGCTGGTGGGGGTGGCATTTTCGTCTAGGGACTGTCTACGTGGACTGAAATGGGACCACTAGTACGTGTGACATCGTCCCTCACAGGTCAACGTTACGGAGATATCCTGGACGACCATTTGCTCCCGTTTGTGAGTCTTCAACATCCCATTAGGGACCTCATCCTGCGACAAGACAATGCACCGTGCCATCGCTCCCGAATTGTATCCGAATGGTTGGATGAACAGTCCACCTACGTGACCTCGCTTCCTTGGCCAGCTAGGTAACCTGACTTCAATCCCACCGAACACATCTGGGATGCCATCGAGAGAGATGTTCGAGGCTCTGACCCTCCTCCATCAAATCTTCGTGAACTGTGGGAGCTTGTTCAGATGGATCCTGTGGATTCGTATGGTTTCCCAACGCTTCCGGTGTCTTGTCGAGTCCCTGCCGAGACGAATCGCCGCCGTCATCAGTGCGAAAGGTGGTGCTACACGTTACTAGACAGGTATCTCTAATTCAATTGCTCTTCAGTGAACATACGCTCATTTTCCAATTTTTTCGGAGACCCACCGTGCTAAATCCCTCTGAGAAAAAACATTCAATGACCAGTAACTTTTTAAATACCATGTTAATGAAAAAAGGCTACACAACAAATATTGTTCATCTTTATGAAATGTTCCGAATTTCAAAAGTATCATTACTTCCTAATTGAATTTACAGGAAATGGAGCCTGAATACCGCAGGCGGCTGGACTCTTTTCTGAAGCGATCTTAAGGTTTTCTTCGAGTTAGGGTATGTTGCTCACTGTTATCATGAAACATATGCTTAAGCAGTGAATGAAGTTATTTAAACATTTAAAAAACATTCATTTCCAGAGAAGACCGAGGGGTCCGAAACAAACGTTTGCCCCCCCTGCCCCCGGTCTAATCACTGATGGGGCGATCGCCCCCGTTGCCCCCGCGTAGACGGCGCCTATGGTGTCATTCTTCGAAAAGGGATTAGCTGCCTGTGGACGGCTGCTAGACATTGAAAATCCATGTAGTGAAGCGTTCTGCTTACTGATGCTAAAATTAGTTCCAATAGTATCATATAGGTTTTCGTGATTTGAAACAATGTTAACCTGTGTTCTGAACAGACAGTCATTTGCAGAATACTCCTGTTACGTTCTGTTGGCTTCGGAGGCTTACTGAGTCATTTCTTGGCAAATTTAGCCTTATTCTGCTGCCACTTGCGTATCATCACACCAACCGTCGAGCTAGGGGTCTTCAATGCCGCTGAAATGTCACGTACGGAGTTATTGTTTATGTGATCCCCTCTTATCAGACCTCACTGGAAATCAGTTAATTCTGTCGATCGAGGAATTTTTCATTCACACTCGTGCGATTTTGTCACCATAGCCCTACGAGCATATCTGTAGTTTGGTTTGTAAAGTGTTGCTTGCTTAGGACCTAATTCACTATAAATAGAGGGGTGTCCGGGTATTAATGATAGAGCAGTGTTTTCTATAGCTCCAATATTTAGCACTTAAAATCTAGTAATTTATAAAAAAAAAAGCCAGTTTCAGAGAACTAATAATGTCGTACATAATGTTTTCAATCTGCTAACATACCACGAACAATTTATTTTTGCGCAATAGATGTTTGCTTTGCCTTCGTGCCGCACCAGCGATTTTCCTAATTACTTTATTAAGTTAATGCTATTAGCGCAATCATTGAGAACAATTTTACTCTCTCTCCTGTGAATAGTATTTTAAGTAAAATGAAAATCTTTCTTCGTGGGATTTATGGAACAAAATTCGTTAAATCGAGTTACGTATATATCTTTCATAGGTATGTCACCAAAGGTGTAGAAATTCAAAACATACGAAAATCTAGATTGTTAATGAAGATACGTCCTTAATGAAGTTTACGAATGTTTTCTTTCGTTATCTATTCAGCATGATGGCATAGAATTCTAACCACTTTGAGCCTTTCTGCTTCTTTTCTTGAGAACATATTCATTCAGTTTTTATAGATTGATTAAGTGTGGGAACATAAGAATTCCCTATAGACCACTGTGCAAAGAAAAGCCCTTTTTCCCGGGGGTGGCATTCGAACTCACGCCTTCTCGCCTCAGAGCCAGTTGTTCTCCCAACTAAACTACACCGCCGAAGCTTATCGCAGCAACTTTTTTAGTATTATTATTTGGGAGTTCAACGACCACCGTGAGCAACTCTGTGTGCTATAGGCAGTCTTCCGTCCCTAATTTAGGACCACTGGTTCCAGCGAAGGGAGAGAGCCAGCGCCATAACACAAACACAGCATCCATGCCTAACCGGGATCCGAACCCGGACCCAATCCGGACGAAAGGTCATAATCCAGCGCTTAGACGACTGCGCTACCGCGGCGGTGTTTCAACTTTGCCGTCTAATCTTGTGCGTCACATCTGAGTAGGTACGTCACAATTGTAAAATGGAATTCTTTATTCAAGCATTTGAAATAATCGCCAAAAGATTATTTATAAATTTATCTGATTTGTTTTTCAAAATTTGAAATATCCTGCTTGTAGTTTTTTTAAAAGTGAGCTATGGAATAAATCCTTGTGTTTAGATTCAGGCCGAATAGGATCATAGTTTTTAAAGCACAGTTGATCTGGTACTCACATAATATTATATAGCTCACAGTAAATGCCACGTTTAAGTTGGCGAGCTGGTATTCACATTTCTCAAGAATTTAGAAAACACTTACCCCTTTAGTTTCAAATTCATTACGCCAAAGCACAAAATCTGGGAGCTGTGCCCCCAACTTTATTGAATTTAATATCAGTTTTGCTTTAATGAATTTAATATCTGTTTTGCTTTATTGAATTTAACATCTATTTTGCTTTATTGAATTTGATATGTTTAACTTTCAAGGTTTAAGGATGAAAAAATTCAGTTCGCCCTTCATTGGAGTATTGCATTATTTACAGATTCCTAATCACTTCTTGGCAAATTTATCTTTCCTGCTTTCTTCATTACATTCTCGCTCTCTGGAAACGTGGCTTTATTAATTTTTATAGGTTTACCCATAGTGCTGTCTTTGGTCAAACTATTCTCTATCCAATAGGGTCAACTTCAAAGACGTATCCAGGTAGAGCCATTTCACATAAATGACGTATGGCATGCATTTTGTATGCTGATTCAGCAAATTCCAAAAGAAAAATAAGCAAATGTTTAACTCAATTCTTGGAGTCCGCGAACATCACATGGACTAGCTGGGGAAGTTTTCCTTGGTTCCCTGAAAATACGTACTAACCTTACAAGAGGGAATTTCTTTGCCAATTTATCAACAATCTGTCATAAATAGTTGATCAAACTACGCTACCAGAAGTAATCCAAAATGAATCAAGATGTTTTATATGCAACGAAATTTTCATTTATTATATAAGTACCTACATGCAATATGAATTCCCTCTTCCCGTACTGCAACACAAGCGATATTCGATTTGCTAAAACCATAATGCATATACACTGAAGAGTAATTGAATTAGAGATACCTGTTTAGTAACGTGTAGCACCACCTTTTGCTCTGATGACGGCGGCGATTCGTCACGGCATGAACTCGACAAGACACCGGGAGCGTTGGGAAGCCATACGGATCCACGACCCCTGAACAAGCTCCGACAGTTCACGAATATTTGATGGAGGGCCGAACATCTCTCTCGATGGCATCCCAGATGTGCTCGATGGAATTGAGGTCAGGTGACCTCGCTGGCCAAGAAAGCGAGGTCACTTCGGTGGAGTGTTTATCCAACCATTCGGATCCAATTCGGGAGCGATGACACAGTGCATTGTCTTGTTGCAGGATGAGGTCCCCAGTGGGATGTTGAAGACTCACAAACGGGAGCAAATGGTCGTCCAGGATATCCCGGTAACGTTGACCTCTGAGGGATGATGTCACACGTACCAGGGGTACCATTTCAGACCACGTAAACAGTCCCCAAACGAGAATGCCACCCCCACCAGCTTGAAGAGTACCCTGCAGGCAAGAAGCATCCATCGCTTCATATGGTTCGCGCCGTACTCGTATCCTGCCATCCGCATATACCAACGTGAATCTCGACTCATCAGTCTAGGCAACATTTTCCCACATGTCTAGGGTCCAATGGCGCTGTTCCCGCACCCATGATAATCTTTACACCCTGTGATGTGCGGTCAGCAGCGGTACCCTCTTGGGACGATGGCTTCTGTACCCCATAGCGAGGATATGGTTCTGGATAGCGTGGTTGCTTACACGTTTTTGTGCACCAGCGTTAAATTGCCGAGTGATTTCTTGCACTGTGGCCTGTCTATCCGCTGTTACAATGCGAGCTAGCCGACGATGACCTCGCTCAACCACACGCTGTTGTCCACGGCAGTTGACCCTTGCAGGGATGGTTTTACCGGATTCGATGTACTCACGGTGCACCCGTGACACAGTGGCTCGTGAAAATCCCAGTGCCTGCATGACGTCCGAGATGGAGTGACCCATTCGTCGGGCCCCGACAATTTGCCCACGGTCAGATGCGCTTAGATCCTTCCTCGTACCCATACTTTGTCCGACTCTTACTGATTCCCGTCGCATCACTCCTAATATTGTCGGATCGCTGCATACCTCTTGTCGTTTCCGTTTACAGGGCCGCCCACAGCGCCACATTTGCATAACGCCAGCTGTCTCTAATTCAATTGCTCTTCAGTGTATATCTTAATCATTTACAAAAGAGATCGCGGCATTCCGATTTCAAAGTTTAAAATTTTTGTCACAAGATCTATTAAAACAAAAACAAAACACTGCTCTTTCTCTTATAAAATAAGGAAAACTTCTTGTTTTCAAAAAAGATCAGATAATTGCGGAATTTAGTTTGGAACTTCAAAAATATGCAACTGTATAACTTCAACAATGCGTTGAATTTCATTCCATTAAGAGGTCAGCGGTTTTCGGTGGTTTTATGATATTGGGAAGTCACAGTCGCTACGCGACGGTGTGCGACAACAGAAATAAGCTTATTGTGTATGGTGTTACGTAAAGCACCGATTATTTCTGCACTCAGAAGTTTGGTGTATGAAGATATCAACTTATAGCAAAGGAAATTCCATTGAAAAATAAGCACAGAAATAAAGAACAGAAGCACAGAACATCGATCTGACTGGCGGATGTTTTCTTAACACAGCAGGAAGTCAGACTGACAGTGCGCAGATGACACAGGGACAATAATAGCGAAAAATCGGTTCATAAATTTGAACTTGCTAAATCATACCTCTATTCAGTTTGATGGTATAAATAATATCACAGCTGAAAAAACAAATTTTCTATTTAAGGTGGTTCCATCTAAAAATTCTACCTTTTGTTTCCAATAGTTAAAAAATCTGTAGACATTTTATCCTCAACGAATGCATTCCTAAGGATGAAAATTTGCACATCGATAAAAATAGCTTCAAATTATAGCATGATATTAAAAATCAATAGGTTTTTCTTGGGTAATGTTGCTACATGTTAATAGATGGTGAGACCTGCATATTGCCGACGTCAGTGGACCAACAGATATTTGATAGATTTTATCGGAATTAGAAGTCAGCAATACCTTCAGTTCTGTTGACATTTTCAGCAAAATTATTATCAAAACATTTTATCAACGTGGCTGAAATCATTCTAAACATTCCGAACTATTGCATGGATAGACTCCAATTTTGATTCCATTCCGAAAATTAATAAAATTATTTTAAATAGTTAGCATTATTTAACAAAAGGACAGACCATAGATGGACAGCCGAAATTTTAGATTGGATTCCAAGGGACAGGAAAAGACCCAGAAAAAGACCACATGGGAGATGGGTGGATGAAATTCGAAAATATGCGGGAGTGACATGGAGGAGACTGGCACAAGACAGACCGTTGTGGAGGAAACTTGGGGAGACCTTCGTCCAGCAGTGGATTGATAATGGTTGACAATGATGATGATGATGATTTAACAAAAAATTAAACTTGCCTAAGCATTCAATTAAACCCCGTAAATGATATATCGGGTTCATTGCAATACTTTACATTCTGAATTGAGCGATTTTATTACAATAATATCCAAACTGTCTTTGAATAATTCCAGAAAAAGGAGAAAATAAATAAATGAATGAAATTGAAGAGATACATGCCTGAAATGAAATGCTCTAAAGGAAATTAAACTGCTTCGTAATTCTTCAGAAATCGAAATAAATGCCACAGAATAATAAATCATGGATTAATTTCGGCAATACATAATAAATTAATTTTAATTGCTGTTTATATTTCCTCTAGGCTACTGTTTTCAGAAACTGTTGTTTCCGCCACGAGATATTCATAAATACGAATAGTTAATAAAGCCTTATATTTCTGCAGATTCATACCATCTTGATTAATCCTGAAGACACCACTGTTGTGGCGACTCCTGGAGTGAAGGTCGAATGCAAAACTAGGAGATTTGTAATAGACGAACCAAGAGAATCGATATACAGAGCCGAAGTCATCAATCGAGTGTTGAAGCGAGAGCTACAAGAAGTAAGTTGTTACTTGCAAAGAAATAATTTATCAGCTAATGGATTTTTGGATACTTTTGTTTTGTTTCAGTATGTGCAAAATAAATATACACTGCTGGCCACCCAAAATGCAACACCACGAAGGAAGCATCCGATTGGCCTGAAATTTGCAGCATGCGTCGCCCGCGAGAGCACATGCAAACGATTAGCATTGCAGGGCTGCAAATCATATGCGAATCATCTGCGCCAGGCACGCTGTGACAGCGCCCAGACTCGAGCGCTGAACAGCTAGGTCGAAAATCCATTCCCTAGTTTATTTATTTATTTAATTATTTATGTATTTATTCATTAATTTATTCATTTTTATTAATTCATGTATTTTTTTAAGAAAGAGTGCGTTTTATTTTGCCATATACTTTCGGGTGTATCTTTTCTTTTTTTTTCCACTCCGTCCCCCCTCTCCCAGCACAAGGAGTTGCATAGCGAAAGATTAGCTAGACAGCGTTGGCGGCACAGGACGGACCGACATTGTAAGAAAACGCTGGCGACAGCCATCGGCGAGCTGACTTTGTAGTATGTTTTATGGGGGCAATAGATGTGTTCACCGTGTCTAGCTTCCACAATGCGTGTTGGGCAGACCGTAGACTTGTTGGAACCGGGCCTAACAGTTTAATTGGGGTGAGGATTTACGGCCGGGGGTAGTATCACGCGGCAAACGTAACTCGAGGGGTTCTCGGAACTTTCACTGGAATCTTGACCCCTTCACGAATGGAAGAACAAAATGTTAATTCTCTGACCAGTAAGATTTACACTGGGGGATTTAATTCAGAGAGGCTTGTGTTTGCCAGCTAGTGAATGGATGATGGGATAATTTGAGGTAGTGTGGGTCTTCTTGGGGGTCGTCGAAAGATTTTACAAGAGAAGAGAAGAACTTCGTCACTTCACGTTTACAGTTTGTACACGAAACTTTTACCTTTGCTGGTTTCGCGGCGTGCATCGCGTGCACTGTTCTCCATGACTGTCACCTAGGAGGCTGCATACAATTTTCCAAGCTGCCGATGTAAGATCGAAACCGAGGTTTCCGGATGAACGGACCCCCACTAAGGACCATTAGGGCCCATACGACGGTCGCAGCTGCGGATGGAAGTTAATACCCACCGGACGAGAATTCTCCCGGTTCGGGAGTGGTCAGCAGCGCGATATCTAGGCCAGATTCAGATGTTAAGGTAGGAAATCCATCCTATTCTCTCTTTGGTGTCTCCTCAGAAAATCTTTATCGGAGCAATCCACACATAGAGTTAATATTTTTTATAAGCAAATAGTTGATTGACTACAGGTTCCTGTCAGAGAGTCTTAAATCATTTTTGCTAATGTCATGAGCGTATATTTATTATTATGCCAAATCATGACCAATAAATTGTTTTTGTTACTTAATTTTGTCTAAGTTCTATGATGAGTGTGTCGTTAACTACATTATGTGTGCTCAACCCTAGATTATTTGGAGAATATATATAACTGTAGGAACCGGAACTTAGCAAATCTGTTCATTTATGCTTTTTACTTTAAATCTAGACGTTCACAAAAATATTGCGGCACACAGCGGACCCTTTGACTCCCAAAGGAAAATCTGCTGTGTGAAACACAACGCCCCGTCAGTGGATCCTGAAGCTGCGTCAGCCCTAAATCAGGGAATCGCAGAATCACAATCCACTCGACACCCCCTTGGCTCCCAATATTACGCCGGGTGAACCCAATTAGGAACCCGAGCGATAATACAGAGGAGGCCGGGTGTAAGTAGTGGAAGTATGTTGTGCTGCCGGACCTGTGCGTGGGAAGCTTCCTGATGCCTCGTCGCAGAATACGGCAGTCATTCCAGCTCGTTTCGGAGTTCGACAGAGGACGAATAGTGGTTTACCGTGAGAGCGGTTTATCGTACCGAGACATCGGCGACCGTGTGGGACGACATCCAGCCACAGTGAGGCGAGTATGGATACGGTGGGTGCAGGTGGGACGTACGAGACCGGCGTGAGCGATTGCCGCAGCGGCGGCACACCACTGAACGAGAGGACCGGCATGTTGTGCGGCGGGCATTGTCAATATCTCTACTTCTAGCAGTCCGATTGAAAAATTCCTTCTTTGTTGGATAATGTTTTCCGTGGGACATGTTTTTCATATAATTTCAAAATTTTCAAGTAATTCATAGATTTTCCGCTAGGGGGCGTAGAGGTAAATGGCGTTTCTCCCTATATCACTGCTTCTAAATCTCCGATTTGAAAAATTCTTTCTGCACCGGATACAACTCTTGATGGAAAATCATTTGCACATAATTTCTAATTTTTGTAAAAAATGGTTTGGCCACCAGGCGGCATAAATCTTAATTTACGCTTCTGATGTATTTGCAGCAAAATATAAGCTTCTAAATTCTCGATTGAAAAAAAAATTTGTAGACCGATATTACTCATGTCGACAAACCTTTTAGAAACATTTTCTTCTTGAAATAATGCATGGTTTCTACGCCAGGGAGCGTAGATGTATATCTTATTTTTGTCAATATCTCTACTTCTAAAAGTCTGATTTAAAAAATTCCTTTTTTGTGGGATAGTGTTTCCGATGCGAAATGTTTTTCCTGTAAATTCAAAATTTTCAAGTAAATCATAGACCTTCCGCTAGGTCACACAAAGGTAAATTGCGTTTTCTGCTCCTAAAATTCTGATTTAAATAATTCTTCCTGTATCGCATACAAGACCTGATGGAAAATATTTTTCACATAATTTCTAATGTTTGGTAAAGAATGGTTTGGTCACTAGAGGTCATAAGTGTTCATTTCTGCTTCTGATGTATTTGTAGAAAAATCTGGGATCTTGAAAACTGGACTAAATTTTTTTTTCTTGGACCGATACAGCTCATATGGATAAACCTTTTGAAAATACATTCTTCCTAAAATAATGCGTGGTTTCCCCACCAGGGAACGTAACATCACATCTTATTTTTGTCTATAACTGTGTTTCTAAGAGTTCGTAAGCTCACGATTCCGTTTATAGCAAAATCTGAGGGATTAAAGTCGCGATTGAAAAGTTGCTTTCTTCCATACCGGTTCCATTGACTTTGAATAGCTTTAATAAATTTAATTTGCGTCAGAACGGATTCAAAAGACGTGCTTATTACACCCGAAAATTCGGTGTCATCTTTCTTGTTTACTCTTGTTTTGATACATTGGCCTCAAACATAGCAAAATGCGTTTTCTTGGTGATTGCAGCGTCTTGATGCCACCTCAGAAAGCTGGAACTAAACTGAACTGATGGGTTTCAGGCCACTGTGTTTATTGCCACTATTTAAACACTGGAAAGTTCCAGAATGTTTGTTTCAAGGTTCTCGATAGTTCTAGAAAGTTCCAGATGTTACTCCAAGTTTGCTCTGCATTGAATCCATCTGAAAGATCCTGAAAAATAGGTAAATTTCAAAATATCATTGTTCTGGTCACAAAAGCGGAGTTCGTGGGGAATAATATCAATTTTCTATACTTTTGAGGCATAAGAAATCAGGAAGTAACAGTTACTTGCCAGGAAAGAATAAAAAGTAAAGCTTTATTACATTGTGTAATCATGGTGCTAGCATCATTTTTTTCAATCGATGTATGTATATGTACTTATATATATATACACTGCCGGACAATTGCTAAGGACGGATGACAATAGCAACGATAGCAACCATAAAATGGAAGGCAGGAAAATGTGGAAATTAGCAAGAGTGCGGGATGCAGTAAGACGTGTTGTGCGTATGCAAATTTTGGATTGCCGAACTTGTTCGTGACGTCATAGCGCTGATAAGAGATATAAAGGATTTGACGCGTATTGACCGTTGTTGTTCTAACGCAAAGTTGAAAGGGAAAGAATCAATTGACGAACTTGCAATTTTCAGTATGTCTTCCCGACATCACCTAGATGATTTTACGCTTGGCCGTATTATTGTCAAGATTGAAGAAGGGCGAAAAATAACAGATGTTGCCAGGGAGTTCGACGTCAGCCACAGTGTTGTTTCAAGGCTTTGGAAATCATTTCAAACAAATGGAGACTGTAGCAAACGTCACGGGGGAGGTCGTGTTCGCAGTACGACACCTGTAGAAGATCGGTACATAGTGCTATAAAAAAAGACACCGGCGCAGCACAGCTAGTGAGGTAGCAAATCAGTTTATGGCTGCTACTGGCAAGCGGATCTCCCGAAAAACTGTCGCCAGACGTTTGCATGAAGGAGGACTATACGCCCGCCGTCCTGTTGTGTGCATCAAATTGTCCAGACGTCACCGTACCGCCCGTTTGCAATGGTGCCATCAACATCGCAATTGGACTGATAACGACTGGTCTGCTGACCTCTTCTCAGATGAGAGTAGATACAGTCTATCGTCTGATTGTCGACGACAACTGATCTGGCGTTATAGTGGTACTGCATATTGTCCAGCAAACATACAGGAAAGGGACCGATATCCGACATGTAGTGTCAGGGTATGGGCTGGCATCATGATCAATGGCCGTACGTCCCTCTATGTGCTTCCAACTGGGACTATGACTGGCCAACAATACATTAATAATGTTCTGCTACCTCATGTTCGCATGTTCCGTGGTGCTGTTGGTGATAGATTCATTTTCATGGACGACAACGCAACATGTCATCGAACAGTCGCTGTCCTAGAGTGTCTTGAGAGCGAGGATATTCAACGCCTCGTATGGCCAGCACGTTTTCCAGATCTGAATACCATTGAAAATGTGTGGGATGCTTTGGGAAGGAGTCTTGCTGGTCGCCAATGCCCTCCAATAAACAAGGACACCTTCATCCGTGCACTGACAGAAGAATGGGATAAATTACCCCAACAGCTGCTTGATAATGTTGTGCGAAGCATGACACGACGTGTGGAATCTTGCATCGCCATCCATGGTGGCCATATCCCGTATTGACATCTTGCGCCGGAACGCGTGCTGACGGTAATTGCATTTTTTTCACGTTTACGTATTCTGCACAAAATGGCCTGTTTGTCCCTTGAACACGTTCCAAAGCCTTCTGGATTTCAGAGCACAATAAATTGTCTTTCTTGTAATGTCCTGGCATTCTGACATTATTTTATTTCACTTGGCATCCAACCACACTTACTTTTTTATGCGCTATATAGCCGTTTATGATCCGTCCTTAGCAATTGTCCAGCAGTGTATATTGAACAAAATTTCTTATAGATGATATAAACTAACCGGGCAGGAATCTTGTTGCTTATGGTTGATTTTGACATAGCGCGTACCTGAATTGTACGGTGTTCTTGTTTCTTCAGACTCGTGACACTTCGCAGTCAAGCTGGAATTTTACTTTACTCTCACTACCATCCCATTTCTCTACTATATTTATTATCATCGAACAATGTATTTTGTTTCCAATTTCATGTTTATCTTGTTTTCTATAACTGGTGATTTTTCATTGTTTATTGTGCGCCTTAAGAGAGCACAATGTATAAAACAACTATTCAATAAATATTACTTAACTTTACGGTTTTTCATTAGTTGCTCTTTATCTGATCATTTGTAGGCGTAAAGTGTCCCAATTTTTGTTTTGAAACAACCACTAATGCAAAATTACTTTTAAACAAAAATATATTTCATATATTTTTAAATAAATATGCACATTCACTTATTTATTTGAAAAAAATTCACTACGAATAGAGTTTCATCCACTGAACACCCATATGGTCCATATAAAGTATTATATGAAGTTTCTGCAGATAAGACAAAATTTTCTTTCAGTGCTGTGTGTAATTATTGGGAAATATACTTAACCTCCCAAAAATTATTTGCAGGCACCAAAGTTTCTTTTCAAAATGCGTACGACTCAAGTATTATATTATAAAAATTATTTTTTGTATTCTGTATATACCATAGGTTGAAGACGTTAACACATGCAGTTATACTGCTCGCAATTCCTTACGAAATTTTTTACAGTGAATGTTAACACATTATATGGAACACACGGTAGGAATACACGGGAACACACTAATACTCCATTGCTTTTTCAGATGACCAAATATTGTTCATATTTAATGAAAATGCTGCATAGGTATATGAATGATTAAAGCAAATACATGATCGTTCAATCCTCTCACTAAATTAATTTTGCAAAAGCAACTATTTGTATTGTGCGTTCATGTAGACGAATCAAATATTTAGGTGCATACTCTTATTAACGAAATAGTCGGAACAGAAGACGGACGAAAAGCATTTTGTGGAGAAAGAAGAGGTTGAGCCCATTTTGGTGCAGTTTCAATAAATAATTTTCTAAACATATACGATTATTCACTCCGGGTTCGGCTAGAAGAGTACCAAACCTAACAGCTGACAAATGCTGGACGAATATAAGAAGGAACGAAAGCCCACAAATATGCAACCACAGAATTAACGGAAATTAAAATAAATGATATTACAGAAGCCTATAACACACAAAATCATTCTAAATAGAAAAGAAAACATTGCATCTTATGCCATATGAAAGAAATCATATGAAGCATTAATACAAGCTTTCTTGCAGGATTAACAGAAAGAGAAACACAGATAGTATTTCCTTTAATTCTGCCACAAGCGCATTGATCAGGTCAGTCTCCGACACCGGGAAATTCGACCTGGCTCGCAGTCTGCGTTACAGTTCACTCCCAAGATTACATGGGGTTGAGATCGGGGCTGTGTGCAGGCCAGTCAAGTTCTTCTACACACATCTCATCAAAAAATTCCTGTGCGGACTTAGCTTTGTGTATAGGGGCATTATTCTATTTGCGAAAGAAAGGGCATTCAATAAACTGTTGTCATCATATTGGAAGCGCATACTTGTTTAGAATATGATTATACACAGCTGGATTAGAATTTCCGGGCAATGGAACTTGGGTGCCTAGCTCAATCCGTAAAAAAAACAGCTTTAGAGCATGAGGAAACTTCCACTCAACTTCACAGGTGGCACAACACAGTCAGACAGGCAGTGGCGTAGGGTTACCTAAAATTTATCCTAGAATAAATAATATTTTATATTTTTAAAATTGTCCCCAACCATCTTCCGTACTGTGAAATAACATTTTAGTGGATTGTGTGAGTTTTCCAAACGCCACAAGCTGAAATCTTACTTAATCACATGGAACGAGGTAGAATTCTATTTATAATGGGTTGATGCATAAGTTCATGCCTTTTTTTTGCACCGCACTACAGGAATGTATTATATCAGAAGGGTAAACGGAATCAACCAACAATGTATTCCCTTCCCCCTCCATTGTTTACGATGGTGTCCCAACGTCTGGATAGGCCTGCAATGCCCTTCTTGAAAAAACGTGCACGTTTTGCTGCGAAGAAATCATCAAGGAAATTCTGGAAATCAACATCTTTGTTGAACGTTTGGTCACGGAGTGCATTCGACAGAAATCGGAACAAGTGAGAGTCTGAAGGTGCCACATCTGGGGAATAGGCCGGATGTGGAAAGATCTCCCATTTCATGTCCTGAATGGCCATTTTGGTCATGTTTGCACTGTGAGGGCGTGCGTTATCATGTTCAAGAGGGACACCATGGCGCCGATGTGGCCGTTTCTGCTGAATTGCTCCCTCCTCACGGCGGAGTTGCTAACGATAGAGTGCGTTGATGGTCAGATTTCTCGGCAGCATTTCCCAGTGAATAATTCCTTCCATGTCCCACCAGACACACAACATGATCTTCGCAGGATGAAGGTCATGCTTTGAACGTGGTGTGGGCGTCTTGTTTAGGCTTAACCATTTCTTTCGATGCCTGAAAGTCACGTACAGGCACCACTTTTCATCCCCAGTAAAAATACGTGACAGAAAGGGGTTGTATTGCTGAGAACAATCGCGATAACGGGCGAGCCAGCAACCACATATGGCAACACGCTGATTCTTGTTGTCCTCGCTGAAATTGTGAGGCACCCAAGACCCCAATTTCTGGACCTTTAACATATGTTCCTGGTGTCGTACCACTGTGGCCTGATCAAAGTCCATCTCAGTGGTTAATTCGTGTGTGGTTTGACGCGGATCTAAGTGGATGAGATGGTTCAAACGATCCTCATTAAAGTGAGATAGACGACTTGAGCGTGGAGAGTCGTTGAGGTCAAAATTACCACGTCGGAACAGCTCAAACCATTTGGGGGATGTCCTCTGAGCAAAAGCATTTCCCCCTTGCACAACACAAATCTGTCGAGTAGCCACGGCGGCTGTGTATCCCTTGTTAAACTCGTAGAGGAGCAGATGTCGGAAATGTTCGTTCCTCTCTACTTGATGCACCATTCTTCCGGACCTGAAAACCTAAAACCCATTATCCACAATCACGCAACGCAATATGATTTTGATACACGATATTACTGGCCACATTTTAACATACAACTGGGAATCTGCACGGTCACTACTGACCTGGGAAGCACTCGAGAAATAAAACTGCATGAACTTATGCATCAATCCAATCAGATAACCAACAAAGTATTTGCCGTTTTCGGAGCCTGAGGCAAAGTATAACACGTATGTAGAAGAAAAGGAATTTATTCATCAGAATAATTAACATGAGCGTTACCAACGCTCTGCTAACGTGTTAATAACTTATATGTACCCTTTGATGAAATTCAGGGTCGTGGGAAGAGAAAACGTTTTGGAGGGCAGCGTGCACCTTATCAAAGTTGGAGAAGTCGTGTCCACACAAATGATTGTCAAGTGAAAGAAACAAGTGATAGTCTGAAGAAGAGATATCTGGTCAGTAAGCTGGATGACATAATAGATTCCACCCAAGTTCTTTGACAGTGTTTCTGGTCGATGAAGCGGAGTGGGCACGAGCGTTATCTTGAAGGAGTAGAACTCCCTTTCTGTTGACCAATGCTGCTTCCTCCTTTTTCAGCTCCTCATGCACACGTTTCAGATCACACTATCACAAACGATTACACTGCAGCGGTGATCATTTGGCCGCGTTGCAAGAGTTCTAAGGAACAATACCACGCGATGTCCACCATACACACAGCATAACTATACGTGGATGCAATGCCGGCTTCGATTTGTGAGGAACTGAAACACTGGTGGACAACCAATGTTTGGAACGTCTTGGGGTGCTATACTGGGCCCACTTCTCATCACCTGTGAGTACCCAATTCAAAAATGTTTCCTTGTCATAACGAAACAGCAATGCAAGACAAGCTGAGATACATTGCTGTTTGTTCGCGGCAGACAGTTCGTGGGATACCCACTTAGAAAATTTGTATGCCTTACCTATGGCGTGCAGATGTCCTCTGACAGTTTCATCACTAACACCAAATGACTGAGCTCGTTCCTGCCATGTTTGGCTACACCAGTAATTTCAGGGCTTTAACAGAAATTTCAGGGCTCCAACAGTAATTTCAGGGCTTCTGTGTCAAGGCTGAAAGGACGACCACTCCGGAACTTTTCCTGAAGGGATTCATCTCCGTCTCTGAACTTTCGAAACCAATTCTGAGTTATTCGTTCTTTCACATCATCTGCACCGAATGCGAAGCACATGCGACGAGTTTTTCTGCAGCAGATAAACCGAGTTTAAATTCGTATGACGTACACTCACGAATAATCTCCACTGATACCGCCATTGTAATAGCACGCTTTTCCGCTACAAAACTGCTTACTCATCTAATTCATATGCGTAGGGCATCTTGGGATTTCATCTGATGATATGCCACGGACGGAAAGCTATCACTCTGCAAATACAGTTATTAAAAGGTATTTCTCTTGCTCCATCAGAAAACGGCCAATACGTTTGCAGTTACCTGATATACTCTATGCAGTGCTGTGTAATATAAAATTAAAGAACCATTAATACAGCAATTGGACATCAATGAATTGATGTATTTACTTTTTTTCACGTAACAATAATCGCATCAGAAAACTTGAAAATTCCATCGTCCTGTAGCGGAAACCGAACCCGCATCTCCTGATATCCGTTCGATCGTGCTATACGTTACACCACACATGGCGACTGAGTCCTAAGAGTGTTTTAAGTATCAGAACATTATCTGAGTTTCGCCAGTCGAAACAAATTCTTCTTCCTCGTAGCAGTCTGTCAGATAAATTCTATGGAAGAAATATTTTTCGTCAATACGTGGAGATATGCTAATTATCTGATACTTAACATTCAGATGCTTAGGACTCAGTCGTCATGAGTGATGTAAGAAATAGCGTGCTCGAACGGATACAAGGAGATGCGGGTTCGGTTTCAGCTCCAGCACGATGTAGTTTTCAAGTTTTCTGATGTGTTTAATATTACCGGAAGAACAGTACATACAGGCATTTCATTTATGTGTGATTAATTGTTGTATTAATAATTCTGACACGTCTCTATGGATTGTGAGAAGAATGTTTCTTCCACAGAATAAAATAAAATTTCAGGTTTTTGCCTTACTTCACTTATAAAGTAACTGAGTTCTGTTGTTTTGTTCTCGGAGAACTTCTGGACAACTTTCTCTCTAAAATTATCAATTTCTAAAATGAACTTTTCTTCAACAGCTAGAACAGTTAAGGCATTTAACTTTTCTTGTCCCATTGTATTACGTGAGCAAGTTTTTACCCGCTTCAAAGTAGAGTTCTAGACTGATTCTTATGTTTTTAGGCCAAGCAAATATTTGGTCGATGTGAGCCCAAGTCGTTAATGCTTTTTTTCTTCTTCCTCCTTCAATAAATTACTGCAGTGTTCCAATTGAATGTTAACTTTGTTCATGTTACTTGCCGAGCAAACCTAACAGCTTAATTCCACAAACGGAAATCAGCTGCTCATTGTAAGACGACGCAAAAGCAAAATTGCTGCTGTTAAACACAAGGACGACCAGCCCAGGAAGATAGTTTTACGCGTGTGCAGTTCAGCGCGCATCTGCTTATTTGTTACTGTTCTCTGAAACTCCGACAAGGCGACGAGTTGACTGGAGTCGCCGCTCCTACGCACGCGGTATTCAGCCATGACCACGGTTCCGTACGCTGTAGTGAACGGATATGGAAGACTGTAATGTGTTACCTAGTCACTCAATAATTGTAATGGCTCAAATTTGCATTCTGAAAATATGGGGATTGGCTACTACCCAGCAAAAGCAGTGTTGCTGGGCCAGTACTGCCAGCAATGGCCCAGTACTAGGTTGCCGCTGCCGAACCATTAAATAAATGTCCGGGCGGCCAACAGAAGGACCAGCAGTTCAGGCCTGCAGCTGGCCAATAGTTCCCACCTCCATCAGTTGTCATATGCCACAACAGGGCCATCAGTTATCCATCACAGGCAGTAGCATCTACAGGTGGTCCTTCAGCGACCCTGCAAGTACGTGCTATAAATGATGGCTAGCCTAATGTGATCTGCTAGTTTTCCGACAGTGGCAGCCGGCAGTCATTTGACGTAACTGATGGCTTGCCGAATCTTGTCCACCAATTTCCCAGTAGTAGCATAAAAAATGAAGAGTAACCGCAGTTACACCTGTTTTTTTTCCCTTACGAAACTTCTGAATTATAGCACTGCGATGGGGAAATTTTCTCAACAGATCGGAAAAACGCCCGTTTGGATCTGGATGGAAACGAAGCAAGAACTGCCTGTGTGGGAAGCGCGCACTCTACCAACTGGACTGATTTGCCACGCCCGAGTTATAGCTTGAAGCTGAGTCTCTGTCCTGCGAAATGTGTAATCGAATGTTTCTCTCTTTGATTTTAAAATATTGCGAGGTATTTTTCATAAATATCAGTTTCAGATAATTCATAAATTTATTTTTTTAACGTAACGATATTTTTTCTTTTTTTTTTTTTACCTTAAGGGAACTTCACTCACTTTCAAGGAGTGTACCAACTTAAAGGCGCTTTCCAAAGTTTTGTGCTGTCCGTGTCGTCTTGAAAGGCGATTGTAGAATTAATATATTTACCCGTTCATGTCGCATTCTGTTACATTTTTAACGTTGTATCTTTCCTTTCCGCTGTCCAAAGCTACATTTGTTTTAAAGAGGAAAGGTATTTCATTTTACTTCTCGTTAATTTTAGAAGCGAATTCCTCTAGTCTTGTGTATTCAACCCATGGATAAGTACATTATATTAACATAGCGCTTTTTTTTTTTTTTTGGTTTTCTTTTTCAGATAATTGATACATTTTGCACGCGTATAATTCTTTTTTTTTTTTTTCCAACAAACGTTTTTTCAATGTTTTTCTAGGACTGTTGTTTCAGGCGGTTTAGTGTATGCTCAGATTACACATAAATTATTTCTTGCTATTCATGAGAATGGAGTGGGTGTATTTCATGGCTTAATCTGATATCTTCTTCGACATGGCATTTCATTAGGAAATTAATTCGCCTCTCTACATATGGCTTTTTTTTTCTTAAGATCCACTAAGAAAAAAAAGCCATATGTAGCGTCGTCTTCAACTAACTGGTACCACGAGAGTCACAGCACAAGTTGCTTCTGCCCATGCGCAGTCCCATCGCTTCCACCTGGTGTTGGGGTTGAATTGGTTGCCAGCTATGGGCCGCTAGTGGCACTTGCTTGAAGGCCCGCAATTCACGGCGACGCTGCAGGGCCATCAATGGCTGCCAACTGATGGCCGCTGCAACCAACGGCCCGCTAGCGGGCCATGAGCTGCAGATTTCAGCCAGCAGTGACCCATCACCGCCAGCTGGTGGCCAGCAGTTTCCCAACGCTTGTGTTTTTGCTGGGTAATACCGATTTTCTTTAGGATTTTTCCAATTAAAAAAAAAAAGAAACAATTTTCTTCTTATTTTCATGCGCGGCTTAGTCCACCATGCCCATAATGACCCGAAACCACTGCGGACAGATAGCGTTCACCTAGCATTTTCCACACCCAGAATCGTTCGTCGAACTTCCTGATGGTGAAGCGTGATTCGTCACTACAGAGAATGCGTGTACAGTGCTCCAGAGTCCACTGGCGCCGAACTTTACACTACTCCAAACGATGCTTGGAATTGATCTTGCTGATTTTAGGCCTGTGTGTGGCTGTTGCGCAATGTAGACACATTCGGTTGAGCTCTCAAAGAACCTTTATGGTGGTGGCGTTACTTTCACAGGTATTTTGGAACTCAATGGTGAATGCTGCAACAGAGGGCAGGCGATCGTTTGTTGCACCACCGGCTTCAACACTTGGCTGTCCAGTTCTGCCATTTTGCGTGGTTTTCCAGGTCGCGATTCTGCTATTGTTGCTTCTAGGCATTTTCACTTAACAGCAACACTTACAGTTAATCGGAGTAGCTTCAGCAGGTCAGAAATTTCCCGAACTGACTTGTTGCTAAGATAGTATTCTATGACCCTGCCAGTTTGAAAGTCACTAAGCTCTGCCGTACCCTCCATTCTACTATTCATGCTTGTCTAGGATATTTGGCCGGCCACGTGAGTTTTGTTATACCTGTAAAGGCAATGGGTGTGACGTATATGGGCAAATCCAGTAATCAAAAGGGATGCCAACGTACTTTTCATCATATAGTGTATGTTTTTGAGATATATATATACCCTTATAAGTGATTTTGTCTCTAAAATTAAACCTAATGAATATGGAGTTTGACGCTTAGATGTCTTTAAAAAGTGTGGTCTCCTACAATTTATATATTTGCTGCTCGAAGACTATTTATTGCAAACGAGAAGCCAAGAGAGGTGGAAGTAAACACGATCATGAGCCTTATCATTTGTGAGCTTTATATAGTGAAAGCATTCCAGAAGATAGATAATCGCGCTGTAATAACATTTTCACCCTAAAATTGAAATATTTTATCAAGACTTTCAAAAATGTGTCTAATTACTTTTATATATACTTCTGTAAATAAACTAGCAGTGCATCACATAATTTTTTCCACATGCATTTTGCAGCAAACGGTAATTTGGCAAAAACTGTTTCCGATTTGAGAGAGAGACATAAACGATTAAATACGCTAAATGCACTTTATATATACGCGAACTTTTCTCGGCAGTAATAAATCATATATGCATATTTTAAGTTCTGTTTGAAGATTTCAGTGTTTCTTATTCGTTTTGGAGAAATTTAGCACAACCGAATTTACAGATGACGTTTTTTATCCACATTTTTAGCTGGACGATGAATTAGCGAGATTAACTGGAAGACCTCGAGGACCTACAGCAAAAAAGGCACATGACTCCAAACGAATAAGATTAACCAGCGTAGATTCTGACCAACAGGTAAATTTCATTCAGCTTTTTAATTTTCTTTATCGTTCTGTGCCTCGCCACGAAATTGCTTATAAGAACCAGAACAACAAATGCTCTCCGAGGACACAAAAGATAAATTGCTTCAAAAAAAAACCCCCAATACATTGGATTACCAAATTAACCAAACCAATGAGTAACTCTAATGGCAGAAGACAAAAATCTTACTTCAATTTAGGTAATATTTTAAAGTGTAACGAAATCAGAGATATGTGACGGAAATCTACTTCATAAATGCTCAATAACACAGATATTTTGCACTTTTCGAGAAAATAGGATGCTAAAGCTAACTGCAAAGGATTCAGACGTGTACGAAACGTAGATAGAGGCAACATGGGAAAGGCTCGTTATTTAAATGACTTTGAAAGAGGCATGCATCATAATGGTCACTAGGTGAGCAGATGCAAGCATCTCAGAAATGGCAAACCTTCTTGGCTAAACAAGAGCAACTGACTGTGTCAAGGGTGTACAGTGAGTTGTGCGAAACCGGCAAACAAGCAGTCAGGGAACTTCTTGTGGACGGAAATGAATAGTCGAAGTTCGAGGGTAACAGCTGCTGGAGAGTATTGTACGAGGTAACAGATGCGATCCATTGCTTCAAGTAACCTCTCAGTACAACAGCGGCATAGAAGTGAGAATTTCAGCATACACAGCCGGTCGCACTTTGGCGCGATTCGGCTATAACAGAAGACGTCTTTGTGCGCCACTCGTCTGTGCTGAAAACAGACACATTCTTTGCAGTGGGCATGGCAGTACCATAACTGGACCCTTGGAGACTGGGGAAAGGTCTTCTGGTCCGATGAATTACGCTTTCAGTTAATACCTGTCGGTGGACGGGTCAGGATACTTCGTTAACAGCATGAATCGATGTGTTCTGAAAGCCTAGTGTAAACTGTAGAATCCAGTGGATGCAGTGTAATTGTCTGGGGTCTGCTTTCATGGTCAACATTGGGCGTCTTAATGCCAATATAACGTCATTGCGGATCAGAATGGTATGGAGAGGGTATTTCCATCAAGATAATTATCCATCCCAGAAATCTCGGATGGTCACACAGTGGTTCTAAGAGCACGACCGTGACTTCAAAGTGCTAAAATGATCCCCACGGTCTCCTGATCTTAACCCATTTGAGCACCTGTGTGGAGAGATTAAGAGAACCATTCCTAAGAGAGATTCTCCTCCAACGAAAATATTCCATAACTGATGGACGCCTTTGCATCTGCTTGGCTAAACATACCTGTAGAACAATATCAGCAACTCGCTGACTCTATGCCGCATCGAATCCAGCTGTTCTGAAGCCAAAGGCGGCCCAACACGTTATTATGAAGGTGTTCCTTGTAATATGCTACTTATGTGTGTGTGTGTGTGTGTGTGTGTTTGTGTGTGTGTGTGTTTGCTAGGCTTTATTCTTTATTATTTTAAAATATGCTGAGCTCATCGCCTAACATTCTCTCTCATTTGCAGATAATTTATAGGCCTACCAGCGCCTCCCTAGAGCCTGCTAATTTGAAATTTTTTCATTAAAAATCTGAGTGGTGGTTGGAGTTTTTAAGGAATTTATTTTTTACTAAGGGACTTGAGAGATTTTTTCTATTTCGATTTCAAACCCCATTTTATTAGTTGATTTAATTACATTTATGGAAAATCTTTGTTTTTGATTAACAATCTCCTAAAAAATTTAATTATTTAAATGCTTGTCCTTGTAGAAAATGAAAACATACTGGAAAATATAGTTTAAATCATGAACTATTCGATATAAAGGGAATTTTTAAAGTAGTCTTCTACACTAGGAGAACAAAATCAGAAACGCAGGCTTATGACACAGAAAAATTTATGAATTATGAAAAAACATGATTCAGGCAAAATGCCTTCCTTGTTGAAGATTATGAGATGAAACAGAGGGGAACGTTTTTCAGTAGTCTTTGCATAGACGGACAGATCGTTAAAATTGAAACATGCATTTACCCCTATATGTCGATAGAACTGTGTGTAAAAGAAAATGTGTGCAAAATTTTCTTCGTAGAGGAAATCTGGAAGTTACCCGAAACACAATTTTTACAGCGAGGTTTTAAAATCAGGAAGCGAGACAAATAGATTTGGCATTTCAGCCCCCTTGAGAGAAAGCTGAGTATTGTTAAAACTAGAAAATGTATGCAGAGTGTTCGTCATGGAGAATGAAACATTATGCCAAAATAACTTGATTCAGTAGGTGTCCTAGAACCGGAGTATTAGTAACCATTGAACTACGGATTAATGCCTTATTTTGAAAAATAATGCCTCTCCGGAAATAAAGGAGGCCTTAAATTATTCAATACGAAAAGCGATTTTGTTTTCAGTTGGACATTTGAAAGCGGAGATATGGTTGCAGAAAAAGAAATGCGCATTCATACTACAGCAGAGAAACTGTACATCATTAGAATAAGAAAATGCCTGCAAATGTTTTTCACAGGGATATGTAACCTATGAAAAACAAAACGATTTATTCACAGTGCAATTTAAAGGCGAAAATATAGCTTCAAAGATAAACATTTTGGGCACACTTCGTATCTCAAAAGACCTGCCAAGAACAAAAAACTTTAAAGATTGTAGTGCACAGAGGAGATGCGGCAGTAGCTACATTTCCAATTCAGGGAATCATAAGTCAAGTCCATTCTATAACTAATGGCTCCTTTAATTTGTAGAAAAAACCATTGCAGAAGAAATAACGTTTTCACACGAACAAAAGAGAAATAACGGAATGAATCATGAACGAAATACGGGATTACGCCATATAATACAAATTTTGAAGATGACAATCCGATTTTTGGCGTAAATGTGACAAGTCAGATAATATCCGAAAAATTTTCAAGTTTTCGGATATTATCTGACTTACCATCCTTGTCACATTTACGCCAAAAATCGGATTGTCATCTTCAAAATTTGTATAACGGAATGAAATTATTTTTCATTTGATCGCGGGTTATTTGAACATTTTTGTTAGTTTTGGATGAACAGGAAAGGAAGTACCTCTGTATGCCTTCCCTTTTTTATTAGTCTTTACGGACTCTAAACCTTTGAAACATTTTTTCGGGACGTTCAAAGAATCTTTGTCCAGTAGTTCAGAGTTGGACTGTAAATTTAGGTTCTGAAATAAAAGGAATTCAGTTCAGATTCTGAGAATAAACTGACAAGATTTCGTTTATTCTAGAAAGAAATAGATGCATCCACCATCGAAGTCTTTATAAATGGATTTATTTTCGAAGTGCTCTTGTTTTGTTTTTGTGCATCTCTGTCAATATTTCTGCTATATCTAGAAATATTTCTGGAAACCTTTTTTCCAAACTTCTTGCAGCACAATTGCACATTGATCAAGACATCTTCTGTCTACACGAGATAAGAAGAAGTCATTTCAGTGAACGCTTAAATTTCGGCAACGCAAAAATATCGTACTAAGCAAGGTGCGAGAAGTAGGATTCGAGGTTTTCAGTTTGCTGCTAGAAAGCATACATTCACCAGCTATACTGGATGAAATTGGTTGTTACGAATTTCTGGTGTTGCCAAAATGTAAACTCTCTTTAAAATGACCCGAAACATATTTCTGGGACTTTGGTATTTTTTTCGTACTAATTTCGTACATCCCACGTTTCTCGATATCACAGTGGTGCCATATTTTCTCATCTAAGATATGACCAAGTGGAAAGTTCAGTGATTCTTTTTTGCTGTTTTAGAAAACGATGTTACAAAAACTTTACTTTTTTATACTCTCAAAACCGAAATCCTTTATAAAAAAAACCTGGCTGAGTCCTTCAGAGATTTACGTTTATGAAGGCACTGCTTAAAGAAATCAAAATAAAATTGCTGATAATGATATCATGTTAAAGTTTTTGGCACTCCAGAGTCATATCTATGTGTTTCAAGTCACTCAGATATGACTCTGGAAAAAGGGTCAGATCAAGTCACATCGTGTTTTCAGAATGAGTATGTCTAGAAAAAAAATCAGAGGGAAATTATGTTTTTTCCTTACGTACTTCGAACTAGAAACTTATTGTTCGGAATAGCCCACAATATTGAAACAATGCATTTCTAAAGAGAGAAAAAAAAGCAGTCTTCTACAACAGTCTTCTAGAAAGCAAGAAACTGATTTATTGACGCCCCGGTAGCACAGTGGTCTAAGCGATGGCTTCTGATCACTCGTCCAAAAAGGGGTCCGGGTTCGGATTCCGTTAGGCATGGATGTCGTGTTTTTCTTACGGCACTGCCTTTCTCTCTTCCCTAGACCAAGTGACCCTAAAATAGGGACGGGCGACTGCTTATAGCTCATTGAGTTGCTCACGGTGGTCATTAAACCTCCAATAAAAAAAATGATTTATTTCAAACGTACTAGAACTTTTCATTAATGCTATGCCGCCCCGGTGGCCCAGTGGTCTAAGCGATGGCCTCTGATCATTCGTCCGAACGGGGTCCGGGTTCGAATCCCGGTGAGGCATGGATGTTGTGTTTGTCTTACGGCACTGGCTCTCTCCCTTCCCTGGAACCAGTGACCCTAAATTAGGGACGGGTGACTGCTTATAGCCCATTGAGTTGCTCACGGTTGTCGTTAAACCTCCAATAATAAAAAAAAAAGAATGCTATCGTTTTCAGATCAGTTGCCTGGCTACACCGAAGAGCCAAAACATTATATTATGTCATGCGCGACTTTATGTAAATCGAAGCAGCTGCAGGTGAACGACGACACGCGTGAAGATCATTAAAGCGTATAACTAACTCCTGTACTGAGCTCTTTACCGTTGTTTTTGTTTTGCAGATATGAAAGGTAGCACACTGAAAGGAGTTTGACAAAGGCCTAATTGTTATGGCCAGGCGACTGTGTCAAAGTATTTCCGGGATGATAAAGCTTGTGGAGTGCTCACCGTCAGCCATTGTTAGTACTTTCAAAATGTGGTCCGAGACGAGGAAACATTGATCTCGCGGGAAGGTGTCGGTCGACCACGGCTCATTAATGCTAGAGCTGAGTGAATGCTATCCCATATGGTACGATCCCACAGAAGGGATACTTTGGGCAACTCGCCCGTAATTTGAATATTGGTGACGAGAGTAATTTGTAACAGCACACAATACATCGAACCGTGCTGAAATGGGGATGCGTAGCCGCAAGCCACTCCAAAGGCCCACGTTAACCTCGGATTATCAACGAAAGCGGCTGCAATGGGCACTCGAACATCAAAACTGGACCTCGAATGATTGGAAGGAGGTCATCTGTTTCTATGAATCTCATTTATATTTACTTAATTTACAAGAGCTAACTTTTTATTTCGGTGGTATTAAACAAACCACACTTTTTCACTATGCTCATTTCCTTGGGAAGTCTCACGAAATGATCTGGAGGGTGCAATTGGTGCAAGTGGAAGCAAATTTTTGTATGCACTCCTCATAAACATCCCTCTATCTGTTACTACAACCATCATCTTTATATAGTTCTATGAAACATGATTATACATCTTTATATAAAGCATGGTTATACATCTTTATATAAAGCATGATTATACATAGCATGATTGTGTACCTTTATACAGAGCATATTTCAATATCTTTATACAAAAGCACAATTATACATCTTTACATAGCATAATTATACATTTTCGTACAAAGCATGATCATACATCTTTATACAAAATATGATTATACACTCACAGACAATGAAATTTGCGTACCTACTAATTTGCGCATTATGCTACAATCGTGAAACTTTGGAAATAGGTACAGTGCATGCTGGTATGCAAATGACCCACGTTTGGTGCGATTGCGCATGACCGCACACCCTGATCTGGTGCTAAAAGCACGAACCAGCAGCCTTGTAAACCAGCTTGTAGTCGATGATCCATGAAAGCGAAAAGCACCGGCCGACGCAAGCAAGAGTACAGAGTGACAAGAGTGCCGGGGAGGCGCCAGAGACGTCGATTTATGCAACGTACGGACTTTGAGAGAGACCGGATCATCGGGCTGAAAACCGCAGGGTAGTCAGCGTGCCGTATAGAATGCCACATAAATCATTCTGACCATACTGTTCCACTGTGTTGGGAGCAGTGGACACGTGACGGCACTGCCACAAGTCGGACAGGCTCCGAACAGATCAGGAGGATCACTGGTAGAGGGGCTGGTAGACGGATCGCACGGGGACCCGGTCCACTATACAGGCAAATGTAGCGGCTCCTGTGTGCCTACGTACGATTTCCCAACACCTCGTGGAAACGAATCTGCGATCCCAGCGCCCCTTACGTGTGCTATTAACATCGGAACATCACTGGCTCCATTTGGAGTGGTCGCAGACTAGAGCGACGTCAAACGCCACAGACTGGCGACGTGTGGTGTTTAGCGATGAGTGCCACTTCGTTTTGGGGACAGATGATCATCGTGTCCGGGTGTGGAGGTCTCCGGGTCAACGGCACAATCCCAACCTCTCTACCGAGCGCTACACTTCCTCACTGCAGTCATTGTGGTCTGTGGAGCCATAGCCTACTATAGCCGATCAGCTTTGGTAGAGGTACGTGGATCATTGACGGTCCAACGGTATGTGGATGAGATCCTACGGCCCATGTACTCCCATTCCTGGCCGGGATTCCAGGTGCACTTTACCAGCAGGATAATGCCCGCCCGCACACGGCGTGGGATGCCCAAGACTGCCTACGTCATGTCCAGATACTTCCATGACCTGCCCCTCCCCGGACATGTCCACTATCGAGCATAAGTGGGGCAAGTTCAAAAGCCAGCTGCAGCCGTCCCTCACTATCCGGGATTTGGATCACACCGTCCAACACATGTGGGACAGTCTGCCGCAGGACAACATCAGATTTCTGTTTCTCTCCATGCTGGACCGTATTGCAGCATACATCGCCGCTCGAGGAGGTGCGACGCGCTATTCATGATGACTGGACTGCGTGTCACAGATCCCTATATAGTTGTCCTGCAGCTCTGTTTTTGCCATTATGTGTATCATTCATCTGTATTATTACGTCCGTAAAATTTCAGTTCAATCCGATGTTTCCTTCTTGGTGCTAAAATTTCATTGTCCGTGAGTCTACATCTTTATACATAGCATTATTATACATCTTAGCATAAAACATGATTATACACTGCTGGACAATTGCTAAAGACGGATCATAAACGGCTATATAGCGCATAAAAAAGTAAGTGTGGTTGGATGCCAAGTGAAATAAAATAATGTCAGAATGCCAGGACATGACAATTTATTATGCTCTGAAATTCAGAAGGCTTTGGAACGTGTTCAAGGGACAAACAGGCCATTTTGTACAGAATACGTAAACGTGAAAAAATTACAATTACCGTCAGCAGGCGTTCCGGCGTAAGATGTCAATACGGGATAAGGCCACCATGGAGGGCGATGCAAGATTCCACACGTCGTGTCATGCTTTGCACAACATTATCAAGCAGCTGTTGGGGTAATTTATCCCATTCCTCTGTCAGTGCACGGATGAGGGTGTCCTTGTTTACTGGAGGGCATTGGCGACCAGCAAGACTCCTCCCTAAAGCATCCCACACATTTTCAATGGGATTCAGATCTGGAGAACGTGCTGGCCATACGCGGCGTTGAATATCCTCGCTCTCAAGACACTTTTGGACAGCAAGTGTTCGATGACATGTTGCGTTGTCGTCCATGAAAATGAATCTATCACCGACAGCACCACGGAACATGCGAACATGAGGTAGCAGAACATCATTAATGTATCGTTGGCCAGTCATAGTCCCAGTTGGAAGCACATAGAGGGACGTACGGCCATTGATCATGATGCCAGCCCATACCATGACACTACATGTCGGATATCGGTGCCTTTCCTCTATGTTTGCTGGACAATATGCAATACCACTATCACGCCAGATCAGTTGTCGTCGACAATCAGACGACAGACTGTATCTACTCTCATCTGAGAAGAGAACAGCAGACCAGTCGTAATCAGTCCAATTGCGATGTTGATGGCACCATTGCAAACGGGCGGTACGGTGACGTCTGGACAATGGGATGCACACAAGAGGACGGCGGGCGTATAGTCCTCCTTCATGCAAACGTCTGGCGACAGTTTTTCGGGAGATCCGCTTGCCAGTAGCAGCCATAAACTGATTTGCTATCTCACTAGCTGTGCTGCGCCGGCGTCTTTTTGTTGACAGCACTATGTACCAATCTTCTGCAGGTGTCGTACTGCAAACACGACCTTCCCCATGACGTTTGCTACACTCTCCATTTGTTTGAAATGATTTCCAAAGCCTAGAAACAACACTGTGGCTGACGTCGAACTCCCTGGCAGCATCTGTTATTTTTCGCATTTGTTCAATCTTGACAATAATACTTCCACGCGTAAAATCATCTAGGTGATGTCGGGAAGACATACTGAAAATTACAAGTTCGTCAGTTGATTCTTTCCCTTTCAACTTTGCGTTTGTACAACAACGGTCAATACGCGTCAAATCCTTTATATCTCTTATCAGCGCTATGACGTCACGAACAAGTTCGGCAATCCAAAATTTGCATACGCACAACACGTCTTACTGTATCCCGCACTTATGCTAATTTCCATATTTTCCTGCCTTCCATTTCATGGTTGCTATCGTTGCTATTGTCATCCGCCCTTAGCAATTGTCCGGCAGTGTACATCTTTATACAATTCATGATCATACATTTTCATACAAAGCATGATTATACATCCTTATACAAAGTGTGATTATACATCTTTATGTACTGCATGATGATACATCTTTATTAAAAGCATGTTTATATATATGTATACAAAGTACGATAGTCCATGCGTATCATTCCAATCTTCATTACTTTAATTAAAACATCTTTCGTTCACTAAGCTTTGTGATGTGTGAATTAAGCTTGAAGAGCTTTTATTTTTCTCATAGCAAATATTCTTTATGATACCTTTCTGCACTAGGTGAGACGTATACACACTTCTCAAAGTACAAAAAAATCAGCTACGTATGTTGAAGGTTACCAAATTTGCTATTATGATCTGAAAATTAGCCTGCTACTTTCTAATAGAAATAATTGTCTCATTACTGTTAACTGCAAAGGATACCTTTGTGAAGATTATCTACGTATAATTGCAATACACATATATTTTATTACTTGCACATCATGTCAATTTTGAATGATAACGGTAACAACAGTTGAGCCTTGTGAAATGATACATGTATGCTAATTCCATTAACGCTGGTGATAAAATTACTTGATTTTTAGACATTACTGCAAGAAAATTAATTTAGCGTGATACGTTGTTATTTCTTTTTCCAACAGGATGAAGACAGCGATGATGGTCTGCCTCCATGGTTAGACGATTACAAGGAATATTCTTCAAATGGTGCAGATGTCAACTGGTATATGGGGAACCAAAGATCTTTGGCAGCCACCGGAAGTAGCCTCTGCGCTTCCGCTTTGACTGCTCTCCGACCAATGTTTCTCTGCCCATCCGATGAACCATCTTCTTCCACGCATCATAGAGAAACAGAACTCAGGAGAAAAGCTATAGTAATTACTTACTACTTTGAATATTTTCCACTAGTTGCGGTTTAGACAATACAGGAATTTACATTTATTTAAATTGAATCAAATCAGTCTCAATGATTACGCTTTGTCTGTTCTTCCGACAAGTCTTCTGCTGCGCACAGTAGGAAAACGAAACTCAAGAAATATATTACAATGAGCACCCTAAAGGTGTAGGTATAGGTTGTTTCAGCACGATAACAAAGTGTTATCCAACCCCATTGAAAAGCAGTCTCCGAAATACATTAAGAACCTTATTTACAATAAAAGGTTAAAAATACACGGGAGATCTTTCGCGGTCACTTTGACCACATTATCAGGCATGGGTATGTATCGAGCAGGTAGTACAGTTTTTATACAGCACACACTCTCAATATTTTATAATTAAAGTTCGCCAGGGTGAAGGAACAACAGAGAGGAGTTCCTCGTTACAAAAATTCACCCCACATTTAATAATAAATAAGCTTTCCATCATGTACAAAGAGGGTTTACACCTCGTATAGCCCAAAACAGAAGCATTGTCCTAATCTGGAATGTAAGAACCTGAACGGAGAGTCTCTACTAGTGCGGAATCACATTGCAATGCAAGGTCGGAAACACCATCTTCATGTGGTAGTGTACAGAGAGGACGAGAAATGAAAGAGCAGCACGTAAGATAACAAAATTATTGTTATTACTCACAAAACATTTGCGAAATGCACAAAAGGTGTTCAAAATTGCGACCATGAGCTGTAACACACGGTTGACATCGTCGGCGCATGGAATCACGTACATGTTGGAAAATTCCAGGCGTGTCTCGGACTTCCGAAGCAGCTACATAGAAGCGTGCTACAAGGTCCTCATCACTTTCAACGGGGATGTCGTACACCAGTCCATTGATGTAACTCCAGAAGAAGTAATCAAGGCATGTTAAGTCCGGCGATCTTGCAGGCAAATGAATGGGATCCACTGATGTCCAAATGTCACGTTTAAGTGATGACAAACGGGAGCGCTGTCTTGTGGTACCACATTGCACGTAAGATCTCAGCCATCCACATTGAACTCAACCATCCTACTACCTCTGCGTGCGGTTTACAAATGACGGTAACCTGAAAGGACGTATGAGCAGTCTCGCGGCTGAACAACGCCATCAACCGCATGAAGATGGCGTTTCCGACCCTGCATTGCTATGTGATTCCGATTTGTCTTTGTGCAACCTACCTCTCCCAGAAGTCTGTACACGCTTAGCTGAATCATCATATATATATATATATATATATACAGGAGTGAAAGATTTCTACTCCAAATTATATGAAAGGGATGATGCATGTACACCAGACATCATGAAAGGTACCAGTACCAGAGTTCTTCCAGTCCTTCCAGCAGAAGTTGCACATGCAATCAAGAACATGAAGCGGGGAAAAGCTACAGGAGAAGATGGAATTACTATAGACATCATACAAGAAGCAAGTGGAGAAATCGAAACAGTACTCGCCCAAATTTTCACTCGATGCTTTAATGAAGGGAAAATTCCTGAGGATTGGAACAACGCTACAATGATCTTGCTACATAAAAAAGGTGACATTGAGGATCTCAGGAACTACAGACCTATCAGCCTCCTATCAGTGGTTTATAAAATCTTCACTAAAGTTCTTTCACACCGCTTGAAGGTGACACTGGACATGGCTCAACCGAAAGAACAAGCTGGATTCAGGAATGGCTAGAGCACAATAGATCATATCCACGTACTGAGAGAACTAATTGAAAGAGCGAGGGAATATGAGCTTCCATTGTGCATGGCTTTTATCGATTATGAAAAAGCCTTTGATTCGGTGAAACCATCAGCAGTTGCAATGGCTCTGAAATCCTGCGGTATTGAAGATGCATACATTAATATTATTAATAACATCTATGAAAATGCAAGTGCAAAGATTCGGCTGTTTGAAAATACAACACACATAAAAATTGGAAAAGGAGTGTGACAAGGTGACGCCATATCTCTGAAGCTCTTTAATGCCACATTGGAAAATGTCTTTCAATCACTGAACTGGGAAAACAAAGGGATAAAGATTAATGGAGATTATCTAACCCACCGTTTTGCTGATGACATAGTCATTTTTGCAACTACCCCATCAGAGCTACAGATTATGATCCAGGAACTTGCTGACAAGAGTAAAGAAGTGGGATTAAAAATGAACTTTCAGAAGACAAAAGTGATGTACAATGCTTTTACAAGAAATGAAGATTTATCGATTGATTTAGAAAAGCTGGAGATAACAGACACGTACGTTTATCTTGGACAGCAGATATCAAGTGAGGGTCACATTGGTGAAGAAATTAATCGGCGTACAAAACTTGCCTGGAGAGCTTTCGGAAGACAAAGCATAATTTTCAAGAGCAATATGCCATTATGTCTTAAAAGAAAAGTGTTTGATCAATGCATCCTTCCAGTGCTTACGTATGGTGCAGAGACGTGGACCTTAGCTAAAAGAGACATACAAAGGCTGCAGACAACTCAAACAACCATGGAGAGGTGCATGCTTGGTGCAACCAGGAGAGATAAGAAGAGGAACACGTGGATCCGAAAAATGACAAGAGTGGAAGACATCATGATCAGAGTTAAATCCCTGAAATGGCTATGGGCTGGACATACTGCCAGAAGAACAGACCATCGATGGACAGCCGAAATTTTAGATTGGATTCCAAGGGACAGGAAAAGACCCAGAAGAAGACCACATGGAAGATGGGTGGATGAAATTCGAAAGTATGCGGGAGTGACATGGAGGAGACTGGCACAAGACAGACCGTTGTGGAGGAAACTTGGAGAGACCTTCGTCCAGCAGTGGATTGATAATGGTTGACAATGATGATGATGATGATGATATATATATATATATATATATATATATATATATATATATATATACCTGCGCCCCATGCAGGTATATTTTTATTTTTGTTCACAATGTGCACCTATGCCCCAGGCAGGAAAACTAGGCATTATATTAAGCAAAAGGTGTTCTCAAAAGGTTTTCCGTGGTGAGCGGTACCTTACCATAAAATATTTTTTAAATCGAGTTTTCAAAAGCGCAGATATTGGTTGCAAATACATCGGGAAAAGGAATATACAATTACACCACCTAGTAGCAAAACTATTCTTTATCAAGAATTACATTTTGCACTAGTGGGCAAAACTTGGGCAAGCCAGGTTTTGACCTGTAGAGTCACACAGGAGCGGCCTGAATTTTTGAAATTCAAACCATAGGCACTCCGTTACGTATCGAAGTGATGACGGAAACAACACCGACACAACTGCAAACACTAAAGGATATAGTGTAACGTTAGTCAAAATTGACTACGTAGCCCTCGGTGCCATGATACAGGTGCATCGCTGCCAAAGACGGTACCTATATTTGGCAGTGATGGTTGTTGATGAGTTCTTGCGGTAACATCCCCCATTCTTCCGCCAGGGTCGTCTTCAAATATTTGGGAGTTTTCAGCGTGTATTGGCATGCCTCATCGCGTCTCCTCAGAGCTTCCCATACTGCTCTATGGGATTTAGATCGGAGGAACGTGCTGGCCAATCCACCTGCTGAATGCCTTCACTTCCCAATAGCTCATCAACAGCCATCCTACTACGGCGTGTGGCGTTATCGTCCATTAACATGAACTATGGACCAATGGCATCTGGGAACAGACGAACATAGGGAATGATTACCTCATTGCAGTACCGCGCATCGGTTACACTACCTCATTCCAGTACCTGGAGCTCCGTACGTCCATCGATTAGAATGTATTTCCATATAAGAACACCGCGGCCGCCATATTTATTCATTTCTTTGATGTTATCGGTACGACACTGAGTGCCTACCTTACGTCAGATTGGCTAACGTCCAGATTCGTTAGAGAGACTAAATATTATCTCATCATCATATAGTACCAATCCCCTACTGTTCTTCTGTTCAGCCCTAATGTTCTCTTGACCACTGTAAACTGTAATTCCGGTGAGCAGTTGTTAATGGAATACAGCGTATTGGTCATTCGGGAAGCAGTCCACCTCTGTGTTGTCCCATGGCCACTGTAAACCGCGATACCGTGTGTCCAACGCTCATGTTCAGTTGTTTTTCAGGCTTACTTGCTGTGTGATGTCAATCTCTCTTGGCATGTAAGAGCAAAAACTGTCCTTACTGAGCGTCCTTTTTGGTGGACGACCACCACCGGCCTTTCGCACAGCTGTACCTGTAATCCTGAAAGCCGACCATGCACGCGATACGATACTAAGGGCGATACCGAACTCTTGGGCCTCACTCATCCCAGTTCGCCCATCCTGGAGCCTCCCAATTATTCGGCCAAGAGTAAAATTAGCAAGATGTTTTCGATGGGCCATTTCGTCATATTTAGTATACAACGGATGCAATCGAACCTCTGTAACACTTATGAACACCGTCCGGTGACTTCCGTTAAATTGATGCTGTTGGACTGCGTGACAGTATTTTGTTCTCACGTCACGCAAACAGCACGTCATACTCCATTATGACGCATGTGCTGTTGCTCCTGTTCCCAGACACGGTCCTGAGTTAATTTGTGTTTGGGTGCTGCTGCCGTTTACGGCGTTATTTTCCATTTTGTCCTTAAGTTTTACACACCAATGTACGTGACAAGCATTTCGCACCAGGAGCTCTATCCGATACCGAAATAAATTTCCGAATCGGTATTTCAAAAGCACAGATATAAAGATAATCACGATTTAACTCTACGTGCCCTAGAGTAAAAACTATACATTACTTTGAAAAGGAACTGTACCCAAAATAGTCTTCGTTACAAATGGTATCGAATGGAAGAAATACTTTTTTATCGGACATTTTGAAGCAATTATATGAAATAAAATGTATTTTGAATTCGATAGTATATGAACTTACACCCTCTAGCGGCAAAGTTATGCATTAAAAAAACAGAAAGCAAGTATCATCGTTCTCACATTTTAAGGTTTTTTTAAATCGGATTAAAAGTCGCAGAGATAGGATGTCCGTAGACGGACGAACGGACAAAGTGATACTAATAGGACTTTTTCTTTTTTTTTTACAAAAGATATACCGAAAATGTTATTTCAGCGGTAAAGCTTGTTAACATGCTATATTAAAAGCCACGCTTAATCAAAATCTAAAGAATAGCATTTACGAAAATAATATGAAAATTTGTTAAGTTAAATGAAGTATAGCACTTGTTTACAATACACAAAGCAATGAAACTGGCTTCTCCTCAAGCATTTACATAATAATGACTTCTTAAGTCATTCACTGCGAGACGATTTAAGCCAATGCTGTGAAAAAATGGAAAATAAAAAAGAAATTCTGAGAACGACCTTGCAAATATCGTATATATACATATATCAATATCAGTTTTTATGTTTTTTATAAGTGATGCACCGGACACTACTCTGAAGTATGTATACAGGTATAATCCCGTGGTTGTTCGAAACGGCGAACACATTATCTTCGCCAAAAAGCTATGCTCTAAAGCGATAGATTTTTATATCTGATTCGTTTTGCAACACTTCAGTGGCTTTGGTGCTCCAGTTATTGCTGGAACAAGAATGTCTATATACTGTCGTCATTTGCGTTCTATTTTTTGAGAACTTCAGAAATTTCTTTTCAAACTGGCATCAGAAAACTCAGATAAAAACACTGCGTACGCTATACAGATACCCATCCGAACTTGCCACATTTCCTTTGTGGAAAAACATCTCAGCAAACCCAGTCTTCTAATATCTCTACGAAATTGAGTTTGCTCTTCTGAAGCAATGTCATCACACCCGTCTCTTACTTTCACGTTGAAACAACTGATTTAAAATATTTTCACGTTGAAACAACTGATTTAAAATAGCTGTCACTGAATTTCTTTCAGAAATTTCTTACCAGAACCCTTTGACGGCGTGTTCGATACGATGACGATACCCAAAAGCTGAGTAGTTAGGGTAGCAGCTTATAATGACATCGCCAAAGATTTGAGTCTCAAATGAGGCGTAAATGTTATGTTTCCCATAAATCACTAGACCATGAATCCAAAATTCTTGATGGGTATCTACTCTTTGCCAGAAAAGTTTATTGAGTAGATAAACACAAAAAAAAGAGGCTAGTGATGCTACCCCACAGTGATACTTGTTTGGGAACCGGACGGAAATTCAAATTCTGGATACCGACTTTGTTTTCAGCAGCCTTAATAGGTTAATTCAGACATTACGTTGTATGAGCATTCAATGAACTAGATGGAATATACACGAAATGTTTTCATGTTTTAACATTCTTAGTTCATCAGCTTTTTGGCTTTCTAGTGCTGTTTCGCTTTTTCGATATCCTCTGGACTATCTATTGCATCATATTGGACATTCTCCACGTTTGAGATTGGTAGTGGTTGCAAAACGTTTTCCAGTTTTAATCGAAATATTATTCTTATTCTCTAGGAAATTTCTAAATCAATCTTAAATAGTAGTGCAATAATCGGCATTCTCCAAAAAGCAATGTATCCCTTGCTGAATTTTTATTTAGTGTGTGATCAATGCTTCCTTATCCACTTTTCTATCTTTCCTTGGGAACTCTCGAAGTTCAAAGGCGTCCTAAAGCTCATGCATTGTACTCAGAAAGTTTCGAAAGCTTAGCCCAAGATGGAAATGTCCTGCACATCTGTGTACGCACATGGCTTTTTCGTAGGTCACAGTAGTTACACCAAAGTTCTGAAACAGTGTGATTGCAGTAGGTGACGGTCTAATATTTTCGTTCTGTGTCACTAACAAAACCGATCAAAAACTTGTTTCGTACGCGTTTTCCGTGCACGTGCGGGTACTCTAAGTTCTAGACAATGACGTTTTGAGCACCTCAGAGGCTAGAAATGGAATAGTCCATATCTGGTGTTTTTACTTTCTTCCTAAAACAGAGAATCCCTGATAGATGAATCTGAGAAAGTTAAAACGTAGGTTTAAGACCTTTGCATTTCGCGCAGATCTCTAGGCTGCATACGGTTATATTTGACAAAAGATTCTTACTTTAGTGCTCAGCTCATTGACACAGATCATAGAGACTAGTTATTGAATCATAAGTACTTAATCGTATGTTCACCAGTTACTTGTAGTACTTAGAATGCAATTTTTTATTACTTGTAGCTCAAGAGTAGATTAAGGCCTGAAACAGCTATGAATTTATTTTACGTGTAGAAATGTCAATGCAGTTTAACGAAGTATTTCAGAATGGGTCATGTGATAGCCAAGGAATATAATGCTGTTCATGGTTCAAAATATGCCACACATGGTGTGATCTTGAATTCCCATAACATTTGCTTTAGCTTTCTGGAATTATTTTCGAATATTTTCCTTAGACTTTCTTCTCCTTACGTACACCGACCTATGAATATGAAGCCTATAAATTTACTTTTTATATAGGTTTCCTATTGATAGATATACTTATCTTCATATTGATTGAACGGCGCACTTCAACATTGATCATATTGAAGCGAACCGCTCTATCAATATGAAGCCTTTAAAACTAGTGTTGCAAAAATGTACAGAACTTTACAATTAAATGAATGTGTCGTGTTAACGGAAGTAGGTATAAGTTTCGTTTTGCAATGTGCCTGAATCACTGGCTCTGTATACGACTCGGCATTTTCAGTAAATGTTCTTAATTTTTAAGATATGCTTGAGGGAATAATTATTAGGTTGTCGGAAAAGACATGACGTATTTTAGCCATGTTTTGCAGAGGTCATTTATTGATAGAAAGAACAAAGATCAATCAAAGATATAATGTCCGTTTTGTTCGATAACCTTTTGCCACCTTTCAGTGAGCTGCAGAATGCCTCGTTCATAGAAGGACCTGTCTTTCGTGACGAAAAATTGTACACGGTGCTGATTTACAGCCTCATCTGAATTGAACGTTATACCACGCAAGGACTGTTGAAGAAAGCGAAACAACAAGTAGACGTCTGACGGCTCAAGGTCAGACGAGTATGCTGGGTGTGGCAACGCATCCCACCCAAGCTCCAATAATATTTGGCAGGTGATCAAACTTGTGTGTGGTCTCGCGTTGTCGTGATGGTACACAACACCCTTATGATGAACGAGCTCTGGACGTTTCTGGATGATGGATTCCTTCAAACTGTCCAATTGCCGATAGTACACATTCGAAGTGATTGTTTGGTTCCGTGGTAGGAGCTCAAAAAACACGACACCTTTAAAATCCCATGACACTGAGACCAGAACCTACCGCTGATGAATGTCTGCTTTTGATGTCGTTTGAGGCAAAGCAGCACGTCGGGACCAAGACCGTTTGCGCAGCACATTGTTGTACACAATCCACTTTTCGTCGCCAGTTATCAGTTGCTTCAAAAAAGGATAATTTTTCTCACGTTAAATGAGAATATCGCAGATGTTTATACGCGCCATCGATTGAGCTTCCTTGAGTTCACGATGAACCCACACATCGAGCTTGATAACGTATCCCAGCTTCTTCAGGTGGCAGTGAACGCTTGAATGATGTATGTGCAATGTGTCTGCAATCTCTCGTGTCGTGTAACGTGGGTTTGACTCGATCAATGCCTTGATTTGGTCGTCATCAACCTCAGTTGGCCTCCCGGACCGAGGAGCATCGTTGAGGTCAAAATCACCAGCACGGAATTCTGCGAACCACCGTTGGCACTGACGTTCTTGTAGATCATTATCACCGTACACTTTACGCGACTTTTCACAAGCTTGACGCGCGTTCTTCCCTTTACGGAAGTAAAACGGTAAAATATGGCGAAAATGCACAGTTTGGTCTTTCATCTTCAACTTGATGTCGAATCTCCGCAAATCAACCAAATTGCTGACTATTCCTTTTAGACTGCAGCTAGAACTAGCACCTGTCGAATGACATAGCGATAACAGAGCTGCGCATGCCTCTAACACTTCCAAAACCGCCCAACCGCCATCGGGTGCCAACATACGTCATGACTTTTCCGACAACCCAATATTTACTTAGGACAAAAACATGTCAAACTACGCAAGAAAATCAATCACACTGAATATAAGATAAAAAAAAATCACTTCAACTTCTTTTTTGTTCCTACGATAAAACTGCAAAATGCTAAGACACTTACATGTTTTTTCCTGTTGGCTTGCCACGTTCACAATGATACGAAGGTACAAGGCCAGAAGACGTTTATCTTCGACTGCAACCCACAACTCCACACAACTTCTATCAATCATTGCAAGTACTGTTGCATTTTAAAGCAGTAGTTGTAATCATTTGTAAACATTCCTGTTACACAACTTTAAGATTTCCAGAAATCAACAGCTGAATATTTTGCCAGTATAAGTACGACAGCACAATGCATAGCATATATCGTGGTGTTTTTGGAGTTACATGAAAGCCGTTAAACAACATTACTACAGTATGACATTACTGTTAAACAATTTTAAGATTTCCAGAAATCAACAGCTAAATAATTTTGCCAGTATAAGTACAACAGCACAATGCCTAACATACATCGTATTGTTTTATAGAGTAACATGAAAGCAAAGCTTATGTTTTACACTGCTTGTTCGTAGTTTAGGCTTCATGAATTTAAACAATAGAAGATCAAATGCGATTCATAATTTCATGCCATGTATATGTTCTCCATGTAGAATTAAGTTTAAGATTTTTCGCTAGTTAAGGAAACGTTTCTCATTATAACACATTCATTCTTCATTCATTAAAAAAATCGGCTATATAAGTCATCGTGTTTAATCGTATTCAGTCAGCTACAGCCTTAGTGTCGGTATATCACACGTTCAGTCTTTAACCAAGTAGTTACGGACATCGAGCAATATTGTACACAAAAAACTGCTGAATGTTTAGAAATATTACGCAATACGATTTATAAGAGGTTCTAATGCGTTATGAAAGAAAAGGTAAGCATTATAGCTCATAGGGAGTGACAGACATGTCTCATTTGTCGTCCTACATAAAATTCTGTTGCATCTCTGAGATACAAATGTTGAAAGCTGTTGGCTGTTCGCCAGTTACATTTGCTGATACCTTATGTCATCAAATTTTCTAGTTATATGAACAAAAAAGCTTTTTAACTTGCAACTGCACATTTGTTCAGCGCCGTTGAGCAGATTTACAATACGTGTCGTTATGTCATATAAATCAAAAAAGCATATTATTGGGGATATTCAACACATAAAATACCCAATTTTCTGACCTGTCGCTCATGTAATATCTAGCACATGAGATGCTTTGTTGTACCAGAGCTTGTTGTATCATTAGGATTTGTATCAGAATCTTTGAAAGGACAGAGCGAACATTATCGTAGTAGATAATTAAAAGCAAGCAGAATTGTGTACTGAATTGCCTGTAGTTTATTGATCATCACTGTTACATCTCGTCAGAAAACTTAATAAAAATTACGTTGCCCTGGAGCGGAAATAATAGTCTTAGTTGCTTGGAACTTCATTGCACTGGGTGATGTAACGGATAGCATTCTCGAACGGAAATCCGGAGATGCCGGTTCGATTCCCGCTCCACTGCAATGTAATTTTCAAGCTTTCTGAGGTGTTACACGGTGATCAGTAAACTACAGGCAATTCACTGAACCATTCTGATTGATTTTAATAATCTATTAAATTTCCCATGTATTTCAGAGGAACGTTTCTTTCTTAATTTCTTTATCGTAGTAGAGCTCAGTATTTTCTGGGATACTACCACAAATTCACACAGAGCAATGTAAGATAAGTGGTTTTCTTTCTTGGAAGTTGAAGATTCTTATAATGGAAATAAACTGCCCTTCCGAATGTTTATCGATTTATTCTGTGAGCGTTTACTGGTATTCAGTGAAAATATGATGTACTGTCCTGTTTTGTATTAGTGTAACTCTCTTAGATTTCTGAAAGTATTATGTCCCATCCTTGATTTAGAATTTAAGTGATTGGCTACAGAATAAAATATGAAATAGAAGCTGAGAAAAGCCTTGGCACATGTGTTTCACCATGTGCTTAAAATTATCGTCATGGCAAGAATACATCCATAACAGACACTGGAAATTAGGTTTCGTTCAGATGTGTTAATTTGCATGAAAATACTTACGTAAGCACTAACCAGATTACGATTTCTTTATTTGATTTCTATTTTCCAGAAATAATACATCAGTGTCTCCTTTATTTGGGAACGGTAATCAACTTCAATAATTTTGGCGGATCCGGTGCCCGGGTGGTCTGAGACTCTGGCGACCTGCCTAACCAATGGCCTGATGGTCTGAGACACTGGCGACCTGCTTATTCGATGAACCCGAGGACCTTCATTATTTCATAAATTTTCCTTCAACGTTTATTTTGTATCTCCGGAGGCCGAGCTTTCTGAGGCGCTGGCTTCTGCCCGTTTGTCCCAGATGTGCCCAGTTTCGAGTCCCGGATGAGCCATGGGTAACGTGTTTATCCAATGGCGTTGGCTCAGTTTCTTCCCCGGAAAGAGTGACCCTAAATTAGGGACGAGTGACAGCTTATAACCTTCAAAGTTGATCGCATTGGTAGTTAAAAAAAACATGGTTTTCTTTGCTCGTGTGTATTTAGAACATTTTCCCTTATTTTTTGTATTTTCCTTAATATCTCATATTGGGCCAGTGCTTCCGGGGAAGGAACTTATTATCTAATTCAGCGATACGAATTCCAGGGAAGAGAAAAAGCCATTCCCTGGGACAAACGTGTCTTTCGAATCAATGCAAAAACATTGATTCGAAATTTATAGTTAAAGGGCATATATAACTGAGATAATCTTAGCAAAATCTCACCCCCAATGTAACATTAATTATCAGTGTTAAATTTAAAAAAGAGCAGGAATTCATCCTTCTCGCAAAGAGAAGTACCTGAGTGAAATTAAATCGATTAAATAATTGTTCATGGAAAATGGATTTTAGCATAATTAAAAAATTTATATCATCAAATGGAAAAAACTTATTTTAGGATAAAAAAGGAAAAACAGATAAAACTTTTTGTGGTGCACTTCCTTTTAACAAAGATATCAATAACACTCTGAAAAGCATCTGCAGCAAAGTGACTTTAATCACTGTAGAAAAATTCAAAAACGTGACGGTTGCAAAGGAAAAAGCTCGAAGATTACAAAAGCTGAAGTTTATCTAGATTCAGTGAACTGTAATGCGAACGATAACACAGGAACAACATAAAAAAATCTTATAGAATATAAAGAAATAGGAAAATATTGATGAGAAGCAGCGTTAATAAAACGAAGCAAATAAGAAAGCATTTGCATCAAATTGGGAGAATAAAGAATTAATTTGCGCCCAACTGAAAGCATCAAAAATGTGAAAGACAGAAAATGTTCTGATTGAAAATTCTTGTAGAATAAACTACAGCATCAGTACGCAAATTGGACTCTGGCCTACATGGAGATATCTCATTTAAAAAGTACAAAACAATAAAAGCAAAAACAAACACGATTCGAAGAAAATGAAAACAATTGCAGAAAAAAATAGAAAGCAGCGTAGGAAATAGCAGTGCCGCCTTAAAAAATACTTCAAACTGTAATTTCAACAGAGTCGTTGGGATGGGAAACAGTTTCGAGATTAAAACATTCAATACAATGATGATAACGGAGCTTGTGATGTTTGATTTCGTTCTTCCTTGAAAATAGCTCCCATAAATGCAGCAGATGAGTTGTAGATCTGTCTCTCCGAAATCCAGCACTTCATTTCATCATATATGCAGCCGATGGGATTCATTACATGGCCCTGGGATGGACAGAGCAGCATGGGAATATCATTATTCCCAGAACATGATTTGACTGTCCTTGCAATATGAACCAGAGAATTATTCTGCAAAGATATAGAGGAACAAATTCCAAGGAATTCTTTAATTGTAGACAGAATAAACTAGATAAATGCTTGTGGCCAACTCTCAGTGAAATATGCTTTTAGTGAGTGCCGGAGCTAATCGAAAAAAAAAATGTTTTTTTTTAAATTTCTGTGGATATCAGGGGCTTGTCAGGCTCAAAATTTAGCTTTTTTCTCTGACTCCTTGCTGTACATTTTAAATTGACATTGAAGGTGTTTTAGTCATATTGACAACATTTGAGTAAGAATTTGTTATTGTATTTTATGTTGCAAAGTATTAATCTTCGTAAGATGGGAATTATATTATTAAAAACTGGAAAATTGCCTGACATATTGGTTTCATTGGTGTATTATGTATATTCTTGTTATTATTTACCTTTGATTATGTGACATATTGTTCGTTATTTTGGTTGTTGTATTGTGATATTGTACAGCAAAAGAGTTATAATAAATAAATAAAATCGATACCATGATACACGGATCCAAAATGTAATGAGTCCTCCTCCTAAAGAAACAAATACTTCTTTAATTAGCACTATGTCCCTAAACAGATGGTTTCATAGAGAATTTGCTCATAAATGTTCTCTCTCTCTCTACCAAAACCGCGAACAATACCTAACTTGGTTTGTTGCATTGTAACAATTCCTCACATTGCTTTACAATTCAAATTATCCCACATCAAATTTCGTGATACTCGTTGTTACGTAAAGTTTGTGTGTTGCAAATCTACTGTAATACCTGAAGCTGTGTGACTTTGCAATATAGAGAAATAGTTTATAAAAAAACTAGTTGTCTTCTGCAATTATGACTTTTGTGCATTGTGTTACACACATATAATTTTTCCTATTTTTTATATATGAGTCTGAAACCTTTCCCGTCTGTTCAATTCATTCTTCTTGGTTACTCGTATGATTTGTTTTAAACTGCGGATGTATCTCATTCGAATAAATTTTATTATGATAAGGACCAATGCCTTGGAAAGGCTAAAACGGCTTTCAACAGAAAACAGTGATAACAATGTTCAACAAATTTCAACTTTTTTTTTTTTTACGAAAACGACGTTAGCCGTCCTTTATAGATATTTGGTCGCTCAACACGAAAATCACAGTTAAAATACTCTTTCAGCTCAAATTTCCGAGTAAATCAACCATTTGTGCTTCACATATACTGTATATCAATAGGATGTTATAATAGCGACACTAATAAGACAGTTCGGCATATGTTAAATCGTCGTCCGGGTGAGTTGATTCACGAGTTTTCTTCTCGTGAATCACGTGAACATAGCGGAGCAGCTGTTGAAACCGGATCCATCCAGTTTCTTTTGTTCGCCTGAGCGTATGTATCAAACTGCGTCAGTTTTATCGCACTGCGTGTTTATGTTTGAGTGCTGATTAGCGAAGTTATTTAAATAAGTTAATTTTATTTCATTCACGTTTTATTGTGTTTCTGTGTTGGATTTCACTACAGTGAAAATGCCCCGCAAATGCATTAACAATCCAGATAACTTTTTGTTTTATTTCTGGTGACGTGATTTGTGGCTCCAGGAAGCGACCATTGACTCTAGCAGTGAAAAAATCATATTTCATGACTTTTGGGTGTCGTGTGGGAGACCAAGATAAATCTTGGGATCCACGCGTGTGCTATACGACATGTTCATTAACTCTGAATGCTTGGATGCATGGGAAGAAAGTCTCATGCGCTTTGCTGTACCCGCCATTTGGCGTGAACTAACAAACCACACAACCAATTGCTATTTCTGCATGATATCTCTTTTGAAGAAAGGAATAAATACAAAGAGAATGAGAAATATTGAATACCCTATAATGCCATCCGTTATTCGCCCAGTGGCCCATGGAGAGGAATTGCCGGTTCCTTGTCCCCCAGTTAACGCTCAGGCAAGTAGTTATAGCGATGATAATGAACTTGTAGAATCAGTTGGTATACAAGATAATCCATCCACCAGTAGTGCGGATCCTATATATGTGCCACCATCTTCCTCCAGTGAACCACACAGAATCACACTATGTGAACTTAGTGATATCATTAGGGATTTTTTTTGATTGGAGGTTTAACGACCACCGTGAGCAACTCAATGGGCTATAAGTAGTCGCCCGTCCCTAATTTAGGGTCACTGGTTCCAGGGAAGGGAGAGAGCCAGTGCCATAAGACAAACACAACATCCATGCCTGACCGGGATTCGAACCCGGACCCCTTACGGACGAATGATCAGAGGCCAAAGCCTTAGACCACTGCGCCACCGGGGCGGCCATTAGGGATTTGGAGCTGCCAAAGTGTAAAGCTGAACTGTTAGCTTTACGATTGCAACAGTGGAACCTTCATGCCGATACAGCAAGAGTGTCTATTTTTCGTCAACGTCAGAAAAAAAACTGGAAGGCTATTTTAGCAGTAAAGATGAAATAACATTCTGCAAAAATTTCGAAGGTGTGGTGCAGGAACTAAACATTCTGTATAAACCAGACGAGTGGAGACTCTTTATAGATGCATCCAAAACAAGCCTTAAGGCTGTACTACTACTACATAACAGTAACAAAATGACTTCGGTCCCTGTTTCATATGCAGCCTTAGCTAAAGAAAGCTATAGCATGTTAAAACGTGTTCTGAGCATCATCAGCTATAATAAACATGAATGGCTGATATGTGCAGATTTCAAAGTTATTGCGATTTTGCTTGGCTTGCAAGGAGGGTCCACTAAGTATTGTTGCTATATCTGCGAGTGGGATAGCCGCGCAAGAGATGTACATTACAAACAGAATGAATGGTATCGACGAACAGCTTAGTTTCCCTACACAAAAAAATGTTGCGTAAGAACGTCTGGTGAAGGCTAAGAAAATTGTTCTGCCACCATTGCACAAAAAACCGGGGCTCATAAAGGCATTTACAAAGGCTGTGAACAAAAATGAAAATTACCATTTCAATACTTGTGCCAAAAGTTACCACGACTAAGTACTAAGAAGATCAAACGGGGAATATTCATTGTACCACAGATACGCCAGCTCTTGGGAGACCAACAGTTTGAGTGTATTCTTAATCCTGATGAGCAACATGCTTGACAATGTTTTCGGAATGTTGCAATATTGTTCTTCGGAAACAAGAGGGCTGACAATTACATGGACCTTGTGGAAGAACTATTACGTGCTTATGAAAAATTTGGCTGCAACATGACACTAAAGATGCATTTATTACATTCACATATCGATGTTTTCCCTGAGAACTGTGGTGCTTTCAGTGATGAAAATGGGGAGCGATTCCACCAGGTTATTTCTGCAATAGAAGAACGATACAAAGGAAAGGGAATGCTGCAATGTTGGCAGATGTTTGCTGGATGCTCCAGAGAGATGCACCGGACGTTCGTTACAAGCAGCAGACAAAACAGCAACACGTATAAAATAGATGAAATCGTTAAATTTCATTCCTAGTACTTGGACATCGCATTGAAATACACTATCTACCAACAAGTAATTGGACACCCCTGCAATCGACGATATCTGCGGTCCTGATACACGTCACGGCCGCCGCCATTAAATATCGTGTGGAAAACAACAACCCAACCAGTCGCATGCAAGATGCCACGCAGTTCGGAGCTCTCTGATTTCGAGAAAGGTGTAATCGTCGGGAATCACAGAAATGGCCTATCCATACGTGACATATCCAACGATTTCAAGTACCCAAAATCGACAGTGGCGTACGTGATTGGCAAGTGGAAGATGAGAGGTGACTGTCGGAATGTGCCCCGACCCGGAAGACCCACAAAACTGGGAGTTAGAGACCAACGGCTGCTAGCCAGAGAAATTCGGAAGAACCGCACCAAATCAACGGGCCACATCCTCGAGGAGTTTCAACAGGCATCCGGGAGTATTCTTTCAATGAATACCATCCGTAAGGAAGCCCATCTGCTCGGTTATAATGGACGTGCTGCCGCCCACAAGCCTTTGATCACCAAGTCCAATAGCGCTGCTCGGCTAAGGTGTGGTGCAAAGAACGTCGACAGTGGACCGTTGAACAGTGGAAACAGGTTCTATGGAGCGACGAATCAAGGTTCAATCTCTACTGTTCGGATGGCAGGGTCTGCGTTTGGCGTCTGCCTGTAGAACGCCTCCTGCCGGAATGTATTCTGCCAACTGTGAATTTCGGCGGCGGTGGAATTATGCTATGGGGGTGTTTCTCCTGGTATGGCAGGGGAGCCTTAGTCGCAATTCCTGGTAAACTCAACGCCGAGACCTACTGCACCATTTTGGATGACCATGCGCTTCCTACGTTGTGGCAGTTTTACGGGGTGGACACATGTTACTTTCAGGATGACAATGCCACCTGTCATGTTGCTAGGTCCACCATGGCTTGGTATGGTGACAATGGGGTTGATCGAATGAACTTTCCTGCGCAGAGCCCGGACCTTAACCCTATCGAGCACCTATGGGACGAGTTGGAGTGTCGACTTAAGGGGTGCCCCCACCGTCCTAAATCGGTGAAGGAACTGACCTGTCTTCTCCAAGCTGAGTGGAAGAAAATACCGCTAGCCGTCGTACAACGCCTGGTTGAGAGTATGCCCTGGAGGGTCGCAGCTGTAATCGCCGCTCGTAGAGACTCCACCAACTATTGAAGGTGAATAAACTTCGTTTTCCTTTGCTATCACAGTTGTCCAATTACTTGTTGGTATATAGTGTATATGTAATATATACAAACATAAATTATAAAATTAATCAGGAACCGTAGCTAAGAGAGAATGTTTACTGTTATTTTCGTGTTCAACGCCCAAAAATTTATAAAGAAAAACCACTTCCATTCTTGTAAAAAATTCATTGTTGAACAGTGTAATCTCTGCTGATGGTATCCAGTGATAAAGTGCCTAGTATCCATCTATATGTTTCTTTTCCGTGAGTGATTCTATACCTAGAAAAGTAGAATTTGTTTGTACATATCTTATTAAAAGAGGCCTTTTTACACGGATGTGGAAATATGCTGGGTAGTGTTGTGAACTTGGCAAACATTTTGTTTTGATCTTAACGTTCAGAATAACAGTAGTTGCTACGCGTGCTTTTGCAATTCTTTTGTGCGTTTCTTTTTCCTGAAAGACTTTGTTGAAAATGTTATGACAGTCACTGCATATTTTCTTGCTTAGGCTTTTAGCTTACTCTGTTCAAACGAAGGATGGCAAGTATGGTTTTACTGCAAAGAACAAGAAGCTTTGCAATTTAAACGAGTCTTCTAATGTATTTCATGCTAAAGCCGTTTCATGTGAATCAAAATCCCGAACGTAGTTTGCCATTGTACATTACGATGTCGTTACTTTGAAGAATTGCTTTCGGGCTCAAATGACGATTCACTCTTTCTATGACAAAGCTTGTGCGCAATCCCAAACTGCAGTACGAAATCCCACAGTAATTTCCATTCGAAAGTCTTTCGTGCCAAACCATATAATCAGTTTTGGTTGTTGAGACTAAATGTTCGCATAAATATCAAAAAGCTGCCATTTTTTGTCATTATAAAGGACAAAGTGGACAATTCAGAGATCTTTATTGGACATTTATTGAGTTATGTTGCGTTGTTGCTATTCATTCGATCTTTCTGATGCTAAAAGTTTTATTCAAGTTTTGCCAAAAAGTCATTCTTAATGTCCGCAGGATTTTTTAGAAATAAACATTGTACACACATGACATTTTAATAGCTTGGGAAGTCAACAGATGTTTTTACAGTAGTTTATATCGCGTCAAAAATTATGAAAAAACTACGAAAATTAACAATCTATGTACACCACGCGAAAATAACAATCTAACAAAGTTGTATTTTACTATTTGTTTCGTTTTCGTCTTATTAATTTATTGAAGTAAAACAAATTTAAATATTTAAAATTTCGAATAATCCTGTTTAAACACCTTTTCCCCTTTCACATATGAGATACACATAGCAGTTTTATGGCAATATAGCTCCTCTAACTCTTTACGAACCTTTAACAACTGTCTTAGAAAAAAGACAAGAAGATTTTTATCTCTTGATTTTATCCAATCTAAGCCATTAAATGGGCAGTGAAACCTCCATTAACGGACACCTTCAAATAATGGTAATCTCCGAACAACGGCAAGTTTTGATTGGTACGAAACAGCCGCCGTAGGATTAACATTAGCGATAACCTCCTAACAACAAATCCTCTTACCAGCGGTCAACGGACACCCCAGTCAGTCCCGACAGAGATCTAATTGACACCTTGTCTCTTTGAATTTTACGTAGTTTCTTCTTCACTTTGGCGAGAGGGGTATGATAAGGGAAAAAAATATTGAGAAATGATCTGTGTTTCGGGCAACAGGGTTGCATTACGCCGAGTACAAGTGAATAAAAGGGTTAAATTTCAGTTCAACGTGGCCGCCCCGGTGTCGCAGTGATCTAAGCGATGTCCACTGATCATTCGTCCGAAAGGGGTCCGGGTTCGAATCCCGGTGAGGCATGGATGTTGTGTTTTTCTTACGGCACTGGCTCTCTCCATTCCCTGGAACCAGTGACCCTAAATTAGGGACGGGCGACTGCTTATAGCCCATTGAGTTACTCACGGTGGTCGTTAAACCTCAAATCCAAAAACAAATCCAGTTCAACGTGAGACAAGTTCCAGCTCACATGTATGATTCGGCCACATCTCGGGACGAGCCGCACTAGTTACTGATGCCTGAAAAGTTGCCCATTGCGGCGACATCTCTTGGCTTTATCCCAGTGGGTTCAGTTTCTGCTTTCCGAATTTCGGCAAGCTAACTATGCAATTACACTTGGGTGTCTAATATTTTTCTTTGTTTCTGTCCTATAGCGTACCCCAGCTCTAATATCCTAGCTTGATGTACCTTATAACTATTTAAGGTGGCTCCACCTATTTAGGTGACTTGGTCCCTATGGGTTCAGTTTCTGCTTTCCGAATTGCGGCCAGCTAACTGTGCAATTACACTTGGGTGTCTAATATTTTTCTTTGTTTCTGTCCTATAGCGTACCCTAGCTCTAATATCCTAGCGTGATGTACCTTAGAACTATTTAAGGAGGCTCCACCTATTTAGGTGACTTCATCCCTATGGGTTCAGTTTCTGCTTTCCGAATTGCGGCGAGCTAACTATGCAATTACACTTGGGTGTCTAATATTTTTCTTTGTTGCTGTCCTATAGCGTACCTAGCTCTAATATCCTAGCTTGAATTACCTTAGAACTATTTAAGGTGGCTCCAGCTAAATTCTCTGCGTAATGTTTCCAATGGTAAAACTTCTTTACATGTTTTCTTCGCAATTGATGTATTCCCAAAAATGAAAATTTGCACATCGATAAAACTAACTTTAAGTTATAGCTTGAAATACTTAATACTTTCTATAAAAATATAGCCATAATTATATTAAAAATCAATCATTTCTCTTTGAGTAATGTTCAGACGTGTTAATAGATGACGCGACTTGTACATTGATGACATCAGTAGATAACTTAATTATGGTTATGTTTTAGCAAATATTAAGTATCCCATGCTATTACTTAAAGTTTGTTTTATCGATGTGCAAACTTTCATCTTTGGAAATACATCAATTGAGAAGAAAATATGTAAAGACGTTTTACCATTACAGACATAAGGCAGAGATTTTAGGTGGAACCACCTTAAGACTAGACGTCAGACACTGTTTTTATAAAATCCTGTACACAATGAATTATTTATTTAATTATATTGAGTTTTATTCAGCATTCAACATTTCATAAAAACAATACAACCGTTTCCTTTGTGCATAAGGTTCATGCACTTATTCTGATTTTGTACAAAAGCAACGGACTAGAAAAGTAAACTTCGGCCTAATCTCTTAACAACGGCCACCTCTAAGCGACGGTCATTCTCCGATCCGAGCGGTGACGTTATTCGTATGATTCACTGTACTTGCAAACAAAAGCAAAAATCCCAGTGCAACTGTTAAAATAATAAAAAAGAAAAATAACACCGAATTTTCGGGTGTAATAAGCACGTCTTTTGAATCCGTTCTGACGCAAATTAAATTTATCAAAGCTATTCAAAGTCAGTGGAACCGGTATAGAAAACAATACATCTGACGAAAGGAAGAAGATTTTCAATCGGGTTTTAATCCCTCAGATATTGCTGTAAACGGAATCGTGAGCTTACGAACTCTTAGAAACAGAGATATCGACAAAAATAAGATGTGACTTTACGTCCCCTGGTAGGAAAACCATGCATTATTTTAGGAAGTATTCTCAAAAGGTGTATCCATATGAGCGGTAACGGTCCAAGAAAAAAATATTTAGTCGAGTTTTCAGGATCACAGATTTTGCTACAAATACATCAGAAGCAGAAATTAACACTTGTGCCCCCTGGTGGCCAAACCATTTTTTACCAAACATTAGAAATTATGTGAAAAATATTTTTCATCAGGTTATGTATGCGATACAGGAAGAATTTTTCAAATCGGAGATAACGTAGAAAACGCAATTTACCGTTGTGCACCCTAGCGGAAAGTCTATGATTTACTTGAAAATTTTGGATTTATAGAAAAGACATGTCACACTGGAAACACTATCCAACAAAGAAGGAATTTTTCAAATCGGACTCTTAGAAGCAGAGATATTGACAAAAACATAATATACATCTACTCCTCCTGACGTAGAAACCATGCATTATTTCAAGAAGAAAATGTTCCTAAAAGGTTTGTCGACAGGAGTAGTATCAGTCAACAAACGACTTTTTTTTCAATCGAGATTTTAGAAGCTCATATTTTGCTGCAAATACATCAGAAGCGGAAATTGAGTGGACTTACACCACCTGGTGGCCAAACCATTTTTTTTTACAAAAAATAGAAATTATGTGCAAACGATTTCCCATCAGGAGCTGTATCCTGCGCAGAGAGAATTTTTCAAATCGGAGATTTAGAAGCAGAGATATAGGAAAAACGCAATTAACCTCTACGCCCCCAAGCAGAAAGTCTATGAATCACTTGAAAATTTTGAAATTACATGAAAAACACGTCACACTGAAAACACTTTACAACAAAGAAGGAATTTTTCAAATCGGACTCCTAGAAGTTGAGATATGGACAAAAATAGGATATACATCTACGCCAACTGGCGGATAAACTGTGGAATATTTAAAGAAGGAAATATTCCGAAAACGTTTATCGATGTGAGTGGCATCAGTCCACGAAAGAATTTTTTCAATCGATATTTTAGAAGCTCAGATTTTATGGTAAATACATCAGAAGCAAAAATAAACACTCCCGCCCCCTCCGGTGACCAAAGTATTCATTACCAAAATTTAGAAATTATATACAAAAGATTTTCCATCAAGAGGTGTATCCGCTGAAGAAAAAATTTTCAAAACGGAGCTTTAGAAGAAGAGTTATCGGGGAAAATGTAATTTACTTTTACGCCCTCTAGCGGGAAATCTATGCGTAATTTGAAAAGGTAACTGTATCTAAAATACTCTTCGACATAAATGGAAAGGTAAAAGAAGTTTTTCAATCGGATGTTTAGAAGCAAATATGTGGAATAAAACGTAATTTTGAATTCAACATCATCTGCATTTACGCTCTCGAGCGGCAAAATTATACATCGTAAAAAAAAAACGAAATAAAGGATCATCATTCTCATATTTTAAGCTTCCCAATGCAAAAAGAATTTTTCAAATCGGACTAATAGTTGCAGAGATATCGTGGGTACAGGCGGACGGACGGACGGACAAACCGATAACACAAGCACGATCTTTTTTTACACAAGACGTGCTAAAAAACGTATTACAGCGAAAGGAGTAATTCCAATAGTAAGTGTTGGCATTTTAACACCACAGGCAGGAAATGCCAGTCAAATAAAATCTCAGATAGTCTTACATTAAATCTAAGGTAACGGACGATGTCAAAACGGCCGCTCGGACGGCGCTCGAGTTGTCTGAAGGGCTGTCTTCTGGCAAATCGCATGAGTTGGGGCTTTCGAGTCCCGGATGTGGCAAAGATGGTGTGTTTGTCTGATGGTGGTGAATGTGCCTCCTTGAACTAGTAGCTCCAAATTAGAGAATTGCGACTACTTATATCCCTAAAGGTTGCTCACTGCCATCGTTTAACTCCGAAAGAAAAAAAAAATGTCAAAGCTAGAGATCAAACTGAGGTTTATATTTGAAATAAAAAAGCCACTGATGTAACACTGGTCTTTTGATCCCACTTTAATGACTCATATGAAAAAGAATGGAACCCTCTTCTAATTATTTAATAATGTTAGGAGAGTCAGTCACAATATTTGAGGGATCATAAATCATTATGATGGTATATGTAATATCCCCATTAAATGGAAAGTTGATAAAGGAAGAATTTTAAACGCAGAAATAAAAGAGGTAATATATTAGATGTACAAATAAGTTTTAAAGCGTTTTTTGTGTGACGTATACCACTAATTTACATATCCGACATTCCCCCGCGTTGTTGTCATATGACCGTAACTCGCCCAGACTATAAAATGTGACGCGTAAGTTTGCCCTATAGTCAAACGCACTTGTACATCGGTAGGTGAAATACGGCAAGCGATACTTCATTTATTCGACACTGCATTCGTTGCGAATTTCATGAAGGAAAAAGTGCTGCAAAAGCATGTGCATCGAACTGTTCTGTTCTGGGGGAGAATATTGTATCGAAAAGCACGTGTGAGTTTTGGTTTAGACGGTTTAAAACAGGTGATTTCGATGTTAGCGATCAAGAACGTAGCGGCGCCCTGCAGAAGGTTGCATATGAGGAACTGCAAGCATTGCTGGATGAAGATTCGTCTTAAACGCAAAAAGAACTAGCTGAATAACTAGGGGTAACTCAACACACCATTTCCAATCGTTTACGCGCAATGGGAAGGATTCAAAAGGAAGGAAAATGGATGTCACATGACCTGGGCTAGAGGAACAAAGATGAACGTGTCATGAAGTGTTTGAATCTGTTGAATAAGGAACACAGAAAGCCTTTCCTGTGGAAAATAGTTACGGGTGATAAAAAGTGGATATGGTACGACAATCCCAAATGCAAAAAACACTGGCTAGACCCCGGTGAAGTAACGGCTTCGACACCGAAACGCAATATTCACTCCAATGGAGTTCTGCTGTGCAACTACTGGTGGGATACGAACGGTGTGCTGTATTATGAACTATTCGAACAGGGTGAAACTGTTACTGCTGATCGCTACATGCAACAATTGCTGCGATTGAACCAGGAAATATGTCGAAAACGTCCATTCACAGGCAAAGGATTGCGTCCCGTAGAATTACTGTATGACAACGCTAGGCCTCATGTCGCGAAATCGGTCAAGGATACGTTCGTGACGCTTGGTTGGGATGTTTTGGAGCACCTGATGTATACGCCCGACATAGCCCCTTCAGACTATCATTTGTTCCGATCGATGCAACATGGTGTGTCTGTTGTACGGTTCTGGACATGTGACGAAGTTCAAAAATGTGTTGACGACTTCATCGCGTCACAAGACGATATTATCATGACTGGAATCCGTCAGCTGCTCGACCGATGGCGGAAGGTGATAAATAATGACGGCGCATATTTTGATTCGTAAAGGTATTGTTGTTTTCTCTCAAATTACATGCTCCGTTGTCTTAAAACGCTTTAAAACGTATTTGTACACCTAATACAATGACTTATCAGTTTATTAGGCACACCTGCACTCGTCACACAAATAGCCCACTCGAACTTACAAGACTGCACGTGAACACGGTGTGCGGTATAAATTGGGCAGAACAACTTGTCGAACATCAGCAGGTGTTCAATTGACGTTGGGAATTCTCAGAGTGACTGATCTGAAAGATTTTGAACGTGGCACCGCATGATTGTTTTAGCCAGGCGTGCAGGTTCGAGCATCTCCCAAATGGCCGTTCTCCTCAGCTTTTCACTCGCAATCGTTGCAAAGGTTTACGGAGTATTGGGCGATAAGAAAATGCGCTTCCGAAAATTGTCTATCTAGTGGACGGAACCAGCTGATGAATCAGAAGCATCTCGGACATTTCATCTGAACCAACTCAATATATCTTCAAATATACAATAACCATGTATACCGAAAATGTAATGAAACATTATCTTTCTTACATTGTTAGGGCACCTCAGGTACGTTTTCGTATTAATGAATGGTAGCACTAACGGTAGAGCTGAACGCCCCAGGGTGCAAAGAAATCAATTTCAACAATTCAAAACTTTCTGGGTTCTTAACCTGCTGAAGAATGTAGCTGACAGGCGTGCATTCACCTAACACAAAATTTAACTCTTACTAGCATCTACAAATGAGTTGCAAGCATTTCTGATACAATACGTACTATAATTTATGGTACAAATATTTACATAATTTATTAAGGTGTGTTTTCGACGTTCCTAGGTTTCTGCGGTGACCGTTATAATTCCTAACAGTCTACTTATCCAATGGCGTTTGCCGCCAGGTAAGTTTAACTTCTGATTGCAAATATTTCCTATCAGTTAAACTGAATAAACAGAGAAATAGTTATACTTACGGATGTGTTAAATTGGCAATCGTAAAATAATATCAGCACACACCCAAAAAGCACTCAAATTATTTCAGCTGCATCGTTAATTCACCACGAGTCATTCGTTGGTTTCGCAGTGGTAGCTTTTTCAACATTTTCACTCACTTTCACTTTACCGAACACTAAAAGCGATGTATGTGGATTTCTTTCCCTCCATAAGCGACTTCAAGCCGGCAAGTGTTATCCTACCGTTTGCCAAATGCGACACACAGAGACACACAGTTGGAGATGTTGTACAAAGCGGAGGGGGGATCACCCTGCTATCCCTCTTTTGGCTCTTCTCTTCGCGGATGCAGGGAGACAGCAGGACAGCAGGAAAGAATGACCTCCACGGTCATCTGTCGGTCCTCCTAGTCAGCGTGTAGGTCACTTCGCCTACGCAAGAACTCAAGTAGGTATTTACCCTTGATTTGAGGGAAGAATCCTCTTTTGTATCGTTGGTTTAGTGGTTTCAAGATAAAACCAGACCCTCTCACTCGAGCAAAGACATATTTAGGAAAGCAACTGACTATATATACATATGGAAAGCAACTGACTATATATATATACGGATAGCAACTGACTCGTCATGTTCCTTCCTCTGCTTCGGGATCTTTTTTCGTTTGTCAGGGGTACTTGAGATCCAATGGCCTCCTTTTCATGTTACGACTTATGAGCTTCTTTGGCCAAACTGCTTTTTTTTTTGCATTTTTGCATAATTGAGCATATTGTTCTGCAAACGGTTCCACTCGGCGCCGACAGCATTCCCTCGAAAGCCCTTTCGGACTTAAAAACATGGCGTTCATAAGCCAACCACAAGTAGCAATTCCAAAAAGGAATCGCTCATAGTTTATGATTGTACTTTTCTCACCTCCGACCACACACATCGAGAAAGACTGTCTTAGCGGTAAACCGTTTTCCCTTGGGGTCATGTTTCTTTGTCCTGAAACCCATCCGGCGCATGCCAGTTAAATAAATTATTAATTAACTGGCCGTGATCGACCACTACTATCCGTTCTAAAAATAATGGGTCATAGATCGTAATAATATTAATGTTTAGGAGATATTCAGTTTGTACTAACTTAGGTACCATCATCATCTGTTGGTTTCTCACAAGCTCTGTTAGGTCATCACTCACATACGTAACACGATACATTTTGTCAGCATCTTCCACAAGGCGGCTTTTTTGTTAATCTGCCGCGAAATACGTTTTATTTTCTTGTTCTTTGTTTCTTAAGCCACACTGATTATTTTAAACATTACTTTCGTGTTATATGCCCTCAAAAACACTGAAAGTTTTAGCAACATTCATCAAATTGGGTATTCTGTAATCCATTATTCGGCGTTCTTTTGCCAAACCTAAATCGCACGTACACACACACAAACAAACACGCGAGAGAGCGCACGCGCGCGCGGTACTTTAAAATATTTTAACAACTGTCTTTAAGTAGCTAAAATAAAAACATAACAGATGGAGAAAGTAAAAGTAGAACTGTTCTGCTGAATCCCATTTATGCTCAATTATGATGATAAATCGGATTCTGTTGTCTATTAAGATAAATGATATCTTCATTTATGAAGATAAATTGCCGAATCCCATTTATCTGTAACATCCAGCAAGCGTTTGAATAGTTTCAATTCTCACAAAAGATTTCACCGCGGTTAGGTATCGACTTTGTTACTCTAAATATGGTTTGAGAAGAGATTGTGCATTGTTTCTCAAGATGGAAAGCAACATGTGCAAGATTAAACGATTTAACAATTAAATTCATCTCTTTCCACGGAGTAAGTACAGATGCGTAAACAGGAAATGCAGATATATGTGTACTTATTGACTAAAACTGAAGAAAAGAAACAGTTCGTTCATAATTCTTTTAAATTTGGAACATGCACGTATTCATTGTGTTCTCATTTCTTTATTTCAAATAATTAAAGATCATGTATATATATCTTTACAGGACTGCAGAGAAAATGAAGCACTTATTGGACACCCAGAACGCAACATCTCTTTAATGAGGAAAAGCCTGCCGACTGTTGCAGTGTCAATACAAGACTACCGCCCAATATTTGACGCTCCTTCCAAGCGATTGTCTCCCGTACGTACGTGCCTGTCGGACCGTGCGCTCGACAGTGTAGGTGGAATGAACGCTTCTCCAGACCTAGCAGTACGGACTTTGGATAAGCACCGTTCCAATGCAAAGTCTTCAGCCCGGAGTTTCGTCAGTCATTTGCAGAGTGCAGCATCTGCCATATTTGCGAGACATTTGGGATCAGAACCAAGGTTGTCGAACCTTCCTTTAAGCCTCTATGATCGAAATGGTAAAAAGGGAGGAGCAAAGAGCATGTGCGATGTCAGCGGAGGAATGAAGCACACTGTTCTTCAAAGAAAAATGTCTTCCATGGAAGACAGTAACCTTATCTTTAGCGATACCGGAACAAGCGGCTCGGACAACATTGAAGAAAGTCGCTTGCTTTCAGAAAATACCACTGCTAGTGGAGACAGTGCTTGGGCAACAGCTCCACTGTATTACAGTACGTCTTTTTCAACTCCTGCTGAAGACATTTCGTCATCTGTAAATCATCAAGGAACGTCATCAAATTCTCAAACTCCAACACCACCTCTAGATGGCTACCGGACACCGGACACTACAGAGGATGGAAACTTAGTTACTGGACAGAACAGCGAACACACAGCGTTATCTTTATGTGAAAGCAATGATAACTGCGTAAAATCTGGTGATCTACACAGCAATAACTTCCGTGCTCAAAATTCAAAATCATATCAAGGAAGCGATACGAAAATGTCTTCTAAAGGTGTTTATCCATTTGGTAATGGCGATAATATTGGCATTGCTCTAGTTTCTGGCCTCTCAGATGAAAGCGACCGCCCTTCTGAAATCGTTGATTCTTCTGTCTGTAAAAATTCTGAAAGCAATACAGTGCAGTGTAATGCGAAAACTGTTCCTGATACTCTTATAGCCCCAAGTATAAGAGTCTGTGATGAAATTCCAGACAGTATTAGTGATGATTTCCCAACTCCAACGTCAAGCGGTGAAGCAGTTCCTCTTTCTGATTTCATATCGCAGAAAATGAACAATAACTTCCATCAAAAAAGTGACTGTGATCACAAAGTAGATCATATTTCTGAAGCCGATGTTATGTCGATTCCTGGTAAACTCGAAGAAGCTGAAGTCGTTATTAAAGTCCCTAAGGAACATTTACGCTTTGATGCCCAGATTAAGAGCAATAATGTTAAATCGTTAGACACTGAGTGCAATAACCCTTTCATGGAACCAAATCCGAATTCTAAAACTCGCAATATAAGTTCCAGTGCAGATGCTTTAGAAGGAATAAAGCTAGCAGGAGACGAAATTGAAGAATTACCTTCACAAACAAGTTCTTGTGCGTTGAACTCTTCTGGAAAGAACTCTGAGGGTGATAAGTCCAGTGCCCATAACGACAGCTCTGGTCCAGCGCATGACAATCGTCAACTCCAGATGGATAATTTGAGAGAACAGATATTTTTACTTGAGAGGAACTTAATATTTCTTGAACTCGACGAATCTGAATCCGTTGATTTATAACAATAAACTTTTAAACATCGATGCAATTTTATTCATATACGTGTTCTCACTTTTGTACATTTTATGAATGTTTCAATAAGTGTTGTCTGAGCATAAATTCAAAGTAATTTTGAAAGCACGAACCGAAATATATGTTATTTAAGTGAAAAGTCTCTTTTCTTATCTCGTATTTTATTATTTTAGATGCAGTGACATACAATGTGTTTAATGTTTATGTTTAGAAATTTCAATTATACTTTTTAGGACGTAAGTCAATTCCAACCATATTTAGGGGACCTGTAAATATTGACAAATATTTCAGTCTGTGAAAAGTATTAGTTTTCTGTTTTATCTCACTAAAAGAAGGAAGACTTGCAAAATTATCAAAAAAATTTTTCTTTGAAAAATACGCAACCGAAACGCAGATTAACACCTGGGATGATAAAGAGAAGTGATTGACGCATATTACACACAAAATGCGCCGATTTGAAATAATTGGTATCTACTGAAAATGACAGTATTGTTTCTACACTCAAAAGAAAAGCAAAATTGTTCCTTCACATGAAACTATGGTAGAACAGAGACTGGGTTTACTCGCAGACACAGAAATATCAGAAATGTTTTTACAAAAAAATAATAAAGCCAAGATTGTTATAGACAACTGTCAGTTTGGCCCTAAGCTCAAGCAAAAAATACTTACCTAAAACACCTGAACTACTTCTATGTGCAAAGGTGCCAGAAATAACTCATGGAATTAACATAAATGTTTTATCAAAGGATGGCAGCATATCTTCTGCACATGCTGTAGTGGAAGAACTGTTTTGCACTTACACAGAACTTATAGAATTGTTTCATGCAAAATTAACAGAAGTCTTTGTACTCGCGTAGTAGTGTCAGAGATATTAATTCTATATGAAGAAATTGCCTTTACTCACTCAGAATATGTAGTAATTCAGTGTGAGGAAGAGTAGCAAACGTAGTTCAGCCATTTACTAGCGTCAATACCTTTCGAACTCCATTACTGTGGGATCTAACCGCTCTCATTCGATATAAACTCACGATACTGATTCGCAAAAGTGGAAGGAACGAAAATGCAATAAGATTTTCAACTGTTGGAATAATTTTATGGCAATAAATTTTCGTGAAATTATTACTCGTATTTGGTGCACCGATAATAATAGCAACTTTTCTAATTAACCTGCAGTACCAATCAGATACCTCTCTTCAAGCTCGAAGAACTTCGGATGAAGTTTTCAGATCCTGTTAATATTTGTGAGTAGTGTCGATTGGGAAAATATTAATTAGATCCATATGTGACTGTTTGCACCTCTACTCCCCGATGTGTTTGGGTATTTTCCTTATGTTTTACCCGCTGTGAAAAACGCAAAAAAGAAATTGGAAATTAAAGGGAGAATGCGCAGTTTTTAATTATTAGCTGAAAGTGATGTCGTTTTGTGAAAAAATGAATCCAAAGTCCGTTTTCTCTTTGCTTTCCAACAGTAGGTTGAAGAAGCGTATATGCTCCGGCTTTGTCCGTCTGTCTGTCTGTCCGTCCGTCCGCACGATATCTCGCGTAAAAATAGTTCGATTTCGATGAAATGTTAATATGTTGTAGGGGACGAACCCTATTTAAAATGGGAGAAATGGGGTCAAAGGTCAGGACATAGGAGCGGGATCCATTTCATTGCCCTTATGCGTCATAACATGCGTAAAAATGCTTCTATTGCGTAAAACTTTAGCATGTTGTTCTGGAAGTATACTGAACCGGTTCTGTGGAATATATTCGAAATGGGGTCAAAGGTCAGGACACAGGAACGAGATTTATTCCACAGCTATCATCTTCATAACTTGACTAAAAATGCTTACTACTATTGCGACAAAACTTTAGTATGTTGTTCAGGAAGTACAGTGAACCGGTTCTGCTGAATATCATCGAAATGGGGTCAAAGGGCAGTACACAGGAGCGATATTTATTCCACAGCCGTTATCCTCATAAGTTAGGTAATGATTTCTGGTACAGTATGTTGGAAAGCGTATCATAATCAATGCATTGCATGATTTTACAACTTGTTTTAAATCAGTCCAGAAAAATCTAATTATAATATGACATAGCATTGCTGCCAGTATGAATTATTTCTCGTGTGCACAAATTGACTACCATTATAGTGCATACTGTCTTACTCAAAATGGAACCTTTTTTCAGATAAATTTATTTTTACTCTAAGACATACTAGTCAGGCTACATGAGAACCGCGCTTTTCCTTCTTTTTCCTTTGCATTTCCAGATCATGTCGTATCTTTACTGATATGTGATCCCTCGTTTGCGTGTTTCCGTGTTTAAAAATCCTTTTACAATTCCGTTTATTGTTTTCAGTAATCCCTCGCGTTTCACAGGTCAGTATACTGACTAGCAACAATCATCTTTCAAAAGTTTTACCTCATCAAATCATTATGGCTGCATCTGTACTATTCACTACTCTTGGTACTATTTTTTCTTCTCAGTTCCTGTTGCTAACTCTCAAATACCGCGTCGTCTCCAGGCTCCATGAAAATTTATCACACGCTCATTCAGTCTGTCACTCACCTACCGTAATTTATTGAAGAAATTAGCTAATGATGGTCATTTTGCAATTGCGTGTACGTATATCTATTACTTACGGTATTATTTGGGTAGTTAGTTTCACTTATCTTCATTCTACGTCTTATTTTGATAGTCTGTATTTCATATGTTACCGGTCATCAAGTTGTACGTCTCCATATGTTGCATAATCAAATTTGATTGATACTTTCCTCACGTTATAGGATTATCATGCTCTTCCGGTGATTCATCCCACGTAGCGTGGAATGATGGCTAGGTTCCGCTCACATGCTGCATGTATAGCAGATAATTCTTAGGCAGCCCCAGGTGTACAGAGATCATAGGCTTCTTGCCATCGTCCGAGTTAGAGTCCCAGATTAAGCATGGGCTTTGTTTGCCGGCGAGGGAGCTGTCTCTTCCTGAAATTAAGTATGGGAGATTCCTTATAGTTTTAGATGCTCGTGAGCATCCTTTCAACACGAAGCGAAAGGAAAATGAAAGAGATTCTCAGAGAGTTAATCATCAGGCATAAAGATACTTATAATTCCCTTCAAGTTTACTGCAGGCAAACTACAGACAATGGATTTTCTTCTGTACGAAAAGAGAGTTTGACAGGTTATTTTTCTAGCGCTAAAAATTCTACGAGGTTTCTAAACTAAACGATAAAGCCGTACTTAAAATTTACCAAACTCAGCTGTATATTATTTTTTGAAATTTTTGTTTACACAAAAGTATTAAAAGGAACCATTCTCTTTACTTGCAAGTGAATTAAAGTTTACCTACGGCTCAGAACACGAGTCAACCAAGAGGTATGTTCGATTTTTGACAGTTTCTGGCATATTGTAAAAAACATTTTATATCTGTTGGTCAAAGGAGATATCTATGAATAGAAACAAGCGTGCAAAGTTTGAGCTTGATAAAGACAGTTGTGAAATATACTTTTATTCTTTAAACATTACTTTTGCATGCACTTTTACTATTTAAATAATACTCTTCACTAGCATATTTGCAGATCTTTGAAGGTGTACCTAAAACGTGCGTCTATAATTCAACTAGCTTAACGCCGAATCAGTAAAATTCTTTGACTGTCATTGACGACGACATCAAGAGCTTTTATAACCTTACCTAGGATTCTATTCTCAGTTCTGGTTCTTCGGAGGAGCCCTTTCAGAAATTATTTCTTTTATTTTAAACGACACAGCCGGACATTTTTTGCATTTCCTCTGTGATTTCTTTTGTGTCTCCTTGTCTTTCTCGGGCATAGAGTGCAGCTGAGCTCCTTTGCGTTAGGGATCCTTCGGAACAGTTGACTTTCTTAATCCTTTGATTTCCTCGCACAAAGCTTTAGAAATTCTGGGGCACATCGAAATACAGAGGTCTCAAGTCAAGTTTCCCTTGACATTTTTCTTTCCCTTTCAAGCGACACGAAATTGACAAGAACATTTTTGCCCAAACTGCGTTTGTTTCCTACAAACCTGTCCTGCAAGTAGCGTCTCGAAATCGCATGAATTACGAAGATGCTATCGCGTTGGTGACCCCACACAAAAAACAAAGAACTATCTTCGTAGTTCTTCATTTCCCTTTGTAAACCTTTTTCCTTGCTCGTAAACCCAACCTGAGCCCACAAATGAGTTGGACAATTAATTAATGGGCTTGTAAAATAATGAGAAAAAACTCGTATCAGTATTATTAAGGATTTTGGGAAGCGTGATTAATTCAATTAACTGGATTGGCTAGGCTAGAGTTGGGAAGAGCGTTACTTTTGTTTACAAAAAGGTAAAGATTCGTGTTTTTATACCGCAAAAGAGCGGATAACTTTTTGAGACGCTGGTGATGGTTATGGGGAACGGAGGTAAAGGAGAGGATGTCCGTGCTTTTGTCGCTCGCACGTTGGGATATCCGAAGTTATTTAAATTGCTACTTCCAAGAGTTTGGAAACAGTTAAAGTGTCAACCTAACGGAATGTTTATGGCGTTCTCGAGAGTCGGCGTGACAAATCAGAAGATTAGCAGCTGAGTTACATGTCTGGTCAATAATGGGATCATTGAATACAATATATTTTGAACGCTAAGCTGTGCACTCTTAACGTTTTAGCATCGTGCTTAATGGTTTTGAAGCAATTGAAATTGACAACTGAGTTAAAACAAATTCTTAGGAAAATAGAAAGAAACTCTTCGGTGAGACGTGAATATTGGAGAAGGAGCAATCTGTTTTCACTCAGATCGGGGGTAGCCGTCGGGAAAGAGACTCAGATAGCCAGAACTGGGTTGATTCAACGTGGTGTTTTGCGGTAGAACAAAATGGTGATCCAGGAGCTTGCCAAATACTTGGTGGTGCGAAAACGAGATAGAAGAACCTAGTTTCTAGGGCATGATTGCACGTAAGCCGTTGAATAGATACTGAAATAATATCTCTCGGGAAGGCTAATCTTGATAGGCGGCTTGTAGGATTACAGCAGTAGGTAACCTGAAATTCTGCCCGTTAATAAATCTTGTTCGTTGTCGAGAGATTGAATTGGAACTATAGACTAGCCTTCGAGAGGTCAGATGAAGTGACGAAATTGATGCAACTTCGAGTGGCTGCGATGCAGACGACCTATAATGTGGAGAAACACACTACCTGTGGGGAGATAGAAAGTTGAACCACAGAGTTCTCCGTCGAGCTAACGCCATCAGTGCGCGTAGATGCGTACATGGCGTCATACAGGTGACTAGAGTCAATGTGTATGTGGACATGTGCTTAAAGCGAGTTGGGGTTCGACGTACTTCTCCATCGTCCACAGAACGCGTTTTAATTGGTCGTGCCTAATGAAAATAACAGTCGACTTGTCATGTGCTCCTCGACCGTGCGTTGGAATAAGATCTTCGGAAGAGCAGCCTCTTAGTAAGTTCTTTATGTTTTTATGCATGACGGTGTTTATGAATAAATTGGCTCTGTTTACAGCCAGACAATATATGCTAGAGAAATAGCGTTGAACTTTAAAGATAAATTCAGCCGAAGAAATAAGAGATTATTGAACTTTAAAGATAAATTCAGCCGAAGAAGGGAGAGATCGTTGAACTTTAAAGATAAATTCAGCCTAAGAGGGGAGAGATCGCTGAACTTTAAAGATAAATTCAGCCAAAGAAGGGGAGAGATCATTTGACGACTATCCCTCTTCTTCCTCTGTATTTGTAATATTCACGTTTTCATCATTTCATAATTGATCTTATGTTTTATTTGACGACCCTCCTTCCTCCTTCTGTATTTGTAATATTGACGTCTTCATAATTTTATTGTTGATCTTATGTTTTATTTGACGCCCCACCTTCTTCTTCCTGTGTATTTGTAATATTGACGTCTTCATCATTTTATTATTGATCTTATGTTTTATTTGACTCCTTCATCATCTGTATTTGTAATATTGACGTCTTCATCATTTTATTGTTGATCTTATGTTTTATTTGACGCCCCTCCTTCTTCCTCTGTATTTGTAATATTGACGTCTTCATCATTTTATTGTTTATCTTATGTTTTATTTGACGCCCCACCTTCTTCTTCCTCTGTATTTGTAATATTGACGTTTTCATCATTTTATTTTTTATCTTATGTTAAGTAATTAAATGTCTGCTGCCTCGTGCCAGCTCTGCAGTTTGATGAGTCATTTTTCAGTGTTAGAGGATTTTGATTTTGATTGGCTAAATATGTGGTATAAATTCTCTTACTTAACCATTAAGATGTCAGCGGTAAACAATCCACAGGAAATTATTTCTAAATTCTAATGCGTACCTCACACTGTAAAAAAAACTCTGTGGAACGTTACACAAAAAAAGGGGCAGCTTAGCTGCCTCAACATTTAATGAAAACGTTATGCAAGAAATCCTGATAAACGTTCCACACATTTTTGAAGAAGTCTGAAACATTTTCCAGGGAGGATTTTGTGGAACGTTCCACAATAAGGAGAGGAACCTTTTCAACAAAAGTGATCAACCTCCCACACATTATTGAAACATTCCGTCCCAGGGTTTCTGCATCATTATTAGGAGCGTTCCACAATAAACTTGAAGACCTTTCGCAAAAGCGGAAAGCCTCCTGTGGAACCTTTTCAACAACTTTGAGGAACTTTACACATGCTACTGAAAAATCTTGAAACAGGCTGGCAACCTGATTTTGAGGAACGTTCCACAGTAAACAAAGAAAAGTTCCAGAAACATTTGAGGCCTTCAGGGAACAGAAATGTGAAACATTTCTAACAAATCCGAACAAGTTTTTGCATAATATATCTGACAAATAATTTTCTGTATAAAAATGTACCTGAAAATTTCGTTTTGCACCAGGATAAATAATTATTTACCATTTCCAGAAATTACTTTTAGCATTTCAAAAATGAACTCCAATAAGGACAATTCATGGTGTACTAGTTAATTCTTGATAAACATGGGTAATGTAGTAACAGCCCGTATTGAAACTTATGCTTACTGAATGAAGAAAGATAAGGACAATTTACTCATGAGTTTTCTCAGATTTCAAAAGAGAAGTTATAAGAATGAAATATTCATGAAGAAACACTGTTCTTAACAAATGTTAATTGTGTGTTACACATAGATACTACATCTTTTGTAGCGAATGCACCTGTACAAACAAATGCGTTCGAGGATATTCCACCTATGGCACATACAAAACCAATTTTCAGTTTACCCAAGCTTGACTGAAAAGTCAATGATTTTTATATTCGAGACACTTTAAATTTATATAGTATGGCGACTTCTCAAGACATTAATTACTCACTGAACAAACGATACAAGATAGAACTTACCCTGTATCATGTGTTACACCCAGTTAGAACTTATATAACTTTACCTGTATTCTTTCACACCCAGCTAGAACGTATATACCTGCAGTGATCATCAGAAGTGATGACTTAGTAATTTTTAACAAATGCCCAGTAATCAGCTTATTTGTTGGATGATGGCTTCCTTTGCTTGTTTCTTTTATTTTCGTCGAACACCTGCTGCAAGTTTGCATTTCTGAGTTTCGGTTCGTGCTTGCGTGGATGCCGACAGCCAGCATCTCGTTACAGATAATTATGGGATCACGACCCTGGATTAGTTGGAATGATGTCGTAGTGATGTGCGGAAACTCGCTAATTGTTGTTCTTACAAAAAGTGCTCGAAAAGAGTACATGCATTACGATCACCGAAAAGGATTTTCACTGGAATATAAACTGTTTTGTGTTAAGTACCAAATGAATAGCAATTCAGGGTAAAACTGTTTAAAATAGACTAAATAGAAAGTGCGGAGTCGTTGCTTAATAACTCATTAATTCTATGTTTGTATTATCAGTGAACTTACATTAGCATTTTAGCTGTGTGATTATTCAAGAATAAATAACGATAAATTATTTCAGGAGTCTGTCGATTTTGAGCATAGTTACAGTTGCAAATCATTTCTTAGTTTTAACTTACACCACCATTAATTTAATGTGCAATGTTTATACTCGAGGAGAGAGGGAGGAGGGTCACAACTTAATTTTAAATATAATTGTTGGAATCACGTATCTAAACTCAGTATACGTTAATCAAACTTAAATGACATGGAAGCCAGACACCAAATATTTGCAGGGGAGGAAAAAATGAAGTAATGAATGTATAGATGTGTTCCGACAATTCAAAAGCAAATAAGCAATATATCAATTAAAAAAATTAGTGCTAGAGATAAACGTCTTAGGTGTAGCCAGCAGTAGTGACACCACAGTGTGTAGAGGAAGTTGGCCAGCATTTGTTGCGATCTTCCCGTAAGAGCATCTTATTCAACCATTCACAGGGCTTCCAGAGGTTAGAAATTACAGTCATACAAAGTCAGGATACTGCAAGACGTGTGCCCGTTGGATGTAGACATACATGATTACTATTGTTCATGAGGTTCACGTGAAAACAGCGTCATAGTGCAGTACACATTTCTTACAGAAAAGGCCTGATTTCATTTAAATGGGAACATAACTTCTCATAAAAAAAAAAAAAAAAAAAAAACAGCGGCTTTTGAAAATCGTCAGGAAACACACAAGGCTGTTTCCAAAGAGAGAACTGTGGAACCACATTTTTTTGAAGAGTCTGCTTTGACCTTAGCTATCAACGCAAATATTATTACACAGTTTGTGGCTTTGCTGCATGAGGATGAACGCTACTGTTGGTGCCAGCTAATGAAGCAATTAGGCACACATCAAATGAATCCATGGAGATACTACTGTACATTTTCCAGAATTCACTCGTTTTCTCCTTCAGATTTCTTCCTGTGAGTGGAATCTAAAGGAGACAGTGTACAAACATGACACTCATACGCTGGCGCCTCAACCATAAATTTAACTATGCCTTTGCAAAGGAAACAGCTGCACTAATGGGAACACATTAGGTTACAAAGAAAGTCTTGTCTTTTATCAATAATAACAATCATTAAAAAAACAGAAATGCAGTTATTACAAAGTACCCGATTTTTAGCACGTCTTTTGTAAAAAAAGATCCTGCTTATGTTATCGGTTTGTCCGTCCGTCCGTCCGTCTGTACCGACAGTATCTCTGCGACTACTAGTCTGATTTGAAAAATTCTTTTTGCATTTGAAAGCTCGAAATATGCGAATGATGATCCTTCATTTCGTTTTTTTTACGATGTACAAGTTCGCCGCTAGAGGGCGTAAATGCAGATGATGTCGAATTCAAAAATACGTTTTATTCCACATATTTGTTTCTAAACATCCGATTGAAAAACGTTTTCTATATTTCGATTCCATTTATGTTGAAGAGTATTTTGGATATAGTTTCTTTTTCAAATTACGCATAGATTTTCCGCTAGGGGCGTAAAAGTAAATTGCAATTTTTAAGATAACTCTTCTTCTAAAACTCGGATTTGAAATTTTTTTTTTCAGCGGATACATCATCTCCTGATGCACAAACTTTTGCATATAAATTCGAATTCTTCGTAAAGAATACTTTAGCCACCAGGGGGCGTAAGTGTTAATTTTCGCTTCTAACATATTTGCCAGAAAATCTGATCTTCTAAAATATCGATTCAAAACATTCTTTCGTGAACTGATGCCACTCACATCGATAAACTTTTTCGGAATATTTTCTTCCTAAAATATTCCACAGTTTCTCCGCCAGGGGGCGTAGATGTATATCTTATTTTTGTCATTATCTCGACTTCTAGGAGTCCGATTTGAAAAATTCCTTCTTTGTTGGATAGTGTTTTCCGTGTGACATGTTTTTAATATAATATCAAAATTTTCAAGTACTTCATAGACTTTCCGCTAGGGGGCGTAACGGTAAATTGCGTTTTTCCGTATATTTCTGCTTCTAAATCTCCGATCTAAAAATTCTTTCTGCACCGGATACAGCTCCTGGTGGGAAGTCGTTTGCACATAATTTCTAATTTTTGTAATAAAATGGTTGGGCCACCAGGTGGCGTAAAACTTAATTTCCGCTTTTGATGTACTTGCAGCAAAATATGAGCTTCTAAATTCTCGATTGAAAATAACATCGTTTGTAGACCGATACTACTCATGTCAACAAACCTTTAAGAAACATTTTCTTCTTAAAATAGTTGACGGTTCCTACGCCAAGGGGCGTATATGTATATCTTATTTTTGTCAATATCTCGACTTCTAAAAGTCCGATTTAAAAAATTCCTTCTTTGTTGAATAGTGATTTTAGTGCGACATGTTTTTCCTATGAATTCAAAATTTTCAAGTAATTCATAGACTTTCCGCTAGGGGGCGTAAAGGTAAATTGCGTTTCCCCCTATATCTCTGCTTCTAAATCTCCGATCTCAAAAATTCTTTCTGCACCGGATACAGCTCCTGATGGGAAATCGTTTGCACGTAATTTCAAATTTTTGTAAAAAATTGTTTGGCCACTAGGTGGCGTAAGTCTTAATTTCCGCTTCTTATGCATTTGAAACAAAATATGAGCTTCTGAATTCTTGACTGAAAAAAAGACTTTTGTGGACCGATACTACTCATATCGACAAACATTTTAGGAACATTTTCTTCTTGAAATAATGCATGGTTTCTACGCCAGGGGTGTAGATGTATATCTTATTTTTGTCAATATCTCTACTTCTAAAAGTCCGATTTGAAAAATTCCTTATTTGTTGGATAGTGTTTCCGATGCGAAATGTTTTTCTTTTAAATTCAAAATTTTCAAGTAAGTCATAGACTTTCCGCTAGGGCGCACAATGGTAAATTGCGTTTTCTGCTCCTAAAACTCCGATTTTAAAAATTCTTCCTGTATCGCATACGAAACCTGACGGAAAATATTTTTCACGTAATTTCTAATGTTTGGTAAAGAATGATTTGGCCTCTAGGGGCATAAGTGTTAATTTCTACTTCTGATGTATTTGTAGGAAAATCTGGGCTTCTGAAAACTCGACTAAAATTTTTTCTTGGACCGATACTGCTCATATGGATAAACCTTTTGTGAATACTTTCTTCCTAAAATAATGCATGGTTTTCCCACCAAGGGACGTAAAGTCACATCTTATTTTTTGTCGATAACTCTGTTTCTAAGAGTTCGTAAGCTCACGATTCCATTTACAGCAATATCTGAGGGATTAAAGACCCGATTGAAATACTTCTTTCTTCCGTCAGATACTATTGTTTTCCATACCGATTCCATTGACTTTGAATAGCATTGATAAATTTAATTTGCGTCAGAACGGATTCAAAAGACGTGCTTATTACACCCGAAAATTCGGTGTCATCTTTCTTGTTTTCAGTTTCTGAAAGGTACAAACTAAAACTGACGTTTTAATTTTGACATACGCGTAGTACACTGAAAATGAAAAGATTGTCAAGCTTTGAACTGATGGACCGCAAAGACTATCAGCAAACTAGAAACAAGACTTTTGAATCTGGCAGGTTAGAGCAAAAGTTCGCTTTAGCATATTTGATTACAATTCACGTTAATTGAAAAATAATTACAACATTCATCTAATAAAACATGAAATTCTCAAAATAACTAGAAAAATATAGAATGCTAGAAAACGGATATAGCCATTACATTGGAATTCACCATGTGCGTTTCACCAAACCATCACAAATTTCTTTAAACCCTAACATCAATCATTAAAAAAAAGCAGAGATACATTTAATACAAATACCTCTCATTTGTTTTCAGTTTTTAGCATGTTTACACTAACATTGACATCTTAATTGTTGATTTTTTTTCTTACATTGTACACTGAAAATGAAAACACTGTAAAGCTCTGAACTGAGAATCTGCAAAGACTTTCGGCAAGCTCCAAAAAAAAAAAAAAAAAAAAAAAAAAAAAACCGTTTGAAATTGGCAAATTAGAACTAATCTTTTCCTCAGCATATTTGCTTACAATTCACATTAGTTTAGAAATAGTCACAACATTCATCTTACAAAGCATGAAATTCTCAAAAGATAACTAGAAACTTATAGAATACTAAAACACGGATATGGCCATTTCATAGGAATTCACCAGGTGACTTTTATCAAACCATCACAAATTTCTGAGATCCCTTTCCCCAAGAAGATATCCCAATAAAAGACAATATAAGACATTTAAAATTTGTTCATTTTTTAAACTTAGAGCAAACACAAGAAAATGATAACCTGACTAATTTAGCAGCACGAAAACTGATCTTTAAAATTTTATCATTTTATCCTCAATCGGGCTTCATTTTTTTTTACATTTTAGCTTATTTCTGAAAATACGAAAGCAAAGCTATCGGCATATATCCACTTGTTCTTCCCCCACCTCCTGTTTTGAACTTGTACATTGAGGAACAGATAAAAAAAATGAAGTAAAAACTTGGAGAGAAAAAATTAGGGACCATTAGATCTTTTTGAGAAGAAATTTTTTTTATGGATGCATGGTACTTTAACCAAATGGGACTATGTATATCTGACTAACTAAGTTTCAATATAATAAATTTTTATATAGTTATTATGTTGCGACTCATGAATTGTTTGAATTTTGCTCCATTGATGATTGATTGCAACTGAGATAATCTAAAATAACTAGTAAAATTCCCAGCAGCACATCAGTACTTGAAAAAGTTTCACTCGATTATAAACACGTAAGCGCTAAGAAAGAAAAGAGAGAGAGAAAGAAAAAAAAGGCAAAAAAATTATAAGGGCATTTTAAAACTGGGCAAGGACCTTGTGCAATAAATATTCCATTGAACATCTACCCAACAGTGAACAGTGAAAATTTTCCATTGAACATCTTACACAACAGTGCAAGTACCTTGTGCAATAAATATTCCATTGAACATACACCAGCCACCGCGGTGGCGCAGAGGTCTAAGCGATGGCTTTGTAAAGGTTGTGTTGACCGGTGCTCCGTGTTTGACCTGCGTTTATTGGTGTTCTTTTGTGTGTGTGCCGTCATTTTGTGTATCTCCTGTGTTGTGAACGTCTCCTGTGTCGATTGAGTCCGACCTTGACGTCCTGTAAGTAAAGCCTTACTTGTACTAACTCTTTTTCCGTCCTGGCTTTGCCCAGGGTCGGGTTTAGCAGGCCGGCCATTGCAAATGGCGGCGACCGCATCTGATAAGCCAGGTCTGAAGCTTGATAGCAAAGCTCCGCCCCCGCCTGGCCACGTTCGGTCATCGTCACTTCCACACGCAGCTAGTTTCCAAGCCGCGTTATTTGATGTTACCACCTGGTCTTCCAACTCTATGGATGTTGATTTCCTGACATTCTCCACCACAGTGACGTCATTAACTTCTTCAGTATCCGTTGCCTTTGGTACTTCACTTGCTCCTGCGAGTACTGCGTCTCGACCTTCCCCATCTCCGCCCATTCCTTCGGCAACTCTACCTTATGCTTCCGTTGTGAAGGGTACCAGTTCATCTTCCTCTACAGCGAAGAATCCATGTACAATGCCTCTTGATATCATTGTCACTAGAGACAACAAGAAATTACGCATCAAAATTCCGGAAACTTCAGCTGCTGGGCAAGAGGTTTTACGCACACAGAAACTTGGCATATGTTTTGATGCCATCCCGGACACCAGCCTTAAGAAATACTCCTTAGCCGTTCACCAAATCCTCCCTAAGGGAGCGATCACCCATATGGCGAGGAAACCTAAGACTGTTCTCATCTATTTTGCGAAGCCAGAGTTTGTGAAGCGCATCTTATCTGACGGACTGCATGTTGGGGATCATACCTTACTGGGAGTCCCACTTATTGCCGTAATAAGGTCTTCAATTCATTTATTGATTTATGTAGAATAAAATTTCAAGCAGGAATATGCTGCTACCAAATGCAGTTCCGGAGCCAATATAGCGGGGTTATTTGAAACTTAAATGACTGCGGGTGCCAAATTTTATCATGACAGCTGACATGGAAAAATATTTCAACCTAGCAAGTGAGTTTTTTTAATGAGTGCTGAAGGATACGCTTCCCGGGTGGAAATTTCCGCGATAAATCTTTCACGAATTATTTAAACTACCTGCACATTTTATATCTTACCTTTATTTTAATTCTAGCATTTTAACTATATTTATGTGAGCTATAGGTGCTGAGAAGATTAAAAAACGAGAAACAACTGATCCCGTGAAAGATAGAAAAAAGAATGCACTTTTTATTATCTGAATTTGTTTCCTATTATAACTTTACATTACAAAATTCCTATTACAGTTTTACATTCGAGATAGGAATGTTTTTATGCTTATATCTTTTAACGAGATTTAGTGTAGAAACTAAATTGCCTGAAACTAATTGCCAAGCACGAAACTAAATTGCCTGGTTAATAACGGTGGCACACGACACTTCCTTTAACAAATTTTACATGTCTCAAAAACAAAAGAACGCTTTTTCGTTGGAGGTAACTGAAAGCTTTAAATTTATCGCTTTAAAAATTGCATTTTCTTTTGCATTTTATAGTGAACAGAATTCAATACTTTATCTGCTTCCAAAAAGCAATGAAATACTTCTCTTGAAAATGTAGATCAAGTCACTGACGAATAAGCTTCTTAAAGTAGCAAAGCAGTTAGTTTAAGTCCTTTTTTTTTAGTATTTTTTTTAACAAACTTTTGGCGTCGTCAGATGAATTCTATTTCACCGGCTGAGTAGTACTGGCCAGTAGAATGTATTGAAGAAAAGGAATGAAAGAGGAAATAATAATCTCGAAGCCTGATCAATAGTCAGCACCCAGTCACGTGGTTTCTTGCGTAAAGGTTGCAGGGGTGGTTGGATATCCGTGGGACTCCAGACTGGTTGTTTCAGCACTTGATTACTTCCATACAGCGTTTTTGGCCCTTTCAGATCAATCAGAGTTCCCCGTCTGCTGTTCGCTTCCTGAAAAGAAAAGAAAATCCCTCATAAAATATGCGGTTTGCTGTATTTAAATAAAACTAGTATTTTACTTAGCCTACAGTACTCTAGCAGGACGAATTATAATAGGCCTCTAGTGGTTAACAATAGAACTTGAATTCTGCCTTACTCTCAGTTTGTAATTTCTCATCGTGTTTGACCCGTTCAATTTTCCATTTTCGAATGAGCTGGAACCATGAAAATTTGGTCACTATTCGTAACTTATAAAAACTACTAGAAAACAGATTAACACGAATTTTTATATTATCACAATTTCAGTGCCCCCCCCCCCCCCCCCCAAATATATCACTTTGCGTTTCTTAACTTAACTTCTTTAGAAAAAACAGCCGTCGTAGCACGATCTTTAACATCAGGTCTCAAAACACATGATATTAAAACTTTATTAAGTTAAAAACACATATGAATTACAATTACACATGAGCGCTTACGGGGTCGCCAGCGACACCCATCATCAGATGTGTGAATACTGAAGCAATTTGACATGTACTGAAGTATATATTTACAACGTTCAGTGACGTAGGAGTTAGAGTTATAGCGCAAGGTCTGCGAAATACAATCGACACAATACAATGAGCTTAATAGATTTAACAATAACTATATATTAGGTTTGTTTTCTATAAGAAGTCTCCAGGGGTGAGGGATATTGTATGGAATATCATCGTTGCATGCAGACTTTTTATGATGAATTATATACAGACTTTCGGTGATTAAAGTCAGAAACTTATTAGGAGGTGATGCAAGGATTGTGACACTATGCCAGTCTGGGTGAAAGTTTCCTGTATGGACTAACATGGCTAGTGAGGTATTTTGAGTACCCATTTTTATGTTGTATTTGTGTTCCTTTAAGCGTATTGACAAGTTGCGCACTGTGGATCCGATATAAGTGCGTATTTCACCATATTCATCTATGGGGATCAACGGGACACTGTATATACCACTTTTGTTTGCAATGTCCACTGGGTCTCCATCGTTTTTAAGCATTGCCATGATGTTTGTAGCTTTTACTCCAAAGTTTAATAATCATGTGTTTTGAGACCTGATGTTAAAGATCGTGCTACGACGGCTGTTTTTTTTAAAGAAGTTCCTATCAGCACGAAAACCTTCTATATTTTTTCTTAACTTAAGATGACCGAAACCGCCAGAGTTATGCGACACTGGTATAATCAGGCCTTACGTGATAAGCAAGGCCTGATTAATGCTCTGGCCCGCAGGGCGAGAACCTGGGCGTCCTGTTCAACAGAGCAATTTATTTTTATTATTATTATTATTACTGGAATATTTCAAAAATATGTGAAAGCAATATTTCTGCATTCTCTTATCGGTGAATATACAGTGCTTTCATTAAACTAGAAGTTTCGATTTTTCACGAAATCCTATTTTGCTATCCCAGCAAAAACACAATTGTTGGGAAACTACCGGCCATCAGCTGGAAGTGATGGGTCACTGCTCGCTGAAATCTACCGCTCACGGCCCGGTAACGGTTCGTTGGTGGCAGCGCCATCAGTTGGCAGCCATTGATTGCCCTGCAACATCGCCGTGATTGCGGGCCTCGAAGCAAGTGCCACTAGTGGGCCGTAGCTGGCAACCGATGTAACCCCAAAACCAGGTGGCAGGAACGGGACTGTGCATGCGCAGAAGCAATACGTGCTGTGTCTCTCCTGGTACCAGTTAGCTGAAGACGACGCTATCGTCATCGTGTTATTTTAGTGGCTGTTAAGAAAAAAAAAGCCATATGCAGAGAGGCAAATTAATTTCCTAATGAAATGCCACGTCGACAAAGATTTCAGATTAAGCCATGAAATACCCCCACTCCATTCTCATGAATAACAAGAAATAATTTCTGTGTAATCTTTCGTTTAAACATACACTAAACCACTTGAAACAAACTTCCTGGAAAAAAATTAAAAAAACGTAACGTTGGAAAAAAAAGAATTATACGTGTGCAAAATTTATCAATTGTTCGAATAAAAAAGCAACGCTATGTGGATATAATGTACTCCTCCGTAGGTTAAATACACAAGACTGGAGGTATTCACTTCTAAAAATAACAAGAAGTAAAATAAAATACCTTTCCTCTTTAAAACAAATGTAGCTTCGGGCAGCGGAAAGGAAAGACAAAAAGTTAAAAATGTAACAGAATGTGACATGATCGGGTAAATATATTAATTCAACAATCGCTTTTCAAGATGGCAAGGACAGCACAAAACTTTGGAAAGGGCCTTTAATTTGGCACACTCCTTGAAAATGAGTAAAGTTCCCTTAAGGTAAAAAAAAACCCAACAAACAATCGTTACGTTGAAAAAATAAATTTATGAATTATATGAAACTGACATTTATGAAAAATACCTCGCAATATTGTAAAATGAAAAACAGAACCATTCGTAACGCATTCCGCAGGAAAGAGGCTCATCTTCAAGCAAATGCTTGCGCGTGGCAAATCAGTCCGTTTGGTAGAGCGTCCGCTTCCCACGCAGACGGTCCTTGGTTCGTTTCTAGCCAGATCCAAACGGGCGTTTGTCCAGACCACTTGAGAAAATTTCCCCCGCGCAGTGCTGTAATTCAGAAGTTTCGTAAGGAGCCAAAAAAAGTAGTTGTATCTTTGGGAAACTGCGGTTATCCTTTATTTTATTTTTTTATGGCTACTGCTGGGAAATTGGCGGACAAGATTCGGCAAGCCATCAGTTACATCACGTGATTGCCGGCTGCCACTGCCGGGAAACAAACGGGCCACATTAGGTTAGCCATCATTTATGGCACGTGCTTGCAAACCGCTGAAGGGCCTCTTTTGGTAGCTACTGCCTGTGATGGATAACTAACGGCCCTGTTTCACAGTTGGCTCGCTGCTAGCCCGAAGTACTAGCCCATGTGGTGGCCGCCGGGACATTTCATTTACGGTTTGGGACGGAAACATTGTGTTGGGTCACCACTGGCACTGCTGGCTGCCAGCCCTGGCTTGAGTGCTGGCGCAGCAACACTGTTTTTGCTGGAATTCTTGAAGTCGCAGCTTCACTTGAAGTTCACGATCGAGTTTACTTCAGAATTCATTACAAATTCTAAGCTCATCAAAACTCATTAGCAGAAATTCGTAGATTATTAAATTCTACGGCTTTTCGACTATAAAATTATCAGGATATCAGAGCTTACCAACAGTATTATCGCAACCGTCGGATATGGGTAAAATGGATGATCTGAGCAAAATTCGTCATGGACACGGTAACGCCAGAAAACAGATGGGTCATTCTGTCGCCCAAGTGATAAGAACCTTAGGGTCCCATAGAGCAACCGTATCAAAGGTGCACCACGAGTATACCATTGGCCGACGTACCATTTCCCAGAGAGCAAGCTGTGGCCGACCACATGCCATTGATGACCGGAATCGACGTAGATTATCCAGGTTATCCAGACCACCCGCTTGGTCACAGCGGCGAAAATCACATCCAGGTTAAATGTCGGACGCCCAAATAGCGTCAGCGGGAGAACGGTACGACGCACGCTGCGTACCTTGGGCTACGGGAGTTGACACTCTACTCGTGTCCCATTGTTGACTCTTCAGGATCGTATATTACGACTCGTCTGGTGCCGGGAACATCAAAACTGGACCTCTTCAGAGTGGCGTCTTATCGTGTGCAAAGATGATTCCCGTTTTCAGATGTACCGAGTAGAAGAGAGAGTGGCGTTGATAACATGAGGCCATGGCCACGTCATATCAGTTCGGATCTGATCAAGGCGGTAGTGGGGCTTTCTGATGGTTTGATGAGCCTTCTCGTGAGACATATTAGGTCCCCTTGTGTGTCTGGAGAGTCCTTAACCGCTGCGCGCAGCCATGATGTGCTAGGTGATCACCAAGCCCTTTTCATGCCCTTTGCACATCCTGCGGTCGATCGTCTGTTCCAGGAGGACAATGCGCCGCCCCACCGTGCCGCAACCAGCAAGGCTCGAGAAACACCAATCTGAGTTTGGAAACATCTAGTGGCTCCTATAATCCTCAGATTTAAACCCCTGTGGAAGCTCTCTGTGATGCCGTGGAGCCGAACATCAGATCCATGGATCCTGGACCGACGTCTCAGGAGGAGTTGTGGACAATCCCACACATCACAGAATATTTCGCATATGTTACAGGTACGTAACACTGAAACATTGAGACTTTTCAGATACGTTGCGCAATGTAACAGTAATGTTTCAGAAACTTTATGGTTACGTCAAAAGTCCGCAAACGTTACATAACTTTGAAACATAACTGATACGTTACAGTGAAAGGTCTTTGTAACTTCAAGATACGAATTCATGTTACAGTTACGTGTTTCAAAGATATTTGTAACTTCGTTACATTACTGTTACGTGATAATAGGGGGTTTCTCTGTAAAAAGGAACCCATCCACGAGCTGCCTCAAGGGCGCATGTGGTCGATTCCTGATCAATAATGACGTCAGTCGCAGCCATTGTTTTCCAACCATCTTTTGTCCGCCATTTTCTCTTTGTGTTCAACCATAACATTTTGTGCGCCACGAGGTCCTACCGAAAATTTTTTGTTCGCCAATTTTTTTTTTTACCTCCCTACGTGGTCTCAGCGATATCTTTTGTACGCCTTTTTGTTTTTCCCCATCAGGGAAGTTTACGGTGTGACGTCACGACGCTAAGTAAATATTCTTTCCAAGGAAACAAAAATCCTCGAAGTCACGCCAGGTTCAAACCCCTGTCCAGCGGGTTTCTAGGCAAATGCATTATCCCACTCGACCATGGGACGCCTCACGATTACTAGCTAACGAGAAGGCCAGTGCTTTGCGAATATGTTGTTTAATAGAAATGCATTATTTTTCTCATAGATCATTTTATTTCTCTGTAGGATGACTGAAATTTCTTCATGATTAATTAACGAAATGCACTTTTTAATGCATATCTTACTCTATTTTTTTTTCAAAACTTGCGTAGTCGTTAAACTTCTCAATATATGAACATTATTTCTTTTTCTTCCTTTACAAACTAACAATTACTTTTATTGAGACTTTTTTTTCTGTTTCTAAACCAACAGACGTACTAAGATATTATACACTGGCGTGCAAAACTTAAGGAAGGACACTGGTGTACACTAACTAGCTAACTCTGGGTATGGAGAAGTGGACACCGGAGAACTGGGCACATTGGAATTTTAGTGCCATTAAATTGTTCTGCATAAACACATTTCTTGTGGCTATATTCCCCGCTACTTGAGCAACTATTGTTCATAAAATATTGTTCTTCAATATTTCATTTTCAGTAAGAAATTTAGACATTTTCATGATTTTCCAGCCTGGCCGCCGAAGAACTGACCACCGGAGAATTGCCCACAAACATTTTAAAGGGCCGTATAAAAATTGCATTCTGGAATGCTTCGTGGCTACGTCTCCCAAAATTGGTTATCTGACGCACATTACATTTCCTTAATTTCGTATTTTCTTTTTTATGATATTTTTCAAGTTTTATAAACTGCAGCTATACATATTCTCTGCGGGTATGTGCAAACCCAAGAAACTCATCGGTGGGGGGTGGGGGTGCTTAAAACCTTAAATATGAAATATGAAGAATTTCTGCTCCGATCGGGATATTTTCAGCGTTTACAAGCTGCAACTCAACAAATTATCTGAACGCATGTGCCTACCCAGGAAACCTGCCGGCGGGGGGATGGGGGGGGGGGTGTGGGGGGTGGGTAATACCAAAAATGTAGAATATATGGAATTTCTCGCCCGATCGGGAGATTTTCAGCATTTACAACCAGAAATACTTTATGTTTTATATTTTAGGTATTATCTCCCCCCCCCCCCACCGAGAAGTTTCCTGAGTCAGCACATGCCCTCAGAGAGTATGTAGGTTGTAAATGCTGAAAATCTCCCGACCGAACCCGAAATTCCTTATATTTTATACTTTTGGTGCCCCCCCCCCCCCCCCGACAGGTTTTCTGGGGCAGTAATTTGTTGACTTGAGGGTTCTAAATACTGAAAATTTCCCGATGGGACCAGAAATTCTTTATATTTACACTTTTGGTTATAACCCCCCCCCCGACCCCTGACAGTTTTCCTGAGTCAGCACATGCCCTCAGATAATTTGCAGACTTGTAATTTGTAAACCCTGAAATCTTTTTTTGAGTTGTAGATCACAAACACTTTTTTATAAAGAATTACATTAATAATCGCAATTAAGAAAATACGAAATTATGCAAACTTTATATGACTCAGATAACCAACCTCTGGGGGTCGTGGACACGAAGTGGTCAGAAATGCAATTTTTATACGGCCCCTTAAAATTTTTGTGGCCACTTCTCTGGTGCCGGTTACACACTCAGCTAACTCGAGTACGACAGTTTCACCAAAGAATATCCCAGTAGCACGTGGACGATTACGAGAGTGCTTCGATGAAATGCCATAAATGCGCATGCGCATCCACGCCGTTGCGAAATCAAAAATCTTAAATATCGCCGAAATGTAACATCAAGGTAGCAATTATGTACAATGGAAACTACACTAGCGTTCAAAAATTAAGGACGAGACGATTTTTCGAATGTAACGTCGTGCAGAAGTGGTCCACATCGACTCAAATAATACCATAAGATTCCCAAGATGTAAGAATATGGGACAAATGAGCAAAACCGTCTAAACAAGGAATCCAAAGGATACAAAGGCACTTTATTGAAAAGGTAGCTTCGAGCACAACTGGACAGAAAACAGAAACTTCCATGTGACACGCGGCTGCCAAGAAAAATCCTGTCTTTAGTAGGGGATATGATCACCCCTGACTGAGTTGCAGGATTTATGACGTCTGTCCATACTGAGGACGACGTTGTCAAGGAGCTGTTGAGGCATCGCTGCCCATTCCTCTTGTAGCGCCAATCGCAGCTGCGAAATCGTTGCTGGCGGCTGGTGACGTGCTGCCAAGCGTCTCCCGAGAAGGTCCCACACGTGTTCCATTGGATTTAGGTCCGCGGACCTTGCGGGCCAATCCATGCGTTGAATATTTCCCCTCTCCAACAGCTCTGCGACAGCCACTGTACGATGAGGTGTAGCGTTGTCGTCCACGAAGAGGAATTCAGGATCCACAGCACCTCTAAACAGACGCAGGTGAGGCAGGAGAACCTCGGTACAATAGCGGACACCAGTGACTGAACCTCCTTGGAAGTTGTGGAGGTCAGTACGGCTACCA